>CAXIVR010000006.1:121160523-121760523 GCA_964035755.1 Teleogryllus oceanicus
ATTAAAATAATTTTTTTATGAAATGTAAAAAATGTATGAAAATAGACAAAATTATATTTTGCAACTATTTTAAGAAGAAGATCCCTATTCATTTTCTAACGATTATCGTGATACAGATATCCGAAGTTTGACAAAATTTTGAAACATTATTAACAATTACAATTTTGAAATAATTTATGACAGGAGAATCTCTAGTGATTCTTAATGGATTAGCAAAAACAGTGTTTGCATAGGTCTGCTTATCTAGAAGAAGTGGGTGTAACATTCCGATGACGTGTAAAAAACTTTGTGTGCATTGCTCGTCTCTCGAAAATAAAAATAACGAAATGTAAAAATATACTTGCTATAATAATATAAATATATTAATTTCATTGCGTTGGATTGGAAATCATACATAAATTACATGTAAGTAATATATTGATATGAGTGTGTTGTATGGGTGTATGTGTGTGTGTGTGTGTGTGTGTGTGTGTGTGTTTCCCCCAATGTTCACGCAATAGACGAAAGCTGGTGTTTCTACCTTTGCAAACATTAAGATATTAAAATGTTATATAAGAGTCATATGTCGTTTTTTATTCTCACGCAAAAATCCTCAAAGACTACGTATCACATATGATTTTTAATATTTGCGGTAAAGAACTCCATGTAAAATGCAATCACCCTAACGTTAGATTGAAGAGGTAATTAATTGTGATACCCAAAACAAAAGATCAAAAATCATTCATTTGCTTACAGCTGCACTTACCAATCATAATGTCTGCAGTAGAAAACTTTCATTGTGACTAAATGAACTTTAAATACTTTAAGTTTATTTAGTATTTTACATAACAAAACTATTTTATTACAATATTAATGTCCGCGACCATATAGTATTTTTTAATTGGGTCATCTGAGAAATTGATGATGAAGTATTTCACAACTGAAAGCTGCTATCTCGGAGACGTGTTTGTGAAACTGACTCTAAAACGTATTTCTTTATGTTATTAATTTTTCTAATAAAATAACTAGGTTAGACAATGCATACAATGCAAATTATTTGCATTTTATATTAAATATTACAATAATAAACGACGAAATGTAGACATGGAGCTTAATACTCGTTGTCAGTGTTATTTTGGCAAAAACCCGTTTTATAAAAGTTTTAAAATATGTTTTTACTGGAAATTGCATGCCTTTATTTATGTAATTAAATGTATATACAAAAATGTATTAAAACTGTTGGTTGATTTAATATTTATATTCAAATATTTACTATAATATAACTCGCCATCACCGCCATTTTGTAATGTTCAAGATGAATAGTCCGCCTCCCTGAAATGAAGCTAAAGCGGATTGGTCAGCTCGATCCGCAGGGGGCAGGGTCGGAAAACTCTGGTAAAATTCGGCTCAGGACATCGCCCATTTTTGTGCAAGCGAGGTACATTTACGAACTATGTCGAAAGTGCAAAGTCAATTCTTTCCTCGAGAATAGTGGGTAATCTTCGTGGCATCGTAAACAACTGGTACAAATGACACGCGGCCACTTTTCCGATCCGTTCACCCAAGGTAGAAGACATTCTGCGTTTATAAGGAAAATCTAAATATACTAATCATTAAAAGTGGCCGTGTCCTGCATGGTGTCCGGGGAATTTATAGAATACCACCATGGGAACTTACCCTTCAAAGTAAATCCTTTCTTTTCACACCTATTTCTCCTTGCACATAACTGAGAGCTTGCAGTTGGATCGAGTAGTTTGGATGCTCTCAGTATCTTTCACAAATATTTTCTTTTCATATTTTCCCTACATATCCCAATCCCCTTTACTCATGGTTCGAAAAAACAAGATCTAGGGTAACAAGGTGAAAACAGCAACAATGCGAAAGAGGCCACTCTTTTTATGGGGCTAGTACGAAGGAAAGCAAGGTTGGAGGTTTTAAGAAGGTAGCCCCATCACCAGCCAAACTTGCGTGGGGCTAGTGACCCGCTCAGGTTTTTCATGTCCACTTTTACTTCTAATATTGATCAAAACCAAACGGATTTTAAGACAACCAAGGAAGGTATGAAGGCCAAACAAACTTTCAATATCGTCGATGTAATCTGACCGGCCTTAAACAGAATCGGCAAAAGAAAATAGAAAGATGTAATTGCATTAATGGTCTTCTCAATAGAACATTCGGAAGGCAACTGATACTCTCCTGAAAATTTTGTAGAACAGTTTCAGTTCCCTTTAGCTGAATGGGGATAGAATTGGGTCTTACCACAGGCAGATAAAAGAAGACTGGAAACAAGTTAAATGAAATTCCTAAGGTGAGTGGCCAGATATTCAAAATAATGCATTGTATTCCATCAATGAAGTGACAACATAGAGAAAAATGGCTCATGCGTGTAAACAGAATGAATGGATCAAGAGTTTCACAAGCAATGTATACTTATATCCCACAAGGAAGAAGAGATGTTCGTCCACCACCAAAGAGAGGAAAAGATCAGGCAGCTGCAAGGGCAATATTGCTTATGCACGAAGAAATATAAGTGTCTGCTTAATACATGTCGCGTAGATGTCCACAGTGCATTCGACTTTTACTACTTGAATGTACGTTTTCCGTCACACTTCGATCAATTGGTCAAGGAAAAGGAACTACGCTATCTCCGAAGTTGATACCACCGTCACCTCTTCCGCCCGAGAGCATCGTCCTAACGTGCTTTCTTCCCTGAGGAGAAGGCAACATCCGCAGCACACACCACTCAAGCGCGACGTTCGGGTACCACTCGCTTCACCGCCCCACGCCACCCCCTCTGGCGACCTCGGTTCCCGCCACCACCTCCGCCGCCGTCTCAGCCGCCATCGCCACCGCCACTGCCACTGCCCTCGCCCGCCGCGCCACGACCGCCGCCACCGCGGCCATAGCCGCCTCCACCACCGCCGCCGCCTCCACTGCCACAGCCGCAGCCGCCACCGCCGCCACCACCGCCACCGCCGCCACCGCCGCCACCGCCGCCACCGCCGCCACCGCCGCCACGGCAGCCGCCACCGCCGCACGGCCTCCACCACCATTGCCTCTACCGCAACCTGTTGCGTAACGCCCGTAGGCGCCCATTCATGGGGCAGCCAGGCAGTCGTTCCCGCCGTCACGGCCACCGTTGGGCGCTCAACTCCAGCGGCGGTTGGCAAACCTGACGCACCGGATGTCGTCCTCGGCGCCGACAGCCACAAAAACAAGACAGCACCATAAACGCGAAGCATTGGAGAATCCAGATATCCATCTCTCCTTGTCCGTGCCTTCTTTCCCTATCTCCGTCCTTGTTCCTCCGCTTCGCGTAAATATAGAACGCGAGTTCGCTACGTGCAAACTCGCGCTGGGCGTCCAGCAGCGTCTGTCCAATGCCGATTCTCCCTTTCCTTTTGTTTTCCCCTCGTTGGGGCGTGCGCTTTGGGGAATTCGCGAGAGTTGTGCTTTCGCTGCCGCCGCCGCTGGGGGGGCGCCAGGCGAGGAGGTGGGCGGGGGGGGGGGCGAGGACGTCGCGGAACGAGGTGCGATAGCGCGCGTAATGAGGCGACCTCGACGGCGACGGCGCAGCGCGTGGACGTCCGGATGCGAGCCCCGGCGATGCCTGCGAGCAGATAGCGCGACGCTGGCGCTGGCGCGGGCGGTGGCGCCGGCGACGGCTCAGAGCACGGCCGCTCTTGCAACTCACGAGCATTGGTTTCAGCGCTTTCAGACCCGACGGGTTGGACACCACTTTTAAATGGTTATTTCTCACACTTTACCCCCTCGGAATTGTTTGCGATTAATTGTAGTGCTTGTATTGATTCTTGCGAATTGATTGATTGATTTTTCGTGTTTGCGGGCGCGTGAACTGCTTCGGTCATTAGTCCCGTTAGTGTAGTGCTTGTTTTTCTCGGAAGTTAGCGGTGATCTACCCCGCTGGATGGCGAGATCTGGCACCGACCTACCGTCGGCTAGTGGAGTTTCCCCCTAACCAGGACTCTCCCACCAGTGGGGCACCGCCCCAGCCGGGACAAGCTCTAAGCTCTCGACCGGTCTCCCGGAATATGTGGTAGTGTAGCGCATGTTAGTGTAAGTGTGTGTGTGTATGTAAGGGGAGGGATAGGACAAGGAAGAGGAAGGACAGATCGCGCGCGATCCGTTGCCCATTTTGTAGGGTACTGCTCCGGCATTCGCCTGGTGTTGCATGGAGAAACCACGGAAAACTATCGATCAGAGCAGCCGGCCGCTAGAATTCTCCTCCAGACAGCAACTGAATTCGACCTAGCTGAAAAACTAGTGTCGAAAATCCTGCCGCCGTCAGAACTCGAACCTAGGACCTCCCGATCAGAGGTGCTGCAGTGACATCAATTGATGCATTGAGCTACCGCTATCGGGATTCTTTCGAAGGTATATATAGTTTCATTGTTGTGAACGTCGATAAAAATTTGTAGAAATCATCTTTAGAGTAAAAGCAAATCATAGCTTAAAGTAAAAAAATGCTCCAAGTAACGCAACAAATTCTGAAAAGGTTAAGGTCATTGGAAGAATTGGTGGTATTCGGCATTAGAGGGTTGCACACTTGTCGATTTATAATCGCCGTCAATTTTAAGGCTGATCCCGGGTTTACGCTGCATCCTAGCCTGGGCTTCATCGATTGCTGTGCCTTGACGTGATCCGATTCGATTTCAGTCGGTGCGCAGGAATGTTATCGTTCACCACACAGGAATCGTTTGTATTAATTTGAGAAACATTTTAAAAGAAATTCTCTTAAAAGTGAGCGTCCTTTTAAAAGAAATTCTCTTATTTAAAATAAACTTACTCGTGTATATGTGGAGAACACCTCAAATGATTTTTAAAGATTATTCGCATAAAATGCGTTTGTAATTATACACTGGACAGACTCATGGATGTTTTGTGTATCGCAAACGCCGAAGGCCCGAGTCTCGTCCTTAACTTGGACATGCGTAGCGAAGCGCACAATTCTACACGCATGAACGAAACGGATTACATACTACACATACTACCAAAAGAAATATTCAAAAACTAGTGCTTAAACGTTCCGTGTAAATGATGATTCATTGACTATCGTTCAGACACAATAATCAGAAGTGAACGATACACACTAGTATTAAGGAGGCCGTGACAGCGAAGGCCGAGCTGCACCATAAAACCGGGATCAACCAATTTTATTTTTATAATGGCACAATGGCACTACCAAGTACCAAGTGCCAACGGGACTACTAAGTGATGTTATCATTCTCTGTGAGGGAATAGCTGTCGTGGGTTGTTTCGTTCTGAAAATGGCGTGATTGGCGCAATGTTGTCGTGGCACGGTGTTGTTGTTGTTGTTGTTGTTTTGTCTTTGTGCTTTGTCTATTGTCGTCCTTGTGTCGACAAAAATACGTATAAGAAGTGAAACAAGAGAGACGTCTACAATAGAAATACTAATACATAGCGGTGGATCAATGGGGGAAGTCCATAGGCCCCATGGCGTCCTCCAAAAGGCCTAAAGAAAATCGTTTGTTACCTTTTTTTATTTACCAAAATTTATTTAAATATTTGTTTATGATAGAATTACGTCATTATTTAAAAAATAGTTTTGTATAGTATCATACATACACTACAAAAATAATATACAATACAATAACATTTTTTTTATTAATTAACAAAATCTATGATGTCCTCCTAAAATGATTGGTTGGATCCACCCTTGCTAATTGGGTTTATATTATATCATTGGCCCCCACCGCAAGACATTAATCAATGGAATTCCTCTTCCTGGCTAATAATTTACTGTAATAGATATCCGGGCAACGCCGGGTACTTCAACTACTGTAAACCAAATTCACTATATTTACTAAACCACTTCCCTATTGAAATATATTTCAAAAGATACGCTAAATATTAGATTTAGTAATCCATTATTTAGGATTATGTACAAAAGCATTTTCAGTGTTTCTTCGCATGTTATCTTGTGAGTTGTCAAAAGTCTGTTGTGAATTATTTTTCTACCTTAAATATTGAAATAAAGTTAAATACTGTAATAAAATGTAATTATCAACATTACATTTTGTATACATTACATTTTAAGATTGAAATAAAACAGTAAATGCCGTTTAAACGTCCATAGGAAACATGCCGACGCGCGACTACATGAATAACAAACAAATGGAAGCGGAATCGACCAAGGTTACGTTCGAGTTGGCTAAACTATTTCTGCGAAGAGTTTAGCAACATTGCTTCCATGTTCGTGTTTTTGTAATTTCAGTACGTTATGAGCTAAATCAGTAATTGTGGAATTTTTTTTGTTCACAAGTGTAAAAATATATGTTAAATATAATTCCTTTTTTTCGTGAGTATAATAACTACAAACAATTCATTTAGAGATAGCTTTCTTTATTGGAATGTAACATTTGGCTGAACTAGGGATTATTCTATTGAATTTTATGAAGTAAAACTGAAAGGAAGTAAATTATTGAAAGTTATTTTAACGTTATTTTGAACGTTATTCTTATTTCTAAAAATAATACAAAATATTCTGGCCAAACTCCCATGCAATTGAAATTAAAAATTCAATGAATTATCGTACATGTTCTCAAAAATATTAAATACGGTTACAGTTTATTAGAAATGTGTTTAAGTTCTGTGGTCTCCTACTTTATTGAAGTTCGGTCAAATTAGAGACATCACTGCCCAATGGATTAAACAAAATTTTAAAAGAATGTATTACAAGGCCTTTTCTTATACGTGCCCTTTTCTTCTGGTTATATTTCAAATTTAACGTGAAATCACGACAGAATTTCTAATTCTTTGACACCTTTTGATATGATCTTACAAAAGAATTACAGAAAAAAAAATTGTCTCGGAAAATAATGTTTTTCTTTCAGATAGACGAGCCTCTTTAATTAACTTCCTTGTTTGAGCAAGCCTACCAAAAATATCGCACCAGGCAATACCAAGAGAAATACAAACTCTTCGCATTTTCCAACTGTTTATATTTTAGCAGTTCGAATAAGAGCAAAAGCTTTTCTAAGTCGAAATAAAATCTACAGAAACACACATAACTAATTGAAACAAGTTCAAATGAACGTAATAATGATTACTGACATTCCTTCACAAAGTATGTATAAAACACTTAAATTAACATTAAAATTCCGTCCGTAATAAATACTGTCGATGAATTATTTCTTTACCCTGTGTTCCCTATTGGAAGCACTAGCATATTTTGCAATAGAATTCAAACGTATATGTATTCCGTTTTTCTAGCTCGATGAGTTCGACTGAAGGTCGTGGATGCTATGCAGGTAAGCAAAAAGAAATATTTATTAACTTCAGTATGTTCGCTTCTATAATAGCATAACATGTGCTTTAAATGACCAATCAATATATTGGCTGCATTTATACCTTTCAGTAAAAAGTACATCGGAATGTACATTTTTTTTACATAAAAGCTTATAATTTCAGATTTGTTTAGCCTGTAGTTCAAGCCTAAAGTGGAAATTTACATAATTCTTAACGTATAAATATTAATATGGATGAAAATCGAGGATATTATGCTCATAAATTTGACACCGTTTTTATTAGGGTATTTCCAATAACCAAAGAAATGAAGAATCAAATAGTCTGATTGTTACTTTCTCGCTACCGCTTACGCAGCAGAGAGAAATTAATGTAATGTTCCGAGCAAAAACGGCGAATTTTCGAAAGGAAGAGTCTTATTTCAGGGCACTGAACGGGTAACGGCAAACAGGATGAACCAGTTGCTAAATTTAGAAAACAAAATTCTCTAATGTGGTGCAGCAAAATCAATGTTTTGTGTGTCCTTGATATCGAAAAATAGATTGACGCTAAAATGTCTCTCCGTTGTCTGTAAACCACGCAAGCGGCTAAACCGTACAGCTGATTTTCCCCAAAATTGATATTCCTCAATTGATTTGTCTGATGTCGCGGTCTCTTGAATTTGAAACCGATATTTGAAGTTTAGTGGGTACTTTACAGGAAGACCCAGGGACATTTTCGTAATTTAAAAAATGGCTCCGTCGGATTTAGATTAAAGTTTATTGTTAGATAATGTAAAAGACCTTTAAGAAAATGATGCAGATTTAATGTTCGTTGAAAACTGATTTTTCGAAAATTGCAAAAATTGCAAATTTCGTTCAGCGTCTTCCTACAACTACAATTATGAATATAGAGATTTTCCCCTTCATTAAATCTGTTTCTTAAAGATATATTTTGAAATAAGGTCACGAATAATTTTCCGAAAATTTGAGTACATTTCGAGTAATTTTGCGAGAAAATACGGGCGAAAAAGTACTTCTTATAGCACCACTAGTTTGATTTACCATTTACTAAGATAAATTGGCAATCAACAAAATATTCAACTAAAAATGGATCATGCAATGTTATTTCTAAAGTTCACTCGTTCTTCTTCCATTTCTCTCGTTAAGCACGTCAGTATTACGTACACGACGGTTTCACCCAGGATTCCTCCGACGCCCACGTCCATACATTCCGGCAAAGAAGAGTAGCCGCTCCGACTGCGCGTTGCAGTAGTAATTTATATCTGTGACAAGTCGGAGATTGCGCATGGGATGGAAACAGGTTCTGCGAGGGAGCGTCCTCAGACAATATGTGGAGTGGTCGCGGGTTCGCGTGCGAGGCGCGGCGCGCACCTTCCTCCGCCGCAACCTGTCGGCGGCCGCGGGCGATCCACTTTCCACGCCACGCGACCGCTGGCCGGTGACGGCGGTTACGTTGGCGGAGGGGGTGGCGATGGCGCTGGCGGATGAGGTGTGGGTGAGACAAGGGGCAACGCTGTGACTGAGGTTACGTTGGCGGAGGTGGTGGCGATGGCGCTGGCGGCTATGAGGTGTGGGTGAGACAAGATGTGACTGAGGTTACGTTGGCAGAGGAGGTGGCGATGGCGCTGGCGGAGATGAGGTGTGGGTGAGACAAGGGGTAACGGCTGTGACTGAGGTTACGTTGGCGGAGGTGGTGGTGATGGCGCTGGCGGAGAGGAGGTGTGGGTGAGACAAGAGGCAACTGATGTGACTGAGGTTACGTTGGCGGAGGTGGTGGGGATGGCGCTGGCGGCTATGAGGTGTGGGTGAGACAAGATGTGACTGAAGTTACGTTGGCGGAGGTGGTGGCGATGCGCTGGCGCTGGCGGAGATGAGTGTGGGTGAGACAAGAGGCAACTGATGTGACTGAGGTTACGTTGGTAGAAGTGGTGGCTGTGGCGTGGGGAGAATGTGGTCGTGGGCGGGAAGAGGTGAGGGGTGTCGGTGGCGGGTGTTGGTTGGCGCGGCTGCGTTGGCTGAACCGAAGGAAGGGGGTAGAGGAAAGGGGCGAAGAGGATGAAGGAGGATCGGGGAGTTCGTAGAGGAGGTAGCGGTAGCGGTGGCGGGGATGGTGACGGTGGCGATGGCGTGGATGGATGTAGAGGCAATGCCGGTGACGGTGGCGCGGTTGAATTGGCTGAGGCTGAGGCAGGGGAGGGGGGGGAGGGGAAAGGGGGGGGGGGCGTGGCTGTATGCTGTGGCAGGGTAGGCGGCAGTATAATTGTCTGAGGCAGAGACGTGGTACGCGATGGAGTTAGTGAGTCGGGGATGGGAGTCGGATTGGTAGCGGAGGCGGGCGTGGGGACGGTGGTGGCAGCAATGGCGAAGGCAGAGGTGAGGCTGGGGCGACGGCCGGAGGTGGGGCAGTGACAGTGGCGGTGATCGAGGCCTCGCGGGGTGTAGGGGGGAGGGGGGGCGATTGCATCAGGTGCGTCCAGCGCGTGGTGCGAACGCAACGCCCTCCCGCGCCCGTCGCGTCGTCGAGGCCTCCTGCCGCCGCTCAGCTGCTGAGCGAAACCGGTGCCACCACTCGGGTGAAACCGGAACCGAAATCGAAAGGAATCGATGCCTACCCACGGCCGTTACTCATTTCTTCGGTAATTTTCTTTGCACAACTGGCAACTGCATGCAGGTGCTTTCAAAGTCAGGAATGTTACAATGCACTTACGTCTACATTCAAATCAAAATTAGTTTGTTCTCCAAAGATGTATTGACGACTACAGTGTGGGTACAAGAGAATGCAACAAATTGAGATCCGAAGAAAAGAGCAAGGTTCTTGGAACTGTGCTATTTTTGAAAGGCCTAATTTTTAACTTAATGAGGAAGGAACTTCCAGAATTGATTAATAAGCAAACTACTGTATTTGTGAAATAAATATTTTCCTTATTCTTTTAGGACTTATTTATTACCTTCTTTCATATTTATGTTTTTTGTTTCCTTCATATTCTTATTTCCCTGTCTTGTATTTACATTTTCCTTTTTTCCTTGTCCATTAATCCTACACACATATCATTCAATTCATTCGTAATTTTTGTTTCAAATAATGCTTAATAACAGTCACGAGACTTCAACAAGTGTCAAGTACGGTAAGTGCATTCGAGATAAAGACTATGAATACAAACGCAGCGTCATCCGAAGTACTAGAAGACCAACATCTTCAAACAAGCAATTCACTTTTTCCAGATAATTTCACTTCCATTCACGCAGTGATTTGCTGTTTCTTTCATTTTCTTTCTTTCCTGGTCCCCTACTATTAAAAAAAAACTAAAAAGGAAATTTTGAATATTTGATCATTAGTAGATAAGGATAACGTAAAATTGAAAAAATTGGACTGAGTTTCAAATTTGTAATGACGCAAGCAACGAGCGAAAACTGAAATGAGATTACTTATCAATGGATTCACGGAAATAAGTACTTAATAAGAAATGAAACATTACCATTGAAAATGAGGAGGTGTCAGCAAAGAAGAACACATAACATGAAACAATATTGACCACCTGCAATGAATACAAGCGAAGTGTAGTTTGTACCAAACACGGACGCGTCATCCATGTCGATGTTTTCAAAATATCGATATTTTTACATAAACATCGATGTATTTAACATCGATATATTTAATCCGAAGTTTTAAAATACTGGTCTTTTTGAGTTCGATGTTTTTACTTAGTTAATATTATATTTTGAATTAAAAATATCTATAGCAAACAAACTACAACAATTTTCATACGAACGTAATATCAACATTCTTAACACCAAAGTTACCTAGTATAAAAAATTAGTTGATTGATGTTTTGCTATTAAAGGTAGTGTTTTACTTTTTGTATTATCCAATAAAATAATAAATGCATGTAAATTGCTTTGGCATTTTTCTCTTGCTTTGTCAGCTAAATCTCAATTACAAATTCATAAATGTGACCATCGACATGAAATCGCCCAAACACTGCATGTGAACACTGATGTTACAGGATATAAAAATATTTTACAAACATGGATGTTTAAAAGCATGGATAGTTGGATGTATTTTCAACATCGAGTTTCTAAATTCCAACATCACCGTTCGGAAACCTCGATGTCACATCCCTAGTACCAAAAGCATCAAACATTCGCGCAAACATCAATAGGAACGCGATGGGGGCGGCGTCCGGAGAAGCTAGATCACCATCTTTCCCCACAACTTTTCCCCGCCCCGTCTCATTTTCCTTTCCCTTCACGCAACGGGTGGCTCTATCTCACGCCATCTTCACGCGGTCCCCCCCACGCGTGTCAGCACGGCCTCCTGCGCGCTCGTGGGCGACCGCGGGCGGCGCAGCGCGGCCGAGCTGGGTGGCCGCGCCGCCTCCTGCGCGTCAGCACGGCCTCCTGCGCGTCAGCACGGCCTCCTGCGCGTCAGCACGGCCTCCTGCGCGTCAGCACGGCCTCCTGCGCGTCAGCACGGCCTCCTGCGCGTCAGCACGGCCTCCTGCGCGTCAGCACGGCCACCCCCGCGTCAGCACGGCCTCCTGCGCGTCAGCACGGCCTCCTGCGCGTCAGCACGGCCTCCTGCGCGTCAGCACGGCCTCCTGCCGTCAGCACGGCCTCCTGC
Organism: Teleogryllus oceanicus; assembly: GCA_964035755.1. Taxonomy (NCBI): domain Eukaryota; kingdom Metazoa; phylum Arthropoda; class Insecta; order Orthoptera; family Gryllidae; genus Teleogryllus; species Teleogryllus oceanicus. The sequence goes on from CAXIVR010000006.1 coordinate 121,172,413, forward strand.
GCGTCAGCACGGCCTCCTGCGCGTCAGCACGGCCTCCTGCGCGTCAGCACGGCCTCCTGCGCGTCAGCACGGCCTCCCTGCCCGTCAGCACGGCCTCCTGCGCGTCAGCACGGCCTCCTGCCCGTCAGCACGGCCTCCTGCGCGTCAGCACGGCCTCCTGCGCGTCAGCACGGCCTCCTGCCCGTCAGCACGGCCTCCTGCGCGTCAGCACGGCCTCCTGCGCGTCAGCACGGCCTCCTGCGCGTCAGCACGGCCTCCTGCGCGTCAGCACGGCCTCCTGCCCGTCAGCACGGCCTCCTGCCCGTCAGCACGGCCTCCTGCGCGTCAGCACGGCCTCCTGCGCGTCAGCACGGCCTCCTGCCCGTCAGCACGGCCTCCTGCGCGTCAGCACGGCCTCCTGGCGTCAGCACGGCCTCCTGCGCGTCAGCACGGCCTCCTGCGCGTCAGCACGGCCTCCTGCGCGTCAGCACGGCCTCCTGCCCGTCAGCACGGCCTCCTGCGCGTCAGCACGGCCTCCTGCGCGTCAGCACGGCCTCCTGCGCGTCAGCACGGCCTCCTGCGCGTCAGCACGGCCTCCTGCGCGCTCGTGGGCGACCGCGGGCGGCGCAGCGCGGCCGAGCTGGGTGGCCGCGCCGCCGAGCCGCAGGAATCCGCCTATAATGCGCGTCTTTTTTTCTCCGCTCGAGCTGCTCAGGTGTGGATCGTAAGCGTTTGAGAACAATACCAGCGATGCGTTATGTTGTGCACAAGCGAGGAAAATGCAATTCCGAGCCAGCGCTACGCACAAGCCGTGGCGACGGGATTTGATAAGTAGTGACGGTCATGGATGGTGTGTGATGAATATTACGGCGAGTTTCACTCTGTGTGTGTGTTACGCTGTAATTGCATAGCAACTCGGTTCTTAGTCGTAGTTGTTTCCATTCCGATATCCCAACTGGTTGATACGTATGGAGGAGGATATAGGCTTACTAGTACACCTTCGACCAATTTTGTTTTAATTTATTTTTTCTGATGCAGTAAATTTCGATTACGAAGGCATAGTTTTCTTTATCTTATTTGTAAGTTATCTATAAGTCGACACTTGATAATATATGAGTAAATTATTTTTAGAAGTGACATAGCCGATAGAATCAGTTGTACGTATTTTGTATAATATACATATTTATTTTCATCTAAAATTTCAATTTCGTATTATCCGTTAATAATGAAGGAAATAACGAGAATTTAGTACCAAGCTTTATTCGATCACTGCCATATCAAGAGCGCTTATGGAGGCAAAGGTAGCTGTCTACCTAAAAACAATAAGGATATTGTTTATATTTTATTTTCCCTTCTACAATTGATTTCTGTATGATCATAGATATCAAATATTTTTTAAACTTTGTTTCTATTTGTTTATAATTATTTGGCCAAAGTGTAGGTTCTTACTTCTGACATCCTATCTCCACAACATTTGATGTATTTTGATAATAACTTTTGTAAATTAATCACAAGTATATGATCTAGTGAATGAACTAGAATGGTAAAGGTAAACAGTACTGTGAAAACTAAATAGTCAGGATTTGATTATTTGAGAAAAAAGTATTGCTTAAGAGTATATTCTGGACATTTCAGTTCATTTAACTGAAAAGTTTAGTAACATATTAAGTATTCCATGGGTCAAGCAGCAAGAAGATTTATATCACTATCTTCTGTTTTATGATTTATGATGTCTGATATGCGTGAATGTATTGAAAATTTCCAACAGGAAAAATGTATCGGAAGTTCACTCAGTAAGTGCTTAATATCGCTTCGAAAAAAAACGGGAGCGGTGGCTCAGTGCATCAAGTGTCACTGCAGTGTCTCTGACCGGGAGGTCCTCGGTACGACGGTGACAGAATTTTCGACACTAGCTTGTCAGGTAGGTCGAATTCATACGCTGTCTGGAGGAGAATTCTAACGGCCGGCTGCTCTGATCTGTAGATTTCCTCTTGACAAGCGGGTCACGATCCGTACGCGATTTTTCCATCCTCTTCCTTGTCCTATTCTCACCTCTCTCTCTCTCTTTCTCTCTCTCTCTCTCTCTCTCTCTCACACACACACACACACACACACACACTAACATGCACTACACAATCACACATGCCGGGAGACCGGCCGGGGACTTGGGACATGTTCCTGCTGTGGCGGTGCGCCACTGGTGGGAGATACCTGGTTGGGGATACCCCGCTAGCCGACAGTAGGTCGGCGCCGGATCTCGCCATTCAGTGAGGAAAGATCACTGCCACTGCCCGATGAAAACATGCACTACACTTACGGGACTAATGCCCTTCATAGTTGACGTCCGGAATCACTAACAATCAATCAATCAATCAAAAAAACAACTCAAAAACTAGGAAGCGTAGAAAGAAACAGCTTGAAGCATTTATAAGGGAATAAAAAAGAGGATATGACTCAATAAAAATTGAAAAAGATAAATTTCACGATTTTTCATTTTTTTGAGGTAAGTAGCTACCAACCGCACTGGCGGAGACAACGGTGCAAATCTAAACACATCGTGGACTGCACCCAATTGCACATGTCGCTGCCCACTTGAGACCACATTTAATAGATAGCACCCTAAAAGGCCCTTAAGGGGAAAAAAAAAAATTAAAAGGGGGAGATCACTGATTTCGAATATCGTAATGAAATTTCAAAATTCAAAATGGTGGTTTGCAAATGTCTAACTGACTCATAAACATAATATGTGTATAAATATGGATACAATAGTTCTCGCGGTTGCGGGTTAATATTGTTATCATTCTAAAAATGTATATCAATAATTTACTTATTAAAAGTAATTATAAGTAGAAATCGAAAAATATACGGAGAAAATAATTCCCTGTGGTGTCGACTGACGTGACGGCGACACTTCCGGGATATCTAGTGTTAAATCTTACTATGTTGCATTGCAGTAAAGTGGCTATAAAACAAAAAAATGCATGTATGGGCAGTTGAATGTGTTATATTCTGGTTAAGGGCATTCTACTTGATAAATAAAAAAAATGATTGAGGCAGGAATATGCAGGCCCAAAAGTATAATCCACAATATGCGTGACATTGTTACGCTCCATAGATTAAAGTTCAGCCGTATTGTATATAAAATGATTACATGCTTTTCTTAAAACTATATCTAGCTTATAGTCAAAACAGTCTTCTGTTGAGAAATACGAAAAAAATCCACAAAAAATAATTTAAACCCTTTTTTTCATTTCACAAGTATAGTCGACAAGAATCAATGAATTCGAATACTGCCAGCAAAGGTACCTTTACGAGACCGTGAAGATGACAAACATGATTGAAATAAAATGCTGCAGCTGAAATAGTGTGCTTTAATGTCTTCCGAACGAGACTTGCTAAGTCAAAATTCCGAACGTGCACTTTGAATTTGGCCTTTATGGCCAGATTTTTGGCCCGATTCAACCAGTGTGCGCCGCGCCGGCGACGTATCGACTCTGCGATCTACCGCACATGCGATTCGTTCACTTCAAGTGTCCCGAGAGGGGTATTTTAAACAAACGTGAGATGTATCTTCCATGTCCTGGCCAAACCACAACGCACCCAACGACGTTTCCTCACCGCACGGGAAAGTAATGGCGCTGAACAATTAAAGTTAATGAAAACGACACCTTTCACTTCGACCTCCAGGCCGCCACAGCTGTTGCCTTGCGAAGATGGTACCTCGCGAACAAACCTGACACGCAGCGGGAGTGAACAAGGAAAGAAACGCCGCCTGGCTCTTGACACATTCTCTGCAAAGTCGTAAAGTGATATTCGTCCTCTTGCGCGCCTCTCGACATTCTGAGTTCTCGCCTGCAGAAAGATCTGTAAACGCACGCTCACCTACATCCTGCGCAGATGTTTGACAAACCTTTACGTGTGGGACGACTTCGAAAATAAAATGTGACCGATGACCGCCGAAGTGTTCAACAAACGTTGCATATGCGTCTCCATTCGACAATGACGACATCGCACTCCTGGAAAATTATTCCTTTTATCTCTGTACTTCGAAGAGCCAGTATGAAAATCTCACTGCAAGTATTCCAGAGTGCCTCATTTCTTTATATTACATCTTTATGGTATTTTATCGCAGAAAAATGTAACCGTTGTTCACTCATATACATCACAGAAATGTTCACACTTCCAGTCATTATATATGTACTCTTCAAGTGTGATTTTTCAGTTAAAAGTGATATTGTTTTGGATGAATAGTCTCCTTTTCTGGCTATCTAGTAATCTGCTACGTAGAACTTATTACTACTATGAGACGAGTATGTACTACCATGATGGTATCGTAATGCCGCAAAACTGCAAGGTCGATTTCTATGTAATTTGACGGATAGCAACAATGCATGAAGGCCTTCACTCATGCCTCGAAAAAACTTGCTTGCCTCATTATTTAGTGAAGTTACACCTCCATAAATCTGTAACTGCACAATAACGCAGCAACGTTGCGCAGGCCAAAGAGGAAACAAAAGCAGTCTGCGTGGTCAGGGAGGGAGCTGTTCTTCACGCTCGCTGCACAGAGCGCTCTCACAAACGCGGGTTTCGCACCGCCCAGCGACAGTCCCATCAATTGGTGGCACGACCTTGTTTTTGTCCACAAAAAGCACATTCAAGTGAGTCGTAAAGCATTAGGAATATTCTGAAAATTTACAAAACTGTAAAGTTTTATCACATATATTTTCTCTATGTCTTCCACACGTCACAGTAAATGTGAAAGCAATTCATTTCTGTGGTATCACGACGCAAGACATTAAATTCACAATGATGAGAATGTCTGTCGAAGATCGTCTACTTCTTTGTTCAGAATATTACACTATATGAAGAGTGTTATCAAGAACAGAAGTATTAGTACATTAGAACAATCATTTGCAAAGTAAATTATTTACTCATGTATAGGGGTTCATATTTTAAATTTTTAACATCTTATCGTGTTTTACACGGGTTCAAGAAAACAATTTAAGTATAACGGAACTCGAATCATTGAATTTTCTAAAGTTCGCCTTTGCATTATCAGGATCCAACATTATATTAGGAAATCTATGAATTGTCCTATTATTTAATTCAAACATTTTACAAAGTTACTTATGTTATTATATTATTTAGCTAAAAATACTCGAGTGCATGCATCGTAAACAATCACTTCTGAGACATTGAATACTCATTCAACATGTACAACTTCTTTGTCATAGTAGCAAAATTACCCTCAATTCTTCACTTCATTTGAATAAAAGATAGATCGTTTCCCACAAATCAGCATATACTTTTACGAAACATTTAGCTTTGAATACCGTTAGGACTAAGCCTTTTCTCTTCTGCCATGGCGTTGCTATTTAATGCAAATAAAAGAGATTCGTTGATTGATTGACGTTTTTGGGCACGACAATTTCTATGGTCATTAGCTCCATTTGTGTAGAGATGTTTTATCTAGGAGGTGGTAGGTTTCTACCGCTCATAAGGTGGTGAGATCCGGCGCCTACCTACACGTAGTAGGTGAGGGATTTCCCTTTCCATGTACCTCCCGCAGTGGCAAACCGCTCCAACCGAGACAAGTTGTGAACTCTCGACTCTCCCGATACGTGTGGTAGTGTAGTGCATATTAAGTGAAAGTGATTGTAAGGGGAGAAGAGAGGATATGAAAGAGGATGGAAAGATCGCGCGCCGTTCGTGTCTCATTTTCATTCAACTCGAATCCTCGAAATTCCAGATCAAAGACGCTGCAGAGACAATGGCAATGGTGTCTCAGAGCTAACTCAGCCTGTGAAAATAAACAAGAAAGTGGGGGATCTTCGGAGGGATGAGTGATTTGATTGGATTTTTTCGTTTTTCCGGGCGCGTCAACTGCTTTGGTCATTAGTCCCGTTAGTGTAGTGCATGTTTTTCTCGCGAGATAGCGGTGATTTTCCTCGCTGAATGGCGAGATCCGCCGCCGGCCTACAGTCGGCTAGTGGCGTTTCCCAACCAGGACTCTTCAACCGGCGGGGCACCGCCCAGCCGGGACAAGCTCTAAGCTCCGACCGGTCTCCGGAGTATTTGATAGTGTAGTGCATGTTAGTGTATATGTGTGTGTGCTGTAAGGAAAAGGATAGGACAAGGAAGAGGAAGGACATATCGCGCGCGGTCCGTGGCCCGTTAGGGTACTGCTCCGGCATTCGCCTGGTGTTGATCGGAGAAACCACGGAATACTACCGATCAGAGCAGCCGGCCGCTAGAATTCTCCTCCAGACAGCGACTGAATTCGACCTACCTGAAAAGCTAGTGTCGAAACTCCTGCCGACGTCAGTACTCGAACCTAGGACCTTCCGGTCAGAGGCACTGCAGTGACATCAGTTTATGCACTGAGCTACTGCTCCGCGTCGGAGGGATGGGGGTAATCCAGTGGCGGTAGTCATGTAAGCCCAGCCCTGTAGTGGGCGGGTGAGCGACGTGTCCGACCACGCGGTGACGAATGCGCGCCTGCCAAAATGGCGGAACCCCCGCCGACGCAGCAACAATGGTCCCAATGTGTCGGCCGTCGCCCGCGCCGCCGCCCCCGCCCCCGCCGCCGCCGCCGCCGTCGTCGGCCGAGGCGGCGCGCCGCGGCGCGGCGGGGCGGGCAGGCGGCCGACAAGTTGAATGTCGTGACAATCAACCCAGGGTTGATTATTTGTTGAGCCTTTCTCCGACCGAGACAATGAGCGCGGTCGACGCCGGAATGTGGAACTGGGGACGGACAAAAGAACGCTGCGCCGGTGTCTCGTTCGTTTCTTTCTGCGCGGGGCGGCGCGGCGCGGCGCGGCGCGGCGCGGCGGCGCGTAACGTCATTACCGGCTGTTGTCGGTGCGCGGCCGGGCAGCTCGTCCCCCGCGGCCACCGCCCAAGACGCACGCCGCCTCGCCGCGGACGCCGCTCGGAAGAGCGCGGGGTCAGGCCCCGGCGGGCCCTGCGCGCCGCGGCGGGGCGCTGCGAATGCCCACTGCTGGCTCCGGGAACAATCAATGGGGACGTTGTTGCCACAAGTGGTATTTTCGTTCAAACGTGCCAACAAGAGCTTGGTAATGAATAATTGGCAGTCGGAGTAATATTTGAAGGTACTCTCCAGGAATGTGTTTACAACGTGGTTCGAATTATCTCGCGAAATGTACAATTCCCAGAAAGCGTACGGTTCATATGTGACACAGTCAATTGGAACAGGCAGTATAATAAAGAATCTAAGAAACACTACAATATATATATATATATATATATATATATATATATATATATATATCGAATATCAGTCGATGACACCCAAGTAAGACATTCGAAAAAATTGTTGTCTCATTTTGGAATAAATGACCTAATCTAAATCTACAAATTGAAACACTGTTCCCTGGTTATAATGAATAAAAGGTGTCACCAGAAACAACTTATTCACTTTGATTACAGACAAATTTTGTGGTAGGTCAATATAGATTTAAAGGTCACATTCCCCGTAAAAGGTAGAATCGCCCCAAACCACAAATCAGCCGAGAACCCAGATGTAAGTATTCTTGAATCGCATTACAGTGACCTGTGCGAATTATTCATTGCGTTCACTTCGAGAAGATGAGGCTTCAGTGGAAATGTTCCCAGAGCGACGTATTCCAGTACTATGTACTTAAATGCTAGAGATGTGGACGCCTTGCTCCATTACGCTTGCCAATAAAAGCAAACAATGCACCAGAAGAACTACTTAAATCAAACCTCGCGGTGGTGCTGTTAGAGTTAATCCGCTGCTTCGACCCGCACGCATCCCTCACGAGCAGCGAGCAGCGCGAGGGGCCCTGGCGTTCTTGAAGGCCGAGGTGGACGGCGAGACGACGGCGTCGCGGCGCGGCGCGGCCTGGCCGATTCCCGCAGAAATCACAGGCCAATCTCCGTAATTGAGTCCGAGCTGTCCGTCGCGCGCGCAGGGCTCGGAGGCAGCGATGGCGAACTGCCGATTGCGATCTGCGCGCTCCCGGCGGCGCCTTTGTTCAGCGCGCACGAGAGTGGTCGCGCAGAGGGCGGTGGCAGTGGTAGAGACGAGGGCGATGGCGAGGGGAGGGGATGGCGAGGGCGGTGGTGAGGGCGGATGCGAGGGTGGTGGGAGGGCGCGGGCGGTAGAGAGGGCGAGAGGATGGCAGGCGGGGCAGGCGGGCGAGGCGAGGCAGCGTTGGTGAGGGCGGAGTCGAGAACGCTGGTGGTGGAGAGGGCGGGGCGGTGGAGAGGGCGGGGCGGGGGATGACGAGGGCGGTGGCAAGGGCGGGAACGATGGCGAAGGAGAGGAAGCGAGGGCGGGGGCGATGGTGAGGGCGAGAGGGGGGCGGGGCGGGGGGGGCGGGGCAGAGGCAAGGGAAGGGCGGGGGGGGGCGATAGCGAGGGTTTGTTGGCGTCGGATTGTGATGTGATGGCGAGGGAATGGTTGCGGGGTCGGAGTCATCGACGTTCGTTGGAGCAATGGCCAGAGTAGTGAAACTGACACAGACAGTGACAGTAACAGTGGCGGAGGCGTAGAATCCACAACGCCAGTCGGGAAGTTGGAGTTAGGGCTGGAGACAGGAATCGCCACTGCTCTGCCAAGGGTAACAAGAAGAAGGAATCTAAGGGGCTTAGTACTCATTTTTACTTACCAGTGGTAAAAGAAAAAGGATGGAGAGAAATTGAAAAAAAATATTTAGGACTACGTGCAAGTGGAGTACAATCACAACATATAATGTCAAAGTTAGAAACGCATAATTCAGTCGGCAAATTAACGTGGAACAGAATTAGATGAAACTTTGAATCAAGGGCTGCGATTAAAAAGTATTAATGTAAATTTAGAGCAAGGAAAATAGAGTAGTTAATTTTTTTTTTTTAAAAAAGCGCGCATTTCTGTCATCATGCCTCTCTGAAATCTATCCATTTCTCTTCCAGTCTTAATAGGAACATTACTCCACTCCATTAAGTACATCGCTATGGGAAAAGCGTTTTTCCTAATCTTACCTCTAAAGCCGTTCTCTGTGGTGCATTTATCGGTTGTAAACTTTGGTTTCCGTGGCCAACGCTGAGAAAATATTTTGACTGACCATTACCATCGTAACGTACTCCAAGTCAATAATATGTATTATTTTTAGATTACATAATGCATTTAACTCATTACTTATTAACATTTACACTAAAGACAAACAATGTTAAAGTTAACTGAAAATGTTACGTTTTCTTTGAATTCGCTAATCGTGATAGGAGTATCAGTACGAACTGAATTATTCTAAACTATAAATGAAGGAGAACTTTCGTTTTGCCACGTCACCCTTGCTACTACATTGTTTTTATACTCCACTGAATCTTCCAAGTACTTTCAGCGACCTTTGAACTTTCCGTCCATCATGACTTTTAATATATGTTAAAGTAGTTCGAGCGTCTGCTAATAGCATAGACGAAAACCATCTAAAACATTGTCCAGTATAGTCATTTGCAATAGGTAGTTTAAGAAACCGTACAACCGTGCTGGGAATTTTACCAAAAGTATGGATTCTGACACGTTGAATGGAGCTTCTATTATTTCTATAAATTATAAAGAGATTAACGTGAAGTACTTGGCCTACACAGAAACATACTTCCGATAGAAATATAAACATCATATTCTGCGGTCACTAAAAACTCTTCAAACTCTTATACTTGTAATCCCAAACATAACAATTAGAGGCGAACCTTTGTCTCAACACTTTGTGAGGTTATCGAGTTCTCTTCTGCACTCACCTGCGACACCAAAAGTCAAATTCACCTAAATAGAGCTTATATTAGAGCCTTAAAAATACAAGTAAATTTACAAAGAATGAAACAAATATTATCGGGTGCTGACCACATAAATGTGTTGATCTCTTCACTAGTAAGAATTTTCTATTTTTTAATTAATTTTTTTTACTTTCCCTTCAGAAATTATTTACCATGTGGTACTCTGTGATACCTGTCTTTTAAAACTAGGGTTTACTTTAGTGTTAAAAATGTGTTCCAAAATGTTGATGCTTTCAGTCTGAGACTATAAAATTATCAAATTAGTTTTCATTTTTACATACAAATACCTTCTCAATTGTAATATATTTTCAGAAAGATCCGTTAGCGTATTTGTTTCATTTACTACTCGTACTTATATTTTTCTTAGTATTTCATTTTTGATTTCTGAAGAAGTAGGCTCTGCTTCCTCGAAAATAATTTCTAGGATACGGCTCTCCCTAACTAAATAAATGGCCAAAAGTATCATCAACACCTTCACAATTTAGAAATAATTGTAACAATTGATAACTTCGGAAATTCAACAATTGGATAACCAACCTCGGCTCCGCTCCTCAACCTTCCCCAAACCTCATTCGTACATGATATATAACTATATGACGAATTCTGAATATAATTTTTTTATCTTCAGATCGCCTCAAACATCATTGTATTAAAAGCAACAAGAACACGTTAAAAAATCATACGCGGTCATTATATTGGGGATCGATTTTTGGAAAGACTCCTTTCCCAACATAGGCCATTGATACTTTCAATGTTAGTAGTGTCACACTTTTGTTACATTTGGCTTTAAAGGACGAGAAAGGCAAAGAAATCTTATATGGCTAGATCAGGAGATGTATACGAAAAAGAAAAATTGTGAATGATGGCAATTTTCAAGGAAAGGGTATCTTAAAACTGTGTAAAGGAAAAAAAGTAATAATAAGACGATGACGCCTTATTGGCTTTATGGCCATCGATGTCGCCAAATGCAGTAGCCTCAACGCAACCCTCCACTCTGCTTGGCTTTCTGCTTGGCTTCGCCCCAGCGGCGTGCGTCCGCCGCAACGACAGCCCTCGATGGCCGCAGCCCCTTCAGCACAACTCACTTCAAGAGAGACTGACGATACATCCAGCACGCGTGCATCACTTATACTCCGATTTATTTAACGTGGCGCCTCAAGGCCATTAATTCCGGGCGATCGCCTCCCCACCCCAGCTCACCTGCTCTTATCAGCCCCACCTGGCTCTGCCACCTCGTTCTAGCCCTCCTCGCCCCGTCCCTCCTCGCCTCGTCCGTCCACGCCCCGTCCCTCCTCGTCCCATCTCTCTTAATTCCGTTCCTCCTCGTCCCGTACCTCCTCGTTCCGTACCTCCTCGTCCCATCATGCCTCTTCCGCGACCCATCGCTTCGTGACATCCCCTACTCCCAACGCTCCCCGCCTCATCCCACCCCGTCCGCCTCCCCCCCCCACATCGAACCGCCTCCTCCTTGCCTCCACCCCGCACAACAGTCCGCCTACTCCCTGCGCGTAGGCCGCCTCGCGTCCGTTCTGCCCCGCCTCTGCGCCGCGCCATTGTTGAGCGGCGCGTCTTGTCATTAACACGAGCTGGCTGCGGTGAAATCACAGTTATTTCTAAGGCAACGTGTTTGAACGTAATTGGCATTCTTTTTCCCGTCCTCGCGCGCGCGCGCCATGGTGAGCCGCGGCCGCCTGCAGACTATACTCTTCGCCAGCGGCGCGTCGACTCTTCAATTCGCTGTCAGCACAACTCACTTCAAGAGAGAGAGAGACTGACGATACATCCAACACGCGTGCATCACTTATACTCCGATTGATTTAACGTGGCGCATCAAGGCCATGAGATGGATCAAGAGGGGAACATTTTTTTAATTGGTTATTTAAGGTCGCATCAACATCTTAGGTCATTAGCGACCACTATTGCTGTTAACGGTATGGTAACTATGAGGATGAAACGATATGGTGATGATAAGGGGTGAAAGGACGAACACAAATACAACCATGCCCGAGGCGGGACTCAAACCTGCGACCTTCGGTCCGAGATCACTACGACACTACTGCCTTAGCGATCTCGGCCACCGGGCCGACAAGAGAGGGACACTGTCATCCAATCGGGAGCTTCCTTATGATTTGAATTTTTGGTATTAGAACTGCCGATTGGATGACAATGTCTCCCTCTCCTTCCAGCTCGTGTTCTTGACGCACTACGTTAAATAAATCAAAGTATAGAAACATTAGCTTTGCCTTATTTCTACTTTGCTACGACAGCTATAAGATATTCGTACTATATCTGCTCTGTGAACTCTTTCTTTTCTTTTCTTTTTTTCCCTTTCGTTTCTTTAAGAAAAATGTCACTAGGCTTAAAATGTTTTCATTCATTTTGCGTTATTATTGTGCACTACTTTGAATATTGTAATTCATGATATAATTTTTATCCGAAAGTGAACAGGGAAAAGAAAACATCGAAATTTTCGATGTTCGATCGAAACTCGAGGAACGCGGACCGTGAAAGAAAATAAATGAATGAAAAGTATAAATAAGATTACTCAAATTATTCCTCATTGATGGCGTTCCAGTGCTTACGTACACAAAGTAAATATTAAGCTATTCAACGAAAATTGTATTCATTTTAATTTGTTAAACTTCAGTATATAAAATATCTTATTCATTAAGGTGGTTATTACCTTAACTTTTCTTTAAAAAAAAAGGAGTTCATTCCGGTGAGTCCAACAGCAGATATTCTCAACACTACTCATCGTTTGCCATGTAGTTGGTAGTTGAGGGTGGAAGAGGAGAGGAGGTACACAATAAGATGTCACAGAGTATATGCACGGACGCCGCCTTCGCGCGCCTATGCATCCACAGCCATAAAGCTCCATCCAGGCAAAAGATTCCAAGCTGCCATTTGCCCATAGATAATCACTGATGAACAATTATGAAGCTCATACTGCAGGTCAGGCCGAGGGTCAATTCCGATGTTCTTCAATATTCCACAGTGCAGGCTTATAATTACCTCCTCCCTAGAGAAGCTCCGAGCCCGCGATGGCCGCGCGCGGTGCTGTGTGGGCGGTGGCAAGGTGAAGGGTGAAGAGTAGATGGAGACAAGCAGGGAGTGCCAAGTTACGGTTCAGAAAAATCAAGATGAAAGGCGAATTACTTAGGCGCTAAGTGGAGAATACGGAAAACAAAATAAAAGTTCTAAAATGTTGCTTCGAGTAAATGAAAAATACGTTAAATGTATTACTTCAATGAATATTAATTACAAAAACTTATTGAAGTTACGTTTTGAAATTTGCTAAAAGTTGACAAAAATTTAAGGTATAAATATAAACAGGATAATATGAATAAGAAGGGGAAAGAATTGAGAATAGACTAAATACGTACCAAGAATATTGGAATTGGCGAGATGATCTGTGAACAAGCGTTAAAAGTTAAGTGAGAAAAGAAATAAATTGGACAGCACCTGCAATTATATTAATGCGAATACTTTTAAAGCTATACCCCAAAGTTTACGACTGACTACGCAGCGCAATTTGAGATGACGTTTCCCACGGAATGCAGCTTCCTTACGACATCCTTAATAGGCTTACTACCGTCTCTGTGAACTCTTTACGCCACAACCACATCAACATCTGTACTCCCCAACCATCCCGTTGACCCTGGCAATTGCGGCGCCCACGACGTTTAGAACGACTCCGACAAAATTCACTGACACACGTGGTAAATTTGGCTCTCGAATACACTAACGCACATTTGCGAATTCGTAGTCCACGACGCCCGTAACGTCACTTCTAGCAAGAAGAGCCCTCAACCCCCGTAACGCCCATGTAACTCTCATCACGCCGTGCTATCTCCCTACTCCACCACGCCACGGACAGCTACACCATGTTCGAAGTCCGTCGCCACTCGCGATCCAGATGGCCCCAACGTTGCTGACTCATGTGTCAGCTTCTCGCCCAGATAAGTGAAGTTTAAAGCTACGGTTACTGGCACCCATGTCAATGTAATTAGAAACCTTTTTTTCTACGGTTTTTATCCAACCAACAACCGGATAGCATTTGCGTCGGGACGGATGGGACGCATATTCGACCATACACTAGACACTAACACACCTGTGGGCTCCTCTGATCTGAAGTCAGCAGAACGCGAGGCCCTCCGCGACAACACATACAAAGTCAAGGGACAAAGAACCATGCCCAAGGCGGCCGTTGCAATTGCAACTATCACGCTGATTAAAAGCATTCCATATACCCGAAGGGCTGGGCCGGTACACTCTTTTAGCCACGCCGACCATTCAGGTCGGCAATTAGAAACCCTGATATGAATATAACAAAATAGGCCGTTGCAATTGCAACTATCACGCTGATTAAAAGCATTCCATATACGTAATTTACAATAAAGATTTAAAGGCCGCCTAAGGTACTACATTAAACCAACAGTGCAAGATAATCATAAAAACAAAAAAAAATGAAAACTAGCGGTTCAGGTAGCAAGTAACATAAATAAAAACAATAAGGTTCTTTTCCCCAGATAAAATTGTTTTCCACTTTCGGGCAGAAAAGAAAAGAGGTTTGAGAATGACTCGCTGCCGAGCACCTCTCGTAGGGAGTTGCCCAGAAAATGTCTACGTCGGCTGACAAGAAACTACACGCTGTAGGAGAAAATGTTCCTCAGAGGTGTCCGTCGCAGGAGGAGACACGTTCACCTCGCAAGAGGAAACCATAAAATTACCTTTGGAAAAAATGACATGAAAGATTTAAAGAATCTTCCATCGAACTTTATTTGAAAGTGGTCCACTCCGGCGACGGACTCCAATGTTCCCATCTGTTTCGGCACTAGAATACAGAGAGTAAGCGTAGTAATGACTTAAAGGTTTTTGGAACAGTCAAATGGAATCAAGGAATCATATTTGTAATGCGTGGCTGACTACATAAAAAATATTCAATAATCAACATTTGCACATCAAATCGGTCCTAATTGTGTTATTTCATTTAACAACAATACTTTTTTGTTCAACGCGTTGGTTCCTTCAACAAACATTTTCATTTCCTTTAAATAGAACACTGTCACGAATAATCCACATAATTTTTCTTCTGAGAGTAGTCGTCTAGTTGACATTTTTTCGGTTGAGCTCTTGCAATCGTTTATTTATACATTATTTCACAAAAGGAAGATGTGACAGTAATTGAAATTTAAACTCTAGAGACAGAACTATTTGTACTGCACCTGTTTTGCCGCGCATCGACCAGCATGCAATTGTCTTGAATTGACTGTAATCTTCAGGTATGTGATGTTATTCACCCTCCGATTGCCTTGTAATCATCGACAGAATACTTCCATAACCCTTATCTCTCGCTCTGCAAACTGGAAATGGCAAATGCATCACATATACCACAAGGCAAAACATCAATAAGTCTTCAAGACACCCATTTAAAGATGAATTACGACAATCGAGATATTCAAAGCTGGCGTAATGTGACGTAATCTGCAACATTTGCATCAAATATGACGATTAGACTTTAATAGTAATGTTTCTAGTCATTTACACTTCTCGGAGAGTGAAATGTCTACAAAATAATCCGATTGCGAGTGATTTATGTGCTGCAATACAATCATCTGAGCGAAGTACTTTTTAATGTAGCTTCTCCATATGTCAGAACATTCACCTTTCGAAGAAGAATCCATTCGCAATTAAAAGAACCTGATGTGCAACGGTTACTAAGTGGATACAATACAATTACCGATGACAATCAGTAACCGCAGTCTTTAATCATTGGATCTGATGAGGTAGAATGAATCGGAGATTGTTACGTCGGCGAAACTATCTCGAAAAGGAATGATTTACATTAGTCATCTCTTGCAAAATCGTATCAGGTATTTTTATGGGAAATGCTGGTTAACTCCAATGTACACTCCTGGAAAAATTATATTAGAAGTTTAATGTTTTAAGAGTAAAACATATTATCAAAATATGTTATTTGAAAAATTAATATTATCAATGAGAGAAGGCAATTCATTCTAATGTTGCATGAAAGTGGATTAAGTTTGGACAGTGGAGGCATTTCTCAATACCGTACGTTTTCAATTAGTTGTCCTACGAGAAAAGAGTGTACAAGGGAAATGCTGTCTTGAGAAAATTTGTTTCAATTTTCTGATTACGAAATATTGACAGTTTCATTGCGATTGTCGGTAAAACATTATTTTTAAATTAATGTTTTAATTAGTATTTATGAATAAACAACGCTAAAGTACCCTGACGAAATAATTCAGCTACCTCGCACATATCGTTTGAGGCAATAAATATTTTGTTCTTCCAACCATTCTGCACGGAAACAAACGAGAAAAGAATCAGAGGTCAACGAAAGACTGACTGTATTCAAAACATTAAACAGAGAACAAAAACGTCCTCTGCCAATGTATTATTTCAAACAGAGAGAGAACAAAATGATGATTCTGCCAAATGATCATCACAGTATTGCCATGTAACACGAAATTCCAAAGGAACACACATGCACTTTTTCCAAAGCGGAACTCAATACATCTTCAGCCGCCAGCACCCGCTCAAGGAAAGGACGACGCGAGTAAAGAGGGAGGGTCGAACATACGCGAAGTGTCCGCCCGTTTGGCGAATTCGCGGACGCACAGACGGTCGACCGCACAGCGGTAACGAGGCCATAAAACTTCGTCTGCAGCTCACGACGCGCGCCTTAAATCACGACAAATTTACGCAAAAAAAAATCTCGGCCAATACTCCGCAACAGCGGTCTCTGTCCGCCCCTTCCCCTTCTCACTTCTGCTCCCACGTCTCCTCCTCCCCTTCTCCTCCCCCTTCTCCTCCCCTTCTCCTCCTCTTCTCCTCCCCTTCTCCTCCCCTTCTCCTCCTCCCTTCCTCCCACTTCTCTCCTTCTCCACCTCCCTTTCTCCCACTTCTCCCCCTCCCCTTCTCCTTCCCTTCTCCTCCTCCCCTTCTCCTCGTCTCCTTGTCCTCCCTTTTCCTTCTCCCCTTCTTCGCCTCCCTCCCTTCCTTTTACTCCTTCACTATTACCGGGAGTGGCAGCTCAGTGCATCAACTGATGTCACTGCAACGCCTGTGACCGGGAGGTCCTAGGTTCGAGTCCTGATGGCGGCAGGATTTTCGACACTAGCTTTTCAGCTAGGTCGAATTCAGTCGCTGGCTGGAGGAGAATTCTAGCGGCAGGCTGCTCTGATCGGTAGTATTCCGTTTCTCCGATCAACACCAGGCGAATGCCGGAGCAGTACCCTACCAAACCGGCCACGGACCGTGGGCGACCTGTCCTTCCTCTTCCTTGTCCTATCCTCTCCCCTTACACACGCCCTTACACTAAGATGCACTACACTACAACATATTCCGGGAGACCGGTCAGAAGCTTAGAGCTTGTTCCGGCTGTGGCGGTGCCCTGCTGGTGGGAGAGTCGTGGTTAGGGGAAACCCTACTAGTCGGCGCCGGATCTCGCCATCCAGCGGTGGAATATCACCGCCATTTCCCGAGAAAAAACTTGCACAACAAAACCGGGACTAATGACCAAAGCAGTTGACGCGCCCGGAAACACGAAAAAATCAATCAATCCTTACCTACTCCTCCTCCCCTTCTCCTCATCCCTTTCCCCTCCTTCTCCCCCTCTCTCCTTCTTCTCTTCGCCTTTCTAAGGATGGCAATCGCTAGGAGGAGGAGAATCATCCGTCATATGCGCGGCGGGCGCGGATCGTAAATGGGCAGCAATGCACCCATTAGCTTCCCTTTCGTACGAGCTCTGCGAAACAATCAAAGGCCTCCTCGCGTCGACGCCCACCCGCCCCGCCGGCCAATTACGCGCGGCGCAGCAACGCGGGCGGAGACGGCGTGCCTTTGCGTTAATTGCGCGACACACGGACACATGGGCTCCGGTGGAGGTGGGACGGGGCGAGGGGTGGGACACGTCAGCGCGCGGTGGAAGAGTGCAGCTGAGGTGCAGCAGGGGCTAGAAGCAGCGACAACGATCGCGGAGCCCAAGGCTGTACGTTCGAGCATTGGTGTTTTCTCCTTGTCGATAAGGCATTATTGGCTACTCTGACCACCACCAGGTTCTTCTGAACAAGCCGGATTAGGTGACCAAAGACATTGATTGATTGATTGATTCATTCATTCATGTTTTCGGGCGCGTCAACTGCTCTGGTCATTAGTCCCGTTAGTGTATTGCATGTTTTTCTCGGGAGATGGCGGTGATTTTCCCCGCTGGATGGCGGATCCGACACCGACCTACCGTCGGCTAGTGGGGTTTTCCCCAAACACGACTCTCCCACCAGCGGGGCACCGCCCCAGTCGGGACAAGCTCTAAGCTCCCGACCGGTCTCCCGGAATATGTGGTAGTGTAGTGCATGTTAGTGTAAGTGTGTGTATGCAAGGGAGAGGATAGGACAAGGAAGAGGAAGAACAGATCGCTGGCGGTCCGTGGCCTGTTTGGTAGGGTACTGGTCCGGCATTCGCCTGGTGTTGATCGGAGAAACCACGGAAAACTACTGATCAGAGCAGCCAGCCGCTAGAATTCTCCTCCAGACAGCGACTGAATTCGACCTAGCTGAAAAGCTAGTGTCGAAAATCCTGCCGCCGTGGAGTGGGAACCTAGGACCTCCCGGTCAGAGGCGCTGCAAAGACATCAGTTGATACACTGAGCTACCGCTCCCGGTGACATCAATTGATGTCACTGCAGTGTTTGTGAGTGGGAGGACCTAGCATTCGAGACCCGAGTGTGGCAAGATTTGCCACATTAGCTACATAGCTAGGTCGAATTCAGTCGCGGTCTGTAGGAGAATTCTAGTGATCGGCTGCTCTTATCGGTAGTTTTCCCGATCGACATCAACGGAAAGCCGCATCATTACTCTAACAAACGGTCCCAGGATCATTCATTTCTCTTCCTTGTCCTAGCCTCACCTCCTTCAGACACTTACACTTACATGCACTATACTATCGTATATGCCGAGAGACCATACGGGAGCTTAGAGCTTGTCCCGGATGGGGAGGTGCCCCGCTGGTGGGAGAAACCCGGTTGAGGAAAATCCCGCTAGCCCACGGTAGGTCGGCACTTACATGTACTACACTACCACACACGTTGGGAGACCAATTGGGAGCGTAAAGCTTGTCTCGCCTGGGGCTATGCCCCTCTGACGGGAGATACCTGGGTGGGGAAAACCCGCTAACCGCCTCGAAAGTATGCGCCGGATCTCACCATCCACCGGGGGAAGATCATCGCCACCTCCTACGAAATTAGTGCACTGCACTTACGAGACTAATGACTTTAGCAGTTCTCGCGCTCGGAAACACTAATCAATCAATCATCTGACCAAATCCCATTCACAAAGTCATCCACCATTATTATTCGTCTCTCTTGATGACCTATCCCTTTTTATTTAAAATATGGAGGAAAATCACCATTGAAGTTACCTGCAACGGAAAGCGGAGGTCTGTAAGGCGCCTCGTTTCTCCTCCATATGAAATGCGTTCTGTTCACATTCCATCCAATTATTTTGCAAGTGATTGAGAAGTTTGTTCATCAGGTTAATGGATGATCAATGGTAGGTATTTGAAGTAAAACAGAAAAATGGGTACAATGCAATAAGAACCTATTAAGATATTTATTAATATCTTTCTAACTACACACGGAATGAAGGAGGATAGAAAAAAGCAATGTTGAGATTTCGTCTAGAAGATGTCATAGCCATATGCAAAAATAATTGTGTCCTAGAAACAAGCTTCGCCCGGAAGAAATAAATAAGCAAGACGAAATGCGGTTGGAAATTTATTATATATTTGGAAATAACGGCGCATGGATGATACAACATTTATAAACACACACACACACACACACACACACACACACACACACACACACACATATATACATATATATATATATATATATATATATATATATATATATATATAATTTCATGGAAATAAAGGTAAGCGCAGATATACGTTATGTATGAAGCTCATTGTAAACCATCTAAGTAAACGTATCAAGTATTATTGCTGTAACTTCCATTAACAAACATAATAATGTAAAGCCCATCAAAGAAAGCAATATAATGTCTTATTTTACTATTCACGTATCCTAACAGAATACCATCCGATTCACAATCATTCATCTATCATCATCATCATCATCGTCGTCGTCGTCGTCGTCGTCGTCGTTCGGCTCCCCCAGTTCTCTAGCATCCTTCAAAAGTAAAAGTCAGAGGCAAACTTAATCAAACAGTCAGAGGCAACTATTATCACTGGCCCAGAAATGAGAGATAAGTTCCTGTCTCGACTAAGCTAATAAACAAGAATCAGACTCTTCACAATATTGAATGATACTCATTGTAGAACTGGAAAGCAATTATCCTCAGCTGCAGTCATCATCTCATCATTTTACTGTTTCTTCTTTACTTTCCTGCTTATTATTCATAACACATCTTCGGTCAAAGGTGCTGGGAGGTACCCCGGTCTGGCGGCCGGGGTTCGCACCTCGCAAACTGCGACGTCCACACAAGGACCACAACAACGCCCGCTCGCTGGCCGGACGTGACGTCAGAGAGAGCAAACACCGGAGACAACAGCGGCGCGCCCCGGCGCAGAACAGCCCAGAGCGACGCCCGGTGCCGCCGCCCCCGCCGCCAACCCCGCCGCTCCCACCGCAGCCCCCGTCACCACCGCCTCCACCATCGCCCCCATCGTCATCCCAATGCTGCCGAAACGCTCGAATTAAAATGAGTAACACTTTCGTTTAGTAATACAGAGTTTATTAATAGTTATATTTTGTGAATTGTTTGATGGTCGCGGTACGGTAGTTTGAAGTTGGCGAGCACGAGACTACACAATAAAAGCTTCTTGTAAAACTCCAAAGAGGTAAAGATTGTTATTAAATTTTTATCATATAAACTACAACCTAGGATGAAGTAAAAATTTAAGTGTTGCAATCAGAAGAATGACTAGGAGTTTGAAAGATTGATGATACGGTGATGCTTTTTATTTAAGCTTTTTGTGATTAATTATATTTCTACAATGGATTTTGTACACATTTGAAACATTTTGAGTTGATAAGATCCCACATCTCGGTTTGAGGGTAGAAGTGGAAGATCTACGGCAGACATGACAAGGTTGCGGACGAGGTCACTAGCTTCCTAATGCTTGCGGGCACTTTCATCCAGAGTAACTGCCGCGAGGATTTAATGTAAGTGTTTTTCAAATTTTTCCCGAGTGTCTGAACGTCACAGGATGCCTGGCACATGACAGACGTTTGGAAAAGCCAATTGACAGATAGTGTCCCAAATTTTTCTAAAATTAACTCTCATTTCTCTACTTCTTCTTTCTTTCTAGGGTTTTTATCCAGCCGACAGCCGGTTACCCTTTACGTCCCCATGGAACGCATATTCGACCATACACTAGACACCAACACACTTGCGGGCTCCTCTGATCTGGGGTCAGCAGAACGCGAGGCCCTTCGCGACAACACATACATACACAAGGGACAAACAACCATGCTCAAGGCGGGACTCGAACCTGCGACCCTTCGGACCGAAGCGCTGAGTCGGTACTCGCTCTTAGCCACCTCGGTCATCCAGATCGGCCTCCTCTTTGTAACTAGTATGTATGATCGACATAACCAGTACTAGCTATGCCACCTCTCATTCTCCATCACTATCACCATCATCACTACCATCAACATCATCATCACCACCACCGCTATAACTATCTCTATCACCTCGTCGGCAGTTTAAAGGCTTCCACAGACCGACGCGGACGACCCTCAGCCTACGCGGATTGGCGGCAGCAGAAGTTAAGCGTCACGTGTTGCCTTATGAGCACGTTCACACCTGCGCGGCAGGCGAGCGTCGCGGGTACGGATTTGCAGCGTTTAATCGACGGCGAAATTTGTAATGCAGCCAGACGCGTTTCTTCCACTGCAGCTTGAGTTTCGGAAAAGTCCGCCCGTGTTCGGAAGTCTTCCTTCCCCTCTGGGTCGAGCGACCTTGCCAACGTCACCAAACGCTGACTCATAATTGTCGCTCCGGTGTGAACGGTCCCGCGAATTCCGCGGCCGCGTCTAGCTCGGAACTTTCCGCGCCGCACCCGCTGAGGATTTACCGCGCCAGTCTGTGGGAACCTTAAATGGTTGGGGCAGTGCCACACTGGTGGGAGATACCTGTTCGGGGAAATCTCCGTAAGGTCGGCGCCAGATCTTCCCATCCAGCTAGAGAAAATCGTTAAACCATGCAACGCAACACTTACGGGACTAATGACCTTAACAGTTAACTCGCCCGGAATCACTATTTAATCAATATCACCTTCACCATTACCAGTATCGTCGTCTAGGTAATCAACCACCGCCGCTGCTCCTACCATCACAAACACACTCTCCTTATGGATAATCCGACTCGCGCCGCATCGTCCAACCGCCTTTCCTTCCGCAGCCTCCGGAATCTCCTCCTCCATGAGCACCGCCGCGCATCCAGCGATCACGCCGGGTCGGGGCCGCAGCCACCGGCGAGTGAGTCTTCGTTAACCCGGTTGCATAGCGCCCGCCCGCGACCCACAAGCGTGTAGCGCACGTGTTAGAGAAGAAGCTCGCGAGCGGCCGCGGCGCTGCCCCACTTGCGAAGCGCCGGCCCCGCCCCCTCCAGCCCCGCGCAAGCACCAATCCTCGGCGCAGCACCCGCTCATGATTGATCGGCTGCCTGCTGCAGGGTACCGCTCTCCCGCGTGGCGAATGCACTCCCTTCGCATGACTCGGGCGAAGCCGAGAGGCGAAATGAATTACAGGATTTTTTTCTTGACATAAAGAAACGTTGGTTCGAGTCGGCTATCGTTCAATGAGGAAGTTGTAAATCAAATATATTTTGTGTAAAGTGCACGTTATGAAGGAGCAATAAATAGACTTGGGTCAATGCTTGCAGGGTTTTAAATATCGTGGTCTTCATACAGAGTTCTTACCGATATGTTCGATGTTTGAGAATACCAAAGACGGTGACAATATACAAGAGTTGGGGCATACGTAACTATTATTTTTGGTGAGAATGGGTGTAGGAATGGAAATGTGTTATAGAGTTAGTTTATAGTAAAGAGTGTATTACATATTAGAGATGTAATAATTATTATAAGTAATATACATTATTACACTGAAGTGTTAGGTAAAACTGTTTATCCTCGTTTGTCTGAATGTGAATGAATAGATGTAGGTTCGTGTGTATGCGAGGGTACCTTGGTCTGTCTATGTATTTACGCGTGTATGTATGTATGTATGTATGTATATTCGTGTACTACGTAACTTTATTTATCTATATGTTAGTATATATGTATTTTCATTTGTAGTAGAAGAATGTAAATGCCATCTGCATAACTAGAAAATGACACCGACAATCTGTTTCTTATATTGATTTTTATACTTTATTATTTTATTTGTAATTGTAATTGTATTTTCGTATTTCTACATTCTGCCACCGGGCATCATCTGCCCAATTGTACAATAAATTTTTCTCTATTATATATATATATATATATATATATATATATATATATATATAATAGAACAAGAAATTAAATAAGTGCATTGACTTTTAACGACGCACAAACATTGTGTTTCATTCATTCATTTCAGCATTTTCAAATATTCGAGTTCACAACATTCCAAAAGCATTACATACTCGTTCCAAAGGCCAAATTAGACAGACACACTATTGTTGCACGTGTTTTTGTCCGCACACTCATAGGTCGTACGTGCGTTGCCAATGACTGGTGGCTACGCGTCCTGGCAGAAACTCTCCTGCCTATCTCGCGACTGTCCGGTATGGGAGGTCATTAACCACAAGAGCTTCCACCTAATCCCTGCGACATTCTAGGGCATTTCTCCCACAGAGGTTGGCTACCTTTGTGCTGCTCAAAACAGATTACAATCATCTCGCAAGGTGGCAGTCAGACAATTTATTTCATATTACTCTCTGTGCTAATAGAGACATTCACAGAACCATTTGTTTTTGTAAACACAGTAGTATAACAGTTGTTCCATGTGGAAAAGACAATTGTGTGATTCGATAACATATCTTTAAGAAACAAATAGTTGCTCTAACTTCAGCCACAACCCTCGTACGAAAACTTTCTCGAAATTGACAGAATTTGATCAACTATAAATCTTAGTTCTGCTAATTCGAAAAATGCGAATATCTAGAAGTTAGGCAATTAACTCTGTTTTTCCAATTGAGAAATCCAGTTTATTTCTAATTTGTGGAGCTTCTTGAGGGTAGGAAGGGAAAGGTAACTAACTGGTCGAGTGAGATCGTCTTTAGAGCAATTGGCTCCAAACGTTTTCACCTCGGCCGCAGTCGGCGGGAACAGATGCACTAGCGACTTGAACTAAATTGTCCAGCGAGAGCGAAGGGAAAAGCAAACACACATCAAACTGTTATCTAAACTCTGCTATGATTTTCACCTTGGATCGTTTGATTCCCGTTACATTCAATCTCTTCACAAATGCTTTGGGGATCAAAACGTTCTCCATTTCGTTCATTTAATTTTAATGTAATTTAAACTCGTATACTTTTCAACTTTTTGGGGGAAATTTTGAAATAGTTTTAATAAAAATTGGAATTCCAAAATGTGAATGTTTCTTGCCGTCATTTCTCCTAATATACTGTATCGTAAACGGAATTCTCAGATTAAATGTCTAAAAATTCTAACATAACTAATGACTAGCATATTTTTCCTTTTTTGTGAAATTTACTTTAGTCGCATGTTACTTACTTACGTCCCTTCACAGTCCTCAAACTATTGCTCTATAACCCCTATCACCATCCCATATACTGGAAAAAAAATTGGGAATAAGAAAACTACAGCGTGGTCGCAATTTTTAATTTTTTAAATTTTATAATAATAATAATAATAATAATAATAATAATAATAATAATAATAATAGATAGTAATAATAATAATAATAATAATAATAATAATAATAATAATAATAATTAATAATAATAATACCAATCATAGCTAGTATTAATTGCCATTCAACCTAGAATTGGAGAAAGTGAAGAAGGTAGAAATAGTCTCAATAATTAACTCAGCTACGAAAATTCTGGTGAATCGATTTGTTTCTGGTCATTCAAAATATTATTACCAATTACCAATACAATTACCAGATTGAACAACTAGAATAACTAAAGTCATTGGCACAACTATCTAGAAAGCTTTAATCGCCTATACTTTGTCACATTGTGTGAAAATTCTGAAACGCTACGGCGGAATAAAATTAATTTCTCCCCCTTTCCTCACATCTAACAGAACCAGCTGCGTTTGCCAGAACAAATGAAAGGGTCCTAATGCTTGCCAAGGAAGAGTGAACTAAACAACAATAATAGCAACAAAACCACTCCAACGTGTCTTTTCGTTTGAGTTCCGGTTCGACGCCCGGTGCCCGATCGTGCGTCTCACAACGGCGCATGGCGCACGCCTCAAACCGGCACTTAACGGTCCTTTCCCCGATGCCTACGTCACAGCAGCCACATCCTCCTTCGAGGAAAAGTAATTATCATCATCTTCTCCATACGAGCGACCCGGGAGTAGGGAAGCGAGGCTGGCTTCGTTTGGCTGATGGCCGATCGGCGTTGAGGCGGAAAGAGAAGACAGACTGCTGGTGTGCAGTCGATGACCTCTAAGACGCAATGATGGTCTCAGTCGTGCCACGAGATGGGTTTGAGTTGTTTGTGAGAGATACAGCAGGATATGTGATACACCAGAACTCTTTTTTATATCACAAAAAGATAATATATGTATTATTGCGTCACGTACGAAAGCGATTCTACCAATCGGTGAATGTCTACCAGAATGAGTTTATAAAAACCCATTCTCGTCAGTTGTAATATACAATGGTGAAAAAAAACCAAAATGCGTGCAATAAACATAACCTCGCAATTGCATCAAATTAAAATTTACATTAAAGTAGTCAAATTTTGCTGAAACGATTATAACTTGCAATTGAAGGTCTTGAGACGGTCAAAATAAACCACGGGAACTGCAGCAAGAGACCCGCTATTCCTAATCATTAATACCTCGATATTGGTTAAAATGTGGCTATCTTATCACTGTACGTCTTGCTCATATTTATCAAGAGCTTGAAGCAGTGTCAAGATGAGGCGCACTTGGACCGAAATCGAGATATTAACATTTACGGAGAGCGGAAGGCGCGCTTTGACTGGTGAGGCTCACCTTGTTACTGTCACAAGCCCTTCAATTAATTTTCTAGCTACCATTCTCGTAGTTCACAAAAAATTTTCATTTTCCTCTCTTCAGCATGTTCAACAAATATAGCTAAGATGTATCAGATAGTATACATTTTTTAAATCGCTGATTTGGTTAATCATTGCAATTTACGAAGTCATTAACAACATAAGTGATACATACGAAATAATCCCAAAATGAAGAAAATGAAAGATTATGAAGTTTAGTTTAGTTTAGTTAATGCCTTATTTTACGTGGCGAGACTCGGGCCATCAAGCCCGCTCTTCCGTCTAACCGCGCAAATTTCGAAACGCTCCTTTCACCACCTAGCGGAGAAATGGCGACGAAACTGGCGGATCTCAATTTTGCTCAGAGGCCTCTTTTAGACGAGGATATTTTACATGCAGCAAATCTACTACATGGGACAGCCGGCTTTACTTCCCCTCCGAAGGAAGGCGTACGAGGGATTTTTTCGTCCTTAAAAATCCACGGCTTCGATTGGGTTTGAGCCCGCAAACTCGGGTACAACAGTCCGGTACGCTACGAATCCGCAAGTGTCTTCCAAATTCACTTTGACCGCCGATTTCAATACATTTTAAGATACTAACTTCACGTCCACGATGAGATTGCCTCGCTGCCCCGTTTACAAAAGGACGAGTCGGCTCGGAATCCAGAGAAGAGGAGAATCGCCGATGGAGCGCGGGCGGAGGCCAAGCGGAACCCGCCGGATGAGTCGCGTCCGGCGAACGGGCTGGAATAAATAGCAACGAAACAACCGCCGATTTCATCAGTAATAGCTAGGCCATGATTGGAAATGGAAACAAAAAACGTCGTAAGTAATCGTAAATGTGGACTCTATTGCTGGGAATTCCCACCAAACACGCTTCAATACCGGCGCACCAAGTGATTCATTACGAATGCTTCACAATACAAAATAACCATAAGACACCATCCAAGTAAAGTAATTTCTTCTTCCAGTGGACGTCCTTGTTCTGCGGGCACCTTCGGGATTTCAGCAAAACAACCAGACGACGGTAAAAAGTGAACAGAAGATGGGAGTCGAAAGGTGAACAAAAAAATCATTAAATTATACTAAAATAAAATAAATTGTAAGCAATAAAATCTGAGAACAGATATTGATTCGTGAAGGGTAACATACTGGAAAATAATAAGTACATCACAAGCTATCGCCATCTGTGAATCAAAATATTTTTCTTCTCACGTTTTCTAATAAATGAAGCCGTATAAATAAAAACAAATTCCGTAAATTTGACTGCTAATTAAGAACTAGTACGTCCTCATTATCACTGATAAACTTGGGAAAACAGTTCAATAGTATAAAAATATACAAATTTCATCTGAGACATCGACCACCACTTACTTACATTTACAATGTTTTCAATGTGAAAAATCGCCTTTAGATATATTGCCTAAATTGACTAGAGAAGGAAATATTACTACAAGTTTGGAAGAATGTATTACATACCCCATTAATTCTATTACTATTAACGCGGCGATATTCGGTGATCTACATGATAACTTTTACATTTACAAACCGCGAAGTAATGAAAAGAAACAAGAATACACCGGAGAGGTAGTTCAGTGCATCAACTGATCACTCCAGTGCCTCTGATCGGCCTCTGACTATCGTTTCAGTTAGGTCGAATTCTAGAGTCGCTGTCTGAAGGAGAATTCTAGCAGCCGGTTGCTCTGATTGGTAGTTTTCCATTTTCGGATCAACACCAGGCAAATGCCGGAGCAGTACCCAAACAAACGGGCCACGGACCGCGCGCGATATTTCCTTCCTCTTCCTTGACCTATACTCACACTTAAACTAACCCTCACACTACACTACCACACAGGCCGGGAGACCAGTCGGGGGCTTAGAACTTGTCCGGCTGTGGCGGTGCCCCGCTAGTCGGAGATATCTGGTCGTGGAAAAGCTACTCGACGGTACGTCGGCGCCGGATCTTACCTTCCAGTGGGGAAAGATCATTGCCACCTCCCGAGCAAAAAACATGCACTATACGTACGGAACTAATAACCTCAGTACTTCACGCGCCTGGAAACACTATCAACCACATCAACAAAAATAACTCACTAATTTCGCAGCATGGCTTACAACATTATCGTAATGATATTTCGGGCCGATTTTTAATGACATTTCGTGTCATCGTTCGTGTTACCTAAAACGTCCCAGCAGGACGCAATTTCATTCCGTAGCCTGCGCCTCAAAATGCTTCACAAATAACAAAAAAAAGTTCGCGCCTGTCTCCTTAATTGCCACGATCAAGCGACTCAATCTCACTCAAGCCTGGGAAACGCCCGCATTCACCAGGCGCTGACCACCTACACGTGCTTCCATGCAGCGGCACGCGACGCCGCGACTTGACGGCGCGGGCGGAGAGCGACCGCGTGCACACGAAGTCCACTCTTAAGCTGGCTCTACCAAAATCAGTTACCACAAAACCAAATATGCCACTATTTAGAACTATTTAATGGCTAATTATGCAAAATTAATTTTTTTCTTCAATTTTTTGCGGAATTAATGATGAACAGCACTTAGGACTTGATTACTCGGAAGTTTGAAGAGCAGTTAAAATATTTTTTGCGTAATTAATTAGCAATTTAAAATTAAATGGTGTCATGTTTGTTTTTGTGGTAAATGATTGTCGTTGTGCCAGATTAATCTTAAGCGAACTCACCATTAATTAGGCAAAAATTCGAAGATTCAACCAATTAATTTTTGCGTAATTAATTAGCAATTAAATAATTCTAAATGGCATATTTGATTTTGTGATAACCGATTATAGCAGTGCCAACTTAAAAGAGAGGTGACGCGAAGATCGCGCGACGAGACGCGACGCGACGCCGACGCGCCGCGACACGCGGCGGGCGCAGTGCCGGCGGCGGCCGCCAGATGGCAGCCCCCCACTCCTCCTCCGCCCCCACCGTTACGGCGCCCGTCATCGCGGGCTTCCTCCTCCGCGGCGTCCTGCACTGCCCGCCACCGCACCGGCCCGCACCGCATCTCCGCTGCCACCGCACGCCCCCGCCCCCGCAACGCAGCTCTCGCCCCCCCCCCCCCCCCCCGGCCCGCGCCCCCAGCGCCGGTGCCGCCGCCGCCGGGGGTCCGCGGCGCTTTTTTTGCTGTGACGTGCGGAGGCAGCGGCCCGCGGCCGCTTCAAGGCTACGTTATGCAGTCGCTTTAAACCCGTCCCAAGGCGGAGGCCGCCTTCGCGTTGTATGATTCTGAGGCAGGCTTTTTTTCAGCTCGACCTACAGGAGAGCAGTCGATCGCTGTGTTGCAAATAGAGCGCTCAATCGTACGTAGTATGAGGTGTAATCCACTTCGAAATGACACCCGTCATTTTGTGATTAACATGTATGTTTGGCCAGAAAAATCATTTTATCCAGTCATATATTACATAAAATTATGATACTTGTGTCATTCGAATGAAATACGATAACTATAGTTGGCATTTCTACAACCCAATTCCGCTAATTTTATTATCAAGGTTAGTGATCTCTTCCTAAAATATTTAAAATATGTCTTAAATTTGTAATATAAATTAAAGGTGCAATTATTGAAGTATAAAAATCCAAATAAGATCTTTCACAAAGTCATACTTCCAATTAATTAGTAATGCTATTTCGCAATGTCAGAACGGGGTGAAATGTATATTAAAGTGACCTGCAACGGCCTCGGAACAATAAAAGAGGGTGAGGGAGGAGCGAGACCAGAGGTAAAATGAGGTTATATATATATATACCAAGAAAATCTCTAATGTTGGACATTCTTTGACTCTCCCTAAATTGAAATTAACACCTTATTTGAAAGTCATTTCAATTCAAAACACTATATTATCTTCATCACCCTTTTTCTTTGACCCTCTACGCCTCAAAACCCTAGTGCTAACTAACGGAATAACCGGACTTCAGGGCACAGCGAGATAAGCAGCGAGGTGAGCTGGGACAAAATTTCAACTAACATGACGTTGGAGACAGCAAGGTGTATAGCATTATACAACGCTTCACTCGACTAATAAATTTGTATTTCTGGAGAAAACAGTATCAAAGGCAGCACACTAATAAATTTGTGAACGTGATTTCCATTCAATTGTTTCCGAATACAAATTTAAATTTTAAATACTACAGACATTACTAAGAGTCCCTTTTCTTGCAAAACATTTGGCAACTTTATTTTGAGTCCCTATATTTAGGGGAGGAAGGCACAAAAAAGAAGGGCTAGGAAGTGCGCCATAATGTTACTGCATGTCGTAATTTACCGAAACTCAGGGCAAATTGGTTTTAGCTCTCTAATAGATCCTAAACAAGTGGGCAATATTGCAAATCATTATAACTCGAAAATACCATAAGAATTTTACTAGGAACTAACACACGAATGACATGATTTTCAACGGATCAAATAGAGTAGCATTAAACATTATTTTCTTAGGAAACACGTGTGAAGTTTGCTTCGGAATAATCATTAAACAACAAACAAAGCAATTTGAAACATAATAACGTTACAACACTACCTTAACTTGGACTTGGCCAGCAAGGAATTCCAATAAAGTGTATCCGTCTCCTAATCCCACGTGGAATCGCAGCCATTCCTTGCTCCCGAGGCGGCCAGCGCTACCTTTAAATTGCTGCTGGAGGCACGGCGCGGCGCGGCGCGGCGCGTCGCATGCGGCGGCCGTCCTTGGCGGGTTCACGAACTGCCCGCACCCACCGACACCGTCGCCAGCCCCGCCGCCGCCGCCGCTAGCCTCCTCGGTGCCTTCGACCCACCGCCCACCGGCCCCGTCGCCGTCGCCAGCGCCAAACCCAGCTAGTAGGCCTAAAGGGCGTACATCAGAAACTAAATCTTTTCTCTTTCAGCATTTTAGTAAACGTTCCATTATTTAAAAAAATAGACATCTTATTTCTTTCCTTCGTAGTTTTGGACTCGCAGAAACATTACTAATAAGCGTAAAACTCGTGGTGCAAAAACAGCACGTACTTTCATTCAAATTTACGCGAAAAGTACACAAATTTTCGAAAAATTTTACATGATCTTATTTAAAAATCTATTTTAAGGAACAGATTTCATTGGGTGAAAAATCTCAACCTTAATAATAGTAGTTGTAGGAAGGCGATGAATTTTTTTACTTTTGCAATTTTCGATAAATCAGTTTTCAACAAAAATTAAACCTGCACTATTATCTTAAACGTCCTTCACACTATCCAACAAATAGATTTAATTAAAAATAATGGAAACTTTTTTTAAATGTCCCACGGGCTTCATGTAAAGTACCCCCAAAATTAAAATTTCAAATTCAAGGGGCTGTCGTATCAGCCAGATCAATTAGGTAATATCAATTTTTGAGAAAATCGGCTCTACGGTTTAGCCGTTAGCGTTGTTCACAGACAAACGGACGGACGAACAGACGGACGTTCTGCCGTCTTACATTTTTTAGGTATCATGGACTCACAGAACATGAATTCTGGCTACACCACGTGTTAGAAGATATTCTTTACAAATTTGTCAATTGGATTTATCAACTTTTTCATTACCAGAGCCCTGTAATAAGAGTTTTTCTGCCGAAAATTAACCGTTTTTGCGTAGCGTTACATAACTTTCTCTCTACTGCGTGAGCGATAGCGATGAAGTAAAAAACTACTCGAGAGCCTCGTAAACTGTATTTCACCTCAATCTTCTTTCATCATTTCTTTCATTTCACCTCTCTTAGCACCCTTTGTCGCCGCTAGTGTCACTGGCCAGTAGGTGAGGGGCAATCATTCCGTAATCCTCCCATCAAACAACTACCCCATTTACAGAGTGGAGTGTAATTTTAGAAGAAGATAAAACGGAATCTCATGTACATTTCAGTTCGTGAATGAATTAGTGCCACACATTCAAGACCTACCCTATATAAGTCAAACGAATACATCTCTAACTAAACGCATAAATCAAGTAGGCCATTCCAATGAAATTCAATCATCAATTTGAATGTTCTCCATACAAATATTTCTTGGAATTACCTAACATATAGCTTGGAAATTTATACTCAGGATAAAAAAGGCTTGTAGCGTGTAATGACATGTTATTACGTAAATTGTCATGCCGTAAAGCGTGTTTCTAGTAATAGGCCCTAGGTAAGTTTGGCTTTTCTATGTTATATTCCCAAAGTAACTAAATACCTAGTATTTCTTAAACCCCAATTGAAACATTGGCACACTCTTTGCCTCCCAATATGTCGCATTGCTTACAGCCTACGTTAACTCCGTTGATTTCATACCTTAAACTCTCTCCCCATCCCTAGGCCGTCTCCTGCAGCCCGACCTCCAAACCCATTCCACCGCTCCCCCACGTTCAAACTGCGCCGCACTGCACAGCCCTATGCAGCTGGGAGGATCGCCGAAGTGCCTGCCGCGGCGCAGCGGCCAGATAGCCCCGCAGATCGTAATTAGATTGGACGCCGTCGGAGCTCGTGCTCTCCGCGGAGGGCCGGCCGCCTGCAAGAAGCAGCGGCGGCGACCGCGGGCACTGACGCGGAAAATGCGGGAAATGGCCCCGGTGCCCCGAAAAAAGAACGCACGCCCCCGCACCCCTCGCCCCCGCCCCGCCGCGCCGGCCGCTGCGGAGGACGGGTTCCGACGAGCAGCCGCCCGCCTTTTTATAGACTTTCGAGAAAGAAATTTACACGCTTAGACAAGATGCTATACGTAGCGGCATTCATCTCACTTAGCTCGCCCGGGGGCCTCGATGGATGAAATATCAATAGGTGAATGGCAACTCTTGACGAGTTTGTAAGCCTTGGCGGCCGTAACTTGACGCACGTTGTAATGTAATTGTTGAAGCGAGGAATTTATGATTTACAAATGTAAAGGATAAGATGTCAATTTGATATTTTTTTAGTTTGTTATGAAGTAAGTGTTCACACAATTCTGATGCAATAATTATTATTTTTCATTTTGGTAAGATAGGAAATGAAGAAATTGTTCCCTTTTCACGCACAGGGATTGGCAAAAATTCTACTTCCAACACCCTATTGTATTCTATAGAACGTGTGTTCTAGAACTACTCAGAAAAATTGCTTCTTAGACAATGATAATGTTCCTTGGTCCCAAATTGGACGAAACAACGACCATGAACATTCTAACAAGATTCCTACATTCCTTCAAAGAAAAAAAAAAGATATTCAAGATAACCTCATAGAAAATTTCTCACATTCCACAGCATTTTCCCCTCTTTGATAAGATCACATACAGTTCTCTACATGGACATTTATTACATTATTGTCGGGTGATACACTCACACACGATGATTTATGCAATAACTCGTATCTTTAGAATACGAATTAGAAAATAATAATAATTCCACAAGAAAAAAATAACAATTACAACAAAAATAATTAGAAAAATTGTTCTACATATTTGATTCTATATTATTAAATTTAATTATAGTAGGTAAATTGTAATGGCATAAATGTCGTAAAACATTAAAAATTACATAATTTCACAATTCCCAATAATCCATTATTTATTGCACGTAATTCAACAAATTATTGTTCGAATTCTGTGGATTTATAATTAATTATCCACGTTCGTTATACCTTAACTTACTTTACATTTTCGCCTCTGATCACCTGCACAAAAATTGAAATGAACACTGCAATCTCACTAAAAATATAAGAAAATACAGAATAGCTCGTGATTATATCTGGCTGTGAAAATTATATCCAGGCCTAAAGAGTATTTCCAAGTAGAATGAAGAAGTTCCGGTCTTCGCAAATGCGCTGCGCGACGAACAAGACAGCCAACGCCATCTCTTGGCAACACAAGTACTGCTTTCTGCGAGACACTGCACTCGGCCGCCTTCGGAAAGTCGTTTATCGCTAGCACCTTATGATTAGAGACCGGAAAAATATGTCGTATGAAACGTCAAAATATGTGTATAAATATGTCATAAAAACAGTAAAAACATGAAGTAATAAAATCTAATTATAAAACACATTTACACAGTACTAACTTACTTTTATAAAAAATGTTCTATACACAATTTAAAACATTCCAAACGTTTTAAATTTCATTTGGAAAGCCCAAGTGATGCACACTTGGGCCATACAACTTTCCCATCGGTAGAAATTAAATGTTAATCAGGAATGTAGTTTAGCAGCCAAACCAAGGTGCATTAATGTAAGGTTCCATACACCTTGAGTCAGAGAATATATACTCAGTAAAAGCCATCGTACAAATTGGCGATATCTACGACCAGCAAACAATCACTGCAGCATGCAATATTCTCATCGCAGTGTTACACGTCGGCGATCCCCAAATTGTCTCGAAAGTTAAGGTTAAAGGTCGCGAAACGCGGCGTCAATACTTTTCACACCTAGATTTCATCAATAATGCGGGGAAAATGCTGTTTTTTAAATAAATTTTTATAAAATATATGTAATAAAATTAAGAAAATCGATAGAATAAAAAATATTTTGTGAAAACAGCAAAACATGAAAATATGAAATATAGTACTTAAAAATATGTAACGAAAAAATGTGAAATTGTGTTAGAAGAACGACGATTCGCCAAGATTACAATTTTGAGAACGGTAAGTAGAAAGACAAAAAATATGTAATGACATAAAAATCCGGTCTCTACTTATGATTCTCGAGGTTCAATAATTGTTTTTTATCTTCTCCCTACGGAGTGGAGAGGAAATAATGTAATCCTGCGTGAAAAATAGGCGAATTTTCGGCAGCAAAAACTTCATACAGGGCCCTAGTAACGAAAAAGTGGATAATTACAGTTGCTAAATTTAGAAAAAAATTCTTTAAAACGTGGTGTAGTCAGAATGAATGTTCTGATACCGAAAAATCGAATGACGGCGAAATGTCTGTCCGTCTGTCTATCTGTGAACAACGCTAGCTGTTAAACAGTTCAGACGATTTTCTCCAAAACTGACATTCGTCAATCAATGTAGCTGATGTCGTGGCCCCTTGAATTTGAAACCGATATTTTAATTTTGGGGGGTACTTTACGTGAAGACCCTAGGACATTTTCCAAATTTTCAAAAAAAAATGGCTCCACAGTTTTTGATTAAGTTTTTTGCTGGATAGTGTAAAGAACGTTTAAGAGAATGTTGCAGGTCTCATATTCGTTCAAAATTATGATTTTTCGAAAATTAAAAAGTTAAAATTTTTCGGGTCTTCCTAACTAAATATTAAAGATAGAAAAATACGATCAAGTATAATTTTTCGAAAATGCGAATACTTGTGTAATTTTGCGTTAAAATAGGGCGAGAAAGTATGTGCTGTTTTAGCACCAGTAGTTGACACAAATGTAGATTGCTGACTGGTGCTGCTTAATCAGTAGGGCGCATAGCACATACCACTCCCTAGATTCACATCTGAACATTTCAAGAGAAAAGTCCGTGATACCAGTTAAAGATGTAAGAATACCACTGAAACTTTTTTCTGTGGTATTCTTATTGTAATTAGTAATCTACAAAATTGAGACATTCTGTAATTATTCATAATTACAAAATACTATTTTGCTATGTTCTTGAAAGAAAATAGTAATGTAAATGTACAAAAACCTTATTAGCAATGCGAATTCTCTTATTAAAATGATGTGACGCTTCGTATTCGGCCACCACTATAGCACTTCGAGTACAGTGAGGAACAAAAACAAATGTGAAAATGAGTCGAAGAGATCATCTATCAAGAAGATTTCGAAGTCAAAATTTTCGATTGATTTCATGATTTTGAGTCTACAATAACCGTTATTGTACATTGAATCATGACTGATCAGTGTTATATCTTCATTCTCATAATGGACCATTTCTGAGAATATCTTAACATCAGCTTCTGGATAAAGATTACAAGGAAAGTGCATAAACGCTACAGCGACTTACCCGGTACATCTTCAGCAAGTCCGTCGCACTACCTTGTTTGCTTTTCCATGGACGACGCGTTGAAAACACGAAAGCACCGGTGTCGCACATCATTGCGAGAAACTCGACGGACATTCACAAGGAATTGCAAGAATGTCCCCTGTGCTGCAACACACAACGAAAAAGAAAAGCCTATTACAGAGTGGGCACACGCTAAAAGGTTAACTCGCGAGTCAACCCCTGTCTCCCAAACAAGCTCGTAAATCACGAGCGCAGGTGTCGGCGAATTCATTTCCTACGGACAGGCGATTCATTCAGACGTACGATTAGTGTTCCAAGAACTGGAATGCTTTAAAGAGAAAAAAATCTGCAAAACTAACATATAGCGATAAAGGATAATTTAAAGAATCGTGTAATTAGTTCGGAAAATTTACAAATATTTTCATGAATTTTGGATATTCAAGATTGAAATTTTTAGTTCTGATGCTAAAATTATTCTTGATCGCTTGCCTTCATCTCTTGATTTGAAATACGTTCGGTGCGGTGGGGATGGGGGGAATTATATTTTCACTAAAAGGAAGGGTGATAATAATAAACTCCGTATTTTCTTTTTTCTTTACAGATTTTTGCAAACATGCCATCAATTTACGAGTTTAACCGCTTTATTACAGGTAGATTTCAACTATATGAAAATTGTGTAAATTGTTAAAACATTTTTAAGCATGTGCGACAA
This sequence comes from Teleogryllus oceanicus, assembly GCA_964035755.1. Lineage (NCBI taxonomy): Eukaryota > Metazoa > Arthropoda > Insecta > Orthoptera > Gryllidae > Teleogryllus > Teleogryllus oceanicus. The sequence goes on from CAXIVR010000006.1 coordinate 121,209,051, forward strand.
AAACCGAATAACAACCCAAAATGTAGACCAATAATCAGTAACTTGAAATTACGATAATTGCTATCAATATGTTCAAATGCAATCTCTTCATTACCAGTGTTCCCCATAAAATATTCAGTATTTAAGGCACATCCCTAAACGCTCTCTCAAACTGAACCCGATTGATGACGGGAAACACAAATTTGAACTACGGTACAAAAACAAACAAACAACACTACCAAATTACTCAAACGTATCCTCCAAACTTCGCACGCATGCTCCATCTGCTCGAAGATTCCCACCCAAAAAGTTGGGCCAACACGCACACGTCCATCACGGGTGGGCAGGGCGCCCATTCGCGAGGCGGCGCTAAGAAGCTGCGAGCGAGCAGCATAGCGAACGGGCGGACGGGCGGACGGGCGGACGGGCGGACGGGCGGACGGGCGGACGGGCGGACGGGCGGACGGGCGGACGGGCGGACGGGCGGACGGGCGGACGGGCGGACGGGCGGACGGGCGGACGGGCGGACGGGCGGACGGGCGGACGGGCGGACGGGCGGACGGGCGGACGGGCGGACGGGCGGACGGAGGGGACGGGCGAATGGGCGGGCGAATGGGTGGGCGAATGGGCGGGCGAATGGGCGGGCGAATGGGCGGGCGAATGGGCAGGCGAATGGCGGGTGAACGGGCGGGCGAATGGGTGGGCGAACGGGTGGGCGAATGGGTGGGCGAGTGGGAGAGGGAATGTGCCGGCGAATGGTCGGGCGAATGGGCGGGCGCGGGCGGACGGGCGAACTTGTGCGCGGAAGGGAGGCCAGGCGGCCGGACTTGCAAGGGGACCAGACGTTGCCCAGAAGCCGGGCGCCGCGGCGCACACAGCGCCAAAATATCGGTCCAGGTTTCTTTCACTTCTAAGGGAGAAATCAAATTAGGTCGCTCGGGTCATCAACTGATGCCCAGCGGCCTAGCTAGGCCAAATTCAGCCGCTGTCTGGAGGAGAATTCTTGTAGCCGTCTGCTCTGATCGGTAGTTTTCCGTGGTTTCTCCGATCAATGCCAGGCGAATACCGGAGCAGTACCCTAACAAAAGGTCACGGACAGCGGACGATTGTTCCTTCCACCTTCTTGCCTTATCCTCACCCCTTACTTAAAACACACTTACAAGCACTACACTTCCTAACATATCAGGAACTTGGATATGGTAGTTCCATTATTTGGCACCCTAAATTTCCCAATTATTCTGGACACTTTTATATTCTGGTGAATAAAATAGAAATCTTCGTACAAGACAACATACGAAACAATCTTCCGCATTCTTTACAGCCATTGCAATGACCACACTCTCGAAAATTTCTGCATTACTTTAATACAAAGATAGAAGATTAACGTAATTATCATGAACGCAAATAAAATTTAATACACACATGTACACTAGGATGCAATAATCAAACCGCTACGGTCATATCTGGAATGAAAAATGAATGAATGAATGAAAGGATGATTTTGATGTATTGGTGATTATGAATATTGGAGTATGATACGAATGTTGAGAGGCAGGTGAAACGGGTTTCATGTACATTAATACATTAATCGCCATTAAATTTAATGACATATCCTACACTGTACTGGAGGACTTGTAGCCCATTTTGGGCCAGTGAGCGTCACGACCGGCGCGCCCACCAGCGTTGGGCCGGGCCAGGCCGCGCCGCGCCGCGCCGTTCCCAGAGCGGCGGCGGCGGCGGCGGCGACGACCTTGCGCGGCGCCAATTAGCACGCAATTAGCGCGATAATTCGCCGCCGGGCGCGCGACCTCCGGCGCCGCCAGGAGGAGGAGGAGGAGGAGGAGCGGCGCACCCGAGGTGACAAGTGGCCGCGCAGACGGAGGCGGGCGCCGTGGAGGTGGCGCCTCAACGGACGAGCAAGCGGCGGCGTGCGCGTCTCCACTTCAACCGTCGCGTCCCGTACTCTATCCTTCTATCTACTCTAACCTCTATCATAGAGTAAAGAATTATACCTCTATAGTGTATCCTCTATCCAACAACGCATTTGCCCCCTCCATCGCCAGCATCACCGCCAGCTCCACTTCAACCGTCGCGTCCCGGACTCCATCCTTCTATCTACTCTATTCTCTATCCAAGAACGCCTTTGCCCGTCCATCGCCAGCATCACTGCCAGCTCCACTTCAACCGTCGCGTCCGTACTCTATCCTTCTATCTACTCTAACCTCTATCATAGAGTAAAGAATTATACCTCTTTAGTGTATCCTCTATCCAACAACGCCTTTGCCCCCTCCATCGCCAGCATCACCGCCAGCTCCACTTCAACCGTCGCGTCCCGTACTCTACCCTTCTATCTACTCTAACCTCTATCATAGAGTAAAGAATTATACCTCTTTAGTGTATCCTCTATCCAACAACGCCTTTGCCCCCTCCATCGCCAGCATCACCGCCAGCTCCACTTCAACCGTCGCGTCCCAGAATCCATCCTTCTATCTACTCTATTCTCTATCCAACAACGCCTTTGCCCCCTCCATCGCCAGCATCACTGCCAGCTCCACTTCAACCGTCGCGTCCCGGACTCTACCCTTCTATCTACTCTATCCTCTATCATAGAGTAAAGAATTATACCTCTTTAGTGTATGTCTCTATCCAACAACGCCTTTGCCCCCTCCATCGCCAGCATCACCGCCAGCTCCACTTCAACCGTCACGTCCCGGACTCCATTCTTCTATCTATCTACTCTATCCAACAACGCCTTTGCCCCCTCCATCGCCAGCATCACTGCCAGCTCCACTTCAACCGTCGCGTCCCGCCCCGCGCCGGGCACCCGCCATTCATGCGTTCACGCCGCGCGCAAGGCCGTTCACCCGCGCGCGTTCATTCATACCGCCCCTCCGCCCCCCCCCCCCGGCGCTCGAGTACGCGCGCCCCGACGCGGCGCCGACGCGTGGCCAGGGCGACGGCGCGAGAGCGCGCGCCACGGAATATCATCGGTCATGGGAGAGCGTGCGCGGCCATTATCATCACTGACATCACCGCCGCTTTTATTACCGTCATTTTCATAAGCAGCATGCTTGCAAGTGAGAAGCAACTACGAATGTTGTGGCAACGGAAAAGTAACCTCTGTGGCCTTGCAAGTTTAATTTGAAAAATTATAGTTTACTTTTTCACTTGTGAAATTCACGTCAGCAGGTTTTTAAGAGTATTTATTCTGAGCTTTACAACAAACTACTCAAAATAGTTAAACGCTAAAGGTACTACAAATAACAACATTAATTTTATTTCATATAAAATTTCAACCCCACTCTGTACTGAAGCCTTAACCTCATCAGTTAAAAGGAATCATTTTACGCCAATGTTCATTTAAACAGTTTATCCGCAATTTTTCGATTTTGATAAAGGTTTAAAAAGTTTTAGTTTGTTAAAAGTACTAGATGGATCGTTCGGTAAAGTTCACATTACATCTGTCAAGAATCATCTCTTTACGGCTGATCAGTGTAGGTGTTCAGAAAACTGTCGTTCGTATTTATCAAAAATTCATTAAAGAACAGATGCAGTTACTTCCGAAATTAATAAGTTAGATAATTCTTTATAAAATATAAAAAAAGATTGCAAAAATGTATTTTCAAAGACAGAGAATTTATATTAACATACTCAATTCAATAGTGGAACAAAGCCTGGATGAAGATTTAAAAAATAAAACTCGAGGGACGTAAGATGATTTTTTTCTCTGAAAAGTATATTATTTGAAACAACATTCTCCTTCTCCATCTTGTTTATGCAACGAAGCAATAACGCCTACGAACTTTCATCCATTCCTTCTTTTCTGACTCGGAACAAATTCTTTAAACTCTTTGAAGTTTCGCTTCTTTGTACTCCAGTGTTATTTGAGTGAACGGTCTGCCTCATTTCCGAAGTGGCGCAAACGAACGCTCGAAAGTTGAATTTCACAGTGCGTGGGCGAGGGGGAGGGGCGCCGCGACGGCGGCGGCGGCGTCTGGCGCCAGGAGAGCCAGCGGGCGCCGAGGCCGCGCTTCGTGCTAATAAGCGTCCGGGGCCATTCAGCGGCCAAGGCCCCTCGCGCGTGGGACCAAGTTGTGAATGAGAATCCACGAACGACGAGAAGAGGTGGAAGGTGTTCATCTTAATAAATAATATTACACTACTTAAAAAGAAATTCATTGATTGAGTGGATTATTGATCAGACACATCAACTACCAAGCTCATTAGATCCATAGGTTTAGTGGAAATTTTATCCCGGAAGTTGGTGGTGTGTCTTCCTCGGTGGAACTTGATTGATTGATTTGACTAGTGATTCCTGGCGCAACTGATAAGGTCACTTATCCCATACGTGTAGTGCATGTTTTTTATCGCAAGAGTTGGCGTTTATCTTTTCCACTTGTTGGCGAGATTTGGCGCCGACCTAACCGTCGACTTGCAGGTTTTTCACTTTGAACCTCTTGGTATGTGGTTTAATCTGTGTTTATTCCTGTAGTAAGGATAAAATATCTGTGTTAAAATAATAATTATTATAACTGTTAATGTGTTGAATAAGATTTTTCTTATTAATTCTAACATTTATAACTATGTTATTGAACCAATTTTGATTTTGTGCTGGTGATTATTTTCTGCGTTGCGGTCTAGAGTGCAGTAAAGATAAAGGTTCAAAATGATAATTTCCCTATTAGGTGTTTCCATTTCCATGGCTAAGTTTAATCTGGGATGATAACATTATAAATTTACAGAAGTATTGAATTATGATCTTGATAACACTCAATAAAATTACACAGGTCAAGAATAAAAAATCATCAAAAATAAAACTGTCTGATTTACTATGTATTAGTCTTTCATTCCAATTATATATTTAGAATTTCTCTAGCATTGTCATTTATGTGATAAGATAATCTTAATTTTATGAATGTGCGAATTATCTCCCAAAATAAGGACTTATCTAACCATCAATGAAAACTCATTAGAAAAGAACGTAGGTATGTAAGATTTAAAAAGTGTTCCTGATTACAAATATATGCCTAGATTTTCTCTAACATTTCTACTGACTGAGATAGCATGGTTTTCGTGTAGTGACTGTGCGAATCCCCAATGACAAAGCCGTTTGAAGAGGATGAAATTAGCTATTTTTTCTGGTATATCTCAAACATATATGGAAAAGACAGATACAGAAGAATTTCTTAAGAGCCTAGAAAACACTATGTTCTCAATTTTCCTCCTGTTGATCGCAACATGATATTTCTCCCTCCTCTTCACATAGATCTTTGATTACGGTAGGTGAAGACGATGGGTAAGACAAACTGTGGAGCGTTTCAGTGTCTGTGAAAAATTTACATAAATCAGTGCAGCAAAAAATAAGGAATGAATCTTCCCAAATCTGAGAGATTTTAAAAGATGATGCATTCACAGAAACAATGACTCCAGAAGAGCGAGATACCTGGACTAGTTTTCAGTGGGTGCGAGAACATTTCCTAGAGAAAAACAAATCTTCAGATTTTGTTAATTGAATCATGAGGCTTTGGACTATATTTCAAAATCTGGACTATAGAATGTCACTTAGGTTACTCTTTCTACATTCCCATTTATATTTCTTCCCTGGTAACGTCGGTGATGTGAGTGACGAACAAGGTGAGCGATTTCACCAAGACATCAGAACAAAGGGACAACACTACCAAGATATTTGGAATGATTCCATGGTGGCAGATTTCTGGTGAATGTTGTTCAGAGAAGATCCTGAAGAGTGAAAATTCACATTTTTAAGTAAGCTTTACCGTCACCATTTATAAGGGAATGGAATATGGCCTATTTAGAGTAATAAATGGCTTCATTATTGATAATTAATACTTAGCTAATTAACAACAAATTAAATTATTGGTAAATTTCCCGTTACCTAAAATTTAATTGCTAGCATCTTGCCTGAACATTATTGTAATATTAATATTCAATACCCTGAAAAGTTCTTGAATGAACCTGCAATTGAACACACAATTGTACAGGCAGAATTTTGTTTTAAATTCTTGGTGCATTGGAAATTAGTAATATAGATAAGAGTATAAGATAAACAAAAGATAAATTGGGATTATAATGGCGCGCCAGATTGGAGGTGAAGTGTATATTTGCAGTTCAGAAAGTTCGAGGATTCAAAAACTTCAGAATTTGGATTCGAGAAAATTTACTATTTATGCCGTCTTTAATTGGAATAATAATATTTGTGTACGTTTCAACTCGTCTTTCATTTAACGAACCAAAATAGTTCCTCCAATGTCTGCGTAAGTATTTAGCAGTTTGCAAATTTGCAACTTCCCGTGATTGACGTCAGTGTCCCGCTCCGGCGAACAAATACAGTACGCAGCCTGTGTGAAAGGCAGGCAAGGAGATGTGCAAATTGGTGGAAGGTGAAGAAGATACTTTTCGGACTTGGAATCTTCTATTCTCGCCGTAATACTGACAAGAAAACAGTACGCGCAGTGGGCACAAATGAGACGTGCGTTAACTGAATTATAGTGATATTGCAGAATAATTATTAACATCCTTTGTTTCATTGCACATTCCAATGCAACTCATATTCTTGCATTATGTAATATGTTATTTCAGTCTGCAATGTCTGTTTTTCTTCCTTTCGCTCAGTACATTGACATTCGTAGACATGTGTCACTAGACAGCCACTTAGGTCTATTTGGATAATGAGGGACGTATGTTATATCCTGTAGGTGTTGGTACTAATAAGGATAAATATACCGTTTTAATTATTCTGTGTCCTGAGCTACTGAACATTCAGTGGACAATCCGGAAGCAGCGGAACGGGATAATGAGTTGTGATACGGGGAGCGGTGATGATAAAGAAAGTCGACTGTACGCGGATTTGCATAATATGCATTAGGTCTGATGAACTTCATTAAAATAGGACCCTATATGGGCACTGGTCATGGAACCAGTTGTCAGTCTGAGCAAAGGAAGTTGTTCTGCCAAGTTAAAACGATGATACATCTTTACGTTTAAGACAGAATGAGTGATAGATGTAACGGCGTCATGTTATTTCATATTATCGATCCATGTGGCACAGGTAGAGTAGATATGACATTATTAATTCTTGGGTTGGCACTCGAGGATTTAGGAAAACAAAGAGGCTAAAAAAGACGATCATGTTCTGCAACATCTCCTCTTAAAATTGGAGAATTAATTTTGATCCAAATTAAATTAAAAATATCCTTCTCGAGAAAACGAGTACTAAAATAGATATGCTTTCCTTTTCCACATAGAATTCAAAAGTTTTATTAATTAGTATAATTACACTACATTCATTTAAAATACACTTTAGGATTAAAATCCTTAGCCCCTACCCATTTATTATATTGTGATTATTGAAACATATAATGACTTATATATACATATTTAATGGCACTGTAATAACGTTATCAAATACAGAGGAACTCGAACTCCACAAAACGCAGTTTTATGCAACAAAAAAACCATCTTAATGAAGAGAGGCAGCCTTTCGAAAGAATCAAGTGTTATTTCACATGCACTATATTCCACTACCGACTCGGAGAATAACAGGTTTCGAGCAGGAAGCAATGCCTGCTCAATCAGAGAGCGTCGTACGCGTGTTCCACGACGTTAATTCCTCAGAACGCGGCCGCGTCTCCGTGGGTTGCATAATTGAGCGCCAATGACCAACGTCCCGGGGGGCGGTAGCCTAATGATTCGGAGCTGCTGAACTAAACGCAGGCTACGGAAGTACAATTAACGGTCTTTGACGAGCTTAACAACTCACATTTTCTTTCAATACTGCTAATCTCTCTTCCTGAATAAAGACACGTAGCCACAATTAATTACCACATTATCCACTCAAAATGGTCCATAAAATAACGATGAGAAGAAAGCATCCTGCTATTGGCGGGACTGTCGAGAGCGACGTTAATGGCGAGCGACGTGTTTGACAAAGTCGGAGATTTAGAACGCTATGCTGCTTGAATTTTCAAGTACGGCGATAATTGAGTAATTTTCTTCCCGAATGCAAATATCTGTGAGAGAAGCATTTCACAAAGGGTGAAATCCTTGATAATTACACCAATATTTCAAGTATGTCTCAGGAACAAAAGAATTCTACGATTAAAGTAGGAATACAATTCGTACATTAACTACAAAACTCTTCCACTCATTCTCCGTGAGAGCATGATTTTCTCAGTTCTATTCCTTCAAGAAAACTGAACTCAACACTCAATAACTTGCAAGCTATTTTCTTATCCTTAATAATAATAATAATAATAATAATAATAATAATAATAATAATAATAATAATAAATGATTATGACACTTGAAACGTGTATCTCTTGTTCATGGTAACCGAGATACATGTGTGGAAACAAGTAAAAATGTGATGATGATGATGATGATGATGATGATAATAATAATAATAATAATAAGAAGAAGAAGAAGAAGAAGAAGAATAACATTGAAATATTAGTGTAAGTTATAAGGTGGCAAAGAAAAGCACAGGCAGGCAGAGCTTGTTACGGTGAAGGAATTACATGATCGTCACATGTCTCTCTTATCCCTCAAGCGTGGAAATTAAACAGGCCCAGGTATGGGGGACACCGTTAGCTAGCCCGCAAAGTCGGGCCGACCCAAAATACCAAATTCATACAAAGGGTACGTTTATCTGTGCAACAACTTCTTTCCTAGAAATGCTTGCACTTCACTATCCCCCTGCATCAACAAAAGTGTCTGCTCACCGACCGAACGCATTTACAACTTTTTGCTGCTCAGCACTTCACTTCCTCTCCGGGGCTTCTCGCTTCAAACCTCCGCCATCACGCCACCCCCACCACCACAGCCACCACCATTGCCATCCTAGACTCGAACGCCGCCATTGGGTCGTTACAGCTGCCATCCCTGCCGCGATCAACGCCAGTAACACTAACCATTGTACCAACAATTACAACCATCATCAACTCTTTTCTAGGCTACTTTCCACCATAACCTCCGCTTCTAGCAACTATCACCACCAACAATTGCAACCATCATTGCCCATTGGCCCCTTTTGGTTTTTCCCCAATAATCTTCGCCACTAACAACCATCACCACCAACAATTGCACGACCTTACCACCAACAGTTACAACCACTTTCGCCCTATGCCCTCGCCCCTTTTCTCGACTATTCCTACCACCACAACCTCCGCCACTAGCCTCACCACCAACAATTACAACTATCATCGTCCATTGCCCCCTTTCCTTTCTCTGCTATTTTCACCACTTGCAATCATCACCCACAATTAGAACCAACATCGCCCAATGCTCCCACACCTTTCTCTTCTTTCACCACCAACCCCCCATCACCACCAACATTTCCGACCAACATTTTCCTCACCCCCTTCTTTGCTGGTCTCATCACCACGTTCCCCCCGCACCGTCACCCTCTCGCCTCCTAATTGCGCACGAATGCGGTGCACGCACGGGGCACGTCTCACGAAAAGCGCGCGGTCCGCGGAGCGACGTGTGGAGGCGCTCGTTACACACTCACTTCCGGCTCCTGGCGGAAGCGAGCGCCTTGGGGGCTGATGGACAGAATCCTCAATGGGGGGCGCAGTGGCGAAGGTAAGAGCGCATCAGTGCAGCAGCAACGAGCAGACTGACACGGCGCCGAAGCGACGTATGTGACAGTGTTGGTACAAAGTTGCAAAATAATGGCTGAAGTGTTGAAAATAGCGACGATTGTTCTGTTTTTAAACGGAGGTGTGTAATTAGTTGGGCAATTATGAAAATTAATGTAAGGAATTTGAATTATTAAAAATAATATCGCTTGTTTCTGAATCACTAAAAAACTGCACGGTTTCAAATTTGAGTTGGGACACGATGGATACGTTGACTTTCATCTGAAGTCGTCCCTAGACCGACACAAACATCTGCCTTCCAACCGGTCAGAGGTCGCCTGAAGGAATGGAAGTGAAGATTTTGTGACTGAAGAGGTCGTGAAACAAAAAAGGTAAGTGGTGCGTTGTTAGGAATGAAACAAATAGGAGTAGGAGGTGCGTAAGGGAAGGTCGACGAACGTTCACAGAGGGTAGCAGATGGCAGCGGAGAGCAACTTGCAGGGGAGACCAATCGCTAGTGGAAGTAAAGGCAGAAGCCGAGACCACACTCCCTCTATAATTACGCCGGCGAGTTCGTTGTTGACAACGTGACTTCCTACTTTTACGACGAATTACATCTTATCAGATGTCGGCGGAGCGTGGGTTCCAAGAAAGTGTCCTTTCGTGTGTTTGTTTGACTTTCACGTTCTCAGCAACAGACGTAGTACACGTTAATGACTTCTCAGATGTGATAATTCTTTAATAACGAGGTTTTAACACTTGACAACAGAATTTCTTTTTAATTTAATAGTGTAATGAACATACAGAAAAAGTATTCTAACGAAATCTCATTGCCTTTAATTTTTCAATTATTCTTTCTCTCTCTGTAACAAATCGACGGTTCCTTCGATAAAATTAGAAAATCAGGACTTCGACAACAAGTCTGAACTCCATTTTGATTTATCATAGAATTTAAAATAATGTAACTTTTTTTGCAACCTCGGCCTGTTGCCTTTGCATGTTCTTGTTACACGTCAAAATATTTATTGAAGTGAAACAGTAATATCTTTATAATGTTGAGACTGAAGTTAGCCCCAGCAATACCTTTCGAGAACTTGAAAGATTTTCCCACGATTCTTGACAATTATTTATAATAGGAGATCAAAATCAACATAATAAATTATTTTTGTAGTATTTCCAGATACTTAACGTATCACTCATAACGTGCAAGGTTAATAAAAATAATATGTCTCTCCTGTAGAAATACTACTTCAAGAGATTAATTTTTACATTGAGAATTTTTAAATACTTTTTCGACAGTTTCAATTTATGAGTTCTCAGCTCAACAAGGTTTTTAGTTTCGACTTGGAATACTACATTACGGAAGTTCATGATTCACATTTCGCAGAAGCAGCATTGTCGCAGAGTTCGAGAGCCACGTGGTGCATTTCTCGCGCTGGAAGAAGGGGGTTTTCCTCCTCGCAAATAAATAGCTGTTTCCCTTCGTTTCGCGCCTCGACGCGTCGGAATCGTCGAGATTTTTGTCGTTGCGCCCGAGCGCACAGATGCTCGCGCCGACGCCACTGCAGCACCCGCCCAAAAACCCCGCTGGGCGGTACCGGCGACCCGTTCGCACTTGGGTGAACTTTCTTTTTGGTGCATTACAGAACGGAAAGCCGTTTATCATGAATGTTTCGAGCATCGCTGCACGGTACCCCTCTGCAGGTATACAGGCAGCTCAGGGTTGGTGTGGTTTCGTTTCAAGTAGTAGGAACACCGTTTTGCTCTTTTCAGCAATTCATACCATATTTTATTATTTCAATTCATTCGGGTACACGACGTTTATTAATTATTATAAATGACTTGGTGGTCATATATCACCGCAAAATTATTTTTCTTACGCATAACCAAGCAAGGAAAAACATTGAAAAATATCATAAATTGGGATATTTGTCTGATGTCCGACGTTCATTAATCTGCACTTGCTTTTTAAAACAAAAAACAAAATTAAACAACTTTTTTTATACTTTAAAAACGTTCTCCTAATTTTGTAATATTGTCAAATTCATATCAAAGAATTTAGAGAGTATAAAGCTCAAATGATGTCTAAAATTAACACATACGATACTAAATGACATTTTATTAACATTTTTATTCTATAAAATACAATTAAATATAAACCTTATTTCTTGTATCTCACGACCCACGGCAATATTTATGGCATGTCTTCTATCATAACAAAAGGAACAGACAGTGCCAATTTTTAACTCTTCTGGAAACTCTCCCATTCAAATTTTATTTTTTCCTGTGCTATTTTTTTTAGAACTTGTCGTTCTTCACATATGTTAACTCAAGAACGCCAATCGAAATAAAACAATATTATTTCTTGCATTACCTTCTGATGGCAAAGTGAAGGGCAGAAAAAGCTCGCGTCACTATTTATTTTGTTAATTTATAATAGATATCCTCTTGTCTAATGGCTTTTGCATTCATATTTTCATTTTTCACAGTCCCGAAAACATTCATTTAATCATGTATTGATTTAGGATTCCCTTTATGAAAAAATTGATTTTTATCTCCGGATAGTAATAAATCCGGACGAGTAATAAAGTACGGAGACTTCGTTTTATTTTTTCAAAACGTCATCTATGATGAATTGAAAAAATGATTGAAGAAATATTTCAAAGTTGAACTTGACTCCACTTTTTCGCAGGAGAACCGAAAGTTGCCTTTAGTGCTTTACTTTGTATTTCTTCTTAAAAATTTAACATTTCACTTCAGATTTTTTTTTTTTTTTTTTTGAAAAAGACGTTTCTGTCGAGATATTTTAGCGGCTCTTTTCAAACGGTAGTCCGAAAACGATCAAATCTAGGAACGTTAACTGTTTAAACCTCTAAGTTAAATTTACGAATCTTCGAGGGCATAAATAACTTCAATGACAAAATACGATTATGCGGTTTTGCGAGGGTCACCATGCAGATGTAAAAGGTTTTATGTAAAAGTTCAAAAATGATGACACATTCAGTAAACTTGGATTTAAAAATTGAAACGCTAATCGTATATGAAATTTCAGAGATAATTGGCATTTATGCATATTTTTGAGGCACGTCGACGCACTTTTCATGTAAATTAGGTTTGGGAGAAGATCTCCAAATTCTCATATAATTAACTTAGTTTCATTTTAGATGGCCAAACAATTCTGTATTTTTTAAGGGTAGCGACCAGCCATGGGAATGAAGGAAAAAACAATTTGTTACATTCTGCACTAACTACACACCTAGGTCTAATTTAGCCGTTGTCGGGAGGATAATTCTGACGGCCAGCTGCTCAGATCCATGGTTTCTCTCATTAGTTTTTTTTTTTATTTTTATTATTAACACAATGAAAATTTACAATCTATTTCAATTCGAAATAGTAAGTAAATATGATAATTCAAAATAAAATGATCAATGAAACAATCAATTACAGAAAAGTCTCCATTGGTACTTTCCAGGATCAATATACAAAGACTAGAAAGAGAAAAAATATAAAAGAGAAAAAATATTAGAATAATAAGAACACAAAACGGAGAATTATTTTTGTTTTGTGTATGTCAACAGTAGCAGACGAATGCCGCACCCTAAAAAACTGGCCAAGGACCGCGTTCGATCATTCCTTCCTCTTCTTTGTTCAATTCTCACCCCTTATTTACACACTCTTGCACTTTCATGGACTCCGCTACCACACATTTCGGGAGACCAGTCGGGGGCATAGAGCTTGTTCGGCAGGGGCGATGCTCCGTGGATGGTAGATGCCTGGCTGTGGACAACCCCGCAGTTCGACGCAAATCTTGCCATTCAGCTGGGGAAGATCACCGCCACCTCCCACGACAAAAACCTACACTGCACTTACGGGACTAATGACCTTAGCAGTTGATGGGCCCAATATCACTAATAAAACCATCAATCAATTTATTGAAGTCCTATTATTATGTTTGAAACTTAAATGATTAAAATTCCATTATTGTCTAATTTGCCTGATAACTGATGGCTGAGCTAGTTCGGCCGACGGCAGCGGGAGGCGCCACCGGTCGCCCGCCGTGAAGGCGCGGCGGCCCAGCGGAGCGATGAGATCATTTCCGGAGTTGCGCCCGCTGACCCGCCCTGCCCCCGCCCCCGCCCGCGCCGCTGATCTAATTAGAGTTGGGTAACCCATTAGGTGCAGGGTGACTGGCAGCGGCACCGGAGCAGAGGGCCACGATTGGATGGTTTCGGCACCGGTGAGTGGGAGGGGCGGAAGAGAGTTAAACCGGTGGATTTGCTTCATGTGAGGCACCTGAAAGGGATATGGGGAAAACTACATAGAAGGGATAGACGACGGCTGGAAATAAAGTTAGCAGTCTATCCATTGTACCAACACAGCCAATGAGTCTCAAAGTTTCCAAAATTATAATTTGATACGATAAGATTTGCGAATAAGGCAAGAGTGGAAGTCGGACGAATTTGAAGGTGTAGAAAGTTACTCTGGAATCATTTTCAATAATAGTTATATTTAAGAGTAGTCACACCCGTTTGAGGAAAGTTAATATGCCAATCTATAAGATAAAGGTCGGCAAAAAATTCCTAGCCTCAAATTTCCTAACATTTTTAATGTTATACTGTTAGTTCCACGGTATTCACTTTCATCATTTCAGTTTTTTCATGGCACCATTCTCTTAATTATGTCATGAAAGTTTGTATTTATGTTTCTGTTAAAAGACAAAATATTTTGGTAAAATTCCAAAGAGTACCTTTACTGCATTACTGTAAGGGGTATTTAGTCGCATCCCAAAAACATGTGAGCTGAAGGTTGCAGATTCACTTCTACTATCAAGAGCTTCTCCGATCCAATGAATTACTACAGTCATAGCTTTAATCTTACTAAAGACCGCCGCACAAATTCAAAATTCATTGAGAAGCAGCACTTGCGTGCACTGTCAAAGAGATGTAAAATTCTTTGACTTTTGCATGAATTTCAAATTGTTTGATTTTTGCATGATTTCTTTTTGGCTGGCGTTCCCTGGCTTTTAACACCTGAAGTACTAAGTGATATAGCTTTAATCAGAGGTTTACTTCACAGCGCAGAACAAATTCAAAATTCATTGAGAAACAACAATTGCGTACACAGTCAAACTGATGGAAACTTCTTTGACTTTTCAATGAGTTGCGCTTACCTGGCGTTCTCTAGCTTTTAGCACGTCTCCGTACTGCCAAGATGAGGCGCGTAAGCCGGTTGACGAGTTCCAAATACAGTAAGTAGTTTGACGGCGGATGGGACGATTGGTGGAGCAAACGGCTGGTAGAGCGAGCCCATAGTGAAGGGCGACGCGGAGGGTGAGCAGGTGATGGTGCGAGCGTGTAGGTGGATGGTGGTGAAACGCAGTCAGGCTGGTAGATAGCAGAAGAATTGGTGGCGAAATGGGAGGGGAATGAAACGATTGAATAAGTGGTGATTCGGTAGGATGGGTGGTGATGTGGGGACGGGGTTAAATTCTTAAGAGGTTGGGTGGGTGATTGATCGACAAGACTACAACCGTGGAGGTGACCCCCGATAGAGCGGGAGGATGACTGACATTATAGGGAGCTATAGGGTCTTGAAGGGATCGGGTGGTTAGTGAACGGGGCAGGTGGTTAGGATAGTGGTTTTGATTCGTAATCCCGGACAACTACTAAGTTATTAGTAGTTGTAATAATAATCACTACTAATTATTAGAAGTTATTAGTATACCACTCAGTAAGTGTGTTGCATAGGGTGGTGTAGATCTTCCTTCACTAGAAGTTAAGATCCGGAGCCGACCTACAGGTCGGCCTGTGGGGTTTTCCCCAACCAGGTATCTCCCATCAGCGGGGCGGCGCCCCAGTTGGGACTCCAAGAACCCCACTGGTCTCCCGACATATGTGATAATTGATTGATTGATTGATTTTTTATGTTTCCGCGCGTGTCAACTGCTCTGGTCATTAGTCCCGTTAGTGTAGGGGATGTTTTTTTTTCTTGGGAGATGGCGGTGATCTTTCCCCCGCTAGATGGAGAGATCCTGCGCCAACCTACCGTCGGCTAGTGGTTGTTTCCCCCTAACCAAGAACCTCGCGGTCAGAGGCGCTGCAGTGACATCAGTTGAAGCACTGAGCTACCGCTCCCTCACATATGTGATAATGAAATGCATATAACGGTGAGTGTCAGGGGTGAGGATATGACAAGGAAGATGAAGGAAAAGATCGCGTGCACTCCGTGACCCGTTTGTTTGGGCACTTTTCTCTACGGATAGAATACTGCTCCGGCATTCGTCTGGTGTTAATAGAAGAAACCACGGAAAACTACTGATGAGAGCAATCAGCCACTAGAATTCTCCTCTAGAGGCTAAATTTCAACTGTCCAGCGTCGCAAACCCTGCCACCGCCGGGACTCGAATCGATCACAAGCACTGCAGTGATATAAATCAATGTTCTGAACCAGTCAAACTGGTGGCAGGGTAGTGGGTGGGAGGGTGAAGAAGTGGGCGGGCAGCGCCGGGCGACTCCCAGCGGAGCGTGGGTTCGACGCGACCGGGTGGCGGCGCGGTGGCCGTGTCGCCTTTTTATTCAATTTCGACAGCGACGCGATGCACGACTGCATCTGACGGCCGCACGCCCACAATTTATTCAGCGGAGCCTCCCGAAAAAAAAACGCTCCTCTTAAACTACTTTTAACAGAGTGAACACCCAAACCTCAACGGGACACCCAAACAAAAAAAAAAGCACTGGAAACTTCCCTTGGACACAATCCCACGTTATTTCCGTCTTTTCTGGCGATTCGGTTGTGTGAAGGGCCGGCCCGCGGCGCGTGGGAACGGAAGGCGCCCCGCGGGTGGGCGGTGGGCGAGGGCGAGGGCGAGAGGGCGGGCGGATGGACGCTCGGAGCGGTGATGGCGCGCGGCGGTGCAGATCCAGTGGCGGCGCAGGGCGCTGCCGCCCCGGGCAGCCCCGCCCCCGACTGCGCTCGTAACGGCGTTGGGAGTGCAGAAAAGGAGCAACTGTGATTTGTCGCTTTTTTGCGAGATATGCGACATTTTTACAGTTAATGTATTCATGCCGGTCTGGATGGCCGAGGTGGTTAAGAGCCTGTACTGGCTGAGTGGTTTGGTCCGAAGGTTCGCGGGTTCGAGTCTCACCATGGGCATGGTTGTTTGCCCCTTGTCTCACGTGTTGTCGCGGAGGGCCTTGATTTCCGCTGACCCCATATCAGAGGAGCCCGCAAGTGTGTTGCTGTCTAATATATGGTCGAATTGGCGTCACATCTGGACGTAAAGGGTAACTGGCGGTCCTTGGATAAAAGCCCTAAGGAAAAAATAGTATTCTTCATTTACTAATTATTTTTTCAAAAACTATTTAAACATAAAAGTTCATTCCCACTCATGAAGACGTGATTGATAATGTAACGCGGTTACCACTTCAAAGTAATCTGATGAAATCGTGAAGATATTTGATTAATTAAATCCAAGTGAATGAAATAATGCACAAAATTTAAATAGAAATCACCAATTAATATTGTTTTAAATAAACATTTTCTTATAATGAAAGATGTCTTGAATTCAAAGAACCGAAGTTTTTTAATTTTTGAAATATTATAATCGATCTTTTCTTAATTTTACTACATTTTTTCAAAAAACAACATTAAAACACACGCTACATTACTCGTATATTGTTGTGGATAACAAATATGGATAACATGATATGGAGAAAAGGAATATACTCAAACGACTCAAACTTGAAAAAAAATGCAAATATAATAATCCCTTTAAAATTAAATGATTCGTAAAAGTTACAAACTGACTTTCAATGACATCTCCGTCCTACAGAGGAGAAGTAGTTTTAAAGTCAAAAAAAGCCAAATGTTTTAATTTAAAGAAAGGTAATTCCCAAATTCGTCCATAGAATGTCAGTATATCTCAGGAATTAACCACGGAGAGTACACACAGTTTTAGTGCGGCAAAGAAAACTCGTTTCCATCCAACCGCTGCTTACTTTCGACTGAACTCAAAGAGTGTTTATACCGAGAATTAACTTAAAAAATTAATTTGCATTTCATATTTTCAAATTTTAATAATGCCTTTCGTAGTTCAAAAATGATATCAATGATCAAAAGAGATAATTAAAAATTGACATTAAACGGAAGCAGATGTGGCCGGTCCCTTCTGAGTCCTTTGGAGCCAGGGCCGTCAATGTGCTCGTTAAAGCAACAAGCTGGCGAGCGCCACTGCCCTGCCATGTCGAAGCGTCACCAGGCATCTGCCGCTGTGAAAAATGTCTATATAAAAGCCTCCCAATCCTTTTCTATGTTCCTATTTACATTCAGAATTAGTGATACGTACAAGACTTGATAGCGCATCTGAGGCAGGCATGCGGCCGGTAATTTGTATGCAATATATCATGCGTGTGTGACGGAGGCTGAAGGGGAAATTAACTCAAGAAGTTACGCGCAAGCATACGAGTCCACGTCGCGTTCACACATAAATTTTCGATAAATCACATAAACGCGGCGCGTAATTCGTTGAATAAATATGTAAATAAGCTAATTAGAGGCGTCCCATGCGCTGGCGGTCTCTGGCGGGCGCCGAACGAAGCGCCGTTCCCCCGCCCCTGCGGAACAGCCACCAGGCAGGTCAAGCTGTGAGACTCCCGAATATTGAAATATCCGGACTTTTGGTTGGCCATATTACCAGTTTCGATATCAATACTGGAAGAAAACGGTATTGATACGTACAGTTGTTTCTCTATTCAGAAATACAGAACGTCATGTAATCAATAAATGGTCACAATGATTGGAGTGAAATTGTTTCCTTCCACACTGGTGCTCCTTTGCACTTCAAATAAGTATCATTCGGAGGAATCGCACTTCTTGTCTTGTTTCAAATTATACAATTTTAAGAAGTATGGGAAGTGTAAATGTGATTTCCGTAAACTACGATTTATACAAAAATCGTAAGAAGAAATTTTATAGAATGTAGAAATATAGAATGTAAATTATTTATTAGTGCTAATATTTTAAAACATTTACACGTCACTGCATAACCACAAAATTACATGAAGAAATAGGTATTTTAAGAAAGGAACGTACTAAAAATATTTTTAAATTATAAGAATGACACTACAATGAACCTTGCATAATATTAATAATACACACTCACAGACACATGTGCATGAAATACTTTTTCCACTTTAAAGTGGAGTTTGAGTTGAGTAATGGTTTCCATTTCAAGTTATTAATGTTCCCAAGGTCAAAAAATCGATCTGAAACCCCTTTAAACACTTTCTCGCGCTTGGGTGAAGCGTCCTCATAAAAATAATCTGATGGAAGCGCAAAGCGAAAGCTCGACTATCCCCCGAAATTGAATTAATCTCGTACACCCGAGGAAGCAGTCTCGTGCTTCGAGTCCCTTGAACTCCGCAGAGCGGAAATGAAGCGTCCGTCCTTCCCTCCGAAAGCGCCGGCCGCTTTAATTCCCCTCCGTGTCTGGCGCAGCCAGCGAGGGGAAGTCCCCTCCGGAATCCGTCGCGCATGTTAACACGAACGCGACACCGGTTGAGGCGGCTCACCACTGCCTCAGCAGCGTTGCTGATCGGGAGTCCTACGTTCGAGTCCCGACGGTTGAAGATTTTCGATACTACCATCGGGAGTCCTACGTTCGAGTCCCGACGGTTGAAGATTTTCGATACTACCAGTTCTACTAGGTCGAATTCAACCGCTGTCTGGAGGAGCATTCTAGCGACCGGCTACTCTGATCAGTAGTTTTCTGTGGTTTATCCTATCAATTTCACGCTAATACTGGAGCAGTACTCCAGAAAAAGACCCACGGATCGCGCGCGAAATATCCTTCCTTTTCCTTGCCCTATCCCTTCTTAAAAACCCTTACATGTACTTATATGCATCATCCTGTCACACCTGGCGGCATCGGATGCTTAGAGGTTGTCCTGGCTGAGACAGTGCCCAGGTGGGGAGAAACATGGAGGGAAAACCCTGTAAGCCGACGTGTAATTCAGCCCCAAAACTCACGTTCAACGGGGTAAAACACTGCGTTCTCGCGTCTGCATAATATGCACTACACTTACAGGTCCACTAACATGAGTCGATTTTGCATACGCGTGAACGTGTCTTGACCATTTCTAGAACTCGCAAACTAGTTTGCTTCGTTTTGTTTGCTTGCTCTCAAAACCTATCATTCGCCTGATTCCAACTCGCTTGCTTGTTCACTGTCCGTCCAAACACTTACCAACAAACTCATATGCTCATACTTCTTCTCCTGACTGCGCTTCTTCCCCCCATTCGCCGACTCAGAATCTCAGCTTCTCGCTCTCCCACCCGTCTTCCACCTAATCACCACCTCGCATGCTCACCCACTTGATCGCCCGTTCTTCTTCCACTTAATCACCATCTCACATGCTCACCCACTTGCTCGCCGGTCCTTCCTCCACCTAATCCTACCTCACATGCTCACCCACTAGCTCGCTCGTCATTCTTTCATCCATAGACCGACTCACATGCTTACCAACTTGTCCGCATCCATTCACCGACTCACATGCACAGAAACTTGCTCTTCCGTTCCTTCTCCACTCATCCCCCCCCCCAAATGCTTTCCCACTTGCTCGTCCGTCCTTCTTCCACCCATTCACCGACCCGCTCGCCCTCGCTCCCAGCCTGGGACGCCGCCAGGCGCACGCCACGTCCCCGCCTCCGGGGCGCGCCGCACTTATCACGTATCGCCATAAAGAAGCTACTTCCTGCAAAACCCGGTGTCAATTAAGGCCTAAAACCTGAACACGGGTAGTCTGGAGATAGGCGAGATTAGAACGGGGAGGTCCCTTAATTAGCAGAAGAAAGAAGGCTGCGATAACGACAGATGCCTTCATATGTGAGGGAGTAGAAGAAGGAGGAGGAAGAGGAGGGGAGAGAGAGGAGAAGAGGAGCAGCAACGGCGGCGCAAGTGGCATCGGGGGGTTAGACAATGGCCGCGATGGCGACGGAGATAGCGCGCGCACTCAAGTTCAAGGTACATTTAGGCTGCGCCCGCGCCGGGGAAGCAGGTGCGGCTTCTCTAATTAGAATATTCAAACCAGCGAGACGTCGAAATCCAACCGAAGCAATTAACAAGTTATGATATTTGGGGCTTGAAAATTATTCACGAACAGTCCCGTCGTTTGTCACGCGATTTCCGACGCGGTTTCCGTTCTCGAGTAAACGCCGGCGCTGCTGTTTCCGAAGTGGCTCGCTGGGCGGTCGCAGGGGTTGGGTGCCCTGGGCACAAAACGCAACGGTGCTGACAGGTGCGAGCTATGGCGATGGTGGCAGCAGTGATGTCGCTGGCCTTGGTTGATAATGATGTTAGTTGGGGTAGGATGATAGTGATGTTGGTAATTGTAGTAATGAACGTCGTGGTAGTGGTGATGATTGTGTAAGTAATGGAAATGTTTGTTACATGAACGTGCGTATCGAGAGGGAAGAGGGTCTGCCCCTCCCCACCTGAAATTTTCGGAAGGGGCTCTGTAGCCCTACGTAATAAAACGTTTCATTTTCTAAAATATTATTAATTCCTGATTTTCTCCTTTTTAAGCTGACAATGTAGGGAATTGGTAGACGACATTTGGGAAAAATGCTCTCTAAACCATAAGGCAACCCTGTAAATGAATCAACATAAACTCAACATTATTTATTAATTATATCATTGGGATTATAATTACACTCTCATTGTATTGTTTTATTTATTTCCTTAAAAAATATACCATATATAAATAAACTAGGATGCTTCAACAGCGCAGACTTTCTTGATTTACGAGTATTTCTAACACAAACCATTTTCGAAGTTCAACTAAAATTAAATCCGCGCCATTTTTTAAAGGTCCATTACTCTACGAAATTTAAATAAAATATTTGGAGCAATTTTTGAGAAAAAATATTACATTTTCAGTAGTTTTCTGTAAATTCTTTGTTCGATACCAGGCGAATGTGGAAGCAGTACCCTAACAAACATCATGAACCGCGCAATATCTTTCCTTTTTGTTGTTTTACCTCAAGCTCCTCAGTTGCTCCTCAAGCAAAAGCTCCCGCCCGGGCAGTGCCCGGCTGGTGGGAGATACCTGAATTGGGAAAGGTCGCCGCCGCATATCTCACTATCCAGCGGTGGAAGAACACTGCCAACTCCCGTTTTAAAACATACACTGCACTTATGGAATTAATTTTCACAGCAGTTGATGTATCCGGAAACTCAATCAAACCTTCAATCAAAATATTGAACACACCAACCAAAAATCAATATGAAAATGTAACTTGATCCGTTCACTTAACAAGTTTAACATTCGAATACTACTACGTTAATTAAGTATAATAATATCTACATTTTTGTATGGCTCTTTTTCCAAAAGTGCGTGATCTTTTTTAATCTACAAGCGAGGGCTTGCACGTGGTTGGTCAGCTAATCCACCAATCCAGCCCTGTGTGAAGGGGCCACCGAGGGGCAACGGCCCAACGCCGATGTTGCGGTAGGGCGAAGGCGCCGCCTGGCTTCCTGGGGCGAACACCGAGTCGGCGCCCACGCAGCTCCACGTGAGGGTCGTTGCTACGCAATTCATTCATGTGGTGCGAGCGGTGACGCACTTTGCATTGAAGTTCCCGCACTGGCGATGACCGCCGTGAGATATTCTTGGAAGACAAGTTTTCGTACATCTTTATTCATTCTCTTCATGAAGTACTTCTTCTCTTCTCTTTATAGTAGCCACTTTATTTGTCTAGATTTACAATTTCGTCTCATTGGGCAAAATATATGAGTAGACACAGACCCAAAATTGCAAGAGAAGTAATTTTATTTTATTATGTTTCTAGTTACCACGCTTCAGTTTTTTCCAAAAGAAAATAACACTTTTTCTTTGAGACCTTTTAGACTTTTACTTTTGTTAGAAGATTGTAAGATAGATTGTAAGATTATATTTATCAGATCCCAGTTATTTTGAAATGATTTTCAGAATTTATCGGTTCTTCTTTTCTTTACTTAATTTAATGTTTCTCATTTTGAGATCATTATCATTAGAATGTACTTTTACATTGATAGTTTTATTACCTGTGCAGAACTACGCGATCCGAAGATAAACATGTTACTGTTAAATTATGTGGAAACTAGAGGTAACCCGTCAAATATGAAGGGATAAAATCAAATTCCTATATTAATAATTATTGTAATGAATACTAGAACACAATTTAATATCTTTAATAATAAATGTAAGTGTCTTTTCATTTCAAAATTGTCTGTATTTTCAGTAATACTAGGTTTTCAAATCGCAGGTCGTAATCGTGGATCCTCAAACAATTGCTCACTGTCTTCTATGGGATAGCGAAATGATTTAAAAGGGCCACGAGGTGAAATTTTCTGCTATTTGTGATTGTGATTGCTACCAGTGGCGAATTCTCCGATGCACCGAATATACCGCCTGTACGCAGTACGGTAGTAATTCGAAGTGTATAATAAATATTTCATAATTTTGGTAATGCTCTAAAAAGCAATTGAGATTTTGAAAACTTTAAAATAGATGCGAAAAATAAGTTTTGCTACCGAGGACCAGCCAGTCTTCCGCATTCGTAAGTGCTACGAAGTGTGTTAGAATGTGAAGTATCAAAGAGTTCTTAATGCTGTCCAGAGAAGTCGCTAGCATAGGCGAATGTACCGCATGCTAGCCGCGATAACCTACGGCTCCTCATGTGTCAAGGGCGGGGAGAGGGAAGAATACGAAGCTGGACGGTCAGTAGGCACTGCAAAATATTGCGGGGAACAGATCTTCTCTGGTCGTTCGTAAGTTACGCTTCTATCGAGTTTTTGTGAAAATGGAGTGTGTAATGATCCAGAAGTTAGTGGTTTGTGTAATTGTCTTATAGAACAATTATTAAGAACGGAATTTCATAGTATTGGGATTTCAGAAAAGCTCAAAATAAAAGACAACGGTAGAGGTCGATTCCATAAAGTGCGGTATACTTAAAATAATGTTCAAGATTCGCCACTGGTTGCCACGTACTCAGAATTCAACATATGTATCTTTCTTTAGTACACAACAGTTTGATTTATGTCCGTATCTCAGATATCCAATAGTTTGTATTAAAGGTTTTACTAAAATTAACGTACATACTATAACGTTATGTTTCTACAATATTTCGATATTTCTCACAATATTGAAATATTTCGGTATACAGTTCCTTGATCAAGTATGAACTCTTCCAGAATATTATATACCGAGAATTTCTTGATAGATGTTATAACACATTCCGTGGGGGCTCTATACCAGTGAGGTTCAACATTAGTAATTTGAAAATTAACTCACAATGTGTCACGCTTTTCTTTACTAAAATTCATAAAATATTGATTGCGTGACAAATTAACTACTGCTTATTTTCTCAAAACTGAGCAATTTTATAACGTTTTATTTAAACGACAGTAAATATTGCATTTTTGAAACACAGAGCTCCAAAAATATTTCTGTATCATCCTGAACCCTTCTTCAATATTACGTTCTGACCCTCTTGACGAGTAAGGTCAGCAGGCAGCACGAAGCAAAAACGATGCCTAGGGACCAGAACCGGTCTAACTTTCCTCTCGATAGCTCTTCACTCTAGTGTGATTACCGATGACACGGAGGTGAATATGAAATGTTCCGCTGCGCAAGCCACACACGTAGTGGTCCTCCTCCACGAACTATATCAGTGAGACGGCACCTCGAGATGGTCTATCTGGAGGACACAAGCCCACCGCTATACATCCAACCCAATTACTGTAATTATACAGGAGGCAAGGGGGCGAGATCTGATGTGTTGTGATGGAAGGTCAATTTGTAAGATGAACGCGTGGCGAGATTGATGGAGGAGAATACCGACAGCTCTGTTGATGAACGCATGGTCTTGCACTACATGTGGGTACTTAAGTCCTTTTCCCAAAATAATCCTTCAGCTCTAACTATTAAATAAATGTAAATGTGACTTCACTGTCTGTGCACGTTTTCTGATGTTAAGTGAAGTAGTTATTAAAATTATCTTTTTTCGTGTTCACGCGGCCGTTAGATGATTCTTTCACGAGGGGCACGATGTGAGATAATTGCCCAAATCTATTTTGCCTTTGCATATAGCCCAAAGCAGATTTACTTTCACAAATTGTTTTAATATGATGGAAACGAATATTTTCTTATCAATTCTTGACAAAATCGCCCATTTCCATCTGTATCAGAACTCAACTTGTGTATGAGTTAGGGTAGGCATTTCGGAATTTAAGAAAACGTGCACAGAATTCACTTCTCCTCATTGTACATCACACAGTCTCTGACTCTTTTTGTCGTTAAATAAATAAATAAATAAATAAATAAATAAATAAATAAATAAATAAATAAATAAATAAATAAATAAATAAATAAATAAATAAATAAATAAATAAATAAATAAATAAATAAATAAATAAATAAATAAATAAATAAATAAATAAATAAATAAATAAATAAATAAATAAATAAATAAATAAATAAATAAATAAATAAATAAATAAATAAATAAATAAATAAATAAATAAATAAATAAATAAATAAATAAATAAATAAATATTTCTTAACCCACAATGTGGGGAAATATTGGAATTTCTTTGTCTAGTACACGTATGAGTAACCCGTTCACCCTGTTAAATGTCAGGAAATATCGCAAACCAGTCGCAGATTTATGATTCAATCAAAAAGTATCTTTTATTGAATACGCTGTAACGCTGAGAAAAAAGATGGTTTTAGTAAACTCAACAAACTCTATCGAGAATATGTAGCTCAAAATTCAACATAACGTGTTACTGTGTTTTGCGCACGTATTCCTTTGAAACAGGGATCAATCTACATTGAGTTTCAAAGCCAAGCATAGGCTAATGCGTCCAGTGCCATTAGATACATGGCTACCCGGGAGATACCACTTCCTAGGTACGGTTGCCCTGAGAATTTCGACCTGAGGAGGGTCGCAGTATGGTGGTCGAAACAATGGCAACTGTGCCTAGAAAGCGGAGTCTCCCGGGCAGCCAAGAATCTATCATGTTTCAAATGTTTGGCTGTGTCCCAAAAGGTTATCTCCAGTGTTTCGAAAACTCTGTGTGTGTGTGTGTGTATGTGTATGTGTGTGTTATGTTAATAAACTAATTTCGTAATTTGATTAAGTTGATTGGCCTAATGGGACGATACAATCTCTCACTTCGCCCACTTGCGAAAGAAAATAAATATTGTGATCAGTCACGCAAATTTTCATTTCACTGTTCTGAACGACATATTAGTACATAGCAGCACCCTATCTGCTATAAATATCTGTCATGCTGTATATTAAGTTCAGAAGTGAAGGAGTGCCTTAAACCTTTTTCATTTTTAATTTACCCAATTCTTGTTTCACGTTTTACATTTCTAAGGATGTAAATTTCCAGAGAAAATTCCTCTATGAACGTTGCTGATGTGTTCCATTTGAATTTCGATCTTTCATTACTATTTCACAAATCATAGGAAACATACAGTGCGCAATGTTGCAAACAAAATTTTTTTATCAAAGATTGGAGTTTTGCATTCTTATTAGAAAAGCGCGAGATATTTCTCCTCGTGAAATGCGTGAAGAGGTATGATAAAATAATATAGAAAAAATCACTTCATAAATAAAATCATATAACGTTTTGTAATGTATAACTTCTTAATAAAATATTTTATTATAATATATCAAAATTATGAAAATATAACATTGTTTACGCCCTAAAAATTATTCTCGATCGATACGTATGTAGAATGTTAACCACCATGTTCGTTAAAGTTACGTTTTTTGTAACATTTAATATGTTATCTCTGATACTTGCACCATGTCAAAATTATCTTACAGTTTTTTTCATTAAGGTACAATTCTGATTAACAAGAGCTTTACAGGTACTTAAGGTCCTTTAAATTTCATCTGAAATATTCGAACGCCCAAGCATTTGCTAAATGTCTCATTAATGTTAAAAATACTGAGATCATCTCTTCCAAATTAAGCAAAACAACATTTCTGAGAAATCGCTCACATAAGTCAGCAATTATGAAAGGCCAATTACCACGTTTTATAGCTCGTTTGCTGCTGGAAGAAAGATGAGTCTCGAAGAAGGCAGTCAGAGTATTGTAGCCCAAGCTGCTTCCAGCGCCGTCGCTTGTTTCCAAGGCGCCCCCCGCGGAGCGGGAGCGCTGCAATCGGGGCGGGGGCGGGGGCGGCGCGGCGGGGCGTCCCTGGGCGAGCGTCGGCCAACACGCGTTATGGGCGCCCGGCGCGCGAGACTGTTGAAACGCCGAGATTGCCGCGCGTTTTTTACAGATGCAGTCAAATGCCAGGCCCAAACGCACAGTAGGCAGAGCGGGCGAAAGCACGGAGGATGACGAACGCGAAGAAAGAGGTGGACTGAGTGAAGAGACGATTACGGATTTTAGATGTGGAAATTAACATCAGCAAATTAGAACATTTTTTTAAAATTCTATTCAGCTATTGTACAATTTGTTCACTTGGAACAATTAGTAAATTGTATACAAGATGTGAGTAACAATTATGTGAATCTAAACGGTAAATCTATATTCACGCTTTCACTGATGTCCAACAAGTTTACTGATTGTTGATTCGGATGGTAGCTCAGTCTCGTCTGATGCCTCTCACTTCGATCGGTGTTAGTCTCTGTCATAGTTGAGATGTTCAAATCTTTGTACAAATCATTGTTGGTTACGAACCATGGCGCGTTGTACAAGTACCTCAATGTAGCAAAACAAATGGTGAAAATGTTTATAACGACAGCATAAAAACAAGCGCTTATCTTGACAGAAGAAATCGTAAATGCAATGATCGATTGCTTCATTTGCCAAGAAGGGAAAAAACGAGATGAACGGAATGGGAAGTTTGGTTAACAAAATATCGCCAATATGGTAATTTCAGAAGTGGAGAACAACTGCCTTGATTATTATTATTATGCATAACATAAAAAACAGTAACTTGGAAATGAATGAAAAAAATCGGAAGACCGTGAAAACTGTTTAGAAATGCAAGGTCATTTAGCTCAAAGTGTCTAACGAGGCCGAGACATGTTGCTACCTAGTGATTCTCAAAATAAGAAACCCTGAGTGAACACATTCGTGAATTCAAACCAAGGGGTCAGCATAGCATTTTCTACTGTCATTAAGTGGTAAGTCATTTCTAAAATAAAATCCCTACCCTTGTAGGAAAATTATTCTTCCACTCTACGACTCTTGATTATCTTTACCATCCCACATCAAAATATATAAATACATCGATTAATTAAACTACTTACACAAGATGTATTTTTATTTCAATATTTCAAAAAGCAAGTTATATAATCTGAGATTATTTTCACGGCCAACAATCACAATTAAAACTTTAAAATAATATTTACTTGAGATTTCGCTCAAATCAGTTTTTTCATGCCTTCAAATCCTGCAATCGAGTCTTTGAAACATAATCCGCTAATCAGATATCCAATGAGCCGCGTCACTGGGAAGTTTGATCCTGGTAATTCGGAGCGAGCTGTGCAGGCGAAGATGCGCCAGGCGAAGCGAGGAAGGAGCAGGCGACGGAGCGGAGAGGAGCGTGGCGGGGAGTGAGCTGCAGGACGGGGCGTGAAGAGTGGGCTTGGGTGAAGGGGGCGTGGCGGAGCAGGGCGGCGCGTGGTGAAGCGGGGAGTGACGGAGCAGGGCGAATCGAGGCGTGATGAAGCAGAGCGTGGCGGGGCGGGGCGGAGCGGGGCGGAGCGGGCCGGGGCGGGGCGGGGCGGGGCGGGGCTGGGACGGGCGTGGCGGAGCGGAGCGGAGATGTGCGTGGCGGAGCGAGGCGTGGCGAAGCACAGCGTGGCGGGACGGGGCGGAGCGGAGCGGGACGGAGCGGCGGGCGGGCGGAGCGGGTGGAGGAGCGGGCGGGGGGGGGGCGGGCGGGGGGGCGGGGTGGAGAGGGGGCGCAGCGGGGCGGGGGCGGGCGGACCGGTGCAGGGCGGGAAGAAGCGGGTGAAGCCGGGCGAGGTGAGGAAAGGGAGAGGCGTGGCGGGGCGAAGCACGGTGGAAGAAGTGGAGCGGGGAGGGCGGGGGGGGCGGTCATCAGCGGCCGAGGCTCAAAGCGGCGTTCTGGCTCCCTGCGCGGGGCGCTGCCCCCCGCCGCGCGCCGCCCGCCGCCGCCCGCTGCTGCCCGCGCCGCCCGTTTACAGCTTGTATAATTAATTAAGGCGCGCGCTCAGGCCCTTCCATCAATTCCCCGTCTGCGCGGGGGCGAAGGCTGCCCGCTGCTCGCATAGCTACGGCGCCCCCGCGGCCCCCAAGCGCCCTTCCATCTTCCCTCACCCTCACCATTATTTCCAACTTCACCCCCACTGCAGCTCCAACCCTCTGCTTTTTCGGCCTCTCCTAGATGGAGAGAGATGTGGCCGTCTCTCTCCATCTTCTCTCATCCTGCCTTGCATGGTTCTGCATTCATATTCGTTGCTTGCTCCTTCTCTACATTCTTTCTCAGCTTTCTCTGCAACTACTTTGTCCACCCAATTTTTTACACAAACTATCATGTCCTCCTATTTCCTATGACTCCTCTACCTACTTTACTTCCTCCCTCATCTTCTCCGCCTCCTTGGACATCTTTGACGCTCAATCCGTCTCGGCCATTGTCTTCGCGACGTCTCTCCCACTCAGGCTCAAAACCATCGCACCCTTCTAAAAGTATATTTATCTTCATAAACACCAGCTTCATTGCCGTTTATCAATGAATGCGTTTGTAGGATGATTAATTTGATCTTCGTTTTATTTGAATGTTTCTTTTCAACACATTCCATTAGTCAAATTCTAAAATTCAAGGTGTAAATATTGTTATTTTAACTGAGTGGCTCAGAACATACACACCTCTAAGTAATAAAAATTAAAGGTCGTTGGAGCTCATACACTGGGATTGGCTGGAAGAGATCCCCATAACAGTACTCTTGCTATCAACAATTGCAGCTTTGCTCTTGAATTCCTACAATAAAATCATTATATTTATCTTCTCAGTACGTGAATCATCTCTCTACGTGTATCATCTTCGTCGCAAAAGCATTTTTGCGACGAATTAGAACAAATGAATAATTTGTTCCCATTTATTCACACGATTCCGATAAAGATTATGATCGTCATGAACGATCGACATCGTGCTTGTTAAAGAAGTCAAGGAAATTGAAACCGTTTTACAAATATAAATGAACTGTCAATACAAGATTACGCAAAGGTCTACCAGTCTCATAAACTCAAAAAGGTAGGTCACGTCAGGAATAAAGAGCTGAATCAAAAGTGTGTATGTGTGTATATATAATACGCGAAGACGGAGGTTAAGAAAACCAATAAAAAGATTCTTGTTTTGACACAAGAATTAGGAACCGTGTTGAGGTTATTACGAGGCGAGAATTTGGCAACAGCGGACGGGGCAAGGGTGCATCCCATTGTCCCGGGGTTCTGGGTCTGTGTTACACGGCTCTGTGGCGGCGGCCGCGACGCGTCTCCCATGTTTGCGATAAGGCGCCCGCCGCCTCTGATTCCATCTTCGCCACCCACCCCCGCTGCCGTCCCCGCTGCCATTATCACTTCCGTCTTGCCCTGCCCTCCCCACATATTCCGCCCTCGACACCTCCCAAGTCGTTGCCACTTCCCAACGCGTCGTGACGTCCCATGCCCCGCCCCCCGAATTTCCTGTCGCCAAAATATCTCGCCCCCAACGTCCCCCGCCTCGTCCTCCCGCAACGTCCCTCGCCTCCCGCCACCACGTCCCCAATGTCACCGCCGCGAGCCGTCTCGCGCCACCGCCCCCTGCAGAGCTTGCCCTCCCGCGCCCATTGTCCCGCGGGAGGTCTACGAGCGCGACGGACGATTACGGGACGTTATCTCCCCGCGACGCGAACGGGCGCTGCCCGGGAGGGGGAACAAGGCCAATCTGCCGCAATTTGGCGACACAGTGCCCGCGGCGTATCTCCGCGCCGTGAAGATTCCTTCGTCACGCAACGCCGCCGTTCAGCGGCGCAGTGGGAGACGACAGGCGGCGCGCCTGGCCTCCGAGACTCAGTAACGCAGATAACAACCGGAAAACGGCAGCAGAATCTAGAGGAGGATTTGAAGTTTAGACTTACCAACAAGGGGGTTCAGGAAAGAGGACGGAAGACCGTACAAAGAGGAGACAAATAATTCAAAGAACAAATCAATTTCAAAAGGACGTTATAAGCGTACAATTACGTACGATTATTCGAAAATACTTGTAATTTTCGCGTAATTTTAAGAATAAAGTAGGCAATTTTTAAATCAATATTTTTTCGCTACGTATTTTTTCTTTAAATTTTCTTTTCGTATGTACTAGACGATGGTAAAAATTGGTTCTTTTTTGGGGGGAACACCACTTTCGGAAATTGGGAAAAAGAAAAAAAAACAGAAAAAGTATTAAAATTTTTGTCTTAAATTAAAACTGCTCTACAAAAGCAGATCTTGAAAAAAAGTGGTGTACAAGTTTTTGAAGAAGCGAGCAGTTTTACGTAATTTCTGCTTGAAGTTAATACAAAATAATAATATTTTCTCAATAACCACTCAATTTTTTAAAAAAAAACCTGTCTGTTTATGTATCTGTGCATTTCTCTGTGTGTTTCGTTTTGTGTGTGTGTGATTGTGTGATTGACGATCTGGCTGTGGCTGCATGAGTGTGAGTGTATGAGAATGTCTCTCAATCTGTCCTTCACGTCTGCTCGTGGAGCCATATTCTCCGTCGTCCGTCGGTATGTCCGTACTTTCATCTCCAGGGCTCTAAAATGACTTTTTTATTTATTTATTTATTTAGTCAAAAACTGTGTGACGTATGGGGGAGAAAATCATCTGCGCACGCTTTCTTGAGTTTCAGAATCCTTTCCCAACAATTTAACTATTAATAATTTAAAGATGAAAAATAATAATAATAATAAAATAATAAAAAAAACGAGGGATTAAATTTCAAATACTAGATATTTTCGTTGCCAAATTATAGAAAACTTATTTTTAACGATAAAGAAACAAACAGATTTGATTTTTCTGTATTGTTAACAAAATAGAAATTCACCCTAAGCTCTACTACCACTGCAAGCAAAAGTAAAGTTCAACAAAACGTGCGCACAGTGAAGCTACATTTACGTCCAGAAGCAAAGCAAGGGGCCATCTCAGCATTTGCTCAATGGATCAGGGAAACTGGACAAAAACCCGATCGAGATGGGGGTCATTGACCCGGAAGTACATTATTTGTTTCAAGCATATTGAGTCTTTTTTAAAATTATATAATGCAAATGTACACTAATTCGTTATACTATATCTTGTTTTTGTTAAAGTAAACATTATTTTTCTTTTTGACGATCAGTATAGTCTCTAATTGTATAGAAACAGTTTTGCAGCAGAAAAGATTTTACTTTAACTTAAATGTGTACCAATTTTAATTGTTTAATTTCATCTGGCAATGCGTCGTAAAGTAACGTACATGTATTGTATGTGGATTTCTTGTAGTGAGCTGTTGATACTGACACTTGATGAACATGATTTCTACGTCGGGTGTTGTAACTATGAATGTCAGTATTACATGAAAATAAGTTCCGACCGTTAAGTAAGTCAGTTTTGAAAAATACTACAGACTCATAAATAAATAGGCAAGGCAATGGTAAGATTCCAAGGTCAATGAAAAGAGTCTTGCACGGATCACGTGGATGGGATTTTTTCATTATTCGGATAATTTTCTTTTGCAATCTAAATGTCCGGGAACTAAAGGATGAGCTTCCCCATAATGTTATGCCATGACTTGAAATGTTATCTTATTTTTTAAAAGATGTAAAATGCATTTAGTAATAACCTAATTTCCAAATTTCAGTAAAACCTGAAATTTGTAGATTTCCCAATATTCTTATTTTTTTAATCTGTACTACGCCTCCATTATATAAGGTAGAGGCTTATTTCTTACCGCAATATCCTTTACAATATTCGATCATCAAATAATTTCATGTTTCTTTCGAAATATCAGTCAGTTTCGGATAAGTTTGAGCCAAATCCTGATAATTTCCCTAAAATATGTAAATCAGGTATTCTCAAAAAAGCTCCATTAAAAAACTTGTTTTGTAAGGATAGAGCACAATGCATACATTTCAAAGCACAAGTACAAGTTTCCGACAAAGAAACTATTGTGAATGTTTTTTTACGATAACAGTAAAACCGGAGAAGGGCGAAACGGATAAAGACGAACGCCTGACAACCTGAAACCTGGCGGCAGGGAGGCGGGGAGACGGTTTGCGAGACGCACGTTCGAAGGCCGTGAAATAACAAGACCTAAAATGCAACATCATCACCTTTATTGTTGACGCAAATATATATTCGCTGGTGCAGTTACTAGAACACAGATTCCAATGTTATTCCCAGCACTCTCAGCAACATGGTTCGCTTCGAAAAACTCCGTCGCAAACACCCGAATGTTTTGCTGATGGTGATATCCACAAAGCCAATCGGCTAGCCCCAGAATCAAAACGAGCGTGTTATAAAGTTGACTCTTTCCTTCAAAATTACCCTTGGCCCCTCGATGTATGGTGCCCACTTTCCGTGTCCTCTTTCGTACATTGAATCTGCAGACAAAAATGTATATCCTAACGGCTGGGGATCTGAAAAAACAAGTGGTGCCGGTACCTTCCCAGCTCGGCCTTCCCTTGTGACTTCCCCGAGGGGGCGGGGTCTTTTCTCGCGCTCCTTCTCCTCGCCCTGCACCGTCTTTTTGCCTGGTCCCTCGTGTGCGAGGAGCAGCCGCGGCCCTGCGTGGCATTTACAGACTCTTCGTCATTATTTAACTCCGCGGCCGGTGGGGGCACCGTAACACAGCCCCAAGCGCAGAGACATATACACGCGTATCTGAAACCTACGCCAGGTGTCGTTTGGGAATCAAATAATACTACCTGATTGGTTATTACTTTTTAGTGATTGAAACTCGGAACTTCTATTTGTAGAAGTGACTTATGTGTGCAAAGTACATGGCATTGTTTTTTTCTTCTTTTTTAAATTTATTGTCTTTCTGTTCAACATACATACAATTTTTTGAGGGTTGTGAAGAGAAACATACATAACTTTTGATTTATTTTCTAACTGTGGGTGCCCTGAATAGGTACGTTCAATGGTTTTGATTTATTTTAATAATTTTAATTGTTTTAGAAAATAAATTGCAACTACAGAGAATGATCGTTGATGTGATTATTCGATGAAGGATATATCATTTCAGGCCAATTTTCTGCTATTTTATGGTGGTTTGAATCTGTCTTTAGGGGAACGTGAGTTGATACGTTAGTTCGTTTCTGCTGTGCGTCCAAGGTTGAAAATGAATGCGCTGGGAGAGGTGGGGAGTGATGAAAAGACTTCCGACAGCTTGGTAATGTGTTCTTTTATTGCAGGAATTTGAAGTTCATGGTGGATTTGCTTGTTCGAAATGAACCATTGGGCTTTAATTATAATTCTTAGAACTTTATTTTGTATAGTTTGCAGTACGTAAAGGGAATGTTAGATTTTGCTGCATTTCCTCATATCGGGCATGCGTACGAATTGTTCTAATTATAGATTTGTAATTAGCATTACGATCTCTATTTTAGGGGAGGATTTTTTGATAATTAGTGCGCAAATTTGGGATATTTTTGCTTGTGTTTTTGTTCCTGCTGTGTGGATGTGTATTTTTCAATTTAGTTTTGTATCAAGTTGCATTTCTAGATAGGTGGCTGCTGTTTTACTTGGTACGCAGGGAATGTCTTCGTTGTGTATAATTAACTGGGGAGGGGTGTTGGGGTATCTTAGGGTGAAAATTTTTGCCTGCGTTTTATCTGGAATTATTTGAATTATCCAATTTTTTGCCCATTCTTTGAATGTGTCGAGGTAAGTTATTGTAAGTTATTCCTAGCTGTCATAATTAGAGACCACATTTTTATGTAATTACATATTTTTTTGTTTTTCTACTTACCGATCTCAAATTTAGAATTTGCGAATCGTCACCGTCCTAACACAATATTCAGTTTGTTCGTTACATATTTTTACATTTTTAGTAATATATTACATATTTTACATATTTTGGTATTTTCACACAATATTTTTATTCTATCAATTTTCGTCAATTTTATTACATATATTTTTAGGAAAAGAAGAATTTACAAAAAAATCAGCATTTTTTCGTACAGTGAAGACGCGTGATGTCATAATCCGGCGTGCCTGTAACAGTTATCTCAGTCGCGGGAAGTGCGCGTCAGCGACTGAGATCATTTTTACCTTTGAGGTGTGTAACGTATCACTGACGTGCGAATCGTGACCTTTAATATTAATTTCGGAGAAAAATTGGCAATCGCCGAGTGCAACACCTCAATGAGAGGGCTTCATTCTGCAGGCAGTGATTGTTTTCTGGTTGTAGATAATGCCTGTTTGTACGATTAAATGATGTTAATATATTTCTTATACATACATATGATATACAATATGTCCGGAGTTTATTATTGGAAGGGTAATGAATGGGTTCCATTGGGGCGAGAATACTTAAATTGAGGGCGGTTGTTAGATATAGTAAATTTTGCACTTGAGAGGTTGTTGTGTTGTATCACCAAACGCTGTTTCTGCTATTAAGGTTGCCTATTAACATTATATTATAGTTGTTTCCAAATGTTTCTGTGTATATTTTTCTAGGAAATAATTTATTAGGGGGTTTATATGCTGCTATTATGGTTGTGTCTTTGTTATTTATTTTATTGTTTATTGCTGTAGTTTCTAGGTTGTTGCCCGTAGGGCCGTTAATTAACGTACGATTTATGTCTTTGTGCAATAATATGGCTACTCCTCCTGCGGCCGTCGCCGAGGGACAGTCGTTCCGGTAGATCTTTAAGCCTGGTACTGAAAACTTGATTTGAGGTGAGTTTCTGAAATACAAGCCATTTTTAAGTCGTGACTATTTATAAAGCATCACGATTGATTTTCGTGCCTTTTTATTCCGTTCATATTCCAGTTGAGAATGTTTGTTTCTAGAGATTTATTTACGTCCATTATCGAGGGCTGATTGTACTAATATTTGAATTTGTGGAATGAGTGCGTTTATTACTTGGTTAATGATTGCTGTTATTAACTGCCCTTGGTGTGGGGGGAGATTGGAGTTAATTTGCTGGGGATCTTGGAAATCAAGTCTTTGACGATTTGTGAACCAGGAGTTATTAGGAGGAAGTTGCATTGGGTTCGTCTCTTGTGGATGATACAGAGGAAGTTGTTTTCGGTCCTAATAGAAGTTTTTTTGTCTCAGCAGCGTTTCTAATTTTAAATGTCTGTTGTCTTTGGTTATATCGCTCTGATCAAATTTTAAAAGAATTATCTATAGAACCTATAAACACTTGGATTTTAAAACTTTCTTCTAATTTCTACCCTTCTCTTTCATCTTGCCCACCACTCCTTTGTACACTCTAGGTAAATCAGCCAATCTTTTTCCACGAATAAAATCAAGATATTCTAAAGACCTACTACATCCTCCTTAATTAGCTGTAAAGCAGGTTCCAACATTTCTAAATTAAATATTTATCTTTTTAATCCGAATATTGTACGCATTTTTCTGAAGGACCCTTCCTGGGAATCCTTAGTTGTTATTGTTTATATTGTAAATATTACTTTCTTCTACCATTGTTCATGCATGATGAAAAGTAATTACAACAAAATTGTATACTATGTATCATAAAACCCTTGAAAGACATAATAATGCCGAACAAGGAAATAAAAACTATTAAAAAAAACTCCGATCCGCCACTGAATCTAGCTTAGGTTTTCTAAACACGCCCCGCTGCGAGGCCTTCCGCCGGCGCGGCGCGCGGGGCCTTCTGGGAATCGCCGGCAGCGCGGACGGCCATTACGGATGCGCCGGGCACGTGATGTTTACTGGGGCCTCCGCGCCAACAAAATGGCCGGTAATGCGCACCTTGCGACGTTTACGGCCGTCGCGACGGCGAGCGCCGAGGAAGACCACCAGCTCCTCCGCGCCGCTCTGGGCGCCCCGCACACTGCCACCGCCGTTCCGCAGAGGGCCACGCCGCGCGCTGGCACGAAGGGCCCAAACCATGGCTTGATTGACTATTACATTATTTATAGATTGAATCGGTGATTTATTGATTGATACATTTTGATTAAGTGATTTTTTCATTGAAACCAAACCATGGTTTGATTAACTGTTTCCGTGCGCGTGCTGCTAAGTCATTAGTCCCGAAAGTGTAGTGAGTGGTTTTATCGCGGTAGGTGGCGGTGATCTTCGCCCACTAGATCCGGAGCGACCGACCCGTCGGCTTGCGGTTACCCTTTACATCCCGATGGGACGGCATATTCGACCATACACTAGACCAACATACTTGCGGGCTCCTCTGATCTGGGGTCAGCAGAACACGAGGCCCTCCGCGACAACACATACAAAGTCAAGGGACAAACAATCATGTCCAAGGCGGGACTCGAACCCGCGACCCTTCGGACCGAAGTGCTGAGTCGGTACTCGCTCTTAGCCACCTCGGCCATCCAGGTCGGCCCAAACTCTGGTCAAAATGAGAAAAATGATAGTGCTTGTTCAGAATTTTCAATTACCTAACCTTTTTCAGTGGACAATTAATATAATATTTTGGCTCCAGAAAGTTATTTCTGAAGCCCTTGCGATCTCATCAGTTTTCCTTTGGTCGAATTGCTCGAATTCGTAGATTTTTGTCGACAATATCTCATGTAGGTATTGTCGTTTGTTTGTTCGTATATTATGCGCTGCCGTACCGTTCATCCGATTGCGATAAAACTTTGTCAATTACTTGCATTTGCGCTAAGAATATACGCATAGTACAATGGGAATGTGCGTATGTCTGTCGCTCATAGACGCGCGTTGATGATTGTATGCGTTTAGGCGAGTCAAGCGCCCCTGATCACAAGTTCTACGCAACCCGCCTCGTGTATTAAGTGCGTCTTCGCTACATGTTCTGCCTCTGCGATTGTGAAATGTCGGCCGGAATTATTATTTGAATGTTATCTTGGACAAGTAAATCAAATATTTCCAAGGCAGTGTCATAGCGAATGCATGCCCAGACTTGAGGAAGAAAGTTTTAACAACTTGACAACTATGTCCAAACGAGGACATAGTACAAATCCATACTCGCGAGAAAGTCTTTCATCTATTAAAATGTTTGCAGAGCGTAGAGTAAAACGTGATTAACAATCACGTGACAGTATAAAGTGTATACATTGCAATAGCGAAGCATTGCCTGGTCCACTAGTTTATTTTAAAAATAAGTGTAAAATTTTTTATTTTTTTTAATATTATTATTGTTATTGTTGTTTTGTTGTTGTTGTCGTAGTTGTTGTATTTCCACGTAGCAGACATTTTTAACAAGCATAAGTGTCTATTGTGTTTTATATTTGATACGTATAAAATGTGGGAACATTAGTCTAAAATATTGTGATTATATTTTTTGTTTCACGCATTACTGCTTTAAACAATTTTTTTATTTATCAAGTAGGATGTTCTTAATAACAATAAAACAAAATTACCCACACATATTTGTACTCTTTGTTTTCTTGTGCCATTCTACTGCAATGCTGCATATCAAGATTTAATTGAATTCAGCGTCATCGAAAATTCTTAAAATCATCTTTATACACGTATTCACTTCATTTTTATGTCAGATCGCCAGTTTAAATCTATCATTTTAATTGTGAAATTTTATTGTGATATTCGAAATTAGAAACCTCGAAACCCCCAAATAGGCCTATGGGTATTTAGATGCAAATTGTTTATTTTTAAATGAAACTGGACGTAATTTTGATGTCCAGTCCATAAATATAAGAATTTTGAAATGTCTTTATGATATTTAGTTTCATCAACTTTAAAAACCTTTACATGCCTGTTTCAATGCAAATCCACTACAATGTGCAATTCTGACCGTGTTTTTGGACCTTCATACCACGTCGCAACACATCGTGCCGCTTGCAGGTACGGCTGCCGGGGGGGGGAGGTTTTGCGGGCGCATGCTGATGGATATATGGCCTCCGGTAGACAAGTTATGTTAGTGTTGCAAAACGTTCACAAACACCTGTTAGGTTGTTTATGTTTGGAGTCATTTACAGAGTTAAGGCTTTTCCCTTAAGTTTTGTTTTTCTTAGTAATTTATATTTTAATTTTGCGTTGTTAAAAACTCTGTGTAGGATTTCTCCCTCTCTCTGTGTAGGACCTTTCGCGTTACATAAATTTTGCCCCTAAAAGCTAGTAAAGAAACAGTATAAAACGCAAATGCAGAAAACCTAGTTAAAGTGAAGCAAATGTAAAAGTACCAATTATTGATTCAAATCCTCCAAACGTTTTGTGGAATAATATAAAATAAATAAAAAACAAATTGTTCTTTTATAGTTACGGATAAATATTTTTATACCGTTGTCTCAATACTTGAGTGATCTAAGATAATAAAGAGTGTTTGCAAGACGGGAAATCAATTGACGTTATACATAAACATTATCGTCAAAAGGAAATAACGAATCTGCAGAAAAATGTATTTTTGCATGTAAAATCGAAAACCTACGTTAAAACTATGAACTAATTGGAACTGAATACCTCTAACAGGATGTAAAAGCTTTTATGGAACATCTGTGTATCTCTGATCTTATTTTTACTTTTATTAGGATTACAAGATAGTAAATACATAATAATACATGAAATCTCTATGTATCATACAAATATGCCATACTTGTCTATCTTCAAAGAAAACTATAGCTTCCTGGATAACTCCGCTATTTCAATATAACATATTTACATTGCTTATATTAGGAATGAGAAAAATTAGGCAAATATAACGTCATATGGATAAATAATAAATTTTTCGTGGCAATCAATGTAGCCTCACTATATACATAACCTCCAAATCCTAAACAGTTACGTTAGTTTACTCGTGACATATTTAAATTACCTTGAGAAAAAAATAACTATTAAGTTCCTGCCATATTATATTGGTAGTATGGATATTGTATTTTTCATTACTTCCATGCTCATTGTGTATTAGTGTTGAATTCGTGTTTAGTGGTGGAGGAGAAAACTACGTAAAGTGAAGGTTTGTCGAAGACGACAAAACAGGGAGAATGGCGGGATACAATCGATATCCCGTCATTTGATGCTCGCCCATGCGCAGTACAATTCTCTCCAGAATTGTGTTACGTCATTCAAATCCACAAACAATTGCAAAAACTCTCTAATATCATATTTACTCTGTTGGGAAAAAATAACGAATAAACACCGGTAAAAACTTTCATATGTAAGGTCAATGTGTATTTCATAATCATGTGGGAAGAGTAAAGAATGTCATCAGCTAGTTGTCGGAATTTCTTGGAGAGATAATCTAATAATTCAAATACAAATGAATGAGAGGGAGTTTCCAATTCACTAAATTCGGAATTCCGATTAACATGAATGATGACATGGTCTTGAGAATGGGTTATGCAGTCTATTGACACTATTCTTTGAAGAGATAACAGATGGCACAGATTAGATATAATGATAAATTTCACAATGATGGAAGATAAAACGATTCTAAAATTATTTACCGCATCTTTAAAAGCAATGCCGCAATGTAAGCCATTCATATTAATATTTCTTCTTTTTCCCGTTCCTCATACCATTTTAATCAATATTTCACGTCCAAATATTAAAAAAAACACTCTTTCATAAGAGCCATTCTTTCTTAAAACAGCGATTGAAGGAAGAAAGTATTGTTATACGTTGGTACACATAGGTTCTTTGAATTTCCTCTTCTTCACATTTTTGAACACTTCCCCTTTTAACGAATACTATGTATAATATACTTCAATACTAAAGTGTGAATGTACACATCATTTCGGATTTATACTTTCGTATTTGGCCGAATAATGCAAATTTCAATCCCATATCAATGTTAAAAATTAGATGCCTAAAAATATCTGTGGTAGAAATATTATCTTCATAATACACATCTACTGGTACATGCGATTTACAAATATCAATTTTTATTCACAATTTTCTTTTAGAAATTCAACTATTTTATTTTATCAGTACATATATTCCTCCACTTATTTCTCTCGTCTTTTAATTTTCCTTGTACCATGTTCTTCGTGACTTTCACTTCTCCTTAACCTAATTTACTAATTTATATATCATGTAATGCATATTCATATAAATACATGCATCGTCTGGATGTTATTTCATTGTTCATTAATTGCCTCGCATTTTTCTCGATTTCCTTATGTATTCACTTTGTCGGATTAAAAAAATGTATAACCTACTTCAATCAAAAGAGTCCATTTACTCATACCCATCCATAAAGCTTAAAAATATAAGGAATTTGGGAAGTTGAAAACTGTCCTACTGTCAACATTATTTTATACGTACAAGATTCATGAAATTTTTAACATCGGAATACTTCATTTATTAATACCCGCCCAATTACTGACACTTTTTATCTATGCTTGTATTTGTTCTAATACGTATGTTTTAATTCACCTATATCTTGTATGAGTATTATGCTCAGCTCACTGTAGGGCTTTCAGCAAACCAATTATAAAAAGAGTATGATATGTGCTGTACAAAGAGTATGTTATGTGGTGTACTAGCTTAAATTTAATAAATATATCGTAATATCTTATTAAGTGGCATCACATAATAATTGTTGACAAAATTTAATGCTGGTAATATTTATTCATTAAAATTTAATGAACAAATATTAGTCTTCTCTGTGTGCAGGTGAAACACATACTGTAATGCGAATGACAAAATGTACATCGTGATTGGTTTAATCTTGTCTTCCTCTTTACAAGTAACAATAACGTGTAATAAACGGAAGGAAAGGACATCAGGAAACTAAATAAACAACAGTGTATGAAGCATGGGTCAAAAGATATAATTAATTTATGTATTGTGTACAC
Source organism: Teleogryllus oceanicus (assembly GCA_964035755.1). NCBI lineage: Eukaryota > Metazoa > Arthropoda > Insecta > Orthoptera > Gryllidae > Teleogryllus > Teleogryllus oceanicus. The sequence continues at coordinate 121,250,602 of CAXIVR010000006.1, forward strand.
ACTGCAATCTTTAAACCAGATTTAACACTGTTATAGGATTGTTAGTATGTATAATAACACACTAATTAAAAGCTTATAAAGCCTGTAGGTGGACCACAATCAAAAGCAAATGACGTCGGTTTTCTTTTACACTATGCAGTACACATTACAGTGTTCCATCACTATTTTAGCATCAGATTTCTTGCATTAAAATTGCCTGTATCAAATTTAAGTGTCATACTTAACACTGTAAGTACTCCTCCCTCGTTATGTGACGTTTCGCGACGTTGGATGGCGAGCCCAAGTCATCGCCAACATCTCCGGCCCCTCATATTCCGCCAGTGTTGCCAGATTGGTGTAGTTTCCCCAGATGTGGTGATTTTTTTTAGATTAATGGGTTGATAGAGGATATGGGGAGGATTATTTTGAGGGAAAGTTTAGGGGATTCCTATTTGTATATTAAAAACGTGTTACATTTAAAATATGTAGTTATAAACTATATTGATAGGATCTTAAGCTCGCGACTTCATTTAGAATCGTTGCTGAATCGAATCTTGAAAAGGAATATTGTGGTTATTATTATTATTATTATTATTATTATTATTATTATTATTATTATTATTATTATTATTAAAGCATTTAAATTTATATTAAATTGCATTGTTTAATTGAGTTAACTGTTTATCAGTTGTATATTATTTTATGTTGTGTGTTAATTTATAAAATTGTTAAATTTACCACGTAACTTAAAAACTAGTAAAATCATTTGTGGTACTGTTCATAAACTAGGGGGGGGGATAACATTTTATTGGTGGAATAACAACATTGCACCCTGGCAACAATGTCTTCCACCTTGCGCTTCGCGCCTCACAGCTTAATGAATCGGGACGACGCCTTTTAACGACTGTGCCGGCACTGAGAGAGTCGTACACGGGCATAGAGCCACCCTCAGTTGGAACGGAAGAGAACTCTTCTTCAGGTTATTACGAGCTTCGCTCCTTCCCAGTCCCCGTCCCTCCGTAGAAGGAAATGCAGCGAGAATCTGAGCAGATATTAATTATTAATATTTAAATGGATCACATTAAATTTCCTCTTTAAATTACCTCATTAAGATGGGTCGTCTCCGAGCTGTGTTCTCAGAACATGTGGAATTATTGAAGATAATCACTGCAGTGCCGTCGGAAGGAAATGCGCTCCGAGACCTATAAGAAGCATGGAAATAAGAGGCTATTACAGGCCCCCTCCGTTCGATAGAACATTTCTCGTGGGGGAGGCTAGACAGCGCGAGCGATGGGGCGTGCAGGGGAAGATAGCAGGCAATCCGATTAGAAGGCTCCCTTACCTCATAAAATTTACTTCCGAAGCCAAAGGAGAAAGTGATTCCATCACGGCAGCTGCATCTCTGAGGAGGAGGAAGGCAATTTTCACCACCCTGGGAATGGAGTGGTTTCAGGAAATGATATTGTACTTGATAGAAAGAAATAAACGGTTGTGTCATTGCAGTTGAACTACTTCATTGTGCTCCTCGTTCTTATTCAACATATTTTCTTATGTATTAATGAGTTGGGAAAATAATGAAAAATTACATTATTTTTACCCTGCATTTAAAAGGAATGGCAGGAAAATGGGTAATTAAATGTAATGTGTTATAATAAAATTGATATTATTTCTATTTACGGAGTCTAGAGACTATTACCATTGCGAATTGCGAAGGTATATCATAGTAAACTGAGAAGCAAAATACATCTCATCGAGAAACATAATTGTAATAAACAACGTTTGCCGCTTTTTATGAAAAAGGGTGATTATGAATCAGTTTTTCATCTTGATTACATCTATAACTTCAGTTTTTTATCACGTACAGTTTTTGCAAAATTTTCGGTATTTCTATTTCTAATTAGCACGCGCTATGTCATACGTAAACGCGGGGCTGCGACAATTTGCAGCTTTTGATTAAAAGCAGGTGACAATGAGTCGGTGTTGCAACCTGATTAAATATGTGGATTGGATTTCTTCATGTCGCCCAGAGTTACTTCGAAATTTACGATTGATTAAATTTCGAATGAATGTTGGCAATGTATTACTACAATAACGTAGGTCAATCATTAGACCCGTACCACATGGTCCTGACATTCCTATACCATACCCATACACATGACCATACCATCTACATCGTCTTCAGATTTTTCAGACTGCTCTGACAGTGAAATGTACGTTACTGATTTCCCCAAAGAAGAGAGAAGACCCCAGTTATTTCATCAAGAAGAACTTAATGATTTAATGTGAAATCTTAACCTCTCTAAGAAATTGGCGCATTCTCACGGATGACAGAGAAAATATGCCTGCTCCAGACACAATGTTTTACTGGTATCGAAAGGGAGAAGAGTTCCTTGATTATTTCACGAAAAATGGGGCAGTTTGTATAATACAACAACATTGATGATGTACTTTCAAAATTTGGGATGAGACAAGTCAATGATCAATGGAGGTTGTTTATAGATTCTTCGAAACTCAGCCTCAAAGTTGTTCTGCTTCTTAACAGAAATGAATATGCCTCAGTGCCAGTAGCTCATTCTGTTCATTTAAAGGAAGCATACGAAAACATGGAAGAACTTATAAATAATTATGAAGAACACCAATGGGTTGTCTGCGTAGACTTGAAAGTTATTGGAATGTTGTTGGGACTTCATCTAGGATTTACTAAGAGTTCCTCTGCTTTCTATGTGAATAGGATAGCAGGGTTCATAAATTGCACTGGGTTAAAAGGGATTGGTCAATCAGAAATAATTTGAATCTTAGAGATAAAAATGAAATAAGAGGTTGGTTATTCTGAAAATATTATTTTGTCACCACTCCATATTAAGCGTGATATAATTAAAGTTTGTCAAGGCTCTGAATAAGAATGGACATTGCTTTAAATATATTTGTACAAATTTTGCCTTTCTTTCAGAGGTCAAGCTTAAAGGAAGCATTTTGTTGGACCTCACATTAGAAATCTGATGAAACATGAACACTTTGAAACTTTAATGAGTGATGAAAAAGACTGGCCGAAATACTAATTTCCATGAAGAATTTAGGACGTAACATAAGAATCAAACTTCATTTTCTCCACAACCACCTTGACTTCTTCCCATATAATCTGGAGAATTTCAGTTATAAACATGAGAAGTTTCATCAAGCCCTGAAAGAGATGGGAAAACGGTACCAGGGCAGATGTTTTGAAATGATGGTGGTTGACGACTCGTGATCCTTAAAGAAAGTATAAAATTTCACAGAAGACAACCGATGAAGCCAAATTTCAACAGGTGCTTGCTGAGTCTCTAACATTGTTAGTATAAATATAACAGTATTGTTAATGTATGTTGTCAATTAGCATAAGTATAAATGTATACGTATTTATACTTATTTTTCTTTGAGTAGAATTGTGTTTATCTAGTTTTAAATTGTTTATTCACCGTGTGTTTCTTGAAACTTTCATGAGTCAAGAGGTTTTGTTTCAAATCACAAAAAAATCTTACGTGTTAGATAAAATGGATTTCAGATCAATTAATTATTAGCTTAAATGATTTTAAATCATCCATCAAAACCAAAGGCACTGAGATTTTTTTCCGCAATCCTGTGTTATCAAAAACATTTTAGCATTCGTGAGTTTTAATAAGTAAAGTTAACAGAAAATTAACATTGAAGTTGGTAAGAGAAAAATTTACTTGAGTTCGCGTTTTTACTCATTTGATCATCAAAATATTTCTTAAACAAAACTAATGGTTTCACTGCTAGTATAAATGATAACATTAATAAGTAATGTGTGTAACATACATACATACATTACATATTAATGTTATCAGTGTACATGTAATAATGCAACTTTTTTAATTCTTCCAATCACCCATCTTTTGAAAAACTCAACATAGCCCCAACTTACGCCAAAAGCACTAACATTTTCGAAAAAGTATTAATGTGAAACTATTTATAAATTTAATATTGTTAAAAATATGCAGTAATAAAGAAATCCCTAGCTTAAGTTCACTGAGGGTGGGCATATTTGAAAGAAGAAAAAATACTGCGATATAACTCAGAGAACTCATATAACCATTCCCGAATAAATCTCATATAATATTTTGAAAAAATTGTAAATAAAATTATTAAAATATCTAGAAAAAACTTGGAACCGATTTTGAGAAAATAATTGTTTAAAAATTGCCTATAATTCACGCAAAATTAAGGAAAAACTCATATTTTGTAAAAAATACACATTAACTTATCTCAAGATCTGTCTTTGAACAACATATTTCATTCATTAAAAAATATATATCTTCAATATTGTAGGAAAATTCAGAGATTTTATCTCAAATAAGACCTGCACAATTTTGGAAGCGTTTTTTGCTCTCTTCGAGGAAAAGTTAAATCAAACCATTTGGAGCCATTTTTAAACAAAAAATGAAAATGTTGAGGCTTCACAGAAACTATCTCAAAAATAAAAATATGTGCTTCATACTCGCAAGTCCTCGAGTTCGTTCAGAACAATCGGAAAATATACGACTAACAGACCGACGGACTGATCGACAGACAGAAAGATGTTTTGCCGGCAATAGGTTTTTCGCTATCAAGGACCAGCAAAATATGTATTCTGACCACACAAAGTGATAGAGTACGTATATTACTAAGAACAAGATTTATTCATTTTTTCGTTACCAGTGCCCGTTTTTCTGACGAAAAATCGCCAATGTCTGGCACACGATTATAATTCTCTCTTCTTACAAAGAAAGGCGAGTAAGTAAAAAATAGATGTGAAAGGGAATAAGAAATACGATTTAGAGTTTAGTGTAATCACATTATTCAGTAGCTTTCGTAATAACGCATTTCTCGTATTGATTTGCTGCTTAAAAGTTGACACCTTAAATTAGGCAATTTGTTGAAAGAGTGAGTTCAAATAGCATACGTCGCGCAAAGCCAGCGAAACTGACCTGGTGAAATGTGCAGTAAACGTGTCCGCTCATCTGGGGAACAGATCGTGCCTCCACCGGATGCCTTTGGAAGCCCCGATCGATCCCCGTTAAGGGCAACAACTTACAGTGGTCTGAAGGATGGTACTATTTTATCACATTTCCTATTTGCTTTATAGAAAATAAAAATATTTGTACTGAGCCCAGAACTACACGGTACATACATTTCCCGAAATTACAAAATTGAGATGAGAATCTCGGACTGTAACCATTGGAATGCTAATGTTTCACTGGCTACCTCACTTCCAAAATGCTCTACTAACTTCGTTGTTTATGGTTTCTGAATAAAAGAGTGCTCGCCTCTTATCAATTGAACACACTATTTAAGTGTATAAATAATTCAATTTTCTTTCACTACAATTTTACTTTCTCGCTACCGCTTTCGCAGTACAGAGTAAAGTTATGTAATGCGAAAAAAACGGCGAATTTTCGGCAGAAAAACTCTGCCCTGGTAACAAAAAAATGGATAAATCCAATTGCTAAATTTAGGGGAAAATCCTCTAACATGTGATGTAGCCAAGTTCCAAGTTGTGTGGATCCTTGATACCGAAAACTCGATTTTTTATTGTTTTCCTTGATGATTTACATAGCTCAGTTACATTAACTCTACATATGTTTGTTGACTTACTAACTAAACTAAAATTAATCTTACAACTAGCATTGCGGTCGAGGAAATCTAATGGTCACCTCTAATCAGAGTCCATTTCGGAAAATTGTTGTTGGAATATATGGAAAGGGCACTTATTTTTATTCTTGTGGAATGGGTGGGGTTTCTGGCTAGATTGAATCAGTTAAATTTGGTATCTGCATTAGGTTGGAATAGAATTGGTTTGAGTGGTGATTATTTACTGCTACTGAGAATGTTCTGTTTTCTAAGAATTTCTGAATGATTTCCGTTAAGTAGTATGGGGTACCGCTTTTTTGATTTTGCATATTAATGCTTGGTGCCAGATTCTATCAAATGCTTGTGATATGTCTAAGAAGATAGCTATTGTATGATATTTTTTTTGAAATGATGAGTATAAATGTTCCGAGATTCTTAATAATTGGTGTTGCGTTGAAGTACGTTTCGTAAAGCCGAATTGTTCTTTTGGTATGAGTTTAGTAGAAGCTATATGTTTGTTCAGTCTTCTTAGAATTATCTTTTCAAAAATTTTTGAGAGAGAGGGTAATAAGCTTATTGGCCTGTAACTGGTGACATTTGCCGTGTTTTTATTCGGTTTAGGAATTGGGATAATAACTGCATGTTTCAGGCAAAAGGAAGTGACTTATTCTGAAACAAGAGTTGTATATATTATTTATATAAGCTATTGCTGGTGGGGTAGCTTTTTAGTATCAAATTGTTTATTTTATCGTGTCCTGGTGATTTTTTATTTGGTAGTTTTCTAATTATTTGTGTGATTTCTTTTGGGGAAATGTATTGAATTCTATGATGAGGTCCATATACCGGTTGTTCTCCTGCTGTAGTGATTGTTTTATGTTCGGATGGGGTTTAGTTGTGTTAGTTGTGAATGTTGAGGCGAAATACGTGGCTAATTCCTCCGCTTTTTGAATTGAAGTGTATGCTTTTCCTACTGTTTGGTTTAATGGGGATTATTGTTTTTATTTAATATTTTTTGGTAAAGATCCATATTGAGTTGTTTTGGTGTTCAGCGATTCAATTTGGTGTGGAATTGTTGGGCATTGTGCTTTTAATTAATCTTTTGACTATGTTGGTAATTGTATTGAGTTCGGACTTAATTTCTCGGTTCTACAATTGACCCACAGTCTTCTAGTTTTGTTTTTTTTTTATGGCATGTAGTATTTCCTGCGCAATATTGTGTCCTTGTTGCATTTAGGTTGTTTTTAGTTTAATTTGTGAAGTTTGTAGGTGGAATGTATTAGTGTGTTTAGGTAAGTTACGGCATTTTCAATTTCAATTGGACTATTTAATATTTTAATTTTGGGGATAGCACTGCTTATGATGTTCTGAAACTTGTGCCAGTTAATTTTGAGTGTGTTGGGTTTGGGCGTTGGGGAATGAGGTGGAGGCAGCTGATGGGAGGTTATTAGAACTGGTATGTGGTCGAGTCAAGTTCAAAAACCGGCGTTGAATAAAATTGAGTGCTAGAGTTAGTAATGCCTATGTCGAGAATATCTGGATTTCTGAGTCGGTCGTAAGGGTAATATGTGGGTTCTGTTGTGGATATTATTTTTAAGTTGTTTTGATTTATTATTTTTTCAAGTATTTTTCCATCATGGTTGTTTGCTTGGCATCCCCAGTTAGTATTCTTGGCATTAAGGTCTCCTAGTACTAATGTACTTATCTGGGGTTTAAATAAATTTAGTAGATTAGCATCAACTATTTTTGTTGTGGAGGTTTGTAGGCTGATATTATGTTCCAGTCGTGGCTATTTATAATTAGTCTGATTGCTATGGTTTCTAAGCCGGGTGTGAACGGTATTTATCTGGTGGTGCTCTATAGTGGATTTTACTGCAATTAGGACTCCTCCTCCGTTGTTCTCTGTTCTATCTGCTCTATATATTGTATATTCCGGAATGTAAAGTTTATTTCGTGCTTTGAGATGGGTTTCAGTTATGCATGCTACGTCATTTTGAAGGAGTGCAGGAAATTTATTAACTCTGTTTTTTTATTTAGGATGCCATTTGCGTTACAGTTTATGAATGTTAAATTTTTAGGGAGAAGCACTTGCATTATTATTACTTAGAAACGAGGTGACTGAGTTTTGGATTGCTGAAATGACTGTAGGGATCAATGAATTTATGAAGGTTAGATACATGATGATATTGTATTAATGATTGTATTTATGAGGAGTTGTCTGCTAGGAGGCTTGATGATGATTTCTTGAATGGGTGTTTGATTGGTTTGAGGATATATTTTGGTTATGGTTTTTGTTGTTGATTGGAGAGAAGTTTTGGAGTGGTAGGGTTTTCGGTAAGTTTGGGAAGTGAGCGAGTGAATCATTTGAGTGGGGAGGTGTTGAATTCTGTTGGTGGGTATTTTTATTTCTGAAGGTTGAGTTGGAGGTTTTCTTTTCATATATTTCTTTGAAATAAGGACAGTTATTATTTCTAATATCCCCACGGTGGTTTCCCTTGCAGTTAGCACAAATAGGAGTTTGAAGTTTTGTGGCAAGTTACAGAGTAATGATTTCCTGAACAGAAGGCACAGTTAATCACATGGTTACAATTGTTTTTTGAGTGTCCGAAATCTAAGCATTTAATGGTTAATATAGTTTCAAAATATCTTTTCCACAGGGATGGCATTGTTAACTTTTTGTAGGCCTTGGGTCTTCGTCTTCTTTCAGTTGTCACTCGGTGGTTGCATATTTGTTTAATGGTTAATATAGTTTCTAGAGGTTCGTTTCCACTAAATTCAGCTGCTACAACCGGGATGGGATTGTTGTCTTTTTGTAATCGTGTTACTTTTATTATGGATGGGTGACGTTGAGTGAGGTCTTGAAGTATTTCAGGTTCTGAGATTGATTGGTTAATATTTTTAAATACTACTGAGAATTTTTTGTTGGTGGGATCTTTATAAGAATGAAAACTTCTTTGGTGTGTATTAGGTATTTTACAATGTTTCTGAAGTCGGTTATTGATTTGGCAACTATTTTCACTTTATTATTTTTATTTTCGGCAACGAAATTTGAGGTCACTCTAGTTTTTAGTTCTTTCGAATTCGTTGAGGTTTGTGATATTGGCTGCGAATATTGGAGGAATTTTCATAGTGTTTTGTGTTTGCTCACTGATATTTTCTTTTAGATAACTGAATCTATTTTCTTCTTCTTTAGATGTTGAGTTACTTAATTCACTGAATCTGTTTTGCACTGGTAAATTGTACAGTAGTCTGAATGTTGATTTTGGCCAGATGCCGCACTATCGTGACCGGTACCGCACTCTTTCTTTTTGGGTCTTGATGGATTGAATTGTCACCCACTGACCTTTTTCGCTGTATTCCGTTGCCTGTTGACTGGTGGTCGAGCTCGTCTGGTGCTGTTGCGGTGTAGAAGGCAGCAGCGTGGCCACCGACCTCGCTGCTACTCGGGTCGGGAACTGGCAATGGCGACGCGTCCATGACATCGTCGTTTGCCGCGATGTGGTGTGATGAAGGAGCTGCTCCGTTGAATATATAATTGCTGTCGCAATTATTGACTGCATTCAGGGCTTGGCTGATAGCCTGCCCTGTTGATGAGGTATGTCATAGGACATGACTAAACACAACTCGCTGTGAACACTACTAAGTGTAACTTTCACTTAGAACTGAAACGGAGCTCCGCACTAGCGATCCGCTCGGTCGGAGGCTCGTTCACGAATGAAAACTCGAATGACGGCATAACGACTGTCCGTCTGTCTGTGAGCAACGCTAGCAGCAAAAGCGTTGAGCCGATTTTCTCCAAAATTGATATTTCTTTATTGATATGGCTGATATCGCGGCTGCTTGAATTTGAAATCGACATTTTCATTTTTATGAGATACTTTACATGAAGCCCCTGGGACATTTTCAAAAAAAAATGGCTCTGTCGTTTTTTATTAAATTTTGTTGTTGGATAGTGTGCAGAACGTTTAAGAGAATGGTACAGGTTTCATTTTCGCTGATAACTCTGATATTTTGAAAATCGCAAAAATTAAAAAACCAAGGCGTTTTCCTACAACTACAATTATGAAACAGAAATTTTTCTCTGAATGAAATCTGTCTCTTAAAGATATATTTTGAAACAAGGTCAGGTACAATTTTTTGAAAATTTTAGTACTATTTGCATAATTTTGCGTGAAAATAAGGGAGAGAGAATACGTGCTGTTTTGGCACCACTAGTTAATTATATTGTCATGGAGTCATTACATATTTTTTACTTCAAGGAAAACCTCGTATGTTGGCACAAATGGGTAAAATTAGTTTTAGTAATAGCAATTACATTTTTGCATCAACCGGGATCACTTCAAATTTCACAAAAATGAGAGGGTCCCTTGAGAGACACGTGAGCTTACGTCAATTGCAAAAAGTATTTTTCCTTGTCATAAGACAGACGAAGAACACCATCCCCAATATTGAAAGTTAGCTCTAGTTCTAGAAAAAAGGAGTTCAACGTTACAAACATAGTATAATTAGAAAAACATTATTGACAGAAGAATTTCATTCATTTTTACCAAGCATTTACACAGCATTGTTACGTGATTGTAATTCAGATTTATTACAGCATTCGTGACGTGAATGATTCCAAACAAATATATTTTCCATATTTCGTGACATGAAACCAAATGAGGAGGGAAAGAAATCCAGGTGACCGTTTTATAATCAGATGGAATCACAAAATTTATAATTCGTTTGTTTTCAGTTTTGTTTAATTATTTAACTTAATACTGCCGTACTACGTTGTTCACGTCAGAGTAATTAACTTTTCTAATATGTATTTAATAACCCGAACGTTCTCTACCTGACTGAACTTCTAATTGGATTCTACACGCAAGAATAAATACATAGATATCCAATAGGATTCTGTGTCGTCAACTGTTGTATGTTCTTGCTTCTTGCTACTGTTGTGATCTGATAGAAGAATGATCATACGAACGTCTGTCGCCCGTGTAAATGGCAATATCGCTGTACACCCACCCTCGCTGTCAAGTAGACAGAAATATTATTCGGACAATAATGAGAAGGCTTTAATTAAACGATTGTGTTTCTCCGCGCTGAACCGCGGTGCGGCCACTGTGCGTCTTGGCCACGGAACCGGCGCGACGCGGAGATGTCTCTGCCACTTTCGTGCTGAGCAGCTCGCTTCTTTTTCCGTCTCTGGAACTCGGGCAGCCCAACAAACGTTTTAAATCAAACATGTAGCAATTCTTCACAAATGAAGGGGTAGATCTCTATCGCATTCGAGTGATTAATGTGTGTTAATCGACAAGATTCCTTTGTCAGGTTGTTACAGAAAATAATATTTTGTGGAATGCTGTGTCATGGTATTATTCACATTCCAATACCAATTTGCATACATTGTCACGTAATATCATAGTTAAATAAATGTATATTTATGTTTTCGTGACGCAGTTTCCTTCAGCTGCACATTTCAAAATTGCCAAACAAAGTCCACACCAGAATGGTTAAAACAAAACAAAAATCAATATTCTACTTCAATTTTTTGACTCACCACAATTAGAATACACTAAAACATACTCCAATTCTATATATAGTTGAATACTAATAATTAACTATTAAATTACAATCCATCTAACTCGGCTGCTGGGAGCCTGCCGGCCAGTCATATTTTTCTTAAAGATCACGCAAGGTACTAGAAACACTACAACGTTAAAATAATGCCGCGTTGTCTCATCAAAAGATTTACTGTTGAAAAAAAGCTTTTGTATAAATAAATCCATAATGTAAAACTTCGCAGTTTTCTAATGATTATTCTACACAATTTTCTATTATTAAGTACGAATTAATAGTTTATCCGATTAGGGAGAGGAGTGCTTGATTTTTCCCGAGGTGTAGATTCGAAGCCCGAGGGCTCCAATTGCACTAAGGGAAAATGGCTTTCTCACCTGACTTGGACATACTATTTTTCCACGGCCATAATCATTTCACGTGTTTAAATGTTAATGAGTGATTTTTCTCCACTTCTATGCGTGCTCACCTCTTAGCGAAAGGTGGCCTCTTAGTTACCATCTTGTTTGGTGTTTTTAAGTTACTAATAAGATTAGTGTAAAAATAATCCGAACATTAGTTTTACAAACTGCGGGAGTGTTAATGTGACTGTGAATATTAGTAATTAATATGTATTCATTTGTATTTTTTGTTAATAATTCAAGTTCAACATATTTGTTTGTGCTTATAAAGAAACCTCCCTAGGCTCGCAACAGCAATTGACGTACTCTCTGTCCGGCTTTGGGAGACCTAAAAATTGGGTTCTATTACCGGCTGTGGAAAAAATCTCAAAATAGTGTTGGTCAGCATCATCACAAATGTATTTACCATGTAGAATTTCTGACAAATCATTGAAAAGAGAACGCTAGAAGTTAGAAATATTTTGGGATTTAAGTATTTGCAGCAAAACCGCAACAAACGCATTTTTCAAGAATCGATAACAAATAATGTCAATGACTGATTCAAACAATTATTCAGTCACAAAAGAAAATGAATGATTTCCAAATATCGAGAACCTCGATTTGGTTTTTTCTATTTTGCTTTTGATAACAAAAGATTACAATTGAGGGGAAGAACGAACATTTCTTCTTTGAATCGAAAGAACTAAGAACAAAAGAGTCTGCATATAATGTGATGTCCTTATTATCAAAAGCAGCAAATCTCTACACACGAATATCTTTCTGTGACCTATTTAGCTACGCAATTCGTGAAGCGTTCAGAATGAACCGCTTGAAGTCGGTATCTCTGTGTTGAAGATAACTCACCCGTAATAAACACTGGAGCAAACAAGTTTTTACATATTCTTTGTAAAGTATCTACCAGTTTCATCTCGGCAAACGTATGCTCTGTTCAAACTTGTTGTGAATAACAGAGGAAACATCACAACTTGCAACCCTGAATTACATTTCCAATTGCCTCTCAACAGTTATTTTGCAGCTATTATTAAATTTTCAAAAGTTATGACATTAAATATTAGGAAAGTAGTTTTATAAGCATACATAACACTCTCCGAGAAAAAATAAAGAAGCAGTGTTTGAGAAAATATTCTAATGCCTTTATTTTACGAAAAAGTTCGCGAAAACTACACATATTTTTAAAAATTGTAAAAGATCTCATTTAAAGTTCTAATTTTAAAGAAAAGAGTTCATTAAGAAAAGTACTATACTGTTTCTTCTTACGTTAGTAAGTAAAAGCTAAAAGCTTAAAGGCTAAAAGGAAGTAAAAACGGTATCTTCAATATTGTAGAAAGATGCGTAATTAATTAAACTTTTTCAATTTCCGAAAATTCAGAGAATTCTACGAAAATCGGACTTGCGCTATTTTATAAGCGTACTTTGCTCCAACTGAGAGAAAATTAAGATAAATTTTGTGATTGTCATTTCTGAGAAAATGTTGAAAATGTCAATGGGGCTTTACGTTTAGTACCCCCAAAATGGAAATACACAATTCAAATTCACTTGACATCAGCCAGATAGATCAAGGACATTTTTTTTCTGAAAATCCTGTCAAGGTTTATCCGCCAGCGTTGTTCGCAGACGGGGAGACATTTTACCGTAAACCACATTTTCGGTATCAAGAACCCACAAAACCAAGATTTTGATAGCACACTTAGAGTAGGTTATTTACTACTAAGAATTAACTCTCTACTACCAAGAATTAACCATTTTTGTGTAACAGGGGCCTACAAAATTTTTCGCTGGAACATTGTTGATAACTGACTCTTGATAACAATCCGCCTTTTCCGATGTTTCAAAGGATATTCACAACAATGTGTGGTACCACTATGTCTGTTTTTTGGCTCAGTTTTGAACCTCTGGTAGAGTGATTATTAGTCTCCTTCCATGAGGTTGCGTTCACTTTACCTACAAGTAAATAATCCTAGAATTGAGAATTGGCCGCTTCACTTGATATCTCACAAAATTGCCGATTCTATCGCATAGTTCTTAATCGAGAATAATGCAGCTTCAATTATGCATACTGCGAAACTATTTATTTCCTAAATACGCAATTTACAGATTCGCATTGTTAATTCCAGTGTTTGGAAACAGTTTCAAAATAGATTAGAACGTACTCCACAATCAGCAATATTGGTAATTCATTTCAAGTAAGATTTCTAATTTGCTTTTCTTCATTCAGGAAGCTTCGAGACGTGAATTGGGATAGGCGACATTAAATGTAGTATTAGCATTAACTTTCAAGTAATGATTTGAGAACACGAACGCCATTGTCAAATGCACTTTGCCACTCAAAAGTATAAAGGAACCATATTAAAGAATAACGACGTTAACTAATAACTATCAAATTATCTGTGATTATCTGTGCATTTTCTTAAAATTTATTAATGAACAATTTTCATGTTTTACTTAAAATTTTTACTTAATAACTATCAAATAAGAAAAGTACTAAACCAGGAAGAACTCACAAGTGGACGTTTTTTACGTTTTATTTATTGCTAATTTCCGATGGGTTTTTTTTTTCAGTAATATAGTTCTTGATGATGATGGAAATACTGATGATTTATGGATGTAAAAACTGTTTTTCCTGTAGCTTGTTGCCTGCGATATTATCATATTTCCATATAGAAAAGATCTTACATGATCGAATTTGTCATATTATTGTACTAAATGTCTGTAAAATTATTGTCTACAAGTGAATATTAAAAAACATTCAAAAACCATCATAATAGTAGGACCTATGAATTAGTTGAAGCATCTGCTTGTACTCATATTTGATGTTAAGAATGGTCTGAACAGTCTAGTCGTTATATTCAGACTGTCATGGGATGATTTATAAAATCCTTGAAATATAGACGTTAACCAAACTGTTCGCTAAGTCAATGAATCATCAGTCATCACATCAATTATCAGCGAGACTAGCATAGAAATGAATGCGTTGTGAAAAAGTGACCACTATCACATGTCGATGGCATGTAGTTTTCCGCGGTTTCTCCGATCAACACCTGGCGAATGCCGGAGAAGCACCCAAATAAAAGAGACCTTGGACCGTGCGCGATTATTCCTTCCCCTTCCTTGTCCTACGCTTACCCCTTACATACACTTACACTACACTACCACACATGCCAAAAGACCAGTCGAGAGCTTAGAGCTAGTCCCGACTGAGGCGGTGCCCCACTGGTGAGAGATACCTGGTTGGGGATAACCCCGCAAGTCGACGGTTAGGTCGGCACCAGTCGACGAGATCTCGGCAACCAGTGGAAATAGATCTCCGCCTCTACCTGCGATAAAAAATGCACTACATTCACGAGACTAAGGACCTTAGAAGTTGACGCAACTCATATCATCATAATCATGGAACTCACAATCAACCATCAAAATGGAACTCCCAGCGATAGATTTTTTTACAATTACATAGGAAGCCACAGTCCTTACTCATTCTTTACCTATTATTCCCCGTAGATTTCATTGATAAATTCGACAGCAGCCGACGATACAATTACCAATTTGTTAATCTCGACCCCAAAGCGACGCAACAAGAATCGCGCGAGCGCAGGCGCGAACAGAAAAGAAAAAACGTTGCGTTTCCGCTCGCGACCGCCGCCGCAATTATAAACGCAGCGCGATTGCGCTGGCGTGCGACACGGAAGGCGTCACCCAGCCAACCGGCGACCCATCGATCCATCGAATGGCGCAACGCAGGGTCCCGCGACGCCCGCCATCTGGCACGAAAAACCTCGTCTTCTTTTTTCACTTTTCTCTCTTATTCTTTTGAACTTTCTTGCTACCGCTCATGCAGTAGAGAGAAACTTAAGTAATGCGCGAAAAACGACGAATTTTCGGCAGGAGGACTCTCATTCCAGGGCCCTGTTAAGGAAAAGTGGATAAATCCAGTTGCTAAATTTAGAAAAAAAATCCTCTAATATATGGTGTAACGAGAACCCATGTTTTGTGGGTTCTTCATACTGAAAATTCGAATGACGGCAAAACGTCCGTCCGTCCGTCTGTTCGTCTCTGAACAATGCTAAAGGCTATACCATTTAGCTGATTTTCTCCAAAATTTATATTTCTCAATCGATCTGGCTTATGTCGCGACCCCATGAATTTGAAATCGATATTTTAATTTTGGGGGTATTTTTCATAATGCCCCTGGGACATTTTCCAATTTTCAAAAAATGGCTCCATCATTTTTTATTAAATTTTGTAATTGGATTCTGTAAAGAACGTTTAAGAGAATGATGCAGGTCTTATGTTCGTTGAAAACACTGATTTTTCGAAAATTGAAAAAGGTGAAAATTGTTCGGCTTCTTCCTACAATTAAAATGTTAAAAATAGATATTTTTTCTTAATGAAATCTTTTTCTTAGAGATAAATATTGAAATATGTAAATTTTTTGTACATGTACAATGTTTCAAAAATTTGAGTACTATTCACGTAATTTTGCGTGAAAATAACAGCGAGAAAGTAGTTGCTGTTTTAGCACCATTAGTTGTTTATTTTTTACTAGTGAACCCAGGAATGCTTCGCTATCGCAGTGTATTAAATAAATACAATTCAAGTTCAAAATTAATTAGCTATACTTTACTATATTAGACTCTACTTTTAAAACAGTATTCGAATAATGTTATGTACCTCCAGTATTTGCTTCAGACTTCCTGCTTTGCACATCCACACTTCAAAGTTATTTGATATTATGAGTCGATGCGAGGCGTGTGGTTAAAGAAGATATCCATGAATCGCACTTCAAGTAAGGTCCTTTGGGAATGGCGTACAACCCATCTCATCAATAAAACAAGCCCAGGCATGTCCGATTTAACTGAAACCAATCGTTAAAGACTCCCGATACTGAAAATAACAAAGTATGAAAAATTCAGCGAAATCGGTCGAGTAGTTTTTGCATGTGTGACAGACAAACGCACTTTCCCTTTTATTTATGTACAGATTTATCCTTCTCCGGTCAAGCCATGAGTGAAAATATTCTTGATATCAGCCATATTTTTATCTGCTCTTGAAAACAATGCCACATAACGTCCAAATTGACATCTAGACTTAAAATAATTCTCGATGTAAAGTAAAATACTGTTTTGTTGACGATTCGAAGTGTTCACGAAATATGTTCAGGAAAAGGTATAAATATGCTTCTAAGGAAGTAAATTTTCAAGCTCTAGAATACGGATCATGAAAAATCTCTTCTTCAATATCTTTGTTTAAATATTGAAGTAGGTAACTAGTTCCGAAAAAATATTGTTGCCGTATAGCACAGAATTGTCGCGTCATTCACTATTGTTTTCAATAGAGATTACTTTTTATTTGTATTTATAAGAAATGGAGTAAAGAGATTGTGTGTATATTTAGAAACCATGACAATTCACGTATTGTTTTCAATAGAGATTACTGTATTAAATAAATAATTTACAATTTAAGAACATTGCAATTTATAACATTGAATAACTAACTTGAAAAGTACATCGTATTCATTTAGCAAACCGGGAGCTGTAGTTCAGTGCATCAACTGATGTTACTGCAGCGCCTCTGACTGGAGGTCGTTCGAGTCCTGAGGCGGCAGGATTTTCGACACAGCTTTCGCTAGGTCGAATTCGTTGCTGTCTGGAGGAACTTAGCGGCTGCTCTGTCCGTAGTTTTCCATGGTTTCTCCGATCAACACCAGGCGAATACCGGAACAGTACCCTACAAAACGGGCCACGGGCCGCGCGCGATCTTTCCTTTCTCTTCCTTGTCATATCCTCTCACCTTACACATACACTTACACTAACATGCACTACACTACCACATATTCCGGGAGACCGGTCGGGAGCTTAGAGCTTGTCCCGGCTAGGGCTGTGCCCCGCTGGTGGGAGAGTCCTGGTTAGGGAGAAACCCCGCTTGCCGACGGTAGGTCGGCGCCGGATCTCGTCATGCAGTGGGGGAAGATCACCGCCATCTCCGGAGAAAAACATGCACTACACTCACGGGAATAATGAACAAAGCAGTTGACGTGCCCGGAAACACGAAAAAATCAATCAATCCATCATTTAGCAAATGAAAGTTCCCATCCAGATAGCATTAGAGTTCAAAATCTTGAGACAACCCTGTGTCCAGTGAACTTTGCCATGCATTGAACTTTGCTCAATGTTGTAGATACAACTCTTTCATTTGTATGTAGTTCCAAACCACCTACACATTTTATGTTAGAGATAAAACACTATTTCTAGATGGAAACGCTTCGGACGCGATAAATGTAGATAAGCAGGATCTCTCATCCACAATCTCAATTCAAAGGACAACATCCTTTTGCATATTGCACACTAAATACGAGTACATTAAAATCGTTTCCGTTTTCTTAAAAAAGAGCATTAAGAAGTTATTAAATATACACATCATCCTGTGAGGCATTCACTTGGCATACATGTATATTGAAGTGTTGCCTCGAAGAGTTGATGAAACATTCTGGATATCAAACATTAAGACAACCAAATCTTTGATACATTGAAATATTTCAAACTTTTACGTTTTACGAACACAATGTATAGCATCGTCATTGCTTGATTAATACATATCACTATGAACACAATGTGATAAACAACATACAAAAAGGTATTTTTCACTCTACATTATCCATTGTCTGCATCAGTTTTTTAAAAAAGTTTTTACTTTTCAATCCTATACTATGGTAAAGGCCGGGGCCATTGAAATCACCTCAACAATACGACATTGAATTTTTCGTCGTTTAATCTGTCTTTAAGATTCTTTTGAACTTAACTCAGCACTTTAGAATAGCACGAAGGTCTATTTGCTGCTAAGGATGGTTAAGATTAGAGCAGTGGGGAGGAAATACTCGAAATGTTATTACAGAAAATCTGCATGGATATATGTATGTGTCACGCCTAATTCTGTCACATTAGAAGCTTTTTAACTTTAACTTGCCAAATACGTCAGCAGTAAGATCTAGTTGTGCAGTTCTTGAGATCATTAATATATTTTAATTTTAGTGGGTACTTTACAAGTGTTATCCCTGGTGATCCTCAAACTTTTCTGGAAAATGGCTGTTTTTTTCCCTCGAATAGAATAATTTGCATTTATAAGGATAGTATATTTTCATTTTTCATTGAAACCTTTAACATTCAGAAAATTGCAAAATACTTATATTTAAAACATTAAGGGTTATCGTTTAGAAAGAAATTTAAACTCGATCATATTTCGTAATTTTTGCTTTACGTGAAAGATAGTGAGCTCTCATATGTTTTTACTTACTCTAATTAACATTTTAGTATAAACACCACATTTTAATGAAAATTTAATGAAATTGTCCAAGTCCCAACTTTTCAAGCAATTTTTGAACCATATTGAGTCTTGTGTTTTTGAATGTTTTGTGCACATCTTCATTCAATTGTAGATCTTCAAATAATGCCATGCACTTCAAAAAAATCTGCGAACCTATTGAGTAATAACATTAAGAGGAAAAAGAGTTTCGGAATGCCGCGCATCCCACTAGTTTTTTAGACTACTATATTGATACACAATGAGTGTCCACAAATGAATTGCATTCTTTTTCAATAATTTTTCAAACTGTCATTTGCCAATTAGGTACTATAGTCTGGTATTGTTATTTTTAATCACAATATCAATAATTAATAATCACAATAATTAATAATCACAAAACTTCTCATTAATTTCCATGACTGCGAACAAAGAAGTAAAGTTAAAGTGTATCATGATCATAAGAAGTAATTTTTACGCCAAAAATATCCTAGTTGTTCGTTAACTACAATTAACAATAGAGTAAAATAAGCGAAAGTAAATTAGTAAATTAAGTGAAACTTAATTCAAAGCAGAAAGTATTAGTAACCACAAATATTTTGTAAATTAGAAGTACGATTACATACCAATCATGAAATATCTTTTAAAAGAAACATCGTTCCGAAATTATAGTACAATGCTAATTTGGTGAAAAGAAGCATCTCGGTCTCCAGTAACAGCTCCGCCTTAATTAGAGTTACAAGAAAGATACAAAATTGAAACCAAGAACTCGTTCATTAAAAGGAGCATAAACGAACGCAACACGGAATAAATAAATCGGCGCAGTCGCGGCAGGGCAACGCCCCCCCAAGGCCCCCGAAGGCTACGTCCTCCCGCGGCCATCGACGGCGCCGCGACCAACTCGTCCGCTGCATCGCGAATCGGCGCCGCCCACGGCGTTTTTACGACTTTTCGGCAGCGCGTGTCCTTGTCGCCGGCGCGGCGGTCCCGACTTCCGGCCCCGGACTGGGACCGGCGCGCGCGCGCGGTTCCCAGGCGGCGGTGACGTCACGGCGCGGCGCGGCAGGCGAACAATCACCTGCCGCCGGAGCGTGCGCGCACGCGTCGGCGGGGGGGGGCGGGCGCGGGGGAGGGCGTAGGCGAGGGGAATGCGGGAGCGGAGAGAGAGAGAGAGGGGAGGGGGGGTGAGGAGTTGGGAGGGGGGGAGGACGAGGGTGGAGGGATGGAGGGGAGGCGGAATGAGGTGGAGGCAGGTGAAAGGGTGTGGTTGCTGGCGCGGCGGCAGGGGTGAGGGTGAGAGTTGATGGAAAGGAGAGGCGTTTGTATAGTCCAGGGCCGCCCCGCAAAAGACCTAGATGGTGCAGGATGCGGTTGATCGATTGATTGATTTGTTGGTTGGTGATTCCGGGCGCATGAACTATGCTAACGTCATTAGTTCCGTAAGTGTAGCGCGTATTTTTTAACGCGGCAGGTGGAGTTAATCTTAACCGCTGAATGGTGAGATCCGGCGCCGACCTACCAGTCGGCTTGCTGGTTGTTCTTTTTTCAATCAGGTATTTCACACCAGCGAGGCACCGCACCAGCCGGGACAAGCTCTAAGCTCCCGATTGGTCTTTCGGCAGGTGTTGTAGTATATGTAACTAAGTGTATGTAAGTAAGAGTGGGGATAGGATAAGGAAAAGGAATGAAAGATCGCGCGCGGTTCGTGACCCGTTGGTTAGGGTACTGCTTTGTCATTCTCCTGATGTTGATCGAAGAAACCACGGAAAACTATCGATCAGAGCAGCCAGCCGCTAGAATTCTCCTCCAACCAGCGACTGAATTCAACCTAGCTGTCTAGCTAGTGTCGAACACCGTCGTGATTGGAACCCTAGGGCCTCCCTGACAGAGGCACAGCAGCAACGTCAATTGATGCCCTGAGCCACCTAAGCCGGTCCGGAGCTGGTTGGGGCAGGAGGGACGGTGCAGAGCGGGGCGGGCAACGAGGGCGGGTGCTGGGCGGGTAGGGTCGCGGGGAAAAGGGTGGGCGGGCGGGGGGGCGGCACGGGGCGGGATGGTGAAGGGCGAGTAGGCCGGATGGAAAAAGGGGGGGGGGGGGGGGGGGGAGCGGAGCGTGGCGATTGAGTGACGGGCGAAGGGGCGGGACGCGGGGTGAGGTCTCACTGGCCACGCGCACCTTCCACGAATCTGCCGCTTCGCGCCGCTCCCTGCGCCGTCACCGCGCCGCGCCCTCTGCGGCGGAGACGCGCCAACGGCAGCCGCCATATCGAGCCATATCCGGTCCGGCATCTCCAGGAATCTACACCAACAGACAAGGCCGGATTAGGTCGATGTAGGCCCTAGGCACAATTGTTTTCGCAGGCCTCAGAAAAAATATAGAACCGTTTAAAATAGTAATTATTAGACTTTTTTGGAATTAAAAAGATGGTAATTTAGAGGAATACAGATAGCACAATTGATTCGAAATATACGTTGTCAAATGTGACTGAAAGATTTCTTCTTTTTTGATTTTTAATTTTTTTCACCCTCTTTTACGAACCTATTTTTGTAATGTAATGTTGTGTATAATGTAATTTATAAATTATTGAAGTTTTTTTTAAGATAAAAAAATCGATAATTTTGTATATAAGCGATTTAATAATTTTTATTCCTGAAATAACCTTTTAAAAAATTGTATCAGGAGGCCCTATCGAAGGGCCCCCATGTTCGTAGGCCTAAGGCACTGAGCCTAACGTGCCTACTGGGTAACCCGGCCCTGCCAACAGAATATATTCTATGCGATCCATGTAACGTTGCGGGATACCTTTGTCAGTTATTATTAGGTGGCGGATTTTGATGATCCAAAAAAATCGCCAAAAATAATCAACAAAATGATCTTAAAATGTTTTAAAAGTGCAAAAACTTGATCAAAACTATGTCTAATGAACAACTTAAGCTCTTGTTTATGTTACTGATGTAAACGAAGCTTCTTCCTTTCGTTCGTGTGAACTCAGTTTGCAAACTTTTAATTTAGACCATTCTTTGCTAGGCAATCTGTATCTTTAATTAACCCGAAATTGACCAAACAGTCAATGGCGCTGATAGTCACCACAGGAACCTTAGATTGCATATGCAAAACTGCTTACATAACCATTTCTGAGCGAAGAAATTGAATAGGTAATTCTGCAGAGAACATTTGTAACATCTCGTAAAATATTATTTGCAGCAATTACCATTAAAATGATATTATAATACGAAAAATGCTTTAAAAATAACGCAAAAGTTATTACTAGAAATCGACGAAAAAACACAACAAAAATCACATAAAAGGGTCATTAGCTTTAGTCATAATAAAATTAGTGTTTATACTAAAAAGCGTTGTTCTAAAGTGAAAATAAAGAAATGGCATTTCATTAAAATCCACCCACTAGTTATCATCTCCTTTCAACGAGTATTATGATAGAAGACCCTGAATAAACAAGCAGAATGCTTTGCGAGATCTTGGCGACTAAATCCAAATACTCTCAGATCCACGGGGATGTGAATTTATACAAAAGTTTGCATGTTATGCTAGGTATATTAGCAATAAAAACTACGAAGTGGTTAAGAAGTTTTTTAATTAATGAACTGTAAGATGCCTTGAAAATATTTTGTTATTTCTTGTTGTGTTATCGAGAGCGACCTTTATTTTCTCAAAGTAGAAGTACACGGGAAATCGATTATAACGTAACTGTGACGCTCTGATGATTGAGACGTTACATCCCGGTCTTCGTGAATTTTTATCTACGCACGATTCTCGAATGCTTTAAGGTTTCCGAAAATAGAAATAACGCACGCTTTTTATTCCGAGCAAAAAATAACCAACCACTTGGCGTCATATCGTCAGAACTGAAAGTAAAAATATACATTATCTGAAGAATTGTTTGCAGAATCAGATGCGACCTAAATGTGTCTTTTATGGAAAAGAGAATATGTGTGGAAGGGCGAGCGCGTATTTAAATGTTTGAGTATGTGATCAAGTGAATTAGTGAGTGAAGAAAGAAGTATTGATTCAAATTATATATGCGTTGACTTCAAATCCCAAGAGAAGAATATATGTTATTACTTCATTGAATGAATTTGAATTCCTTCATCAAAAGAAACAATTTTTTTTGTTCACACATACCCAATTATAAAAACATGAAAGAAGCAGATACGTGAGGTTGAAGCTTATGTGCCTAAATATTGAACATTTTCTCTAGATAGAGGAGGTTTTTATTCAATAATCAGTTGACAATTTACGTTTCCTTATTTTGCTTTTAATTATTATTCACTACATATGTTATTTACACTATGTACTTGATCTTACACTGTTAACTTAGTAATTGAAAGTTATTCAATGATTAAATAAAACATTGGTAAAGACGTTATTAATTTTATTTATTTATACAATGAACAATATAAGGCCAACAATTCACCAGAAGGTTTCTACAGACATTTGAAATATTCCCCTTCGAGCTGATTCTATTTAAGGATCATGAGCTGATAAAACTTTCTTTGGAGTGAATTCTCTTCCGCATTTTTAGACTATCGGTATTCATTATCAAGTTTTCTTTAGGATCAATTTAATATTTCTTCTCCTGACGTTTGACTCGATGTCCGTCCAAATATTAACTAACGATATCGTTCACTCATCCATATATCTTAACTGCTTTTCACCACTTATTACTAACGCTCAACGTACAAATCATTTCTTCCTCAATCTTGTTTCAAAATACTTCACCACATACAAACAAAAATGCTAGCATATATCACATGTAACATACCAGTTTTTTATACACAAAACAAATTTTCATGACGCATAAAACATTTTATTAGCAAATAGGATTAAACATATATACTGTATTGTAGGAGTTGTTAAATGACACACATTAGCCACTAGGACGGCTGTGAACGATTTTGTAAAAGAAAAAAATGTGTACGTCATTTACGACTTTAAATACTATTTTCTCAGAAGAAGCTTCAAATCTTGATAAAAACGTGCCTTGTTAATAATGCAAAAACATATAAATCCTACGTGCTAGTACATATGTAACATTAAATTAAATAAGAAGAATATGTGGGAAATTTAGGAACTCGTAGGCAACATGTAGTGTAGCATTATATTCGAATAAATAATTCTAAAAACTAATTAGCACAGATAGGAAGTATTTCAAAGACATCGGAATTATATGGTTGAGATAATATTTCCTGCCGACTCATTAATTGCTTTTCTTCCTCAGTATTTTGTGGTCAGAACTAAGTACGAATTTTGGTGGAGAGGGAAATAAACAGGAATCGGGAACTTGCTTTTACAAGAAACCTGTCAGGGTATGTAATAGTGAGAATGATAAATGATGAACATATAGAGAGGTCTATAATTAACGAAAGCTTTATCCAATCTACCGAATAGATTTAATATTTACTTCAGTTTTCCGAGAGCTTGCATTAGACTGAAAGTAGAAGTTGAAATTTCTTAGAACCGTAAAATGATCTATGGAAACAAATATCTAATATTATTAATATAGTACATTTCAAAATAAAACAGTACACTGAAAGAAAAACAACTTTGTCAAGGAATGTTTTCTTCAAATTAAACCGCAAAGTTTCATGAATAAACTCGGTATTTATCAATTATGAAAATATTACGTTGTTGGCAAACACAAACGCTTTATCCAATCAGAATTCAATAATGGGAGAAAGTTAGAACGTTCCAGAAAGTTCTTTCAATTCCTGGTTAGAATATCTATAGTGCATGTGCCGTCATAATGTTTCATTATGTGTTCTTATAGTTCCCTATTCCCCTACGGTATTCACTAGTTTCGTAAGGGAAGTGCATTTTATATCCCGGGATCACGTCGTGTTCTGCCAGGAGTGTGAGATCCGGTAACGACCTACACGTCAAATTGCGAGGTTTTCCCTTCCATATACCTCTCAGAATGGCACCGCACCAGCCGGTTCGAGCTCTAAGCTTCCAACGGGTCTCTCGACATTGGTGGTATACTAGTGCAAGTAATGTGTGTAAGGAAAGAAGATGGGATAAGTATGAGAAAGAAAAGATCG
This sequence comes from Teleogryllus oceanicus, assembly GCA_964035755.1. Lineage (NCBI taxonomy): Eukaryota > Metazoa > Arthropoda > Insecta > Orthoptera > Gryllidae > Teleogryllus > Teleogryllus oceanicus. The sequence goes on from CAXIVR010000006.1 coordinate 121,275,498, forward strand.
CACGCGATTAGTTTGTTATGGTACTGATCCGGCATTCGCGTGGTTTTGGTTGGAGAAACCATAGAAAACGACTGATCAGGGCAGCCTGCCGCTAGAATTCTCCAGAAAGCAGCAGAATTGACCTAAGGATGCAGGTGGCGTCGAAAATCTACCACTGTCGGTTACTGGGATCCTAGGACGTCAACGATGAACACCAACATTTCAAAGCTGCTGCTTTTGAAAAGCTTATGTCAATAATGTTGGCGAATAAGTGTCAAAAACTATAACTTTAAAATTATTTTATCCAGTATAGGTCGTTAAACTTAGTCTCACCAGACTCTCTCAATTCTTCGCAACGTTTTGTAGATGAAGGTGGTCAGTGCAGTCTTATCGGTGTAAGTAAATGTTCACACAAATAGTTATTGTCTGTAACCTTATCTTCCAGACACGCGCTTGCCTCTGAATCGGAGACAATGACACTCGTTTCCTTTCCTGGAATTCCTTTTGTTTGCCTGTTAACTAAATTATCAACTGTAATGTGCCCACCCAAGTCTAACTCAGTGATGTACTGTTATTCATGGTGTTGCAGAATCGAACCCGCAGTCTCTTGGAAATTTTACTATCAGCCTCTCTTGTAGACATTTTGAAATACATTTTTAATTATAGAGTGGCACTTACCTACAATTACATTTTTTTTTAAATTTCGTAATGGGAAATGAACACCCCTTAACAAACGAAATTTGAAGGTGTGTCTATGGAGATCATTAAGGTCATCTACAAATGTGGTTCAGTGAGACTAGTCAAATTACATATTGAATCGAATTATTTATGAAGATCTATTTAACACCCAGGGTAAATGAAAACTTACTGCAGTCATTACAGGGAAAGATCAGATGAGAATTAACTTGAAATGTCTTAATAGTGTCAGTATATTTTGTATTTATATAAATAATTTTCTTACCTGCTACATGTCCTAAGGGAGACGTATTCTCAGAAAAGTAGAAGGTTTTTCATTCCAAGACAGCGGTAGAAATATCATTGTGAATAATGCATGTAATTAATAACCTTCACGCACGCAGTGGGATGAAGGCAACACAGTGAACATACTAAAACGAAGCAATTTGTATACGCTTACCACATCATGCATCATGCAGAAACAATGGGCTTAAGCATAACATGGCACCGTTAGTGAAGTGGTAACAACACATCACAAAGGTGTGTCAGGCATGACATCACGATTTATAAGCGACATTCAGAAGAATACAAGAACAAACTTTTGGGATAGTTAATATTCAATGAAGGAAATTCAACAGAAAAGAAGATTCCTATTGATTTCTGACAATTTCTAAATCAAATAATGTGTGTATTAGTGTTATGATACAATTAATGCAGAAATAAAGTAGTTAACTAATAATAATTTTTTGTTTTCAGGATTTCATTATATTCAGTAATGTTATTAGAAAAAACCATTCACAATTGTAATAATGTATACAAATCAATGAAAATGTTCATGTTAACGGAGTGAGAGGTACTTCAAGACAATTACATTTGTGTAATTTTTAAAAACAAATAATACACCAAAATGAACTTTACGTCATACAGCGCACATAGCACTATCTATTTGAAAATTTTAAAGAAAAAAAATGTAGCTATTTTTGAGAAAAAGGCGTTTAAGCGTTTCTGAAAATGCAGAATTTTGAACTCATTTTTACAGAAAACTGTTGAGTTCTTGAGAAACTTTGTTTGACATTATTTAAAGCAAATGTACTCTATATATGTAAATAAATCTAATAATTTGAAGAAATTGCCTCTAACGTAAATATTACTGTCGTGAGAGACCAGCCAAAGAAATTACATTTTGTAATTTTTGAAAAACAAACAAAAGAATAGAGAGATATGACGTTAGGTCATCGGATGGGGTTGGTTTGGTATTAACCCTACCAAAAATTTAAAGAAAAACTTTGGAGCCGTTTTTGAGAAAATCTTGCTTTGTTATTTTTTAATTGCAAATATAGCACGCTCTATTGCACAAAAACTACTGAAATTTTCAAAAACGTGTACGTGACCTTAATGAAATAACTATTTATGGACAACATTTCATTTTAAAGAAAAATCACTATCTTCAATTTTTAGCTGTAGGAAGACGCCGAATAAATGCAAACTTTTGCAATTTTCTTATGTAATTTTGCTTATGTAAAGTACCCCCAAATTTTAAAGAATATTTTCAAAATCTCAAAGCTTGAACTAGAGCCAGATCGAAAGGACTTTCTCCAATTTGGAAAAGATTGTACAAATGACTAAATTCTTTAGCCTATGGTTTAGGCGCTATCACTGTTCACAGACGGACGGACGGACGGACAGACGGACGGACAAACGTTTTGAAAAAACACTTTTTGGTACCAGGGGACCCGAAAAGTGTATTTCGGTTGAAATCTCGAAATCGATTTTCCGCAGTATTACATAAATTTCTCTACACTACGTATATTATTTCGTATACATGTATGTATACGAGAAAGTAAAACCGCTTATCACTCAAACAAGGACTGCAGAGTTTTGTCCATATGTAGAAGCAAGAAAGAAAACATATACCCAAAATGGCAAATTGCGTTTTCTCACTCCAAAAGAAGAAATTCACCTTTATTGAGTAATGATAGTCATCCAAAGGGGTACAAAATGGACCAATTACTCGAGTACTCCTTCCAGACACTTCCTCTTTACGAAAAAAAAAATGCCCAGAGCACTCAAAGGGTACCAACTTTGCAATAAAGTCTCGCAAATCTGAGATTCCGTGCAAATGGCCTGATGTGCGCCAAGTCGCCAACATGCAAACAAAGTGCTATAATCAAGAGCTGCGTGACGTGTGCACTGGTCACTGCCAGTGCCAGTCAGTCTAGTAGTGCCGTGACCATATCGGGCGGAAGGACCGCGGGTTCGAGTCCCGCCTCGGTGTGTTTGTGTATGTATGTTTGTGTGTACCGTCTATTCATCCTTCATCATCATCATCATCATTCCATCTTCCATCCCTCTAGGACTAACAACTCTAGGGTATGAAAATTGGATTCAGCCGAATGCTGATCCCCTGATTGATCTCGTGCAACACTTGCAACGTGATAAATGATACTGAGCCTTTGCAAGTGCATGTATGCGTGGTCCAAGACGCCGATTCATGAGCAAAATAATAAAATAATAATAATAATAATAATAATAATTAATAATAATGATATTTATAGCTTTGGGAAACGTCCCGATTGCAGCTCTTCTTAAGTACATCATATTATAATATATTTAATACACAGTTTTATACAAAATATGACTAATACTTAATGAATACAAAATTAGAATGCTCTAGTGTAATATATGAACAATTATTACTATTTGTAACTTGTTTTTTGAATTTATTTTTGAATTTTTCCACACTTTGACGATAAAGTCTCCAGCAGTACTGAAGATAATTTGTTCCATGTTTTTATAGACCGACAAACGAAAGAAATGTTTCCAATATCTGTTTCTTGCCTCTTTCTTTTTTTACCCTCTCAATTGTGGACCTGACGACTAGTGTATGATGATTTTAAGAGTCGTTCCTGAACGACCTTCCAAGCTGGTTCACCTTTGTAAGCTCTGATTAAAGCATAGAGTCTAGTTGTAACAGTATCTGGAACTTTAATAATATCTGCACATTAAATTTGACTTCGTTTTACATTGTAGTTGAAAATTCCTTTATGCATTTTCCATTTTTCTTGTAATCCGAGGTGTGTTGTGATCCGAGGTACCATCAGCCCCAATTACCCCGGATTATCGCGACTCTACTGTATTCATTATCGCCTGCAGTGAGCCTCTCCCTCGAAGCGCAAATCGTGTGTTTGCTTTGGCACGTAGGAAAAAGCGGACTCGTCCTTGGAGGCTCTGGCGGCGCCCGGAGCAGTTCACATGCCCCCCACGTGCCGCAGCACGCGGTCCCGACGCCGCTGGACGCGAGCGGCAACGCACAGTGGGCCAAAAGGCGCACTCGCCGGACAAACGTCCAGCCAGGGTTGCCAGATTTTCACTATTCGAGTGAACTGTTCACTATTTCTATTTCTGATTCACTAATTAAAAAATAAAATAGTGAACGTGTAAAAAGATATTATCCAACAATGGAAAAAAACTTATTTTATGAGTGAACAAGCGTTAGTACAGCTTTTCGTGTTTATTTTGGCACGTTTTTAATATCGATGAGGGCTGACTTTACCCTGGTGCCAATCCTGGCTATTGCACAGGTCCATGAAGTTGTCGTCTTAGATTGGTAACTATTCGTAGACTTATGTTTTGTTTAAGTTCACAGCACTGCGAACGGAAGTTAAAAGTGTTTTTCATAAATGCTTTTCATATATATACTACTTTAATAAACTCCTTATGACCTCTGGCCCTAATGCACACAGATAATTGTATTTGAAGATTTGAACTAATGTATAAAAGATTTATTCCATTTTATGCAAACGAAAAGCTCAAGTTTACACTTGGCTGTGTATTAAATAATAAAGAGAATGTACCATTATTATTATTATTATTATTATTATTATTATTATTATTATTATTATTATTATTTTAAGATCCCCTTCTCCCCTCCCGTTCACCATTTTCTGGAAACATTTCTGGCAACCTTACGCCCAACTCTGTCTCTTCCAATAGTTACTCACAAAACATGGATAGTTAGATCCAGAACGTGAATTCTGTCTACTCAAGTGTTGGAAAAAATTCATCCACATTTTCGGTATCAGGGCCCCACAATAATAGCTTTTCTGTCAAAAACAAATCGCCGTCTTTTGCTACAGCATTACAATATTTTCTCTATACTACTATACTACATGAGTAACATGCGAGACAATTAAAATGTAACATTTTGCAAATTAATAATACAATACTTTCTCTATACTATGTGAGTAGCATGCGAGAAAGTAAAAATGAATGCAAACTACATTCTTTGGGCACATTTCTTGTTGGTTGTTATTTTACCGAAATCAGAGAACTTTTGTTGTCGCTTCGACGCACTGTGCCAGCCGGCACCGCAACGGCCTCACATGTCCTTTCGCCCCACAGGTAGCGCCGCACCCGCAGAGACGAGGCACGTGCCGGATAATCGCGCTCGCGTCCTCCATTATCGCGACCGCCGTCTTGGCCAAGTGTCGAGTGCACTTCTCTGCGTTTATCACTGCCGTTGGCCCACCTGACAGACACACGCGCCGACAACGCCCGTTTATAGGTCTCTTAACTAGTCTTAACGCGTCTTAGCTAGGGTTGCCAACCGTCCTGCATTGAAGTCAATTGTCACATCGTTCTCCTTTGAATTTTAAATGTCCTCCTTTTAGTAAATTGGAGTCAATTGTCATCTCGTCCTCTTTGAATTTTAAATATCCTCCTTTTAGTAAATTTTTGACATTTGTTGTCGTTTATGTTATCACATGACTAACATCCGATACGTTATATCGTTTATTGTTGTATTTAGAACAGAAAACATTAATATAATTTTTCTGAACACTGACTCACGCATATGACATACGCATGCATGGTAAGGTCTCTGTCTATCGACTAAAAATAAAAAAAGAGACATTTATCTGCACATGCCGTCAATTGAGATTTTATTTGTTATAGATTGTTGTAGATTATATTTATGAAATAATCTTTTCACTTGAATCGCAAATGGAGAGAGGAAAGAAAGAGATGTTAGGCAAAATTAAATATTTCTAACAAGAAATATGTTGATGCATTTTTTCCCTTGTCGAGTGTCCTCCCTTTTCCATGAACATTGTTGGCAACCCTAGTCTTAACCCTTCGATTCTAGTTCCCCATTACTTACGTGGATTCTGTTTGGTGTCAGATCTGACCCCCCACGTTTTACCTAATAGTTTACTAGTATTACATCCACGGATATTATTTGAAATTATTATTTGAGAAAATATTGCTATTTATTTGCTTTATTTACTGTATCGTAATAACAAAGAATAATTCTTTTTTGCGGAAAAACATTCTATCGTATCATCATAACTATACTTTCCAACATGAGAAAGTTTACAACAGGGCTACCAACTTGTAATGGACAAATACGTCAGATTATCATTCAGAAACCATAACGTAATATTATAAAACGGATATGGACAAGTTTTTATATTTTTCCTTGTAATTTAAACGTAAAACGTGAGATCTGGTTGGGGGCTTTTATAACCCACACTGGAAAAAAAACAAACAACATCCAACCATGACATCTCAAATAGCTGAAGAGTTTGCAACACATGTAAAACCGGATAAAAATAGCATATCTAAAAGGAGAAGTTCATGTGAATAATTTTCTGAGTGTTGCAAAACATTTGCGCTTGCTGTCACAAATGACCTGAGTCTTAAACAGGGGTGTCCAAGTTGCAAGACCTCAAGGGCCACAACTAAAACCTTTAAAATGATTGCAGGCCATATTTACATCACTCAGGCGATCTACTCCTTACTTCCCCATGTTGTTGACCTCGGCAGTTCGCCCGGTCGCTCTGAAACGGTGGTGGTGGTGGTGGGAACCATGCGTAATATCAGGCATGCGACTCATTAGAGTGAGTTTGAATTTCTGAATTTACTAGAAAAAGCTCTTAAATCTCAATTTAACCTATTTTTACACTAAGAGGATGTTGACCCCGACAGGTCACATGCGCTAGGCGCGCAACCTTCTCGCGTGACCTGCATGCAAGGGACTTTCAGTTCTGACTAATAACCTCTCGCGGACCACAGTAAATGGCACCGCGAGCCGCATGAGGCCCGCGGGACGTCAGTTGAACAACCCTGGTGTAAGAGTTAAGGCTAAATGTACCGACACTAGTTCCATTTGTCGCCACCACGTGGCAGCACTAAAATAAGCAAAATTTACTAGACTGATAACGTCTAAACAAATTGTCCGATTTTCGATCTGTAAACGACATTGGACTCCTTTTTAAAATAGAATTCACGCTACGATGCCGTTTTTTCAAAAAAGATTTCCAAAAAACTTTTTAAAACGTTTTCTCATAGTTCCAGGAAGAAATTAAAAAATATGGGCTTATAGCGCGATGGCGACGTGCTTCCTGAATCCAACGCCGTGTCAATCATGCTAATCGGATGAATAGGAGCGGCGTAAAGTGTAATTTCGGAAGACATACCTGACGCCCCCCTCCCCCTTTTTCCCTGCGTCACCCGACCCGCCTCGACGCGGACGAACGACCAAACCCGGCCGCCTGCGGCACGGGAGGCCGAACTTTCAGACAGGCAAGCTGGGCAGTCAGTCCCTTTCAGTCTCAATATTTTTCTTCACGTGTCAAACTAGTGATGCTGTAACACAGCCAAACGGTCTCGTATCATCTGTAATAGTCGTATAAAACTATATATCTTGTTCATATATTTCGTCTTCCTTCGAATACATCAAACAATTATTTGAGGCGGTACTCAAAATATCGATTCCGATTTGGAAACTGATTTCAAAAAGAAAATGGAATTAATTGTGTAGATATCACCAATATTCTATGCCATAACATCTTATTTTACATACATTTTACTTCTAAGATCTTCCGTTATCATTCCTCTACCAGAAAGTATGAGCCGAGATTACGTACGAGCTCTTTTATCTTGCGACTCGATTTTGATCTCAAAACGGCGTTTGTCCCCTTGATAGATTTCACCTGTTTTCCAAGTAAAATCGTGAAGCAAATTTTAAAATTGTTTTTTTGTTGTTAATTTAAAACTACTTTCCGACAAATTATGTAATCGGATACCGGAAAACTCTTATTGTCGGGCCCTGGTAAAGTAAAAGTGGATAAATCCTCTTGCTAAATATTACATTACTTCTTCTAACTCGTGGTCTAGCGAAAAAATACAATACATGTGTCCTTGATACCTAAAAATCGATTGACACCAAAACATGTCTGTCCGTTAATGGTCAACGCTAACGCCCAAACCGCTCTGCCAATTTTCCAATATTGATCTTCCTGAATCTACCTGAGAGAACTCGATCCTTTGGGAGTTTCAAACGGATATTTTAATTTTTGAGGGTCCTTTACATTAAGCCTCAAAATCATTTTCGAAATCTTCTCAAACCGTCACCAAATTATTTGATTAAATTTTGTCCTCGTTTACGTACAGATTGCAAGAGAAATGTGATTTATGGTGTTTGTTGAAATCACTTATGTTTAGAAAATTGCAATTTTTGGGGGCGTCTTCCTTGAACTATAATATTGATGATATATTTTTTTCCTTACTGAAATCTGTTCTGATAGATCTGAAAATAAGATCAAGTTTAATTTTTGAAACATTTGAGTAGTTTTCGTCTTTGAAATACTTGTCTTTGAAATATATATTTTTGTATTTAAAACTCTATTTTTGAGTTTTTTTAGCATATCTTTTGAAGATATATTTAAATACATAAAATAGATGTTTTTAAAAAGAAATACTTTGAAATACTGTAAATACAAATGAAAGAGAAGATAACAAGGATAGTTTGTTTTTCTTTGAATCTGCTAGTGAACAGCGACCGAAAGGTATTGAATACTCGTAAAAATAGCGGTATTTTTCATACCTTTCTCAAATACCTTTATTGTTATATACTAGTAAATACCTCTATTGACGTCTTTACCGGTATGGACGTCAATAAACGTTATACTGGTATTTTCAATGAAAACAATAGCTTCCATTCATACATCTTGACAAAATAAGTTACTTTAGTTAATAATATCGACAAAATTTTTATTAATCAAATATACTTTCATAATTGTTATTAATTGTTTAATTTATAATTTTGTTTATATATATATATATATACACACACACACACCACACACACACTCGGTCTCTAATAATTAAGGAAATGCGAATGATTCCACTAATTCTTATAGAGTAAATATAATCTCCACTTCGTCATTGCACAATGTTCTCGCCCACTGAAAACTACTCACCGCCCTCTTCCTACGCTTGGGCATATCGAATTGCCCTAGTGTAACACGCAGCCCGCCGAAGAACGCGGCGAGATGTGTGCAGAGGTCAGAAAAGTCACGCTATCAGAATAGCAGTGTGCCAGAGGTGCGACCCTGCTTCCAGCTCAGAAGGGTGACTTGAGAGCGTGCCCTGGCGGCACTGGGCTTGATACAAAGGAGCGCAAATGAGGAGCAAACATTCAAAACGTGACATGTCCACTTTACTTCTTTGGAGAAAACGCAAAATTTTATGTCATCAAAATTGTGCAGATGTTTTATTTGTACCTAATTCGAATTATGTAATAATATATAATAGCTAAATATATTATTATTATAAAATTTAAATATTCTATGAACTTACATTTAAAGAAAACAACATTTATGTCAACTGGTAAAAAAGGAAGCCTGAACATCCACGGAGAAGTGATATGGCGGGCGAAGTTAAATACTTATGAATTACAATAACAAATTCTGGATACTGTACAGAAAAACTAAAGAGAGGAATAATTTTAGAAAAAGCAGCGGAAAAAAAATTACACAAATTCATAAAATATGCAGGCATATCAAGTGATTGATTTCTAAAATTTTAGGTCCTGCATCGCGCTCAAAATGATTTATTAATTTAAGAGAAATAATTATATATTTATAATATAATGTAATAGCGAGAATGAATCAGCGAGGTACAGGAACGCGTTCCGTTAGAAATCAAGCCTGCGTAAGACCAAAATCCAAATAATCGAGAAAAAGGTATTTCTAATCCTGTTGTGTGGTGTAAAGCTGAACATTGAGATAGGCCGAAAAAGGAAGATGCTTTGAAGTATGGACATGGGAGAAAATATTAAACGTACAATGGGAGGCAAAAGATAAACGCCGAAATTTTGAAAGAAACAGAACTTTCTAAAAGCCAAAGCCAAAAAAGGAAAATAAAATATTTTGGACATACTTGAGTAGAACAAAATCCTAGAAAAGGATATTATGCTTGGAATGATAGAATGAAGCGGAAGAAAAGGGTGTAAGTGGCATAATTGATATGACTATACAAAATATCACAAAAAAAGGAAAAGGCAGTTCGAGTCCGAGTGAGCAATGAAGAAATTGCTAGCATCCTATTGCTGTGTATATCCAGATAGGTCTAACAAGAGATGGCTTGCGATCTATGTTCTAGTACTATTTCTCTGCGCGTTGAGACCCCGAAGAATTGGGACCTGCAGATAAAGGAGAGATGCTACAGCCGCTGCTTGACCAAGACTGGAGCCGACAAAAAGACATCATAGCACTGAACAGTGTGTTTGATACCCTCAGTCTTTCATGCATACATTCTGCCATTATTAGGAAGAACTCGCTGAATTATCGGCGCGTCCTCCCAGTTTCGGATAGCAAGAAAAGCGAAGGAATGATGCTCATAATACGAATGCAAATATCAATGTTCAAAATTAAACATCTTTCAAAACCTGGTTTAGAAACATCGACCAAGTTGGTGCGGATGATTTTGTTTTGACAGTGGCCGTGATTGTTAATTTATAATTACGATTTAGACAAAACGCAAAACAAAGTAAAAGAATAACAGCGAAACTAAACCTGAAAACTATCGCCGAGGGTCTTATGGAGTGAGTCACAACTTCTCAAATGGGTACAGGAAGGTGGGCGAGAGACCTTACACCTAGAGTGCTTGCGTTGGCCGCCTCTCTGCGTACGGTAGGACATACGTGAAATGCCAGAAAATGGGGTCATTTCTTGGGCTGAAGATAGTCTACTGGATGAGGATGTTACAATCACTGTTCGCTTTATTCGAACACATGTATTGACAGTGGAATAATGCAATATTATTTCATATTTTGACTTTTATAAAATTGTGATTATCGGTTCTTTCATTCACAACAACTCATCAAGCACATCGATAATAAGCATCAGGTTTCATAAATGTTTCATTTTTACGAAATATGTTCGTGTGTCTATACAAAATCAATGTTTTGAAAATATCAACATCAATGTTGCATCCTATTCTCGACACCTAGATAAGGATCGCCGATTTAATACATTTGCATTCTGATTCCTAATATGAGGTTTATCAGTGACTGGTATGCTACGTTTTACTAGTAGTATATAAATCTTATAAATTGAATTGCAACCTGATTAAATGTTACTGATAAGCGTGTACGATGTTTAGAAAAATGGTATCTTAATGTAGAAATGTAAAGTTGCCAAATTAATAACTGTATAACAAAACATAATTTATCCTCTCATAGACGGATATTCCTCTTCTAGTGTGGTGTTCCTGTCTAAGGGTTAAAGTTATATTGCTTTCGTGACAATTTAATGCATTAAAACATACATATATATGTGTCACAATACAATGATTTACACCACAGCCTTTTACTTTATCATTTACGTAGTTTGTATCAAAATGACGCGCCGGAATTACTTATTCCAATCTTCAAGTTTATATAAATACAACAGAATCATTTTATATCAATATAACTTACTAAGTAAGCTGGATATGTCACGATTCTTAATAATATATTTTAATGTTTGTTACAGAGTTGGGTTCAGGATGCATCTCGCTGCGCGCTATTTTACCACTTCTTCAATTTTGTCTGAAAGTACGAAACTGTTTAAAATTTTACTTGGGAAAACAGATTCATCAGGTGAAGTCTATCACGGAGACAAACGCCGTTTTGAGATCAAAATCGAGTCGCAAGATAAAAGAGCTCGTGCGTAATATCGGCTTATACTTTCTTGTAGAGGAATGATAACGGAAGATCTTAGAAGTAAAATGTATGTAAAATAAGATGTTAGGACATGGAATATTGGTGATATCTACACAATTAGTTCAATTTTCTTTTGAAATCATTTTCCTAATCGGAATCGATATTTTGAGTACCGCCTCAAATAATTGTTTGATGGTATTCGAAGGAAGACGGAAATATGTGAACAAGATATATAGTTTTATACGACTATTACAGATGATATGAGTCCGTTTGGCTGTGTTACAGCATCACTAGTTTGACACGTGAAGAAAAATATATTGAGACTGAAAGGGACTGACTGCCCAGCTTGCCTGTCTGAAAGTTCGGCCTCCGCCGCAGGCGGCCGGGTTTAGTCGTTCGTCCGCGTCGAGGCGGGTCGGGTGACGCAGGGAAAAAGGGGGAGGGGGGCGTCAGGTATGTCTTCCGAAATTACACTTTACGCCGCTCCTATTCATCCGATTAGCATGATTGACACGGCGATGGATTCAGGAAGCACGTCGCCATCGCGCTATAAGCCCATATTTTTTAATTTCTTCCGGAACTATGAGAAAACGTTTTAAAAAATTTTTTGGAAATCTTTTTTGAAAAAACGGCATCGTAGCGTGAATTCTATTTTAAAAAGGAGTTCAATGCAGTTTACAGATCGAAAATCGGACAATTTGTTCAGACGTTATCGATCTAGTAAATTCCGTATGGTAGTGCTGCGATCTATTGATTTTTCCTATAAGTATTTTTCGGTGCATTTAGCCTTAGGATATTTCGCACTTGCGGCCGAATCCCCGTGGATGGCCGCTGGGTGAGGATCAGTTCGCGCGATTCAACCGCACCGTCGCGCCTCGGAAGTTCGGGTTTTCTCAGCAGTGTAGTTTCTCTTTGGCGATTCGTCCTTGTCACGATGGATCTCGCGGAGGCAGATGTGCTAGTGCCTTCGAGCTCATTGTCTTCATCGACAAGTCACGGAAAAAACATTCTGGGGTATATACCTCGCTACTGCTTACGCAGTATAGAGAAAGTATTGTAATGCTGCGGGATTAAATGGCGAATTTTCGATAGAAAAACTCTTATTGATGGGGCCTGGTCACGAAAAAGTGGTTACATCTTCTCTCTCTCTCTCTCTCTCTCTCTCTCTATATATATATATATATATATATATATATATATATATATATTATAAATTACATCCTCAAACTCATTGTGCAGTCAGAAACCATGAGATGTGGGTCCTTGATAACAAAAAATCGATTGACGGCAAAACGTCGGTCCGTCTGTCCCTCTGTCCGTCTATTCAAAGAATAAAATTCACTAAACTACTTGTGATAATCACTTTACTATACTTTCTTGATTATTGTAACTTTTACAATTTTCGAAAACTCGGAGTGTTCCACAAAAATGAGACCTGCGCCATTTTTTCAGCACCCTTTGTGCATTCGCTGAAAAAATTAAGCAGTTGGATCCGTTAGAGTTTAAAAAGTTTTAAATTTAAACAGTTGGAGATAAGACACCGAAAAAAAAACTTAACTTTTCCAATTTTTGAAATATCAGGGATTTTAATGGAAATAAGACAAGCACAATTCTCTTAAGTGTCATTTACACCATCCGACAACAAAATTTAATACAAAAATTTGCACCTAGTTTTTTAATGTTTTCAAAATATCTCAGGGGCTTCATGTAAAGTGACCTCCAAAATTAAAATAACGGTTTCAAATTCAAAGGGCTGTGACTTTAGCCACATCGATTGGGGAATACGAATTTTCGAGAAAATCGACTATTAACGGTTTAGCCGCTACCGTTGTTTACAGACGGACAGACGTTTTGCGGTCATTCGATTTTTCGGTATCAAGTACCCACAAAACATGGATTCTGACTACACGACGTGTTAGAGAACTTTTTCTAAATTTTTCTAAATTTTAAATTCTGGATTTATTTACTTCGTTTCCAGGGCCTTGTAATATCAGTTTTTCTGCCAAAAATTCGCCGTTTTTTCGCGCTGCATAATATAACTTTCTGTCTACCGCGTAAGCGGTGGCTGTAAAAAGACACCACGCCCTGTCGTAAAGCCGTTCTAGCAGCCGCTCCCGCAGCGCGCTCTCATGAACTGCAGTGGGTAGCGTAGTCGTAGTGCGGATAATGTAAATGATGGTCTTGGTTGGTTGTCATTCCGTGCACGTCAACAGCTTAGGTCATTAGTTCCGTAAATGTAGTGCATGTTTTTCCTCAGGAGATGGCGGTGATCTCCCACTGGATGGCAATTTCCGTCGCCGATCTACCGTCGGCTAGCGGGGTTTCCCCCTAAGCAGGACTCTCCCACCAGCGCACAGTGGTCTATTTTGCTCATTTACGGGACATTTGCCTTGAAACCAAAGTTGTTGAAGCCGCAATGTATCGATTCAGGAGTGTGAACAGAATCTTGAATTGTTCGAAAAAGTGTGAATAGACCATATTCTATGAAGCGTAGAGCGATGAGGATTCATGAAACGAAGCGAAAGACACAGAGCGTGCTCAGTCTTGTTTGGAGGTCGCTCAGTAGGCTGTGTTCGAGGTGTTCTAGTACGTGCGTGTTATATTCCTGTGAGAAACTTTTATCCCAATCATGGAATCTGGTTCTTCAGATACGTTATATATTAATTTTAATACGTGTTTATCGTTTTAGAAGTATAAAATGTATTTTATTAAAAACGGGGGGAAAATGAAGGTGTATAACTCATAGTCGAAATTCATTGGAGTAGAACAAAAAAGGACCTCGTTGTAACATGACCAATTTTATATATGATGTAGAGTATTTATCTACCTTGAAAACGAGACTAATTTTAATGTGCGGAGATTTGCGGAAATTGTGTTATTTAGTTTTATTTGTCGGTAGGTGTGCGACTGGGAGTGACGCGTCTGGAACTGTTTGATATCTTTCGCGAAGGTCTTCTGTCTCAGGCAAATAAAACTCATGTGAAAGAAGGTAGTTGATTTGATAATGTCGAGAGTGCAGAATGTTACAGAAGACGGTATTATGTAAAGAGGCAAGCGGAAAGCGGAAGGAAACATTTTTGAAAGAAAATAAAGACAAAAAATTAGATTTTTTACTATCTCAATTGTAAATCGCTGGAAAGCAAGCGGAAAGCGGAAGGAAACATTTTTGAAAGAAAATAAAGACTGGTTAGAAGAAGAAATGATCTTTCTTCGACCTGATATACGACCACGAATATCCACGACACATCATCAAAGAGAATTTGATACGTTGAGCACCAGAACAAAGAGAAGGCGCACAAGAAAATTAGTTGAGGGCCACAGTCCTGAAGAACTAGCTTTTGCGACACAGTCTTCAGAAAACAAGGCAAACGAAATGTTGCTCATGTCATAAAAAAGGCTACAATTTCAAGCCCTCGTTCGTTGAGGACAATGAAAAAAATAAATATGCAAAAGAAAAATGTTGACCCTTACACTCCAGAAGAAGCCCTGGCTCTGATTATAAACGCCAAATTGAGTAAAGCACAATATATTCTGATAAGAAAAGGTGCAAAAGAGAGAAATTGTGATATATATCCGGCCTACAACAAAGTACTGAAAGTTAAAGAGCAGTGCTACCCCAAAGATATAGTTATTTCGAGACAAAAGGCGAGGTTAAATTCAAATCCTACATGACCACACAACACATCGTTTATCCATAGCTCAACACGAAGTTCTCAGAATGTTGTTAGTAAGCATGAAACTTCCTCTTCGAAAATATTTACAAATGGGGTTTTGATGGAAGTTCCTGTCATGCAACTATTTGTGGAACAGTATGGGTGGTTCAAAATGCCAGCGAGTGTCCACAAAATTCTAATTCACGGTGCTGACGTCATGGACACACTTTTGCTTACTATAGGACAATTAAGCGAGGAAGCATTAGAAACAAGACATAAAGAATGTCGCTACTTTCGCGAGCACAATACTCGCAAAAATAACAGGCAACGAAACATCGAAGACCTTCTCCATGCTCTCTTGATATCTTCTGATCCAGTGATATCTAGCATTAGAAATTTACCTAAAAGAAAAATAAATCAATTGCCACAGCCCGTCATCAATCTCTTAAAAGAACTTACACATTCACCAGAATTGTCACGAGTTCACCAGCATTCAGATGATTCATTCCAAAGCCAGAATGAAGAAGACTTGAAGATTCTTCAGGCAGTGATTTTGATATATAAATCGTTTGGGTATGCATTTATCACTTATTTTCTTTCGTAAAATACAGGTTCTACTCTTTACAATTCGTTTAATTATAGAATATATGTATATCCTTGTTTGTACGCAATAATACGCAGAAAAACGATTCGAATATCTTTGCATATTATAGAACAGCAGTTAAGAGTGATAAAGATTTCAAAATTATATACAATTAACAAAAACTATTATACAGTTGATTTCAGTTAAAAAGAGCAATGTCCCCTAAATATTGAAAATAGACCACTGTCCAGCAGTGCTCCGCCCCAGCCGGGTAAGCTCTAAGCTCCCGACCGGTCTCCCGGAATATGTGGAAGTGTAGTGCATGTTAGTATAAGTGTGTGTGTGTGTGTGTGTGTGTGTAAGGGGAAACGATAGGACAAGGAGAAGGAAGGAAAGTACGCGCGCGGTCCGTAGTCCGTTTGTTAGGGTACTGCTCGGGCATTAGCCTGATGTTGATCGGAAAAAACACGGAAAACTATCGATAAGAGGAGGCGGCCGCTAGAATTCTCCTTCAGACAGCGACTGAGTTCGACCTAGCTGAGAAGCTACTGTTGAAAATCCTGACACCGTCGGGACTCAAACCTAGGACCTCCCGGTCAGAGGGACTGCAGTGACATCAGTTGATGACCTCAGTCATCTCTCCTGGTATGGTCTTGGTCTATTTATCAATTTCCTCCCCATAGAGGCCTGTTAAGTGAAGTCGTAGGCTTTCGCGGCCGGAGTCATGTAAATGTTGCTCGTTTAGCATCACAGTCTTCGAGGCGGCGTCACCCGGACAGCGAAGATAATTTACATTGCTTTTCCCGTCGCCCATGTATTTTGGGAAATTACAAATCAGCCAATGACGCCGTTTTAACACAAATGGGAAGGGCCCTAAAGCACTGATTCGAATGGTTGAGGCGATTACAGTATATCGATACGCCTGAAGCGGTGCAGATTCATATCCCAATCATAAAAGTAAGGAGATCGGCGCTCAATCCATTAGGTAGAGCTGTAGGTAGGTAGATAAATAGGTAGATAGACAAACAGATAGTTGTTCGAATAAGTATCGATTGAGCATTCTAGACTAAACAATTGTGAGTTCGTATCTTGTTGTAAGCTAGTATGGCTATCAACACTCCACCCACGATTTGGAAAAGATAAACATAACCTGATCGGCCCCTCTGACGTCTAGTTAGTCCCGCGCGGTACAAAGTGCTTATTCGAAGGATACACGATTAAGTTGCCGACACATATGCACAAGGCAATTAGTTCTTGAGATGGCACAGTATCTATCTGATCGTGAGTGTGAATTCCACCATATATTGAATTTTCTTCATTCTTTGGGAATAAGGCACGTTCGAAATGCGGGAATATTCGAAATGCGTACCCGATCCTCCCTCCCCCCCATCGGGTACGGTCAGGTTAGCACCTAGATGGGCACTGAGACCCCAACCCGCCTTCTTCACTACGCCCAACGTAGCACCAGACTAATTTATTAGTTAAGTACTTCTGTAAATTCAAAATATTCAAAACAGGGGAACTAGTACTTTCAAAACCAGTAACGTAAACCCAGACACGGAGTGAAAACGTCTCCCAACTCTATCGTTGAAATCAACACGACAAAAAATGCCCAGTAAGAAAACACAGATGAAAGAAATTTGCTCCAAAATCACAACAATCAGTTTTAAGACACTGAAGATGGAATGGACAGGTGATATAATTTAATCATATTCACGAAATTCTAGCAATTCTTAGAAAATTGACAAGTCAGAGTTAGTTTGGCTCATGTCTGGAGTTCATGTAACCACAGTCGTTTTATGTAGTACATTGTATTGTATGTTTTATGTTCCTCTTATAAATAAACCAACGGGCGCTAAACCCTTAGTATATCAAATGTATATACTCTACTAAAGATGTGAGTTTCACTAATAATATGGGCACCAGGAAAGGTTTTCCCAATTCGTCCTCAAGGCTTCTATATGTGGGACTGAACTTTCCACGCGCACGGGGAGAATTTTTCGTAGTTTGCTTCTCATTTCAGTTATGTATTAACCAGAAACGATTTACACATCCTATAGCGAATGACAGCGATATGCACTAGTCGTTAGATTAGGAAATGTAAGCGGTAGACACATTAAAATATCAAATTATTTTACGAGAAAGAATATTATCTGTATTTCTTGAAATCACGACTATACTATTAATTCTAGGAATATTAATAGTTACATAATTGAACTCCCAATTTGCGAACGTTTCGGAACTTTATTGTTCCGTCCTCAAGGCTATGAAGCACTTAATTGCACTATTACTACATAGGTAAGTTACAGGATTGGATAGAAAACACACAAAGAAACAAACACAAACAAACAAACAAAAAGAAAAATGGTATTCTAAGTTATTGAACTTGAAACAAACACGATAAATACAAACTTTATTTATTATTTGTATATATTCTCGTTTTATATATTATCGTAGACAGATATTTAATAATCTCTTACGTATATGATTCCATGCAAACTTTGCCCAAATACCCTATTTGAAAGAGTAAACAACGAACATTACGTGTTAGTCTTTCTAATAGTGCGATAAAGACCCGGGCACCGTTGATATAAATTTCATTCTCCATCGGCAAATGCACCGTCATGTAAATACAAGAGAGAAAGCAGAAAACGCTGTGTAACAGCAACAGAACTTCCTTATCTCTGCTGGCCTCGAGGAACCCTCTTGACGTGCTTTGTCTCTTGCTTGTTCATCGCCCGGAGGAAGAAGAGATATCACTCGGGTCGAGACCTACTCTAACTCCGCGACCTTCAGTGCATGAAAATATTCGATTACTCCACTGTAACTGGGTAGGAGCACAGTAGATGATGAAATTATAGTACACGTAAATGCATAATTTAAAAGCATTGCATTATGGTTTAAATATTTTGGTATCATATGGATTTGACTGCATTTTAAAAAGTGGTTAATTATTCGAATTGTTTATATTTTACTTTTAAAAGTGTTATATACCCACACAAAGTGAAACGTGTTTGCTTAATGTTACCTCAAAAATTATCTTGTCTTACTTATCAAATAATCGTAAATATCTACGAATGCGGCGTTCAATGTATGAATGCAGTGGAACCTTGGATTTCGTGATTATTTCATTAGAAAAAGTGTGACGAAAAACATTTCACCGAAACTGAAGCAATTTTCTCATAAGAAATGATGCGTGCATCCAATTATTAATTCGTACCAGTGATTCAAAAAACGAACAAAATAGTAGTTTATGGATCAATAATTTTTTTTAATCGTTTCTGTTCATATATTGCCTTTTAGAGAACTTTACAAATGACTTTGAAATGATACTTTTTCGAATCATGTGGTTTTGCAACCGAGGGAGGTCTAACAAAGCTGAGGTTGATAATATTCCGAGTTCGACATTTTTCATGACTGAAGTACTAACAATAAATATTTGCAATATCACCTATAATTCCTCACATTGAATTACCATCGAAGTTATAACCAAACCGTCGTGAGAAAATGGAATTAACAAATGTAACTAGCAACAGGTAGTACCCCCTAAGGGAGGTTTTGTATGTGTCGTCTCAGACTGTGTCCTCTATAGGCATTGTTCATTTAGAACACTGCTCTGATGCATAAAACAGAGGTGTAGCCTTATACCAATATTTATTTTCTAGCACAATATTTTTTGTTTCCATGGCGGACACATCATCTAAAGTCTTGCTCTGAAGTCTCCTGTAGTTCGTGTCGTATGTCACCCTATTAATTAAGGACTTTGTTAATTGATGCTTCATACTTGATGCTGGCTTGAAAATAGAATGGATAACAGTGATGTTGCAAGGGTATGGATTTGCACTACCGACTCTTCCTCTAAACCCAAAGGGCTGGTTTAGAGTGCGACACATTCTGTTTTCAAAAAGTAGGTTATGATTTGGGAACGAAATTTATTTTAATAAAAAATGCAAAATATGTACATATATATGTACTTATTGTTTCCAAAACACGTAAGAAAAAATAGAAAATATGCAAAATAAAAGTTCATTAATTTGTTTAAAATTGGTCTCTACAAGCATTTTCCGAGCGTAGAACGTCGCCTATCAGTTCTTAACAAGGATTCAGAGAGGCAGAAAGTAGGATCTACATCTACAGAAGTACATAATTATCCACTAGTCTTCAACACACAAGAATTTTATTCGAAATATAGAAAACGTTTTATTTATTACAATGTTTACGAGGGGCCGATGCTTAAGTGAATAGTAGTACCGTTTAAGCAGTGATGGATCCTGGAGGAGGGGGTTAAAGGAAATATCCCCCCTCCCCACGAAATCGAACATCGAGGAAGACAATTTTCTGTAAAAAATATTTGTTCTAGTAACGAATGTGCTGTTTGAAACATTAGCACGCACGTGGTTGGAATTACTTTTGTTCACAAAAATCCGCTCATCCTTGACTCCAAGAACACCGTAAGCGGGGGGGGGGTAAGTTTGACAATAACTGTATGATCACCATAACCTCGTCATGTATTATTTATGGCGAAGTTATGGTGATCATATAAGAACCGCAGAATCACATTTGATTTGTAAGAAAGATGATTCCATAACGTATATATTGAAACGCGCATTTGAAATATTTCGTTTCGACGCATAAATATATTAAAATGTTACAAAATATATAGTAATAGGTAATATATGTAAAATAAAATAGTTTTAATTCATTCAGAATGTCTTGTAAACTCTAAAAATATGTTTTATTTATTTATTTAGTCAAAAACAGTCAAAAACTGTATGCGACGTATGGGGGAGAAAATCATCTGCGCACGCTTTCTTGAGTTTCAGAATCCCTTCCCAACAATTTAACTATTAATAGTTGAAAGATAAAAAATAGTAATAATAATAGAATAATAATAATAATAATAATTTAAATTAAAAAGCAAGAGATTAACATTTCTTAAACGAGATATTTTCGTTGCCGAATTATAGAAAAATTATTTTTAACGGTAAAGGAACAAACAGATTTGATTTTTCTGTATTGTTAACAAAATAGAAACTCACCCTAAGCTCTACTACCACTACAAGCAAAAGGAAAGTTCAACAAAACGTGAGCATAGTGAAGCTACATTTACGTCCAGAAGCAAATCAAGGGCCATCTCAGCATTTGCTCAATGGATCAGGGAAACTGGACAAAAACTCGATCGAGTGGGGGTCAATGACCCGGAAGCTGAAGTGCATTTCTTGTTACACGCATATTGAGTCTTTTTAAAATTATACAAGCAAATGTAAACTAATTCATTTATATTCATTGTTTGTTAAGAAAATTATTTTTCTTTTTGCGATCGTATAGTCTCTAATTGTATAGAAACAGTTTTGCAACGGAAAAGATTTTACTTTTAACTTAAATTTGTGTACCAATTTTAATTGTTTAATTTCATCTGGCAATGCGTTGTAAAGTAACGTACATGTATTGTATGTGGATTTCTTGTAGTGAGCTGTTGATACTGACACTTATTTTTACGAAAAATGTGTTCATTTTCGTGGTGCTCATCGGCAACTTCCAGGGATGCTCATTAGCAATTTTCTCCAAGTTGTGGGGGGGGAGGGAGATCTCGAAAAGTCTGAGAAGGTGGAGAAACGAATCAACTAATTGATAAGTGAAACGAAATCCACTTTGGCTTACTCAGCAGTCTGAAAATCCTCGAAAGCTCTTGAAATAGATTTCTTGTCTGACTTCCTTAATTTGAACCGTTAACAGTGTGGAAATCGAAAATGGGACACCTAAATGTGAGTTAGTTGTGTTCGCACCCTGCAACCTCCTGTAGAGCAGCACAATGAGACTATAAACGGAAAGATGAAACCGTAACGTGTCCATTATCCATTAACTACACGTCCGCTGAATTCACATTAAACCTTTGTTCTACAACGTACGGATCAAAATGACCCAAAGCCGCGAAAAACACGCATGCGTTTGGGCAGTGGAAATGCACTGAAATGATGGAAAAGGATATATTTAAAAAATGTATTGTTTCCTAGAATGTTATAATTGAGAAATTTCACAAAAAAATGTCAGTTGGGTAAAAAGATCCGTCGTTGTAGTACATGTCCCAGCGTTTCACGTGGTAGAACAAAGGCTCTGCCTACGGCGCACTGGAACGGTACAGTATGCAGGAACGGGACGGAAGGGAATTTTTTAAAAGTTCATTATGTATTGTCACGTAAGGATGCGCGCGCAATACAGCAAGGCCGACGGGATTTTAAAAAAAATGCATTGCATAGTTTTTTATTTAAGGTCGCATCAACATCTAGGTCATTAGCGGCCACTATTAACGTGTTAACGTTATGGTAACTTTGAATATGAAACGATATGGTGATGATAAGGGGGGAAAGATCGAACACAAATAGAACCATGCCCGAGGCGAGACTCGAAACCGCGACCCTTCGGTCCGAGAAAGCTACGACACTACTGCCTTAGCGATGTCGGCCAACGGATCGGTATGACGTAGTTTCCCGTAAGGAAGCGCGCGCTAGACTGTTAGGTCGGGACGGACGATCCGCACCCTCCGCCGATTGCCGGAAAGAGCTTCTGGATATTCCGACGTGCCCTTCCGTCTGCGCCTTCGTTCTTTCATGACGTGATCAGCATGTGCATCGGTTCCCGGCGTTTGGCTTTTCCGCCGTTTCAGCTGTGAAGTTAAAGTTATGTGAACCATGTGGAATGCATATGAACGTGTCTAATTGAATTTTGTTGATCTAGAATTATTTCGAGTTGTTCAACATGATATTATGTTTTATGTACTACACCCCCAATTTAGTTGGTTAGCTAAACTGGTAACGCGTGACCATAACAAAAATTGCTGACCGTCCGTGTCATACCTACCCAGTGCGCGCTTAGCTTTACATAGACACAATTACAAATCTAATCGTACGTTTTCCGCTCTTCAATTCATGTTAATTAGATAATTATACACACATTTGTTTTATATTTCTTCCATAAAGTGAACTCTGCTATCCGAAGCTACATTACAAGAGCAGCATACATTATCTAGCTGAAAAAGTGATTCCTGCAACCGGAATTTCCTTTTTACACGATGAGCTGGGCTACCGCGAACGCAACGCAGTGCGTCGTTCGGCTGATAGCGCCGATGCGTCGCGCTCACGGGTTCATTGCGCCCGGGCTGTGCGCTCTATTCCTGCCGCCCCTCGGCCCCCCTCCCCTCCCCCGCCCGCTCCTGGCGTTGCCTCCGCGCGCCGCACCGGCTGCTCGCAGCGATCGGGAAACAAACAATCGCCCGCAGCAGCGCCAGGAGGTGCGGGACGGGGCGGGGCTGGGGGACGACACGGGATGAGACGATATGAGACGAGACGAAACGCTTCGCGACGAGACGAGATGCGACGAGACGAGACGAGACGAGACGAGACGGGACGGGATGGGACGAGACGGGACGGGGTGGGACGGACCAGAACAGGCTGGGGCTAGAGACCCAGACGAGGCTGGACAGGACAGAACGGGACGAGACGAGTCGGGACAATGCGGGACGGGACGGGACGGGACGGGACGGACGGGACGGGACGGGACGAGGACGGGACGGACGGACGGACGGACGGACAGGACAGGACAGGACGGGACGGACGGACGGACGGACGGACGGACGAGGACGGACGGGGGGAGGGGGAGAAGGGAGGAAACGGAAACGTCGACGGAGGAGATGAGGAGCTAGGGACGATAGCGGGTACAGGAGAATTATGACCCTAGATGAAAGAGTGTCGTAGGATGGCGGAGGTTGGGAAAACGAAGAACGCGCGAAAGAAGTGTCAGAAAGCCACGAACGGGAATAATATGGAAGAATGAATGAATGTATATGAATATGGGAATGAACACCAGAGGAAGAAGTTGGAAAGGGGAATCAGGGAAGGCGGAAGGAAAATCAAGGGAAATAAGTTCCGGAGGAAGAGGAAAAGT
The DNA here is from genome assembly GCA_964035755.1 of Teleogryllus oceanicus. NCBI lineage: Eukaryota > Metazoa > Arthropoda > Insecta > Orthoptera > Gryllidae > Teleogryllus > Teleogryllus oceanicus. The sequence continues at coordinate 121,299,316 of CAXIVR010000006.1, forward strand.
CTCAATTCATTTGAAGCTGTGATCCATATTTCTAGAACCGCAAATTTACGTTATTTAAAGACGTTGTTTCCACCTGATTATATATGTGGCGTCGCTGTAAAGCATTGCAGTGTATACAACATCAAAGTGTGTACGACACCAAATAATGAGATGTGACTTCACGTGAAGTAGTTATATTTAAAATAATTTGGCTTTTCTTGCAAGTCTTGAACTAAGTTTATAATCATCAAAACATTTGTGATCGAAATGGTTTGGATGGTTGTTCAAATACCGATTGAACGTCAGCGTCACTGAAATCAAATTCAATCTAGTATACAGAAATTCCTGTATCAACTTTCCTAGGTTACACGCTATATATATTTGAAAAATGGAATCAGTCCAAAAATTTGTGATCGAGAGTTCGGCGATAAAGTCCCATTTGAGACTGCCTGAAACGAAAACTGCTGTTTTGATTGCTGTATCGTCTCTATAGATGTGTGTCTGTCACGCATAACGCAGACAAATTACAAGCTTTTCAGCGCTCACGTAGTATATGAATCAATAGTAACTGTCTGCAAATTCTGTTTCAAAAATTATTAAGATTGATACAAGTGGGAGAAGATACACGTTGGTTGGGGCCAAAAAACAGTGCAATGTCGTAAAAACCGCCACCTTATCCTATAGTATGGTAATTTGGACAATGAGACGCTAAGACGCTATGTCGGTCCTCCAGTTCTCTGTATCCAATACATATCCCCTGATCTGTAAGACTTACATAAAGGGAAGGGTGTGAAAATAAAGTCCAATTTTTAAATAAAACGTCCCAAACGCCGTAAAATTCTTCACTTTTAGTTAGCCCAAGGCTGATCAAGTGGTCGATTCTCTTGGCGTACCCTGCCCGGGGAATATCTGCGGGCAACCAATGCGATTCGTTGTTGATTGATTGATTGTTTCGTGTTTCCGGGCGCGTCAGCAGTTTGGTCAATAGTCCCTTAAGTGCAGTGCATGCTTTTCCTCAGGAGATGGCGCTGATCCCCCGCTGGATGCTAATTTCCAGCGCCGACCTACTGTCGACTAGTGGGGTTTCCCCCTAACCAGGACTCTCCCACCAGCGGGGCACCGCCCCAGCCGGGACAAGCTCTAAACTCCCGACCGATCTCTCGGAATATGTGGTAGTGTAGTGCGTGTTAGTGTAAATGTGTGAGTGTAAGGGGAGAGGATAGGACAAAGATGAGGGAGGAAAGATCGATCGCGGTCCGTTTGTTAGGATACTGCTCCGGCATTCGCCTGGTGTTGATAGGAGTAACCATGAAAAACTTCTGGCAATCCGCTGTTTATCGATTCATCCCGACGAGGAGAAAAAGTAAGGCGATCGGTTCTAGTTTAGTGAGAGATGAGTAGCATTCGAGGCGCATAAGCGGGTCACCGCGGGCTGTTTGTCCCCAATTCTTGCTCCTTTTTTTTAAAAAAAATCTGTTACTTGCGTAATAACATTCCACACGCTTTTTGATGTTGGATTCGAGGAGAAATTCTCCTTGAATATACATTAAATCAGTCTTACGCTTAGTCAAGCTAGTGATTTCATGGAGCTTGGTTAAGAAGTTCGGCTATCGGCGCAGGCCAAAAAACAGCAGCCTGCAGCAAAAATAGCATTGAAGCAGCCGTACGGTAGCGCAGCCGAAGTCTGATCGGCCCTCCGGCCGCTCCTGCTGCTCATGCTGACAATCATCAAGCCCCGCGTCGAAGGCCACTTGTTACATGACAGTTCATGAGTATCCCACTGTATTTATTACTGCCATTTGTGAAACCCTTGGAATGATTGGGACGTAAATTGTTACATTTTCCTCAACCGATTTCAGTATGCAAATTATCCTTTTTACATGACTAAGACGAGGAAGTTTCGGTATCAAACGCATCCCTTCGCTTCTTTGACGTATGGCTGCGCGATTACGAGCATCTTCCCAATATTCCGGATCATAGAGAAGCTCCGGGAAGTCATTTCTTCCTGTTCTGACTTTTCCTTATTCGTTCTTTTTTGCTCAAATGACGTTGATTCCTGTTACTCAGATACGTTCTCTTCGTATTGATAATTAAAAAAGAATGATTTGGTTTTCAAAAGAGACATTATAACTTCGAAACCTAATTTCATTTTCGAACTAAAACTGGGGTTAAACTTCGAAATAGTTTCTATGCGTCATCAAATCGGGAATGTAAATGTCTAGCAAGATAAACACATATCGATCAATATTAATTCTTCTCAAGTTTCGGATGCATACTTTACTACGTCGTTGTTTATTATTATTTCGCTCTCTCATTATTTTTAATTCGAAAATTATTTTGATTCTGATTCTTCTGAATGCATCTGCGAATTACATTTTTTGTTAAAGAATGATCCTCTATCGAAGTATTCCTTGATCATTTTCTATTCCTTTAGAAGTTGACACGTCTCAGTAACTGATTCAAAGAGTAGGCTACGAGAGGGTTCCCCAACCCCCAAAGCCGATTATTTTGTAACCCCGCCCCTCCCCCTCTCCCCGCGCAAAATACTTTCTGGATAAATCACTGATATGTTTTTCTAAAATGTAAAATAAAATTATTTTTGCTCGCTTAATATCTTCGTTGTTGATTTTTTTGTTTCACCGAAACTTTTCTCATCATTCATAACAAATTTGTCTTAACGAATTATTTGCGTTTTCGTATTTATATAATTTTCAATTCTGCTTCTCTTCTTTGAACTTTCAATATAATACGAATTTAATTGCATGGATTACAATCTTTCGAAATATCATTGCTCTGTGATGAAATTGTTGTCTCCAAAGTTTTAATTTTTAGTGGTAGTTTTAGCTTGCTGAAATCAAATTCATAACCAGAAAGTTCCTACCAAGTACCACCTTTACGTTCTAATATACATACGTATATACGTAGTATAGAGAAAGTTATGAAATTCTGCGGAAAATCGATTTCGAGATTTCAACGGAAATACACGTTTTGGGGTCCCCTGATACCGAAAAAGTGTATGCGTTTTTTTTTTCGAAAATGTTCGTCCGTCTGTTTCGTCTGTCTATTCGCATGTCTATCGGTCCGTGTGTCTGTCCGTCTGTTCTTACGTCCGTGAACACTACTAGCGCCTAAACCACATGTACATTATTTTCCAAATTGAATAAACCCCTGTCCATCCGGCTCTAGTTGAAGCTTCAATTCAGCTTCCGGCTCCAATTATTTTTTAATTTCTCGTAAGAATAGAGTAGAGTACACTTATAAAAGTGGCATAGGTCCGATTTCCAAGGTTTACTCTGAATTTTCGAAAATTGCAAAAGATTGATTTTTTTCATCGTCTTCCTACAACCATAAAATTTAAGATAGAGATTTTTCCTGCAAATCAAATTTGTTGTCCATAAATATATCTCATTAAGATCGTGTAGATTTTTTTGAAAATTTTAGTAATTTTCGTGCAATAGTGCATGCAGTATTTGCAGTTTTAAAAAATAACATAAACAAGATTTTTTTCATAAACAGCTCCAAATTTTCTCTTTAAATTTTTTTTAGAGTAGAGATACTACCGAATGCACCTTATCCGATGACTTAAACACCATATTTCTCTTTTCTTTTTCTTTTTTTCAAAAATGACTAAAATGTTTTGTTTTTTCTTGTCTCTCACATTGGAAATCTTTACACTACAGGAAATTTCTTCAGTTTATTATATTTATGAGTACATGTGCTTTAAATAATGCCTAATAAACTTTCTCGAAAACTCCACAGTTTTCTGTAAAAATGAGCTCTAAATTCCGCATTTTCAGAAATGCTCCAACGCCATTTTCTCGAAAATGGCTACAAATCTTTCCAAATAATAATGCTAATTGCACTGTTTAATGCGACGTAAAGTTCATTTTGGTGTGTTCTTTTTTTCAAAAATTACACAAATGTAATTTTTTTGAAATATCTCTCACGCCATTAATTTGCGCATTTCCATCGATTAGTTTACATTGTTTGCATTTGTTACTAGAAGTACTTCAAATGACTTCAAATGAAGTTTTTCGAAAACTCAATAGATTCCTGTGAAAAGAGCTTCATATTTCGCATTTACAGTAATGCTTAATCGCCATTTTCTTAAAAAGGGCTTCAAATTTTTCAATGAAAATTGCTACTTAGGACGACGTTATAGCCTTCTTTAATATTCTTAAAACATAATTTATGTTCTACTATTTGGAAACCGAAAAGTTACGAAAATTTTTTAAAAAAATCTTTGGTCTTCTGCAATAGATGGAAGCAGGCAAGAAGGAGGAACAAGACCACACCAAGGAAATTAGAAAACTTTTCTACGAGAAAGTCTGTGCCTTTCTGTAGCACACTTAGTTTTTTATATTTTATACTATTTTCCTTATTGCGTAATATTCGTACGCCAAAAGAGTAATACGAACTGTAATACTTTACCATGTGTAGTTTTATAATGTAAGGATTTGGAAACCAAATGTATTTAGAATATTTTTATGTGTTCATAGTAAACACCGAGGGCTCCAGATGATTCGTATCTGATACGCGGTGCGGGCGCATCAGGAAGTTGAAGCGAAATAACTGCACCCTTGTCACTATCCCATGTAGACAGCCAGTGCTTGGTGACAGACACATTCTTATCTTATCTTTATGAAAATGTACATAGTTAAGTTAGTAGTTTTAGTTACTTAGTATTTTTGTTATATATGTGAGAAATACACATTGTCTAAACAGGGGCGTAATATTACAGATTTTGTTAAAAAAAAGCATATCTTGCCTTTGTTGGAATCAAACTTGGAGACTAAAGTAAACATAAAGGCAACGCACGAAGTATGTAGAGTATGCATTGAAAATCCAAGCAAAGCTTAAGCTTATTCTCCTTCATAATGGAAACGTTTTTGATTCAATGTCTGTTGACTATGCACTGATCCTCCAAGAATCTCACGCGCAAATAATGTTATTGCAAGTAAACTTCAGTGAACACAACTTGCAAGTTTGTGGCGATTTTAAAGTTCTTACAATGCTGCCGGGTCAACTATCTGGTTTTACCAAATGTCCATGCCAAACTGATTAGTTCCATTAATATTAGGAGCTCCTGAATTTTCACATTTACACGAATAAATAATATAAGCTTAATGAAACGATTCGTAAAGGCTTTAAATAAGGAAGGAGCTACTTAGGACGAGTACATATGTGAGAAATTCCCAATACAATCTGAAGCAAAATTTGCAATGGTCCTAATATACGAAAATTGATGTCAAATTTTTTAACATTAATTTAAAAACACTATGGAAGAAATGGAGAAAGCATTCTGTGAAGTTGTTTAAAAATTTCTTGGTAGCAACAAGGATCCCAATTACCGAAACACTGCGGCTAATATGTTTGAAGCATACAAAGAACTTGAATATTTCCCTGAAATTCTAGGATTTTGAGCGGAGAACACGGCGAACGATTTCACAAGGATTTGCTGTAGTTCGATAAGGGGTATCAGGGACGCTGAAGCATCAGTATGCTTGGAGACTATTGTTGGATGTTAAACCGTAAAATCCCGAAAGTCCTGAACCAAAAAGGAACAGAAGTACTTTCTGAAGTAATTAGAAATGGCTGTAAAATTTGTGTTTCCCATAGTGAAGAAAACAAGACAAAATAAAGCAAAATCACTCTACTGAAATGTATTAACAACGATACATATTAATTTCAGCAATTTGTGTATATTAAATATTGTTTTTTTTAAAATAAAAAAGTTTTAAACGTTTGTGATGAAATTCACGTAATTATACAATACATGTAAAGTGATTTCGCAAGAAAACTTTACGTGATGGAAGTAAACTGATTGAAAATTTGGATTCAGCACATCAACACTATAAGAAATCACATTTTTTTACTTTAGGCATGAAACAAAAAGTTTAAATTCGCAGGCTAGTGTTTTTGGCAAAAATCGAGAAAATATACGTGTCTTCAAATATTGTTAGTGTTGACTCAATGAATATAAACATTTGACGACATTTTAGAAGGTATCGCACGTGTTTTTCTTGATAATTATTTTCACATCTCTTGTTACTTGTTCTGTCTATTTTCACGCAAAAGAACATTGTCTTAGCTAGCACTCAGGCAATGTTAGATAACCGCTTTAAAAAACGTTCTACGTAATGAATGATTTAATATTAAACGAACGCCAGAATGCAAATTACAGATCATTTGCAAAACAAAACACTTCTCGCATTTGAAATGTGGTAAGAGATTGACATAAGAAATAAAATAATGAAATAACTGTTCGATTGTACAGCTACTAGTAATTACATTAAAAAATGTAAAGCGAATTTCAAGAAATGTATGTCAATGTAAAAGTAATGATAAAAGATATAAAAGCTTTTTTTTCTACAGATACTGAATAATTATGATAGCTCATGAACAATTGTAATAATAAATATACCGACACCTGTTTCTTCAAAGCGAGTTTAAAAACGTACTAATTTTAATTAAGTAATCTTGGGTACTTAAATGAATGGGATACAAAGAATATGAGAAAAGTATCTGCGTAGTGGTTTGGGAAACATTTGACTCAATCTTGACCTTGGCCTTGGCCTTGTGCTGGAGACTGAACTGCGAAAACACAGCCGAGCACACCTTGTACGAGCGTGTCGCGTCATGGTGTTCGGTGGTTGGCCTTCGATGAAGTTTGCAAACAAGTCAGCGTGCGTCAGATCATTTGTTTCTTCAGTGGAATAGACTCCCTCTTAACAGATAACACCAAACTCCTTCGTGAAAAGTGATAGGAAGGAAATAATCGTGAATTAAGTTTAATGAAAAAGTCTTTAATATTGACCGAGTGATTTCCAGGCATTATGAACTGACTTTGAGTCTTGAACTCTGAATATTTGATATGTTGGAATTCAAAATTTGATGCTCTTCATTCAGAATGTTATGATTTGTCCTAAAGTATTTCTTCCTGTGGTATATTTTCTAATGGGACGTCCTAGAAGTCGTCGAATTTTTACATTCTTGCTGAACCCTGAACTATTCCAGATGTTCATCATTCATCATTTGTTAGACTGATGGCCATCAATTCGCGCTTAAGTTGTTTGTTCCCAATGTACATATTCTTTCTGGTAATATAATAAAGAAGAATAACTTCTAGAATGTGTACTATATCATCATGATTCACACAGACACGTTTTCTTCTACCACATAATAAAATTGAAATTAACCTCTCAATTCTGACCAAAAATGTCAATCACATACGTATTGACAAACAAATTCTCACGTTGTAAATGAGTTCGGAAATACAAACTTGTGTTTCCCATTTCTTTTTACCTTGCTTTACATTTGACCATAAATGACACACAAATAGTACACTTGCAATCCCAAAAATTCGCAGATATTAATTTTGAAAGTGCGACAATCATAGATTTCAATCAGTCAGTATATACGAAGATATCCAATATCGTAAATAGCATTAAAAACTGTTCTATTGAGATCCATTTACAATTTTGTTGGTCATGATGCTTTTCTGAAGGAGTATGTGATCTTTCGTTTATTCAACCAGGAATTCATCGAATTGATAATCACTGAAGACTTCAGATATCATATTCATCTTCTTTAGTGACTGCAAAATTATCAATGTTATATCAGTGCTTACGTCACACTTTTACGAGACATATCCTTCACATTCTTACCCTGAAGGTTGGGTGTACGGCTCACAGATGACTTCTTGGAGAAAGTCATCCGTATGTGCCTTCGGTAAAATAGGTTATGTACTCATAATGTACTCATTATGTACTCAATAAAAGGAGGACGTGTAGATGTATTTATGTGTATTGGAGGAAACTCGAAATTCACACAGTAAAAAAATTGAAGGTAGACATGGATAATGTATCCAAGTATACCCTCAACCCATCCAAGAATATTTTCAATTTTTTATTCTGTGAATTTCGCAAGAATGCTTTCTTAAAAAAAAATAACAACTTAGTGAATGCTGGTAAAGTGATTGCATGTACTTCTGCCAATAATATTTAAAATGATACAATTAATACAATTTAACTGATCCTGTAATGTAGAATATTATATACATTCCTTAGCTCGACTCCAATAAAATCTATTTGAACCTATCTTTCTTGACTTACTCGTACCTACTTGGTAATTCAACAAGCAATATCAGTATGGGTTTCTTGTTTCAAACCTATATAGTAAATGTAGCTAGACTTCTTCATAATAAATTAAACAAGAATTCTATCAACTTTGGAATTTCTTTTTAAATTTGCGGAAGACTTTAACGATTTGGTTTTATAGAGATAAATGCATTGCCATCATGTAAGCTCCACTGACACCAATACAAGTCGTTGAAAAAAATGCGCTCTTTGTCAAAATACTCCAGGATCTAGGTAAAAATACAGAAATGCTTTATGAACATCCTCCATATTTCTGCCCGTTATTCTCCATAACCAAATGAATTCATTCCTCTCCAACACACGCACCTCGCCCACACACCGTAGTACAAAATAAAACTTATACTATATTTAACCTTAACACAATCACTCAGTATGTCATAAATAGTCAACCAATTCAAGTCTTTCTATGCTCGTTGTGTAAGAAATTACTTAAAAAACAAAAATGCATTTACGCAAAACAGAACAATATTAATACTTCACAACTCATGATAAGATTCACAACTTCTTTTCACAACACAATTTAAGAAAACAAACCACATTTCTCTTCGAAATTGCGAGATATACCATTCTTTGGTAACAACGGACGTGTTAAAGTCGAACGATTTCTACCAAGGGTATTACGAAAAATAAATTGAATCAGCAAAAAAAATATTAGACCAGTCAGTAATGGAATTGTACAACTTATTCGGGCACGCTGATCAATTAAAAAAGAGACTATGTATTCAGAAATCCCTATTACATTTATCAGCATTATCATCGTTCTTATCAAGTTGACTGTGACATAACATTAGCTTTTTTAACCAAGATGCTAATGTGGATACTCTTTAATTTCTTCCAAATCAGAACAGAAAAAAAATGCCTCAGTGTTATTTCAACTGTCAAGTATAAATTCTACCTTGAACTAATTGCAAATACATACGCACCGGTACAGCAAATACACACACAATACACCGCAAATTTCCATGTCAACACGAAAACAGTTTCGTTTGTCTTGTGGGAGTTCTGATTTGGTGTTGTTGACGTTCTTATAAGAAGAAATAAAAGAGGTCATCTTCGTCAACATATTAGAATAATGTCTAATATGTTGACGAAGATGACCTCTTTTATTTCTTCTTCGTTTGTCTTGCTGAAATTGGCATCTCTCGCATTTCTTTTGATACTCCTGCACTAGGCTATACCCACGTACGAAGTATGACATTCAATGAGTACAATTTCTTCAGTACAGTTCAGTAAGAAATGTATAATCGATAGCCCCACCTGTATAGTTTTCACCTACTGATCAGGATTTAAAGAGAAAGAGACAAATTTGGAAAAGCCTACAGCCCGAAGTGTCTTTCTGGAACGTACAAATCATTTAGTTTATTCATAATACGATATGCTGCCTTTTTCTCACAGAGTTTTAACATCTTTCTAATATATTTCAAAGCCTTTCAAAAACTGCCACAGGCCCAGCGTATGAGCGTATGTTTGCTCGTCGAATATGAGAGAATTTTGCAGGAACGGAGTCTATGCATTAAAAAGTACGACCGGGCAAGCTTTTGTTGGGTACATGATTTGACATGAACTCGAATACTACGAGTTTTATTGGCAAGTATAGTAATATTGTACGACATTACGCGAGTACAGAATTCACTCTTGTTATACTCGATGTTATAACGCAACTAACTGAACACCCTTTTTGTCATTTGTCAATGAATACCGCAAGGCCACTTGCGACATGCATCGACTTCACCTAGCCTCCTTTCATCGTAATAATGCACCTTACATTTTGAAGTCTACGACCACATACTTTCAACATTCTATCTCGTAACTCACGTGACCATAAGGAGACCAATGTCAATAAAAGTAATATGGGCCATACGATTTCAAATGGGTACCTCTGATGCGCAGAAAGTTTTCTGATTCTTTAGTAAACAAATTTAAAAATACATTTTTAAATTCTCAACTTATTCGTTTGTAATACAATCTCAACACCAAGTTGTCACCTGAAAGATAAGTTGGATCTTCTGCCTTTAAACTTACCTATTTGTCACTTACTCGTACAGTTGTCATTGCATTTTTATTTTATTTTTTTAAAGATTTAAAATGAGTAAACAAGGTCAGTGTGAACCCACCTACAATAACAACTTTCTAAATGCTCGCATCGTTTGACTCTTTATCATAGCCAAATAAAACTATTATTTAAAAGATACCACAACAACAGCAACCTTGCCCGATTTCAAGGTCGTAGTCCTAAAAATTCAATAAAAAAAAAACGAGCATTGACCAGAATTTTCCACGAACAAACATCCCAAGCCAACTTCCACAGGAAACGACATTCCTGGCCCGGTTCGCCTATTAAGCGACGTCGCGAATGTCCGGTTGGCGCCCGGCAGGGGGTGGGGGGAGGGGCGGCCCACACCCAAACACACCACGTGCGCGGGCCGGCGCCGCGTCGGGGAGCCGCCCCCACGCGACGGCGGCGGCGCCGGGTATCGCCCTCGCTCAGCATGCCGAGTCGCGATGATAACGCGCGACGGCGCGGCGGCGAAGCCGAGGCCGGCGGCGCGCGGGGCGGGCGGGGCCGCGGCGCGTATATAGTCGGGCGCGCCCGACCGCCCGGCGACATTCCCCCGCCGCCGCGTCGCAGCCGCTGCTCCGCGCCGCCCTGCTGCGCTGAAACGGAGGCCGCGTGTTACATCAGCCGCGGGCGCCGGTAGCCTGTTCGCGCCGTCCGTCGCTCTTTCCCGTCCGGCCGCCGGCGCGTCCGCCCCCCGCCACGGCCCAGGCCCGCCCCCCCCCCCCGCTGACACCCCCCGCGCCCCGCCGCCATGCAAGCCGTGGAGCACCCCCCTCCGTCGCCGCCCCCGGAGCACCAGCACGCCCACGACGCCCTGGAGCACGGCAGCACGCCGGGCCTGTGGGTGTTCGGGTACGGCTCCCTGTGCTGGCACCCGGGCTTCGAGTTCGAGCAGTCCGTCACGGGCTACGTGCGCGGCTGGGCGCGGCGCTTCTGGCAAGGCAACACCACGCACCGAGGCACCGAGGGCAAGGTGAGCTACCGCAAGAGCTGCGCTTCCACGCCGCTTCCGCTTCCGGTTCGTGACGTCACGGCGCGCTGCCCGTCTCGCGGCGCCCGCCGAGTTAAAACCTCCGTTACCTTCGGATGGACCTGCGCTGGTGCCACGTCCTTGCTGACACATTGCGGGTCGTTGCCACCAGCTGTTGCTCTATCCCATTTCTCGCAGCGCGTGTCTTCATTCTTTTCTGACGTTTCAATGCTGCAGCTGTGCAAGGGTTGACAGACAAACAAGGAAGTCCCTTCGCTTCAACAAGTAATTTCGGTTCTTGCGCGTTGCCAGTGTGTGTTATTATTTAGCCAATCGTATATGTTAATGATTGTCAAAAGCGTGCCATGATAATTCTGACTGGTGTGGTATGTACGATAATAATCACTCTCTAACAGATTTGTTCTATAATGCAATGCGTGAACCTATAGTGAGATTCAATGTTTGTTTTACATCTTCCTTCAAACACTACCGATAAAAATATTCCAGATCTTTGTTCATTCAAAGGTTCAGTGATTTCTCCATCAAGCATAACACAATTTTCCTCACGCATAACTTTCCACACTGCCAAGCAAGTCATTGCCACATGAGATCCACAAAGAGAACTCTTCCGCAAGCAAGTCGTCGGGCAGGGCACTTCAAAAGGAGGCCGACCGCCTGGATCGGAAGAACCATCGGTCAGTTTTCTATGCCTTTTCCCTCCGTCAGCCCTCAGAGCCCGTTACTTTCTCCCCAGGAATTTCAAACCTCGGAGGGCGGGCAGTGGCTCTTCTCAGGTGGCCTCCCACTCGCCGTCTCTCCATCGCGCCATCCGCCATCTTGTCGACATTTTTTGCAAAAACATCCTGTGGTTTACTCAATGGCGAGGGCCATTAGTGCTGTTCTTGTGAGATACTTCTCTCCTTTTCCTGTTCTTCATAGAGAAGATAACAGTTATAGAAATCTCTGATTCCTAAGTAAGATACTAGTTGCAATTTCCCGACCGATATAAACATGAAGAGTTTTAGTCTTATAGGTAGAAATATATACCAATTCTTTGCAGGTGTCTCTCTATTATCTCTATAAATATTTAAAAACTATTCCCCCGCTTCTTTAATTCTAATATCCCGTTGGTTAAAAATCTGTAGACACACATAAAGGTGTTATAACGTACATATCTAGTTTGGATAAATTGATTAATTGCTACAATACCTTAAGAACTCATGTTATACATTCCTTAATTTGATAAAAATATTTATAATTCGTCTATTAATTGTTCTGTAAGAAGACAAATACATTTCGTCGATAATTTACGTTTTACTACTGCATGTTTACAAATATGTGAGATCTTCTTAATTGCTTACATGGGAATGAACTATCAGCTGCGGTTCCACTTATCTAGCATAGTTACAAAGTAATAAGGTTCAAAGAACCCGGTGTGACTTATCTTTCGTGAAAGTCCGGGTGTTCTTGAGATTAAAAGAACTCGATAACATTCAATGAAAACGCTTGCTCTTTCACTTTGCTTGTAACTTACCCACCGAAAGTCTCAATCTTGTAAGTTATTTAGATATTTGTTGAAGAATGTGTGTTTTAGTATCTTATAGTACAAACTATGACATCGTCAGTTAATCATGACTTTACACACCTCTGGCAACATGCAGAGTATATAAAACAAAGAAATGGAGAACGAGAACTGAATAATTTTGTCAAAACTGAAAATGAAAGATAAGATAGTATGAACTTTGAATCCTGCGACGGGCGAGATCTTCAGCGATACACAAATAAGTATCGGAAATATGGTTCCTCCCTCCACTCAGTGACAGACGTTGACAGCGACAACATAGAGATTAGTTCTGTATCAATGCATGTGGTGACACATTACTCAAAGGTGACGATACTAAAGGAAACAAACTCTGAATTCCTTAAACTAATATGAAGGTGATAACTAACATATGTTCGAAGATATATTCCGGAGCGGATAAAGTCAACAGCAGATTTCCACTTTCAAAACATTTTTTTCCCGGGCAAGCTCTTGCTTGTACACTCCCTATGTCACTCCAAAATGTCACGTGTTGTGACAAGAAGCTTTCATATTATTTTTGTGTATAATAGATTCTTTCAAAAACATAGTATCTGAAGGAAGTCAATGAATCGTGAGCATTGATAAACGGCGGCACTCCGGCATTCGAGATATCTTGTGCATGAAGAACCACCGCGTTTCTGCCGAGTGTGGGTGTGCAAAATGAAAGTGTTATGGCGGAAGGCTGCCAGCGGCCGGCGTTCGGCTGCGGCTATGCCGCTGCCTCGGACCGGGGCTATTTCGGCACCGGGGCAAATATAGGCGGAGAGCGGTGCCCGGGCCACCCTCCCCGCCTCGCCCCTCGCCGCCACGCGCGGGCCCCGCGCCAGCCCCGAGCCGCGTGGCCCGCCTTGACCCCGCCGCCGGGCTGACACGTGACCAAAAGGGCCGCCGAGGAATTCATTACAGTCCGCCCAAGGGCACGTTCGAGACGGAAAAAAGTTAGATTTTTTTCAAACAACTCCTCTAGCCCGCGAATGCGTAGGCGTATGCCAACTGCATCGACTTTTCCTACGCCGTTTACCCACCTCCCCTAAAAGGCATGGCCCGACTGCATCCCGAGCCGTTTTCCTCTTTAGTTTAGCGATACATTTCTTTGTTTACTGTGATCTGTTTAGTATCATATTGGTATACTATAATTGATCCTGACTTATGTCTTCAAGAAACATTCTCACATCCTTGTAGAGCACTTCTAACGTTGCAAACCACTGTTTAAAAGTTTGAGGAAACAAAACTTGAAGTCTCCTATCACGAGCATGTTCTTCCCCCTGACTTAACGTACATCATTTCGAAAATTCTGTCATGTTCATCTGCGTTTGAGGCTTTCTCTGGACTGCTGCGGGAAAATCGATGTGCAACACTTATGAATGGAAACACAACAAAAATACTCCTTCCGAAACATCGGATGAACCAAATGGGACACAATCGGGTTGTGCCTTCTCAGCTAACAAAAAGTGAAAGGGAATTAGCTGGGAAGCGATGGATGCACCTGATCGCGGGATACAGTCGGGCAAATCCCCAGATACGTTCCCCTTTATTAAACTTAAAATGATTTTATGCTTAATGAATTTAATTACAGACATCGGTATTGTTTGATTGACTTAAAACCTTTCCGAATTTCATATTAAAATTAGGAAATTAAATTCTCTCAGGAGGTTGTAAGTTTTCGGTTACCGCAGCATAAGCATTTATTAAATAAACTCGATAAGTAAAAAGAAGTTGTAAAAATATGTAAATTTGGTATCGCAATAAACACTAACAATCCGAGAGGTGAATATAGGAGTCATTGCTTCGTTTCAGTTCTCATTAGATCTCTTCCCTGGTGCAAGAATTTCATTTAAACAAATACAAAAAATAATTAAAGAAAAAGGATGATTTAGAGGCAAGAACTTTCACGCCTAGCCCAAATGATGCGAGAATTTATCGAAAACGTTAACAATTGTGGTGGAAAACCGCATGTAGCGCAGAGAAAACGCCTCTCGTGACCTATCTGAGGGAACCGGAGCAGAACTGATGGGAGCACTGAGGTGATCCGAAACCGCAAACTGCAAGCGAAGTGTCTCTCAGGTTGGAGCCCATGGACAACAACTTTGCTCTATCGCAATAGTAACCTTCAGTTCACTCTAGAAGAAAGGTCAGCGAACATCGTTTGACACAAAGGATTTCGAAACCAATTCCCTTCTTAGCACCCGGAACTGAATTTACCATCAGTCGAAATGGTCGTTATTTTATTATAGGGTTATTATGAACCCTACACTATTTTTTCTTCAGAAATGGATATTGAAGAGGCGGAATAAATTGATCCATACGAAACTCAGAACAACATGGAATTGGTTGAAATGAATGAAGGATAGCGAGAATTGAAAACCTTGATATTTAATATGGATTGGTACGTTTACAATATAAATCCCTTTACTTCAACAAAAGGTTATGTAGAAGACTGAAGCTCTAATAGGGTGAATTAGACACGTTAGATGTCGATGAGTTAAATACTGTTCTAATTACTCGTACATTATCAAAACAAATAAAAATTATCATAAAGATTGATAAGAAATATTTCTTAAATTAGCACTTCCATTTAATTTATGAAGAATAAAAAAAAAGTATATAACAATCATCTGTTTTTCGTTTACCGTTGCAATAAGTTTTCTCTGAGCGTACTCGCGAGTGAAAATTCCTAGTTTTTCAAAGGTTGCTAACCTCGCTTTGTTGGTACTGTAATTCATCAACCAATTATTAATGGTTTAAAGGTGAGCAAGAATTTCTGGAACTCAAGTACACTTGCGCAGATATATTCCCCGCCACCACCCCGGACTTTCATGTAGTTTTTCTACTTTTTTGACGAAAAAATCAAATTAATTTCCTAACCAACGATAAATTTTGACATATGACTTCATGTGTCGACCTGGATGGCCGAGGTGGCTAAGAGCGAGTACCGACTCAGCGCTTCGGTCCGAAGGGTCGCGGGTTCGAGTCCCGCCTTGGGCATGGTTGTTTGTCCCTTGACTTTGTATGTTGTCGCGGAGGGCCTCGCGTTCTGCTGACCCCAGATCAGAAGTGTGTTGGTGTCTAGTGTATGGTCGAATATGCGTCCCATCGGAACGTAAAGGGTAACCAGCTGTCGGCTGAAAAAAAAACCCTAGAAAGAAAGAAAGAAGAAGACTTCATATGTCGTACACATCGCCATTACGCGTCTTTGCAATTGAACGGAAATCCTCCTGATCAAGAGATGCCCTCCTGAAGCCCCGAGCCTTAAGCGGTCGCGGTCTCCGAGGGGAGCTATTCGTAGGTGCCGCGCGTTGGCGTAGGCCCGGGTTCGCGGCCGGCCAGGCTCCGCGCCAGGTGCGGCGGCCTTGCTTGGTCTCCGTGGGCCGCAGCGGCTGCTGCTTTATTGGGTCACCAACTCCCACCGCCGCTGGTGACGCGCTGGCCTCGGCGAAGGCCACGCGGAGGCCGCGACGGAGGCGGTGTGGAAGGATTTGCCTAAGGATGAGCCAAAGTGACAGTTCGCGTAACAAGTGAACATCACATGTCATTCAGAGAAGTATCCCTCCGCGACAGCTGTTCAGCCACGCCCCTTCGTAAAGTGCTAATAGCTCCTGTGAAAACGTCCCTATGCAGGAGTCTAAGAGTTTCACTGAGGTATATGCACGTACGCGAGTCCGGGAAATATTTAAATTTGATTACGTACGTGTAAAATCTCTTAACATGCTCTCACAATCAGTAAAAGAAAACTGCCACGAATGTAAATAGAAAGAAAAATGATTTTAAGTCGGAAACACGTGCACCAGTATGCATTTCGCATCCATGTCTCGGTTTTAAAATAAACATATTATTTATCGTACAAAAAGTAAATTTAATGTAATGCTTATAGAAAAAAAGAATTTTTACAGAAGAGCACATAACACTGCACTTCCTAATTTCAATTATTTATCGCGGTGCACTATATTTTTGTCGGACGAGGACATCACAAAAAGAAGCGTCGACGCAATTTACAAGATAGCCAACTGCAAACGAACGAATGCAGGAAGGGAGTCTAATGGGCTCGAGGGCACAACGACCACAGAACCTTCAGTTATGTTGCCAACACTAGCTGTCACTTTAGTTCATCCTTAGGAAAATCGTGCTATAGTCCGCGCGGTGCGGCGCATCGTACGCCTTTCACTGCATCATCGTGCATCATCGCGCGCGGAAGGACGAGAGGAAGGGTGCGGATGGACAGGGGGGATGGTAGAAATCGTGCCCACCTCCCCCTCGTGATTGATTCAGCTGCTAGTTGGAGGAGAATTCTAGAGGATGCCTGCTCTGATGAGTTTTCTGTGGTTTCTTCGATCAACACCGGGCGAATGCCGGCCTTAATAGAGGGGCCATGGACCGTGCTCGATCTTTCCTTCTTTTTCGTTGTCCTATCCTCACTCTCACCTTACATACACACACTTACTCCCACATGCACTTCACTACCACACATGTCGCGAGAGCAGTTGGGACCTTAGAGCTTGTCGCGACTGGGGCGGTGCCCTGCTGGGCGGAGCTTCCTGGTTGAAGAAAACCCCGCTAGCCGATTGTAGCTCGGCACCGGATCTCGCCATTTAGCGGGGGATAATCGCTGCCACCTCCCTCAAAAATCTCCCACTACACTTCCAAGACGAATGACCTTAGCAGTTGACGCGCCCGGAAACAGGAAATAATCAAATAACCCAGAAACTTTGATGTCCACGACTGGAAAAGTGTTGATTTGCTTCTGCCAGGGACACATTGAGCTTTTCAAATCAAGGTGTGCAAATCAAGTAAATTAAAAATGAGGACATTTCCAAGATCACTCACAATTTAAGGAGATTACTGCGAAAGCGAAAGTGGTCACTCGTCAATTCGTGGATCCGCACCCGCGCTCCTGGGAAAGATTACCAATTTCCAGCCTGCAAAGAAGTGATTGGACAATGTCAGGCCTTCAACAGCTAAAATCTCGTTATTATTTCGAAAATTACAAATACGTTCATTAATATATTTACACTGTGTTAAGTCCATCTTTCATTCTGTGAAGCAATAAAGGAAAATCGACGGTTTACGATAGGCGATACAAATTTCTTGTAGTAAACTTTAAACTCTACGAAATGATTGGGTTTCCGCAGTAATGTGTTTATTAGACAAAAGTATTTCCCCGTGCTTTAAAACCTTATTTAGCTTCAGCGTCCTACGTCACGAAACATTCTATTTCCGTTCTTAGTTCAAAAGGCAATCGTTTCCTCGTAAACTATTTCTTCTTACCTATTCCTGCAAGATAGCTCAATTTTCTCGCTCCAATTACAGGTCCCCTTACCTTTGAACCACCTTGAAGCTATGAATAAGCAACCTTCGATTCATATCCTCAAGCCAATCAATCACACGGGTGCGAGCTGTTGCAGTTAATACTAAATATTCGGAGCCACGTGGGATGGGCCCGTTTCCCGGGGTTTATGTAACGACGTCTCGGGGCGCGTCGGTTGGCGTCGGGGCCGGGTGGGGCCGGGCTGGGCGCGGCGGCTTCGAGGAAGAAGAGAGGGTGGGAGCTGAGAGGGGGGGGAGGGGGGGCGGGGTAGGGCGGCGTGGGAGGAACGAAACGGTGGGTACGAGAAGGGCAGGACGGAGTGGGATGTGGCAGGGGCGAGGCGGCTTGGAGGAAGAGGAAGGGTGGGGCAGGGCGGGCCGGGACGGGATGAGATGGCTTGGGAGGAACGAAACGGCGGGTGCGAGGAGAAGGGGCGGGGTGGGGCGGGGGGGGCGGGGGGGGCGGGTGGGGTGGGGGGGGGGCGGAGTGGCGAGAGGGGTGGGGGAGCGGAGGGGCTATCCCTGGGCGTTCCCTGCGCCCGCGCCTGCTCACGTGGCTGGAGCGTGAACCCGAGATGGGCAGCGGGCGGAGGGGGGAGGGGAAAGACGTTGGCGACGTCGCGACAAACATTGGCACGCGCGTGTATGCGCCACGTGCTCTGGCAAGACGCACGCTGATCCCAGACCGGACATAACACATACACACACGCACACACACATAAGAATAGAATAAATAAAATTAAGCAAAATAAAAAGAATTAAAACTAATTTCAAATTTTAAAATCGATAGCTACATACAACCGCAACTTTTAGGACAAGAGGAAATCGCCGGTAACGATAAGTATACGGCAATGTAAGTGATATTAATTGAGCAATTTTTAAATGCATTAATTCAGTGAATGTTAAAAGAAGCCAAATTCTCCGTAAAATTATTTCTCCGTAAAACGTGAGACATAATGACTTCGTGAGTGAATATGAATTGGCAATTTCTAACATTTATTATGATGTTAACAGTAAATTCTGTAATTATTCTCGACATTGTCAACAAATGACTCTGAAAAAGAAATTTGGTCAAAATATTCATTTCATGACATTTTATTTTGAATTAATCATTTTAGGAACTTTTTCATTAGTACGTTTAATTCCCTTTTTGAAATCACAGAAAATACTCGTACGCTCTGTCGCATTTTGCTTCCCATGCCAGTTTCTTTCGCGACTTTTCGGGCCGTAGCAATAGCGGTCCAAAAAAGCCAGCGCCGCCGCCGCCTTTGCCGTCCCTGCCCTCCTCTCCCCGCCATTTCGACCCCAGCGCGCGACCGCCCACCGCGACCTCACGCATAAAGAGCGCGGGTCGCACGTCCCCTGATAAACGCGTATGGTCACGCTTGGAATTCTAGTTGCGTGAGCCGCTGCCTCGTTTGGTCAGGAATCGAGTAGGCACTACGTGTGCGCTCAAAAACACGAGCCGTTATCGAAGATACGTTTGTCCTGGAGTCGCATTTACAGACATTTGAGGATACGTAGTTGCGATTTATGTTAGGCGAGTCGTTTCATCCCCAGCTTCATTAGACAGCTCTTTCGTATAGAGGCTACGTCTTCCTTGATAAATGAGTTGAGAGGTTTGCTACAATTTCACACATTTAGAAATGGCACGAATGCCAAAGTGCTTCCTAAGCTCGAAGCAATTGCGCAATATATAGACAGTGGAAATCCCTGTCATAAATATATTCACTAATACCAAACGGAGGCGCTCAATATTTAACGACACTACAAACTTTCTCCACTTTAGTGAAAGCGGGTATTACCTAATTTTATTATGATGAATATTTATGAACTAGAGAGTGTCTAAAAACTATAGAATAAAAATTAGCTTTCTGGGTTTGTTTCATCATCACACATCAATATCCTGGGTCCATTACAGTTCACATCACAGAAACCTAGTGTTGAGGATCATGGCCAGACGGTTCTCGGTTTGACTAATTAGTGATTCCGGACGCGTCAACTGTTAAGGTTATTAGTCCCGTAAGTGTAATGCATGTTTTCATCGTGGGAGATGGCGGTGATCTTCTCCGGCTGGCCAGCGAGTTCTGGCGCCGACCTACGTCGGCTTTCGGGGATATTTCCCAACCAGGTATCTCCAACCAGCGTTTCACCGCCCCACCCGGAACAAGCTCTAAGCTCGCGATTGGGGTCTCAACAAGTGTGATAGTATAGTGCATGTTAGTGTTAATGTGTGTAAGTGAGGGGGAGGCTAAGACAAGAAAAAAACAAAGGAAAGATCGCGCGCGGTCCGTGGCCCGGTTGTTACGGTACTTCTCCGGCATTCGCCCGGTTTGATTGGAGAAACCACAGAAAGATCAGAGCAGAGCAGACGCTTCTCGTCAGCGTGCGCTTCTTGCACCTGCATTATTCAGCGCAGCCTCCGGGAGGCTGTGGGAGTCGGCGAGGCGCGCCCGCGAATGCGCTCCACGTGTGGCGAGCGCTGACGCATCGGGCGGAGGAGGCCTTCCGGACCACACGACACGGCCCCGCCCCCTCCAGCGCCGCGCGCGCACACGTCATTCTATTCCGCTCGTTAAGGCGCCAGTGAAAGGAGAGGCCGCAGGATGGGGGAGGCGACCGCTGCATTCATCTCTTCCGCGGCCTTCACTCGCCTGTCTCCTCGTGCAGTTTGTTCGTTTCCGTGATGCTTCTGGATAGGTTACATGCTGCAACATTCACTTACTCAACCACCATCCTCAAGCATAGGCTGCAATTTTTTTCTTCTTTTTATTTTCTTCTTTTTTTGTTTTTCATTTTTCTTTTCCTTTTTTTTCTTTCTTTCTTTTTTTCTTTTCTTTCTTTCTTTCTTTCTTTTTTTTTCTTTCTTCCTTCTTCAAGATACCAATTGGCTGGTGACCTTTATTGTGATTCTTGTAAAACTCTCAAGAGTCACTTGAAATTGTGCCAAGTGCACTGTGCTCTCTTGACATCTGGGCCGTTCATGATACATGTGCAGCCATTTCGTGCTCCTTCAGTATCAATCAACAATCAAAAACTTTTTATTCACACGTTTATTGTGTCGTGCTGCTTGAGGACCATTTTGTTCGCAAGAAAGCTTTGCAATATGTCACCTTAGAACGAGAAGGACTACTTAAACCTGAATATGAAACCCATCCCCCAGAGTTCATAAACGAGTTCATGGAGAGCCCAAGGCAACACAGCCTATCATCAGTGAAATAAAATAGATAAGTTAAGATTGTGTTACACAATGCTTTTATACGAGCCTTTAATGCCGACAAATTAGTGCGAATTGCTTCATCTCTGTCAGTGGCGAGGTTAAGGAGGACAAAGGACTCAATGACTTACTGGAGAAACATTTCTTCCATCACGAGAACTCTAGTGATGGCTCTTTAGTGAATAGACAATAGCTCTTTAGTGAAGACAACTGTCGTTTGGAATATACCTGCATTCATTTGCTAACCCGTTTTCTAAGACGTATATATTGTACCAGATTTATAATGAAAGAACATTTTCTAGTTGAAATTAGCCTACAAAAGGATATTATTCCAAGGGCGTTTTCGAATATTGTACAAAGAAGAAAATTAAAATTCATTTCCTAAGAATCGTATCTCCATTTCCGTTTGTTTTGTAGTTTTACCTACCAATATATTGTTAAGACGCTTCTCTACCATGCTGCCAAACGTTCTATTAAATATGGCGTTTCTGTAAAAAGTTTTAGAAAAGATAATAGTTTTAGACTTAATAACTAAATAGTTTAATAATCATAACTTGAATTATAACACCGGATTACAATATTTGCCCTTCTTGAAAAATTGTATTCAAGATAGGTCCCTTTGAAAATAAGCTCTTCGCGTAAAACGATACTTCTCGTATGGGGTGGCAACACTGCTCACCGGCGTCAGCGGCGGGGGCGGCGACACTCCGCGGGGGAGTCGGCGCGTGCGGGGGCTCGTAAGAAGCGTGCCAAGGTCACGACTGACGCCCGTCGCGCCGCAGATGTTTTTGGCGCGGTCGGTGCGAAGACGCCTGCAACCGCCCGCCCGCCCCGCGCCGCGCCGCGCCGCGCCGCGCCGCGCCGCGCCGCACGTCGATGTACATTGAGGTTCCCCCACGCTGGCGCGGACCTCGGAACGACGACGATCGGAGCCTGGGCGTGGCAATGGACTCGAGAAATTACTATCACGTGGGTTGCTAGGAATAATTGGTGTTTTAACTATTCCAGTTTAGCTCTAATTACCACGGTACTCAGTAATTTTCAAAGTGTACTACGGCTGAGTGTAGTTCAGTGTCAACATTAGCTGTCTCTGCAGTGATTCTGGAATCTTCAGATTCGAGTCCCGACGATGGATTATCGACTCTAGCTACTCAGCTAGATCGAAGTGTTTTAGTAATACATTGTCAATAGACAGTTACATTATCGTTAAAATACTTGAAATATTATTAGTATTCCGATTACTTGTTTGCAAACTCTATATTCGCTTTCTCTATCATTCATTTTAACATTTGATCGTCTCCTACTTATGTTTTTTTTTTCGTATAAATAAAGAAAAGTTTGACTTCCAACAATAATTGGTGTGCATCACTTTGACAGTTCGTTAGTCTGTGCTGGCTGGCACACGACATAGCTGTGCATCGTGGCGTCATCAACGCCTTGACCTTGTTCTTGCAGCTATTTTTGTCTTCTGGAATCTGTTTCCCACCCACCGTCGTTGGCACGCCCTAGAGAACGGGCCGTGATTCAAATGGAGAAAAACGTGCAATACTACCATCTGTTCAATCTATTTTTTTCTTTTCTTATTTCTTTTATACCCATTTGCCAGCATATTAGCATTCAATTGTTTCTGTCATGTATATCTTATTATTATTCCATTGCGAATAGTAAGGCCACAGCATCTTTTTTATATATAAATCAAGTATTATTAAAGTAATACGATCCTTTTGAAATAATGTTTATCCACAAAATTATTGTTATGTTTGTTCCGGGCCAAATATTATGCAAAATAATGTATAGTGTCGTTCTGATCAATTTATGCATTTGTTATAATATTTAATTAAATGTAGTATGCTTACTTAAGTTAATAAAATTATAATTGATTTTATTCTAATGATCATTTTCTTTTGTTTACAGCCTGGCCGTGTTGCAACTCTTATCGAAGAAAAAGAGGTAAGTTCATCTTTCAGCACAAATAGACACCAAAATACGTTTTCATAGAACAAATTTCCACTTTTTATCCTAAACTCAAAGTCCATGCTTGCGGAAAACTTTGAAGTACTGGAAACAACACGTTCCAAGAAAGATACTGGAAACACGATGTTACGACCGAGATGCACCTGCCCCTAATCCAAGAACACTGAGCCGTCCATTACCTGACACATCGCGCTGTCGATACGAGCGGTGGAAAGTGGTTGTTCGTGTCGCATGCTTTCCAGATAATGCGATCTGATAAGCTCATTATTCTCACGACCGTTCTATCCTCCTCACTCGAACTATCAGCCACTGTTATCATGACCGAACTCTTCAACACTTATTATAATGCCTCTATCGTGGATAATCACGCAAGATATAACTGGATGGAGTGTACCTAAGCTTCCTGTTCCTCGCATAGTTATATTAGTTTCGCTGAATGTGTATCTAACATTTTCGGCTCATAATGAAATTATTTTTACGTAAAGGAAACTAGTACAGGAAAATGTGACGAGTCTATAAACAATGTATGTGCGAATATTGAAGACCTTATGAAGTCTTTTTAACTCAAATTTCTTATCAAAAATCTGAAACACTATTTTGAATCTACTGTATAATTTCCCTGTAACGTGTCATATTTCTTCGTAATTCTTCTCTCTAAACAACGTATGCATAAAGGATACAGATTTATAGAGAATATCAGTGTTTTACGTTATAGGGAGCTTTTCTCCTATTGACGTTCGGACGACAGGACACTGGACTAAAGGAAAGTAATCAAATTTGGTTGGTTGCCAATGTATTCCACGAAATTGTTCGAGCATGAAGATTACACTTATAACTCGAATACATATACTTCTAGTTGGCACGAATTATGCATAGGATCGTAAGTCGTTCAATGAAGAGGGTAAATATTCTTGATTTCATTCTACTCAGCTCCCTCCCACGCGCTTTCCATCCTTTTCAGTATCTCTACTCCACTTACTGTTTTCCACACAATCTGCATGGAACTCGGAATCGAACATCTACACACACGCATACACTGAGATTTAAATGCAGTGAGCCTTCAAGGTCACGAGCTGAAAGAAGAGGGGGACACTGTCAACCCATCTGGAGCTTCGTTACGATTTATTATTTACATTGAAGTTCTCGATTGAATAAGTGTTCCAGTCTCCTTCCAACTCGTGAACTTCAAGGGAAAAAAAAAAGTGTCCCTTCAAGTTCACGAGCTGAAAAGAGAGGGGGACACCGTCATTCAATCGGGAGGTTTAATACCGAAAAGTTCAGGTCGGGATTGGACGACAGTGTCCCCCTCTCCTGCCACCTCCTGACCTTGATGGGAGACACTGTTTTAATGGGAGTGTAACAGAAACACATGCTGCCGTGTGTGAAACTCGTGCTGACGTGGGTCTTTCTATCTTGCAGGGCGTGGTGTGGGGCCGTGCGTTTGCCGTGACCGGTGACGCGGCGCTGCCGTACCTGGACACGCGCGAGTGCCGGCTGGGCGGCTACCGCACGCAGCTCACCACCTTCCACCCGGGCTGCTGCCCCGAGCGCACGCTCACCGCGCTGGTGTACGTGGCGCTGCCCTGCAACGCGCTGTGGCTGGGGGACGCGCCGCTGCCCGAGATGGCGCGCCAGATCGTGGCTTCGCGCGGCCCCAGCGGCCACAACGTGGAGTACATCCTGCGGCTGGCGGCGTTCATGCGCCACCAGGCGCCCGACTCGCCCGACGACCACTTGTTCGCGCTGGAGAAGCTGGTCGGGACACGGCGGCGCGGCAGCGGCTGTGCCTGCGGGCGCTCATGGGCGACCACCCCTACGGAGAGTGCGTGGACGCGGAGGGCCCCTGCGTCGAGGTGGACACGCCCACCTCCTCCGAGCACTCGTCGGCGTCGTCGTCGGACGAGAGCGAGCCCGAGGGCGCGGTGGGCCCCGCCCCCGGTCCCGCCCCGGTCCCGCCCCGCCGCGCCGCCGCCGCGCCGCAACCCGGATCCTTCAAGACTATCGAACCTTCCAATTAACAAAGGCCAACGTTTTTAGTCCCCCCCCAAGAAGCTACGCTGCCTCAACATCTAGTCGCAGCTTTCTTTTGTTTCTTCGCATTCAAGACTATCGAACCTTCCAATTAACAAAGGCCAACGTTTTTAGTTCTCAGAATACAAATCTCATTCGTGTGTGGTCAATGTGAAGGACCTGAAATGTAAAAAATCACAGGCCAGCCCTACGGATGGTGCATGGTCGCGGAGGATGGTGCGTGGACGTGTCCGTTCAAGAAGCTACACTGCCTCAACATCTAGCCGCAGTCTTCTTTGGTTTCTTGTCTTTTTCTACGTGTTTCCTTCAAGACTATCGGACCTTCTTCGAACTTACAAAGGCCAACGTTTTTACTTCTCAGAATACAAATCTCACTTGTGTGTGGTGATATATGAAGTTCCTGAAACGGTCATTCAAATACGAGCAGCCATGTTGTTGATCTGGTGCTAAATCGCGATTATCGCTTGTTCAGGTTGGGCGGATATGTTTTTGACCAACATTTTGCTACAAATCGCTTATGTTTAGTCGAGTGACTTCTAGTTCTGAGGCCCGTTTTGAGTGACTGAAATATTCAAAACTCTAGTTTTCTTCGGAGTGTTTTCTTTCCGAGACTATTCAATAATGGCGTCATTTTCATATTGAAAATAGCGTACTGAGAAAGAAATGCATGCGTGTGCAATTATCTATGGCAATCTAACGAAGAAGAAGAATAATAGTAAAATTGACATTTATTATTCGTTACATATGTACGATTTATATCATTTATTTCGATGTTGTATTTTGTTATTTCTGTTGTATTATTCTAATTTATTATATTCATATATATTCGATATTAAGATGATACAACATATACTACACATACAGCAATTAAGCACGCCATAGATTTTTTTAATTTGAATTTGAATATTTGTGCTAAGTATAAAATATCAGTATTATAATTTTTATTGTGTATTGTCATTTTATGTTATGCTATTTTTGTATAAAATCTCAATAATTTGTAAGAAACTATTACATTTCTGCTATGTAAAAACTCGATGTGATTTGACGTAAGTGCTTGTCGCACAACACTTTATTACCAAACGATTGTGGAAAGTTGTTTACTTCCATCTCAATTTGTATGGGAAATATTTTCGCCATGAGAATATCTCCTTACCTATTTAAGGAATATAAAATTTCTTCACATATTTTTAAAATGTTTACCTTTATTTCCAAACACTGTTTCTTCTAAATATCTCATGGTCTTCCTCTTATCACTTACACACGTACATTTTGGCAGTTGTCTTAGCTTAGGAACCAAAGCCTTACTAGTGTCCAATCTAACTTATAGTCTAATAACTCTCATTTTCAGGAAGTGTTTTCTCAAAGTCTTAAGATCGATATTTATTAGTAACTATATGTTTAAACTAGGCAAGTAAATATAACTAATATATTTTATCAATTCGATTAAATCCTGGCCAATAATATTATTCTAAAGGACCACTTTATCACCCATGGTAGATTATTTTTAATATACTCTCGGGAGCACTGCGGGCAGTGGCGCGGACAACTATTTGTCCTGACGTAACCTTACATAATTTTAAATTTTTGTTTTGTATTAAAATTGTGATAAAATAAACCCAAATGTTACACAGGACAATAAAAATACTTTATCTACTCGATAGAGATACATCGTCTCCTTTAGGTAATACCTTCTATTCGTAAAGTGCCTATAGTCTGGTATAATACAAGTGAATATTTTCGCTAGGCATGTTAATTGAAAATTCATTCATAGAGTGGTTAACAAAAGAATATTGAGCTATGTAGGTGTGAACGTTTTTAAATGGAAAACGAATACGAAGAGTAGATACTTCTGAATAATAGTGAACTTGGTTCCTTTCCTATCAGGCCTTACATTGCTGTTGCTTAGTTCAAGACATCATCGTTTCACTGGTGGAGAATGCGCGAATACTACTAACATTATTTTTATTTATGTAATAAGTATAGTGAAATGTAATAAACGAGTAAATCTCTAGATTTAGATATAAAATAACGTCACAAGCAATTTCAAATGATTTACAAAACATCATCAGGTTTATTACCGCAAATTTTAGTCTCACTCTATTAGATATTACTACCTATACTCAATCTTAGAAACTAATTACTCTCTTTAAGGATTTCACAAACAATAAAGTAATATCAGTTTAAATATTGAAGCATTTCTGTACCTTTTAACTATCTGAATTATTTGAGATATGAAATTCTCTAAAATAGTGACTTTGTAAATGCTAAGAGTAGTAGAACATGTTTCCCTGTATTCCAGAACAATTATTTATTAATTATTACTTACAATTATTTCATTTGTTCGAATAATCCCTTGCTACGTAATGATCACGCCAAAATTCCAAGCAAAATTATTTAATGGCGATGGCATAAATTCAATCGGGCTCTGGTTTGTCAACTAAGTTTCGAGGAGAATCTCTAATGCACACCCTGTTTTTTATAGCTCTTCCTAAGTTCTAAAATTTGTATTTAACTTCAGAAATTTCACAAAATACTTCCTTTAATACGCCCATGGCCTTTGAAGTTATGTTTCTTTCATTAGGGATTATTTCACATCCTTGCGAATATTCCTGCTTTTATCTTGTCATGCACTTCTTGCACTCACTACACTTCAGTGCACAAAATTTTGCATCTATATGTTTGAAGTAACCATTGCTTTTATTAAAAGCTTTCTGGAGTTATTTTAAGTTCTCGTAATCATAGAAAATCTAGCACGAGATATTTTAGTTCACCTGAAATTTTTTTATCCTTTGGACACCATTCTCGTCTTTTCTGGAGTTCAGTTTTTCCAACTGTCTCACTGTAGAATAACGTCATGAACCTTTAAAATACTCAAACTATGTTTATGAATAGTTTTCGGATGTTTATGATTTGACTTTTTTTTTTTCTTATTGTCACAGTAAAATAGTAGATTTGTTGTTTGAGCCTTTTTTGAAGCGAAAATTGTTCTTCTACGTCTTACAAAGTTATATTTTGGCCTATTTTGATCTTCTGCCGTAATTCTTCCATTATTTTACATATTTTGTCACATTTATGTCATATTTGTATCTCAATTTGAAACCATTTGCTTTCCATTCAGTTTTCAATCTATAATCTGTGTTTTTGAACTTAGGAAGTTTTGCAAAATTCCTCAGAAATGCAAGTACGTCGTATATATGACATACGTGGTTTTCAATAGATAAGGGTTATAAGACTTTGCATGGTGAAGTGTTCGAGAATCGACTGAAAAGCAACGATCTATTTTCAATTACGGAGGCGGATTGGATGCTTGAAACGAAGACAATCACCGATACTTCACTGACCGGGATATGAGTTATTAGTTATGGATTATGAATTTTTTTCATGCAATATCAACTCTCAAAATTTATTATTTCACCCAGAAGCTGAAACTAATTAGCGAGATGGAAGTGAACAAAAGTAAAATACATGTACGTCTTTTCTCTTCTCGGCCGAAACGCCAATATTTCTTAAAATGTCATCTTCCTCTATTTGGACTCAAAAGTCCCTTTGTGGATTCCGAAATACAATAACAGCTTACTGACAATTCTCAACGACGTTTGTCAAAATTCCAATAACAAACTGGCTATTCCCGTAATTTATGACTGGCAATCAAGATTGTTTTAAATCTTACATTGTGCAATAATTGAATACATTCTTCCATAACTCCATTAAAAACATTTCAACAATTAGTGTCTGTTCTGTTTAGTAAAGCAATAATGTATAAATATCTTAATATTGATGCTTGATGACATTTTCAATTATCGAGGCTGGCATTTTGTTCCTGAACAAAATTCTCAATGATAACGGTGCCAATTAAATTTTAATAATCGAATCTTTTAATAGTGCGTCATCTGAACTAAACAATGTTTCTCTTTTCCTTTCCAGGTACCAACCGGTTGACCCACATCTGGGAAATTTATTCTCAATGGCAGCTGAGCCAAACGAAATTTGGCAAGAGACGAACGTCAAATATCGCTTTAGCGGATTCTCTGATCATCCGCGACCGACGAAAACGGCGGACGTTTCGCGTGGTTCCCTGCACCGCCGCGTGCTATGGCTCAGGCCGGGAGGAAACACGCGAACCAGCCGCCGCTGCCGCCACGCCGCGCCGGCCGCGCCGGAGCCCGTCTCGTGTCTCTGCACGCCGATCACAGCCTTGTCGCTGCCGACTGGCCCCGTTGCATCTCCGCGGGCGGCATTGGAATTGATTGATCGTTTAGTGAATCCGGGCGCGACAACCGCTGTCATTAGTCCGTAAGTGTAGTGCATGATTTTTCTCGAGATGTGGCGATGATCTTCCCCCGGTGGATGATGTGATCTCCCACCAGCATGGTCCCGCCCCAGTCAGGACAAGCTCAGAGCACCCGACCGGTCTCCCGGCATGTGTGTTACGGTAATGCATGCAAGTAAGTGTGTAAGTAAGAGGTGAGGAGGATAAGGAAGAGGAAGAAAAGATCGCGCGTGGTCCGTAGCCCGTTTATAGGGTACTGCTCCGACATTCGCCTGGTATTGATCGGAGAAACAACGGAGAACTTACCGATCAGAGCAGCGGCCGCTAGAATTCTCTTCCAGACAGCGACAGAAATCGATCTAGCTATCTAGCTAGTGGCGAAAATCCTGCCACCGTCGTCGGGACTGGAACCTAGGACTTGCTGGTCAGAGGCATTGCAGTGACATCAGTTGATGCCCTGACCCACCTCTCCCGGTAGGCGGCATTAGGTCTGCGGGCTTGTGCCGTAATATCACACATAGAAATTCTGGTGGGTAAATGAATTCTTCCGACTGAATGTCCAGATACCCACGTTTTGGAGATACCCACGTCGTTAGTGCTAAGGTGGGGTAAGGTGAGACGACCGATTATGAGCATCGATCCGCCCGGGGCATTGTCCAGATGCCTTCAGCTGAGCTGTCTCCCTCTGGGAGTTGCCCGCAACTCACGGTAAATTGGATAAGGATTTGTCTCGGAACATTGCAAGTGCTGCTAATTGAAACCAGTGCCAACCTGGAGAGTTGGTAGCTCTAAACTATCAGGGCGGCCTCGCCCAGGTCCGAGTGGATATACGTACCAAAAAAGCAATGCATTCTGACTTACCCGGGCGCCAGCCTGCCCATACCTTAGTGTAATCCGAAGGGAGTGGAGAGGCCGAAAACGCAGAATCCGCATTGGGGCGAGAAAAATTCCCTTGGTATGAAATTTAATGTAGTTGGGCGTCTGGCCGCAAGGTAATACAATATTCAACAGTTCTGAAGGCAAGGGCCATTAAAATGGAACTAGTGACATGCATCAGCAAAAAAGCTGATGAACAAAACCACACAAAATGCATTTACAAAATGAAGCACGCCTACTACTTAAGAACAAAAAATTAATATTCTCATATAACACTGCAACAAAGTAAATATCTCAACACAAAGTCTTCACAAATATTGCAAATAACATAGTATAGTGTAAACACAGAACAACAGTTCTTTGGATGCCCAGAATATAAGAAATATTGCAGTTCCATAAATTAAACACACATATTTCGAGTGTCAGATACAAATGTCAATGGTGTTAACATGAGCATAACAATTGAAATAAATAAATTGCATACCACGTAAGGGAAAGTAGGAAACTGAGACATAAAAATTGGATAACAAATTAGACACTGAAAAAATATTATATCTTCTTATTTTTTGTGCAATATATGGAATACATAAGTGTCTAACAATATTAACTGATTTCCCACACAATCAATTGTCGATGTATAAAAAATTAAAAATGAAATTGTCTCACTGTCCCTTGAGAATCTGATGGAAGAAACAGTGAGACAGCGACTAGTGGGTACAATGAGACGTTGTCGTAAATCCTAGCAAACATCATAAGAAGCAAAATCTATAGGAAATGAAATAGATGATTGTTGTCTTTTTGTCTTCCCATGTGTTGTGGGGTTAGGCAAAAGCATTTTTATTCATTCCTTGTCAAAGGAAGAAATATCTGAAACAACAGGCATGACAAATTTGTTCTATAGCTTCAAACTTTTCTATAAAATATCACTTCACATTCAAATGACTCATTTACAGACAGAATTTTCCTTAGATAATATATTTTTTTGTCTTGAGATCCACTAAAACATATTCACCTATGACCGATGATCTCTCCATGTTTTCGACGTCAACAAACTCAGGTTCAGGAAGATAAGCGTGCCTTGAGCGCAGCGCGTAGAGAGCTGCGTGACCTTGTGTGGTGGACTATTTCATTAAAAATACCCGTTAAACACGAGTCGCAAAAATCAAAATTGCTCAAAAAATGCACTTTACAATTGTCTTAAAAAAGAGTCAAGGATGTGTCCAAACCATTTACACGGATATACGAAATGCGGTGGACAATCCCTTGCATATGCATACCCTGATCATGGATTCTTGTCACATTTATTTCGAAAAAGAGGAGAAAGAAACGATCTGTGTGAACAACGGAAAGGTTAAGTAAACGTGAACATCGCGATGCATCGTGGCACTAATAATTCTTTATTAAATGAATCGGGTGGAAGATCCAGTCCAATATCGTAGTTTCCTCAGATTTGAATCTTCATAAATAGAAGAACTTGTTATGTGGATTGGTCGTGTTTCTCTCCAAACCATATACGATAATGAAGAGAGACCGATACTTAGCAATATAAATATCTAAAATAGGCAATCAAAAAGGCACTTATAACTAGAGAAATATGCAGAAAACGAAAAAAAAATCCATTATTTATAATAATAAATTCACGATTACAATTTAACATAACAGTTCGGAATTTGGATTTTGCAACAATTTTAATACAAATTAAACAAAAAACCTTGAAAAGATCATTTTGGGAACGCAGGACACTGAACCTATTCTTAAGGTCAATAGGTCAGAAGATGCATTTCCACAACTCAATTTTCACCTTCCAAGAATTTCGAAAATCAGAATTTTAGAAATATCCTTACGTTTTTCCATAAGCACAACTTTACTCTATAAGGAAGGAAAATGTTACATTCGAGTAAGCTGTTTCCAGCTGAGGCGGCGTTTGGAAACGAGGCTGGAATTTTGAACGACTAATGCAACATTTCCGCCCGTGTGACGTAATTCGTTTTATTTCATACCACGTCGCATTTCCTTTCTTCTATTTTAGTTTAACTTTTTCATCACTTGTAGCTACTATTATCTACATTTTGCATGAATGATTGTAACTTTCTTTCTCATTGTTGTAAGCAACTGCATCGTTGGTGCTGGTCATGTATTTATAACACAAATCAGAAGCATTGGTATCAAATTTCCAACCCCCGTAAGGTTGGTATGAGATTTCATTACGGTACACTGTACCGTAAAGTCCTACTTTCCGCCCTGCTTTGAGGCGAGAAACACCCGAAATGCGACATAGTATGAAATAAATATTTTTTCCCCGGGCACTTTCTGTAGCCTGTGGCAGTCATCTTTTTATGGAAGATGTAGAGAACATCCAGAAGTTTCAATGATTTTGCTAGATGCTGTCCCCTTTCTACGCGTCTAGTGATGACATCTGGCAAAACCCCGAAATGGGCCATAAAAAATTGTTCAGATTTTATTTCTAGAGTATCAAGATGTTACTCTGCCAATTCGACTGACGTTTCATCCAAAAAGTGTTGGCACTAGCACGTATTCTTGAACTGGTGGTGCTACAACAGCATAAACTTTCTCCCATTATTTGTAACGTTTCAGAATATTTCACCAGTATATGGAGCTGTAAAAGTGTTTTCATCCAGCAAAAATGATTTTCCACGGCGAGGCTTGAACTCAGACCCATTGAGTTAACCCGAGATGCGCTTTACTGTCACACCTTTCAGTCCCTCTGACGGATTTAGGTAACCGCTTAAAAATCTAATTGTCTGCAATATTTCAAACTCGCAATTTTTGAAAATTAAGAGTTCAATAAAAATTAGAAATTTTTAAGCGTTCATTGTTTTATCCGTGAAAAAAAGTTTAAAAAACTGAAGCGGTTTTTGATAAAATCTGTTTTTTAAAAATTGCATTAATTCCAAGCAGAAATTATGCGAAAAGTTTTCGCAAAACACTGTACAATATATTTTTGAAGAGAGGGTTTTTATTCTAGACAAAAATCTTTATCTTCAGTGTTGTAGGAAGACACTGAAAACAAATTAAAATTTTTGCAATTTCGGAAAAAATAAGGGACTTTCAAGAATTTGGAGCCATTTGTGAGAAAATTTTGATTTTTTTTTTAGAATTCATGTAAAGAACCTTCAAAAATAAAAAATCTGTTTCAAACTCGGAAGCCCTCGAGTTCCTAGTTGAATCAGTCAAGGAACATCAATTTTGGAGAAAATCGGCTGAACTGCTTTGGTGTTAGCTTTAACCACAGACGGACAGATGTGTTGACATCAATCAATTTTTCGATCAAGAACTCAGGAAACATGGATTCTTATTTCACAACGGGTTAGAGGAAGTAATCTACTCTATACAGGAATAAGATTTATTGAATTTTTCGTTAAAAGAGCCAGGCAATAAAAAATTTTCTGTTGAAAATTCCCCGTTTTCCGGCGCACGATTCCAGTACTTTCTCTTCTTACGAACTAGTGGCAAGAAAGTAAAAAGCTACAGTTTAATATTGTATATCATATTCTGTGCTCATCGTATACATACAATACGTTTCAGTGAAAACTCAACATCTACTACAACGATTCAGGAGATATTCAAAGGGATCATCTTAAGTGGATCTTCCTCCATTCAGGGTTAACACGTATCATATAGAAAAATACGTAATGCAGCATAAAATCGGTGTCGAGATTTTGAAGGGAATATTGATTTTGGGGGGTTTATGATATCAAAATAAGAAAAATTGTCTCAATTTTCCACAATCATGTAAGCAAAATTATCTAAAAAAGTCTTCATTTTTTAATGTATTTTTGGTCAAATGTAACAAAGTTTGCTTGTTTGGTGTTAGATGAATCGTGGGCTAGTATATTTTTTCTACTACAGT
The DNA here is from genome assembly GCA_964035755.1 of Teleogryllus oceanicus. NCBI lineage: Eukaryota > Metazoa > Arthropoda > Insecta > Orthoptera > Gryllidae > Teleogryllus > Teleogryllus oceanicus. The sequence continues at coordinate 121,333,605 of CAXIVR010000006.1, forward strand.
TGACACCTAGTGGTGATGAGGTGACGTGGTGGAGTGGTGGCTGAATTATGACGAGGTAGTCGAATTACGTGTACATAATCTTGTTTGTTACGAGCAACGGGCCGTTGCGTGAATTTCTTAGTACGCCACATATGCACGAACATATGTATAATGTCCTAGGGACTTGTTGTTCACAGACAGACAGAGACACTGTCGAAAGAACGGATAGACGTTTTTCTGAAAACCATTTTCTAGATAACAAAACGATTATGATTACTATTCATATTCCAGAAGGTAATTTACTACATAGAGAAGAAAGAAAATCTAACTTTCGGTATCAGTGGCCCACAAAAGTGTTATTCTGTGGAAATTCAGTTGTTTCCCTGCAGTATTACATGACTTTCTCTTTCTACTAATTAGATATCAGAATACATAAAAAATGTTTATATTCCACAGTCGGGTATTGTGTACTCTTTTCTTCCTTTGTAGACGTTACCAGAACTACATTTGTCTGTAGTATTCTTCTAGCTCATTGAAGAAACGCATAAATACTCACCTTCAGCTTTTAAAACAAACATGTGTTTTTTTTCTAACAACGCATCGAATAAAACTCGAACGCCTCCAATGCGTAAGGCTGGGAAGATAAAATAACTCATGCAACTCACTATTGCGTGTGTCAGAACTTGCCCGGGGAACAGAAAAAAATGAGAAAAAAGTTGGCAAACTTCTTCAGAGTGTTTCGAATACAGTGATCATGCACAACACGTATATCGCGTTCGGCAATCCCTCGTTGTTGAGTGGCATGTTTAGCATTCTTGCGTGGTCAACACATGCAAATGAACGAATTTTACCGAAATCATTACATGTTCCGTGCAGAAATCTTCTTTAACCATAGAATGCTAATGTTGAAATGTATCGCTTGTTACTAGTGTTGAGTAAAATTTACTCACTACAAAAGTGAACAATTTTTACGTATTTGGCAATTACATTTAACAATTTTTGTACTTTAGACAATTAGTAATTACAATATCGCTAAGCGACTTTATTAAAAGACTTCAGAAATACTAATTTAACATTGAATCAACTTTTAAAGCAATGTTTATCATTTTTAAAGATGCGCTACTGGACCGGAGCTCTTTACACCTTAATAGTGTGAAAATCTTAGTCTCATACCTCAAGACGTTCTCTTACTGTAAGAAAAATAATACACCATTATAGAATTCACGACCATGATGTAATGAGGGATGTTTTGTAAGGAATTGGTCAGTGTGTAAACAATTACAAAATTAGTTCGCCGACGTTTCGTAATCATTCAATCCCATCATCAGGGCTTACTAATAAAGTTCGCAGCGCAGGGGTCCATCAAGTACCATGTCTGAATGCTTTGGTGCCTTGACTTTAAACTGATCCCGGGAACTATATCCCACTAAAAATAATACAATAACAGCTCTGAGATTACGCGTATACTAACGTCCAAAGTGTGAATATTACCTGTTGGGATGTGGAATTTTGACACACACGACAGGAATACCATCAGTACAAATATTTGCTAGTGAGTAAATTTTACTAATCACTTGTATTATAGGGCTAAAAGAGCCAAAAGATCTGCGTTTTCATGCCCATGTTCTAATAGAGGGTGATTGCTATTTTGAAATCGTATGAATGTACGGACTTAAATAGTAATAACTTTTTCCCGATTATCTTCGAATTTCCTTATTTAAAATTAATTGCTCTGAGAAGCATAGCAAAAGGAGGAGCAGGAGTGTATTTGTTCTCTATAAAATATATTGTTAATCGGTTAATTGCTTGCGTGAGGTAGATGAGGATTGCCTCCTATGTTGTTTACATAATTCTAGAGAAGTTGGTAGCGGTTCAAGCGTCGGTCTGCCCAAGTTCGCACCTCGTCGGAACAAATGGGCTTCACCTGTATGTCATCATGTCTACCATACATATTCTATAACATAAAAGTTGGAGGAAAATCAATTCATAAACTATATTTATTGTCACACCTGGTAGGCAGTTAATTTGTTTTATCCATGTTGAAAATACTTCGTGAAATCAACACAAAAAGTAGCTCTACTATGGAACTGATTCTTATGAAGAAAGTGTATTTTAGTAATTAAATCATTGTTAAAAGTTGCTTTTTGAAACTACTATATCAGAATGTTTGATTCCTTTGCCCTTATTATATTATTATTATTATTATTATTATTATTATTATTATTATTATTATTATTATTATTATTATTTGAGATCTCCATTGTGCCTTTTTAATAATTTTTTATCTAAATCTGTTTTGAAGTCTTCTTCTGTGATCCCTGATAATTTAAGGTCCTTTTTAATTTCGTTGATCCATTTTATCGTGTCAGTTGCTGCTTTACTTCTATTCTCATAAAATTCAACTATTTGTTTTGTAAAACGTTCAGGATACATTCTTTTGAGGTGTGCATAAAATGTTAGTCTACGTTTTCTGATATCATTCTGAATATCAGTGTATTGTCTGATTTCTTTTTGATTCTAAGTTTGTACTGCTCGTCTGTGAATTTCGGACCAAGAATTTTCCTAATGATTTTGCATTCCTATTTTTCCCGCATTTTCTATGTCTTTTTTCCTGTTCAAAACTAAAGTTTCTGAGCCATAAAGACTTTATCACTGTATCATTGTGGCCATAAAGGTTTTATCACTGTATTGTAGTGTCTAAGTTTCGTGTCCTTTGACATGCCCTATTTGTTATAGATACTCGGGATATTAACATTTTATTTTATTATTATTATTATTATTACTATTATTATTATTACTTTTATATTTTATTTCTCAGCAAAGATCATGTACAGTCACTCAGGATATTCAACATTCATTATGAGTTTTTGTTACAATTGATATTATTATGTTATTAATATCAAGAAAATTACAGTTCATTGACTCTGTCGCAGCTTTCGTGACTGGAAAAATAGCTCGTTTGAAGAACGATTCTTGTCATTTCAGCTCTCCCAACACTTTTCTCAGCCCGTGAAAACGCGTCCGTAACATAACTTTTCCACTTATTGGCGCTTTGACCCACTTTTTCGTCCATAAGACGAAACACAACACATAAATTTGAGGGCCACGGTAGCCCTCGTGGTGACCGCCGCTCTTTGTCAGCCTCCAAGCACCGCGCCGCGACAGTCGTCGCAAGTGGTCCCCGGAGGAGACCAAAAGCAGACGCGCGACCTGTGCGGGGCGGCGGGGGTGGGGGTGGACGCTCAGCGGGAGCCGCAGGCGGCGCTGGATGCTGCGTCTCCCCGTGCCCCTCCCGGAAGTCTTGGCGCGACCGCGGCGCCGGCGGCGGCAGGAGTCTGCGCAGTGTCGCGTTGGAGAAGCGGAAGAGGGTCAGCGGCCAATGGTGATAAAGGGAGAACGCGGAGGGGGAGGGGTGAAAACTCTAATACATGATGGAAAGACATGGGTGAGCTTTTGTGAGTTTCGAATTCAGACAATGAGCTTCAGGAACCAGTTTGTGTCACAATACCAGCGGGAATTTTAAAAGCAGACAGATACCAAAAATACCATTTTTACAAGTCATTGAAAGAAATATGTGAAGCTTTTTTTTGAAAATATAGCATTGTGGTATACCAAAATGACGAACCATTTTTATTATGGAAATGTCATTTTATATGACATAGAATATAGGGATGTCAATAGACGATCACGAGGGGGTTGCTATGAGACAAATAAATAACCGGCGTTAAGGATCAGTTTCGTTTGGTTGAAATGACAGAGCAGGGGCGGAATAAGCATTGTTTTGGGAGACAAAAGAAAAAAGATATAAAATCCGGATGCTTCCGAGTTTTTAGAAGAACATTCATTCGCTCCAGCAACGCGGTGATGAGCAGGTCGGTTCCTGATATAGTTTACCAGGATGAGAATAGACTGTAATTGACAGTTGTATAAAATTAATTCAAATTTGTTAAGTTGAAAAAAGCTGATTATCATTGTTCGTTACGTGAAATCCAGCATTTTAATAAGATTTTCAGATTCCTCGCCCCTCCGTATGGATGGCAGATTGAATAATTGATTGCAAAGTAAGTAGCAACAATTATGAACTTCGAACCCCAATCAACTGAGTTAGCACAACATAATTTTGAAATGAGAGATATTTGAATTACGTAGGAATCATTAGGTTTCACGTCTAACCTTTTCCTGGCGCCCAAATTACATTTGTAAGTAATAATTATGTTTCAAAATGTCACTCCAAGTGAGGCTTGTTTTTAAATAGAAAGACGGGGCTTGTTTCAAGTTGGCACCAGTCAACGTCGGGTATGTTTCAGCATCTTTTATTTCAATTACACCTTCATCTTTAATTTTTCGTTGAAAATTGTCACTTTATGTCACTTTCAAAATGTTTCTCAACACATCTCGCTCTGCATGCAACATGGTGGCCAGAATCTGGTCTGAATTTTCAAATAAAAAGTTCGGGTTGTGGTCACGTGGTTTTTAACTGGTGCTGCGCAAAACGTGCAAATATCGGGGCGCCGGAGTAACTCACCCATATATTCCCATCATGCTCCGATACATTTTGCCGACTGTATGATAAAAGGTCTATCTGCATTGGTCCTTTTACACGGGATAGTTTTCGTGAAGATTTTTTGAGTGGCAGATTTTTTTAGCGCAGTCCAGACTGCACGATTTCTGCATGAAAACTTTTGAGCATATTCGATTTGTTTATACAGTAAACGTACAGTTTCAGCGCCCTAGGACCGAATCGTTCACTAACACATTTGTTTACGGCGGTATCCTTTTCCTTTTTATGGTTAGCTTAGGTGCGATTCATTGGATATTGTATATGGGCGTGGCGGATTCGAGTTCTCGGATTTTCTGCTGAGTTTATTTTCTGCCTCTTGCACACGTGAGGTTACTGAATCTCATTTCTGCAGCCAAGACCACCTCCATTCGAATCATTTTTTCTGCGTACCCGCTAGAGCCTTCCACAGCCACAACCATGCTTGTAGCGATGATGACGGTCTTTATATTTTTCTCCCCATGTTTCATTAACAATTAAAAAAAGTACGAATAAAGCAGCTCAGGATGCACGTACACATATGACGCGGATGAATTCACTCGGTCGGCGCAATTCGGCTATTCCTTTGTGTGCCGGCAGAGCCCGCGGAGGCGTCTCATGACAACTCGCATAGATAATGTGTAGAAAACGAGCTGACAGTATAAACACGACTTTTTGGCTTTTATACTTCAGGTTTGAGATATTGAAATTTCTGTAAGAGAATCTGCCAGAAAACTATACCATGTAAACCTTAAAGAACAGACATAATTTCAGGCATAATTTCAGGCCAAATTGCATTCATTCGTGTTTGGTTAAGTTATCGAAATTGGGGGTCAACAAGTTGTTAGTAACACGAAAAGGCTTTTAAAATGTTTCGAAGAGGATGATTTGAAATCAGATATTACTTTTTCAGTCGCTAACATTACAATCGATTCTGTTACGATGCTCATTAACATATTTATTTTATTGCATTCACTGTCTGTCATCGAAGAAAAAGAGAATTGACAATTCAATCTTCCATTATACATTTATGTTCAGTTTTCAAAATATAAAATATTTCTTCTAAACTTAGTTTTAATATTTTTAATATATGAAATTTAACCAAACAATTTTTGTACTATAACAGCGATTGTAAACAGTAATAACTGGCGTCACGTACTGAGTGGATTTCCAATTTTTATGTGGTCTGTTTAGAACATTTTGCGATAAGGTGGAAATGAAGTTTTGAAGAATTCTTCCCGTTTATGTTGAAGAAATTATAACATTTTTAACTCACGAGTTCCACTTCCATTTTTTGAGTAAGAAATGTGGTTTCAAGTTTTCTGGAGCGTTTATAGAGCACTGTACTTTCAGTTATGAATTTGCCATAAAAATCAGTCCATAAAAATAAAAATTAACAAACAACAGAAAGAATGTCCCTGCTCTTTTCGTTATTTAAAGATTCCAGTTTTAATAAGGGTTTCTTCTAACTGGGAAATTAGTAGGTAAACAGTTCTATTTTCCAAAAACATAATGTGGAATGTTCAGCAACAAGTATTTAAATTACTACTTTGCAACTGTTATCTTTCGCTATTTTCTTTCTGGCTAGAGTAAATTTTCTCTTCTTTTCCTAAGACACCCTCATTTTGAAAACCTATTTTTAGCTGAAAGTAATATTTCTAGAAAAAAATACACAGAGTAGGTAGTGGATAATCTCAGAACTGTCAGCCAGTAGACACTGACAAATTAGTCATGTTAGGATATGGGTATTTTAGTAACTATCACATAGAGTTGGTCATCAATCATCATAGTGGTAAATCCTTGAAAAAAATCAACACAAATGAACCTATTAAGTTCTGAGAGTTGTTAGCAATCTATTAATATATTTAGTTCCCATTTTAAGTTCGAAGTGGACAAATTAACTTGAATATACTATTATTATTCACATTAGAATGATAAGAGCAAACGAAAATATGCTAATATTACTACATAATATATTATATAGTATATATATATAGTATATGTATAAAAGAACGAGAGAACATTTTATCGATGAAGATTTCTGTGACTTGTTTATCTTCTTCTTGTGTGTCTCATTGATCAGTGACTTCATTCTTGGTAAAAGGCAAGAATTATTTTAAATAAAATAAATACAAAAACAGAAAGTAAAATAACTCGAATCTTGCATGTTCGCAAGTATTAAATAAACAGCTTAACCTGTATTTCGTTCCATTCTTTTGTCAACATTTTTCTAGCTATCAGAACTAACAATGAATGTGATTTATAAAAAAAAACTTATGAAACAGACCAGAAAAATTCACTAGATGCTCTTTTTACTACCAAGAAGATGTGGAAATCCCCATGTTAATTCCTGAATTGATTTCGCGAGCATTTCGCGTTTATCGCGAAACTACCCCAATTTCGCTTTTTGAACTCTGAAACTTCTGAAAGTTCACCTACACATTATTGAATTGCAAGACCCAACAATTCAATTCGTCAGGAATACACGAAATCGCTTTTTGAATATTGATTCGCTGATTGAATATTTTGCCACTTTTATCGTGTGTGAGAAACGCATGCCTGTCCCTGACGTGCTTTCCTTCCTTAATTGCTCGCTCTATCCGAGCATGGAGAGTGGGGAGGGGGGAGGGAGGCTTCGCGGGCCCTTGAGGGCCGGTGGGCAGGAAGCGCCCTTGTCCCCGGGCAGCGGTGGCGCTGCACTCCGCGGGCTTCCTCACCCCGCTTCCGCTTCCGCCCCTCCCCTCCCCCGCTCCCTTCGACCTGCCCTGCGCTGGCGCCCTCCTCTCCATTCCTCCCACATGTAGGAGGCAGGCTCCATTCACACACTGCGGCGCTGCGCCCAAAACAAACTTGTTTCCATTGTGGATCGCGGCCTCCCGAGTTCTCGCTCAATTTCCCAGGATGCAAATTCCTTCGATTCTCTGAGGTTTAGTTCATAATTAATTTAACCGAAGGAGATCATTCATTGCTTATTTAATTAATGCATTCGTCGAATAGTGTATAATAGCATCGTCAGCAATAAATATCTTTTAATAGATTTAGTATGAGAACAATATTACATCAATTTCAGTCCGAAAAGAGACTTAGAAAGAAGCAAATATGACCAAATTAATATAACCTATCAGAAAAAAATATTCTGAGCATCAAATTGTTAATATTGTGGTTCAGATACGAAATATTACTTAAGTTGAATGAATTGCTGCTTATTCATTGCGGATTCAGAGATGTGTTAAGAAGCACTTTCAATTGTGAAATTGCATCGTGGGAAGCTGCTCGTAAGAAACGCGGTATGTTGGTGGGCAAACGGTGGTGATGTGTAACTTTCTAACAGAAGTCTCTCGATTGTACTACTTACTTGAAAGGGCCTAAACCTGCCCGAACCAACGAACCAGGCCACAAGAACTATCCAAGCACGAAAATACAGGACGCAATTTTGTGCCAATAAAATAGTATTTTTAAACCAAAATTATATAAAAATAAATTACAGCTTTTCACAATATATTTACAGTATTGATTCACCTGAATACTATGTAATACACAATTCTATTTTACCATACATTTCCCCAACTGTATCTTACTTTCCCACATTGTGTTCATACCAACTGGAAATACTTATTTCCAAAGTTCATGCAATCAAAAGTCTATGTTCTGAGAAAAATGGAAGCAAGATAACATCACATTATCATTCCATTGAAATGCGCGAAAAGTTAAGATTAGAGAACTAATTACAACACAAAACTCTAAAATGGTCTTTGGTTACAAAACGACATCCATTGGCGCCTCCAAATAAACCCAAATCTCACCCAGATGATGCAAAAGGTCATTTCTAGAAACCCTTGTTGACGGTTATGTTTTCGACATAGTGTGCATGTAGAATTTGTATACTGTTAAATATCGATATTCCATTAATATCCTCGTGGAGTACTTGTACACGAACAGACTAGCTTCAATGTCCGTACGTTGTGTCAAGAAATGCCTCACAAACAAAAACAGGTACACCCGAGTGTTTAAGCCTTCCATCAAGTGGTGCCATGAACGCATGCGGCAGGTGCTCAAACTTTAACTATACCGCCTCAAGTGTTATAACTTTTAAGAGGATCATATTTCAAGTAAATCAAAACGAAAAGATAAATTTCACGTAAGTGATCGAGCAAGTCTAGTTCCACCCAGAGCTCAGAAACGGACGACACCCAAACGAGACAACAATTAGGTGAAACCTGACAAGATTCTTTGAATCTGAGTAGTTGACTGAATTGTAATCGGGAGAAGCAGCTATCAATCGCGATTATGGTCACATAGAAATAGTGCCCTCGCTCGCGCACGCGCTCTGCATTATTCCTCTGCTACTGGTTAACAATACGGCGTATATTCAACGAGCGCCAGTGCACGCATGAAGGGTAGCACGCCGCTGCAGGCGCCTCGTAAAGCTGCTATCCGGCGCCGGAATGCCTCTAAACAACGCCGAGACAACACCTCAATTCATCCCCCCGTGTGTGCACGCGGTCTAATTATCCACAGGAATAAATTAGTCATTCCCATGCTAATAGGAGATGAGCGCTTGTGTGATTCATCACACGCACGGCACCCAGGCCCAAAAGCGGACGGGGTGTGGTGGGTCAGGGAAGGTTACAGAGAAGAGGCAAAGGCCTCGAGGTACAGCGGGGTGGAACAATCACATGTTGAGCACGCGGTACCTTTAGAATTGACGACAATTACATAGCCTGTAACAGTGCTGAAAATAGCCCATTGATTTATTACAGAAGGTTCCTAACGCCATTAATCAGCGATTGCGGAATTTCAATTGTTCTGTATTATTGCCGTCGTAGACATAACAATAAAACACAATGTAGTTAGAATATTAAGAAGAGAACCTGAAGATGCGTGGTGAAAGAACTCATAATTTTAATGTTTTGAATGTGAATTACACTCGACAATTTCAATCTCTGACATTGTTTGGGGACTATATTATTAAGTTACTAAAAGAATGGGATTACATTCTTTATGTCCATTTCCACAGATCATTTTTCATTGAACGTTTAATCATTGAACACGAAAGAAAAACGGTTTTATTTTAAATATTCCTGATATTATACTTTTATGCCTAATACATGTTATGAAAAATATTGCACGAAATGATTGAGTTACATTTAAACGATACTCAACCCAGAGATTATTAAATATTCACTCAAACTCATTGCTAAGGAGTTCCAGACGTTTAATAAAACAACTTACAAAGTTTTAATTGTAATATTTTTTGGTAAGCGTGTTGTATTTATTAGCTACTATGTCCATACAAAACCTCAAGCAACATGGTCACTTAACGGCAACATTAAAAGCAAGACATCAGAGTTGAGAGTGATAAATAAAAGAAAAAGGTAAAGAAAAAAGAACTAATTCGTTGAACAAGAGGAAGAAGGAAGAGATTATGAATATATTACATACAGTTCAAAAATAGCACAAATGTCAACTTGTCTCTTACCAATAATTAGTTATGTGGAATTTTTTAATTTTTGATTGTCTTAAAATAAAAAAAGAATACGAAAAAGCATTATAATTTATTAACATTAACCACTGGTGGTGTAACCAATTTGAAAATATACAATGTTTTCGGTTGAGCTCAGTCCCACAGCATATTGATCAATCAAATCAATAAAATGTTCATTCTCTTTTTTACATTACGAATCTACTATATGTAGTGCAAAAATAGTACAAACGTGTGCCAAAACAACTCGTTTTCTATATATAATTAAATATGTATGTGGAATTATGATGTTTCCATTATCCCAAAATACAAAAAGGATACGAATTTTTTTTAAATATTCATTAGTATTAGATAATCACAGGTGGCATGAGTAACCACAAACCTATTTGAACGTAGGTATAAAATGTTTTCGTTTGAGGTCATTCCCACAGCGTGTTGTCGACCGCGTACTTTGTCCCAGCGAAGGAAAAGGAGAAGGCTCCGGTGGCGCCGAACGCAAAGTTCACCTGCGACTCGCAGCGCGGCGAAAGGCTCTGGCGGCGGCCGCGGAAAGTTCATCGCGATACGAGCGATTTAATGTACAGAGGCCCGCGACGGCTCGATTTACGCACGCCGCACCAGTAGTACTTCACTGACGGCCACGCAGGCGAGGACGGGTCGCTAATACAGAGAACGCATTGCAGCTGAGAGACATGAGTAGGTGTTGCACCTTCAGATTCAAAGATCAGGAGCATTAGCTCAGTGCATCAACTGATGTAACTGAAGCGCCAACGTGACCGGAGGTCCTAGGTTCGAGTCCTGACATTGGCAGGATTTTCGCCACTAGCTTTTCAGCTAGGTCGAATTCAGTCACTGTCTGGAGAATTTAAAAATAATATGAATGGATGTTGTTTGTCTTCTTGAAGAAATTTCATAGAAAAAGGCCAATTAATAGACAAAAATTGTCCATAACAGTGCATAATGTACAATTTGGTCTGTGACGTGACATGTCATCGACATTTGGCTGTAAATTTCAGCAATAAATATGAAAATGTATCTTTCTACATTTAAAGAAAATTAATAAATGTTGAGGATCATTTTTAGTTCTCGTATTAAAATATGTAATAATGACAAGATGTCATCGAACTTTGGACTATGTCTAATAATGCTCGATTGATTGATTTATTCTTTGATGCTTCCATCAACTGCTGTGGTGATTGTTAGTGTAGTGAATGATTTTTATCCCGGGGAGTGGTGGCAATCCTCCCCCGCTGGAAAGTGAGGTTCACCGCACGCTCTTATGTGATACTAATAAACTCTACATGTGCTAAAGAACTACTAACAATTTGCAAATGTTTTTCTATTTCTCCAGAGCAAAACGAAGTGACTGAGGTTAGGAATAACAACAGTCTATCGAGAATAGAATAGAAAAGGTACAATCCTTTTAATAATTATAATTTAGCAAGAGAAGAAGAATAAAATAGGTCACAATATGGATCCTACACCACTCATAATAACAACAATTATACAACTTTCCAATTATATTAGTATATTATGCTATTAATTTATAATGTTAAGCTTGATTACAAGAACAAATGTTTTGAAAACGTGACGACGTTGGGAGCGGGTTTTCACATGCGTTCGACCGCTATAAAGCAACATTATACACGAGATACAAACGCGCTTTTTTTTCATAAAAGCTAGATAAATTTATAAGGGAATCAATGTTAATGGAGAAGTTTGGAAACAACTTCACTGTGTCGTAACGGGTGTTTGACATGTACATGAAAAAATGTTGGTCGTCTGTTCGCGTTATCGCAACCTCCCCACGCTTCTCTCGCTGCTTTAAGCTGAAGGCGAAATGGGCTGCACTGTAATGACGCAATTTTTCGTTCCCTAAACAGCAAATAAGTCATAATCAGGGCCGTAAGATGTCATTTTATGAACATTTCTTGTAATGAAAAATGTCGTATATGATGCTGAAATACAAAAACGTTATTTTCGCATTTAAAACAGTGATTAGCACAGTGCGAAATGTTCGCACGACACCAGCTTATTCCTATTTATTACATAATCGTACGTTGAATAAACGAAAGCGTTTGAGATTTGTCGGCGTTGTGGCAAGCATGTACAAATTGTGTTTGTGCATGTGTAGTGTAATCCGTACGAATGCTGTGTGAATCATAGGTAATAACTATGGAAGTGAGAGAGAATGACAGAAAAATGTTTAAAGCCGATTTATTTAATCCCAGCAGGATTCCGCAAAGGGCCTTTCTGCACATAGAGGTTTAGCCTTCTCCAAGTTAATTCGAAGATTATCCTATAGTATGATTATAAAATGTCCCCCATCAACAGCAAAACCCTACGTGTTCTTTGGCATAAGCACAGTTGCGTGGTAAATTAAAAAAATTGTGGCTGCTTGAGGAGAGGAAATTGAAAAATTGTCGTACTATCCGGTGCTCAATATGCACTACCTGTAACTGAATGATATGCAACTCCGCCTGCGAGCGCCGACCTACAGCAAGGGCTCAAGGAGGAGAGCGCGGTGCCGCGCCGAGCAGTGCAGGTGCCCTTGCGAGGCCGGGTTCATCTGTCTTCGGCAGCCCCAGGTACCTCCCCTCCTCCGAGCACAGTGGGCCGACACCGCAAACGCACCGCGAAAATCAACTGTCGAGAACTAAATTACGATGCATTAGATTTTGACAACAACAATTATTATTATTATTATTATTATTATTAAATAATTAATCATACATCATTCATTACATAAACAGTTTACACAAATTGTTGGAAAGTTTCTATAAAAGTTTGGGGCGAATATGACTTGGAGACATACTTTAATTTTACTCGTAGAATGAACACATAGAAAACGATTATGAAGATACGGCTGTAACCTCTTAGTAGGAAATGGTTGTTGTTAAAAATTGCACAAAAAATTACAGTTAATGAATAACTACACCGCTTAAATGTTTCGTTATGTCAAATCAAATTGGATTATTTGTAAAACAAATAGACGAATTGTAAAATAAGTCGGTTTGTCCATTGATTATTTATATTCATGGGCGTCCCTTTCACGTACTATTTATTGAAGTTAATACGATGCACGATAGAATAAAAAAGGTCAAATTGCCCATACTTTGCAGCTCTTCATGAGCTCAATAATATTACATTTTGATAATTAACTTAAAAAAGACGTCAGGCAGAGATAACAGCGACGACGTTTAAAGCAGGAGTGGTAGTAGCAAGGATTGTGCTCATTGGTTCTCTTCATCAGATATGAAAATGTAGGCTGGTAGGAAATCCCCATAACTCTATCCGCCAGTTCGGGAGCATCTTCGTAATTATTCCTTTCTCGTGCAATTTTGATCTTTTGACTAATGAAGAACAGCAAAAGATTTTGTTGTACATCAAGTTGTCGTTACGGAATTGCAATTAAACTCCTGGATGTACTTGAGAACTCGGGAGGATGGACGTGCTTCCCTGGATGGATGTGTTGCCTCCATCAGCAACACCCGTTGTTTATTGTTTATCCATTGTCGCAATGCTAAATATTATTTTTTATTTCCTTCGCAAGTACTAATACTGTTTCTATTCTTTCAATAAAATTGTTTTTATTCTACTGAAGAAAACGATTTCACTGTTCATGAAAGTTATACTTTTTAGTTACGTCCATATATTTACCTCTTAAAAAATCTTCAATACATCTTACATCTTAAAACAACAAAACATACCAACCATCTGAGAAATAACAATCCAGTATTTAAATAACTCAAATGCATTTTGTCCTTCGTTTGCGTAGTACAATTAAATAGATAGATAGTATATAAATATATTATACCATTTTGGCACAGATTAAATAATTTTTACATTTCTTTTTTTCTTTTTCTGGTATCATCTCCTTACATAAATTTGGAGACAATATTGTAGTACATAATTGTGCGAATGCTGAATTGTGTTCACTTGCGAAAATTAAAACCCGGTGCGACACGGGACTAGCTGGTGCTTAGCCTTCATTACTTTACAATCTCGCTTCAATGGTTCTGTATGAATACATAAAATCAAACTTTTATGTTACAATCAGTAACTTAATCTTCCAAGATTCGTTACAGAACTATATTTTAATTTTTGGAATCGTTTAGCTTTTTCAATCGGCCAAATATCATTTAATTGTTACGGTAGTTCATATTTATATTCTTTTTACTTTACTTTTTGTTTTACTTTTTACTGTTTATTTTTCATTTCTTTGGCACTAATTTTTACTTTCTCGCTGCGGAGCAGGGAGAAAGTTACGTAATGATGCGCGAATTTTCGGCACAAAAACTCGTATTACAGGGCTCTGATAATGAATTATTTGAAATGAAATATTAAATGAAAAAATTATCTAACACATGGTGTAGCCAGAATCCATATTTTGTGGGTCCTTCACAACGAAAAATCGAATGACGCCAAAACGTCTTTCTGTCCGTATGTCTGCCTGTGAACAACAGTGGCGGCTAAACCGTTCTGTCAATTTTCTCCAAAATTTTTATTCCCCAATCGATTTGGCTGATGTCGCGGTCCTTGAATTTGAAACAGATATTTTAATGTTGGGGAGTACTTTACATAAAGCCCCTGGGACATTTTCAAATTTTCAAAAAAATTGCTCCATCGTTTTTATTAAATTTTGTTGGGCAGTGTAAAGATCGTTTAAAAGTCTCTCATGGCCAATATTTCGAAAATTGCAAAAGTTCAACATTTTTTCGGAGTCTTCCTACAACTACAAATATGATTTTTCTTAATAAAATCTGTTCCTTAAAGATTGATTTTAAAATAAGGTCATGTACAATTTTTCGAAAATTTGAGTAATTCGTGTAATTTTGCGTGAAAATTGGGGCGAGAAAATACGTGCTGTTTTACCACCACTATTTGTATCGCATTGATTTTTATACTTGAGTGATCATTTTAATTTAGCTATTTCTTTCCATCATGGCGCGCTGCCTTTGGTCCATTGCGCGACGGGGCGGCGGTCGGCGGTGGCGGCGCGGCGCGGCCGGAAGGAAAGTTGGGGAAAACAACGGCGCAGCTGGCGGGGCGGGGCGGGGCGGAGTGGGGTGGCTGGCGTCTTGTGAGAGCGGGGGCGCGGCGCGGCCCCGGCCAAAGAGGGCTTTGCTTTTCCCAAGGAGCCGCCGGTGCCCGTGCCTGCGCCCGGGGAACCCCGCGCCCGACGAGGTGCTAAAGGAGTGCGTGTGGGCACGTAGGGGTGCTTGGTGGCGGGTGGGTGATTGATGGCGATGATGACGACGTCTACTGAGGAGGTGACATCGCGGGGAGGACTGATGTAACCAAGAGTTTAAGATCCAGGATGAGAAAGGAGGGGGAGGGGGCAGAAAAAATCGACGGAGCGTTGAACGGAGGCAGGTTAGCGGAATGAGGCAGAAGACGTTTCAACTGGAAATATTTTGTTTGGTACTTATTCACTTTAATTCAATCTTGCATATCAAAGTCAGTACGAAAACATAATATTCAAAATAATTAACAACATTAATTCTAATTTACCAGTTATTGACATCCAATAAACAGTCTTATTCAAAATTAAAAATAATAAAAATATTAATTTCCGAATAATTTTTCGACTTTTCAATGCATTTCCGGAGTGATGATTGCAAAGATAGGATTATCTATCTTGAGAATTATGAATTGGTATTGGTATTAGAGAAGTCCAACTACTCCAAATCCATTCAAATTTCTGTTTCTGACACTACGTAAATTATTAATGATTTACAAATTGTCGTAAGTTTGTGAGATATCCTCTTCCTACATTCGACCTTGTGATGAGGAGGAACATTTGGTTTATAGAGCGAGGAGGAAGCATTCGGTTTGGCCTTCTGAAACCATGCGTCATTGTAGGAAGGAAGGCAGAGAGCGTTCAAGAAGCAGGAGGACATTGAGAATTCTAAGTTTCGACGCACGCTCAGAGTCATAATTCGCAACAAAATTCACAACGGGATGTATTTCTTCGCACGTCACGCAGTAAGTCAAACAGTGAACATTGTCTTATTCATTCTTAGAAATTTTGGGAAAAACTGCAACTGCTGCAAGATTTGATCCTTCTGTTCAATTCCATAAAATAGCATATTACCTTTGGTTTTCGAAGACCGCTTTCCGCTGTTAATTCTCTACCCATCTAGGTTCCTGAATACAAAGAATTGTGAGAATGGTGTAATCATTTATGAGATAGAAATGAAGGAGGTGGAGGCTACAAAGACACGAAGCGAGTAAAGCTTTAGGTTCATAAGAGAGGATATAATACGAATTGTTGTTGATGGCAATAATGGCCTTAAACGTCAGAGACGCTTCAGTCGGATTGGTTCTCACTATTTCTCTGTTGAATGGTTTCCTAGAATGATGGTTATTAATCTGCATTTTTCAAAATTTCTGTTACTCTGTAGCTCGCTTGAAGCAGCGGCGAAAGAAATGACCGTCATTTTTCTGCGTAAATCATCACATACACGTTTTGTATTACTCGGGAGCGAAAACGTTCAGTTTTCAAACGTTTTTAACCTCGCTTTGTTGGTAGTATTAAACTTCGTAGATTTATTCATCATCCAACTACGCAATTATGATTAATGGGTGGGGACGAGATTTTGGAGCAAAAGAAATTGTGCGCAGAATGTATTTAACCCACTTACGTCTCAACAGATTTCATTGTTCTTTGATGAAATAAATCAAATCATATTTAATCAAAACAAATAGCACTATTTAAACCAATGACGTCTGCTTCAATATTTACAAATGATAATACTGACAATAACTAATTTGAATAAACTACTTATGTGTAATGAAAAAAAAGATCAATATATCATCCTTCAATGACAAAATATAAAACAAAAGCATTCTTAAAATCCTCAAATTGCCCAAGTTCACTGAACACATACACATGCATTCATACTTGCATGAAATACATATATTTTCAATACAAATTATGTGACCATCAGATTAGCAACCAGATTTCAACTCTACATCATTTCACTCGAAAAAACAATCTGTCATCAATCTCTACAAGTGCAGTGAAGCAGCTTCCGACTTCACCAGAGCCATATAGAGATGGCCTGTGAAGCGTCGTGGTGCCACCGCCGCCACCGCCACAGCCGCCAATGCCACCACTCTGCCTCTTCCGGACGCCGTGTTGTCACGTTTCTGCCAAAACATTCTCTCACACCCACGCCATCCCAGCGCCCTCCCACCGCTGCCTCACCCCGGACGCGAAACGTCCACTGGAAGAAAGCCTCCGCTCCTTCAGGACTGAAACCGACACCGTCCCGTCTTCTCCCTCCCCTGAGGCGGTAGCTTCTCTCCCTGCGGGGGTAATTTTCTCCGGGCCCCGCCGCGGGAATACCACCCGTGGCGCCATGGCGGAAGGCTTTAACACTTCAAAACAGACGAACGTCGCGAAGACGCGCCGCCGAAGCGGCCGGCAGACCGACTCTCGCGCGCACAAAGCGGCCACGTTCTGCGGCCTTGCGGTGCGCCAGATATGAGTCGCATTAACGGTGCTGTCCGCCGCTTTCTTTTCACCACTCGCCCGCCGCCGGGGCAGTCGATCCTCAAAGGCGCTCGCGCACGCGGCGTCTTTGAAAGAGATACCTTCCTCTTCCGTGATGGGCGGTTTTTTTCTCCCCTTTCCAAAGCCGCTCTCCGGCAACTCGCCACCGAAACCGGGGGTAGAACCCGGGGAAAATATAATTGAGACGGCGAGTTCGTCGGAAAATCGTCCCTCCTCTCTTTCTTAATTTCCCATAAGAGCGGCTCGAATATCGGGAGCCGCTTCTCTTTTTATTCCGCTTCTTTCACGAGTCTGCTATTGAGCGGCAGGGGGCGGGGCCGGGCGGCCGCAGAGGCGCCGGCCGCCACCGAGGGATGCGGCGCGTTTTTACGCGTGCGCCCGCGCTTCCTAATCGTTCCGTGGAAACGGCTCCTCGCGGGGCACGCGGGGGGAGGGCGAGGGGGGCGGAGGGGAGCAATTACGCGGCGGCGACCGCGGCTACCGCTCCGCGCGGCGCCGCCTGAGGCCTTCCGCTCGCCTCGGCTTATTGCTTTGTTGCTCGCGCCTCGCTCGGGTTACGAGAGTGGGCAGTCTCTTTTACTTAGCACGTCTCCGAGTGATTTCGAATGATGAGGCCGCTTATCCAGCTGGGTGGATTGTTTACGTAGTAATTGTCAGTACGGTTGCTTCCTTCTGCTTTGAAACAGTTTCTGGTTAGAAAAACACATGGCTCCTGTTGCTGTTCAATTAATTAAACAATGGAAGAACCACTAAGTACCGGGAAATTTAATTAAAACATTTATTATGCGTTATTGCGAATAATGAAGTATTATCATAAGAAAAATCAGTAATATACTCTCGACTATGAGAATTGAGAGACTAAAGGGATAATCTTGGAAAAAAGGTCCCAACATTTTGGTCAAAGTTGATTCTTATAATATTTTTAATTTCATTTACATTTGTGAAATCCTAAAGGCCATACTAAGTATTAAGTATCTACGTAAGGATCCTATGTGAACTTATTGCTAAAATATATACCAAACATGTATTAAAGTACAAATTAACTCCATTTTCGTACTTCATTTTTTTTTGTAAATTAAGTAATTAAATTTCATGAACAATTATTGCTTTCTTTTAATTAAATCATTACCGTACTTCCTTTTAATAATACGCATTTAAAATTTGGAGAAAATTATACGAGGTAGTATTGACTATCTTAATAAGCATCGAAAGATTTTGATCTAATAAGTGACCAATGGCAAGTAGAATAACATCGCATTAAGCTATTACCGTGTAAAATACTGTGCGTACGTAGTATTAGATACTTTACTATGAGATATAATAGATAGA
Organism: Teleogryllus oceanicus; assembly: GCA_964035755.1. NCBI lineage: Eukaryota > Metazoa > Arthropoda > Insecta > Orthoptera > Gryllidae > Teleogryllus > Teleogryllus oceanicus. Next base: position 121,352,454 of record CAXIVR010000006.1, read on the forward strand.
TATTAGGCAATCACTTAATTGAAGAATAAATAACAGCCTTGCATCGTTTTGATGATCTCGAAATTACCGACAAACTACATACGCACCCCACTCATTTTAATTATTATTATTATTATTATTATTATTATTATTATTATTATTATTATTATTATTCAATAACGTCACAAGGTTCCCAAATATATTAAAACCTAATACATTGTTTTAAAAACTGTAAAATTTAAAACCAGGTAATATAAAATACCTACTTGAATCAAAATAATTTGAAAAGTAAATATATGTATATCTTGAAATGTAATAATAAGATTAAAAGCCTTCAAAATAGTTAAAATAATAAATCACCGTCATTTTCTCCAAGCTATGTAAATCGTTTCAAGTTTTCTCTTCGTTTTATCTATGATTATGATTATTTCCCCAAGTTCGAAGAATTCTACAGAGAAAAATAAATTGCATATTTCCTTAAACTGATAAATACAATGTGTCTAGGATACATCAGTAGCAGAGTATATCAAAGAAAATTGAAAAGAATAAAATCGATTCGAAGCATTAATGCACCTTTTTTCAAGAACTTAAGTTCAAATAATAATGAAATTTCGCAAAGCAGAAATTAAAATAATGTTGTGATAGTAAAAGCTCCAAGTGGCCAACGGAAAATGAAAGCACGTGATCATTTTACTTTAGCCACCGAAATGAACGGCAATGGAATTGGAGAATATGCTCTTCAAATGAGGAATATAATGGATTTTAAGTTCAATATCTGTAGCATAACCTTTGAACATAACTCCCGGGTAATACTTCAAATACCTCTCCTGTAGTTCTTAAGAGTTACTGATAAAACACAACTGTGTGAAAGAACAGTCTACGATAACATGACAACACGTAACGCTGAATACGAAGGCGATTCATGTGGTTTATATTCGAGGTCAGTTTTGTCCACAGTTTTTATCTTGCCTCCTCCCTATTCTTGAATGAATAAAGACAAGTGGAAAGCATGGGAAATTTATTTCAACGTTGCAACTACGTAACAGAAGGGAACGGACCCAAGAATTCTAATTGGAACCAGTGAACGAACAAACAAGTAGACACTGAATGAAACTGATGATGACTGGCGCACATGGCGACAATAGACAATATAACATATCCACGTCTCCCATGCTTTATTGACCATCGACAACAAGAAATGGTGCTGATGATATTAACGAAGAAAAGTGTTCTATAAATCTAACAACCGATTCACGAATGACGTACCAATCAGAATACTGCTGTTGAATTAATAATTGCTATTGTTAAGCTTTCCATCAATTTTAAGCAGCAACAACAAATTATTATCTATCTACAAACTATGAGTGTTATATGAGTGTTCTATTACTCAGTTGACGCTTCTACTGCAGTATTATTGCCTTTGTCATCTTAGAAACAAAAAGAAATAATACTTAAAAATAATAGTCAGCAACAAATGTAATCGATAAAAAATTAATGAATCTTCTATTTTATCATCGGCATTATGTAACCTCGATCGGAAGTAGATCCGAAGCCTCAAAAAGAACTGAGAATAAATCTTCTGCGAGTGCCTCAACTCCGAGACCAAGTGACATTTATTATGAGTGACACATCTATATCTTCAGTGTCACTTTCAACTACGTCACACTACATCCGCGTCAACCCACAGCAACAACACGGACGTCGACAATAAAGAGGCCTACTGCACCTCAGGTAGCAGATGACACTGACAAGCGCGTCATGAGAGTGTTACAATGGAAACTTCATTAACACGTAACGCTGAATACGAAGGCGATTCATGTGGTTTATATTCGAGGTCAGTTTTGTCCACATCCTTGGCAATTGCATCAGCATTAAAGAGAACTGACAAGAAATCATCAACGGTTACAACAGCAATACCGAAGCACCAAACATAAATTACAAGAAGTCAACTACACCTGCCCTAAAATTTCTAAATTAAATAACTCGTAACGCGACTGACAGTTCTACTTTATCTTCAGCATCAATCGTGTACTCCATCGTGCAAGGCGGCGTTCACAGTGGACCCGATTTTCGACGGCGTCCGAAAACATCGGTTGCCGGAAGGAGATCTGTTTCGTTTGATTTTGTCCCTCCTACGTCGGCTGACCGATATTTTGGCCAAAATCAGATCGCCTTCGGCTGCGGTCATAGTGCAGCCGAAATATCGGTCGCTCGCTGCCGCAAGACTGCGAGCGAAATCAACCGATTTACTTCATTCGAAATGCATCCCGAATGTTGCACCCCGAATGTTGCATGAAATCTTCCGAATATTTCCACAGTTCCACGTCGCGTTGGTATTACAGACGGCCTTGTCTATTCAGTTGATTTCGGCCGAATGGAACCGACAAAATCAAACGAAACAATTCATAGGCTACTATCAGTGCAGCCGAAAAATCGGTCGCTCGTTGCCCGACCACTCCAAGCGAAATCGTCCGACTTATTTCATCCGAAAAGTACCCAAATGTTGTTTCCAAAATTGATCAAATACTCCCACAATTCCGCAGATCTTTGTTTGAAAAACTAGCGAGAAGCGCGCTCAAGAAGACCATCAACATATACTGGAGGTAGTCTTCATATTACAGATGACCTTGACTCTCCATCTGATTTCGGCCGAATGGAACGAACAGAATCAAACGATAAAAAATCATCGCCCAACAGCAGATGTTTTCGGACGCCATCGGAAGAGATCGTTCGGGATCAGTATGCCATTTCCATTTACTAGCTCGTGTTTGAACGAATAGGGCATAGGAGACGCAAACGTTCGACGCTGCCGGACCGAAATTCCGTCAAAAATCGGGTCCACTGTGCGGGCGGCAGCGAGGGCGCTCCCAAAGGGGCGCGCGCGTTTGCAAGGCAAATCCGTGACGTGGGAGAGGCTGAGAGCACGCGCTTCCGCGTGCGCGCGGCCTCCGAATGTGGAGCGCTTCGCGGCGGCCTCTGGCGGCGCCCGGACGCACGCGCGCACGCACGCACGCGCGGCGAAAGTAAAGGAGAACTACCGGAAACCGGTTGGGATTTGACGGTTTATTTGCGGTCCGGATAATACACGAATCTAGCTAATTCGTTAATTAACCAGTTAATGATCACTTGGGTTGGGTAATATATGAAGTTACAATAGCTTTGAAGCTTATATGTTCACAGTATGCAAAGTTGGGGGGGAAGTAAAGGAGAACTACTGGAAAACTGTTGGAATTGGAGGGTTTATTTGTGGTTAAGTAACAATAGTTTTAAGCTTATATGTTCACATTTCCAAAATTAAGAAAACTAGATCAAATTTAAAGCTTTATTTACAGTTCGGATAATGTCCGAATCGGGTTTATTAGCGAATTAGCCGAATAATGTTCACGTGGGTAGATAAAGTACAAAGTAAGATCAGCTTTCAAGGTTACACGTTCACAGTATCCACAATTGGGGGATAAAGTACGAAGTAGGGAAAGCTGCGGGGCATAGTTCACACGTCATCAGGATGAAGATCACATTTGACAAGGTGGCTAGAGAAGATGAATAGCATACAGTTACGGTGACAACGAATAGCATACAAGACATGATAATAAAGAATCGGACTTTCTGTGCGAAGTATTGAAAGCTAGTGAGAGACAAGTTGGGTAGTTTAGAGTCTCATTGTGGCAGTCGCTATCTTCTATTTACACGATATCACCTAGCTTAACATCACTAAACCTCAGATGCACTTCGCTTCGCATGGCTAAATTGGAGGGACGAGGTTCCATCCTTCGGGCTTTGCGATTTCCAAATCTCAAACTTGAGTCTGTGCAACGCACAATTGCCAACGCATTTTTATGCCAAAAGACTTCTCGCAAAACACAAGACGTCTCACAATCGGACATTCACTTTAGCCAGCCTCCTGTGGTTAATTCGCGAATTAGATTATGTCCGAAATTATCGCCATTCATACACCTTTATCCAAAAACGTCCGGGTAATGTGCGAATTAACTGCATAATTTGCGAATTAGACATAATTTCAAACTTTTATATTGCCGGGAATTGTCAACTGTTTTCGATATATCGATTGCAAATTTTACAACAATGCGAAGTATTAATCAAATAACGGAAGATAAGCGTTTATTCTACTAATTTTAACATATTAATTTTTATTCTTTACTATTAAATTGGTTAACAAGAACATGCTATGATATCTTTAACAACATCAGCAAATTTGGTAGTGTAGAAATCCCAAATGAGTTTCTAAATTTAGTGTTTTAGATGCCGATGCGCGAGGCACGCTTTCAAGCGGTTGCGCATAAGCCATTAAAGCTGTCCTGTCCTTATAAACTGTTCGATATGTTTAGTCGTAATGCGGAAAATCGCATGCCATTCAAGCTACGGTACACAGAGGTAATATTATGAAGGTTCGGTATACAAGGGCACTGCGCACAGTTGAAGTTGTGAAAAGGAGTACAACTATTATTGAATTTCTATAAATAGGTCTGTGTGTAGCAATGTTGCTACATGCTTGGTATGCAATAGATACAGTCTTATAACTAAATACATATGAATGCAATTGCTCTTTATTTTCAGTCAAATACTCCCTGAGTTAGTGACTGCAAAAGTTCACGATCTACAGACCAAAATACGGCTTTGCGAAACACCATATTTTTCCTGTTTCTCCTTTCCACCTCCTCGTCTAACTTTTAAATTGTGGCTATCATTTCATTTTGCGACTGATCACTCCTTTAAATGGCATGCCGTCCTCGAGCCTAAATGCTGCCTTCTCCGCCTTCCTCGATGCTCTACTTCCCAAAGTCTAACTTTGGGAAACAGCACTTATCGTTTGTCCTCGTTTTCTCTTTCCACAACTTGACATCACTTTCTAATTTGAATCTTCCTCCCATTGTGCAAACTTGCAAACAATCACCACAATCCACTCGTCTTTGCATTGGTCTGGCTAGAGCTTGTGACGTTTTGGAGATAGATGACCTTTCATTCTCGTGTTCTCTAAAAACTGGAAATGATCAAAGTCAAAGCCAGACTGACAGAGGTGTCACAGGCCATCAACTGATGCCAGTGCCTTTGCTCGGGAGGTTCTAGTGTTCAAGTCCCGATGGAGGCAGGATTTTCGACACTAGTTGGATAGCTAGGTAGAGTTCAGCCGCTGTCTAGGAGGAATATTCTAGCGATCGGCTGCTCTCATCAGTGGTTTTTCATGGTTTCTTCGATCAACACGATCTTTCTTTCCTTTGCTTTGCCCTCACCTCATCTCCTACTTACATACACTTACACGTACATATACTGCACTTCTACGCATGTCTGGATCTTAGAGCTTGTCTCAGATGGAGGGGCGTCCCGCTGATGGGAGATTCCTGGATGGGGAAAACCTCGCAAGCCGTGCAGGTGGGCGCCGGATGTCACTATCCAATGCGAGAAGATCATCGCCACCTTTCTTGACACAAACATCCACACACTTATGGAACAAATGAACATAGCAGTTGACGCCCCCGGAAACACGAGGTAAACAATCAAAGCCAGAATTTTTAGTTCTGGCTAGATTCTGCGCAGAATATGAAGATATTTTTAGAACTATTCTGCCGAGGGTGAAATCTTGCTACTGCTGCCCGAGGATGAGGAATCATGTGGAAGCGTTGCAAGAATCCCTCCTGTTGTAAGCAGAGCTGTGGCAGGACGGAACCGACGGAAATTACGGAGTCGCGTACCCACGGTGGGTCTAACCTTGAAGAACTAGCGCTGGGCGCAATACTTTCGGCCAAACTGGTGCGTATCGTGTCTGCATGTCTTGTACGGATGACAGTCACGAGAAGTGCACGGATGACAGTCAGTCATGGTAGAAACTAACTTTTGTGAGGCGGGTTTCAAATGGTACATGTATGTCGCAGTGATTCGATCGCGTCTGATGGTTGGAAGAAGATGCTAGACTTGTACATAGATTCTTATGAATAATGTGTGAATAAACTGTTTAAAGAGTTCGTGCCTGTATCTCTTTTAACCATGACGTTACACCGTCCAGGAAGGAAATGGAGCGATGTGGAGGAAGAGGAGAGGGCCACATGTGAACGACAAAGATAAGGACGCAACAATGTCGGTCATAGCGTTAATCTCGACCGGAGTTACCGTTCGGAAGTTTTGTAATAAGCAACAGAAGGAAGGAAACATTTTACAACGGTTTGGCGTTTCCGATGATTTAACCATCAATGAAGGAATGGTATGGGAGGGGAGAGCATGAATTCGTAGTTATGACGAATGTAGACTATGACAATGCTTTCCTCAATCGAAAGAAATACTTATTTAAGATTTCAGGATGTATTAGAATTCACTTCCTGCATTACAAAATTTGTAATGGGGAAGGCAACGACTTGTCAATGTTAAAATAGAATTCTGAGGTTCGTTCTAAAATCAGTCTGTTACCCTCCTGAATTATTACCATAAATCAGCGAAAGCAATGTTCACGTTACTATTGTGCTTTTTTAGCGTTGAAAATAATCCATCACGTTCGTCCAAGAGTCCCAGCTTCGACACAAGCCCGGAGGATCTACAAACCGTCTTACCGCGTTTGCGCGAACTCTTGTGAAATCGTGTTGTTGCTTGATGCTCGTTGAAATATGTTGAGATGCAGTTCGTCACGTTAAGATGTTGTGTAGGGACGTAACTGACACGATGCCACTCTACAAAGTATCATTTTAAAACCTGCCTTGACTTACATTGTTTGGCATCGCGTGTTGGGAGTAGCATTAGCGTTGAGTTGTAATGTCATTTAGCATTGAGTTGCGTTGCATATCTTACTTTTCAGTGTCAATGCGTTGTATTGTGATGTGATATGTTTACAGAACTCATACTCGTTTGGGACGAATGGCAGTTTTACCCTGAGGGTTTTACTAAAACTCCCAAGAAGTAAGTAAAGATTTGCATGAACATGTTTGATGTTTGAAGAAAACGGATAAATATACTGAATTGAATCCTGATAAAGGAAATCGAGTTTGGAGTTATGTAATAAACATCCTTGATGCTGTAGGAAACTGAGTACTTATTTGGGCCGTTTTGCTTCACACACCTACTGCGTATATGCAGCATAGAATTTTCTGTTAGCAAGTATTTTTCTCAGTGTATCCGTCAGCTCGTGATTTTCTTAAGAATGCGGCTAAGACTAATTGTTTCCTGAGCGTCTGCACGGGTAAAGCTGTACTAGGGACAATTTATGAGGGTGAAAGTCAATCCGCAAGATTCACGATCCACCTGGACGGGTCGAACTGGGTGTCTGTATGAATCATATGGATACGGATAAACACGGATGGAAAAGACTGGCTCGTGTCACGTATGGGAATCTCAAAAATGGTGTGGTTCAAAGTAGCGCGGCGTGGTATGGCGCAGTGCGGGGCGAAGCCAGGCGAGTCGAAACAAGTCGAGTTGACGGAGGAGAGGCGAGAGAGAGAGCGAGTGACGGAGGTGAGTGGCAAGAGGTAAGAGACGAGAGAAAGAGGTGAGAGGCGAGAGGCGAGAGGCGAGAGGCGAGAGGCGAGAGGCGAGAGGCGAGAGGCGAGAGGCGAGGGACAAGAGGCGAGGCGAGAGGCGAGGGACGAGAGGCGGGGGACGAGAGGCGAGGACGAGAGGCGAGGGACGAGAGGCGAGGACGAGAGGCGAGGACGAGAGGCAAGGGACGAGAGGCGAGGGACGAGAGGCGAGAGACGAGAGGCGAGAGATGGGTGGCGGGGGACGAGGGGAGAGGGACGGGGGAAAGGCGAGAGACGGGAGAGAGGCCGAGAGGCGGGCAAGGCGCGAGGAGGCGAGGCGGGGGCGGCGGGGCACCCTGTGCGCCCAGCTGGCCCGCGCGCGGCCTTTCGCAAGCGGCGTGGCCTCCGCGGCGGCAATCAGGCGACGCGTTATTCGACCAATTTAAATAATGGCTGCCTGCCCGCTGACCACGCGTTGCGGACGCAGCCGCTTCCGCGCCGGCGCGCGCCACCTGCAGCGCTGCCCGCCCCCTCACCCCCTCCCCCCCCCCCCCCCCCCCCCCCCCCCCTCTCCTCGCTCACACCCTCGTGATCGCCATCGCCCACACCCACGCCTTCTTTCCCCCCCCCATCCACCCCCCCCCCTTCCCTCGCTCACCCTGACCTTCACCACCGCCCACGCCCTCGCTCACTTCCTCCCACACGTCCACGCCATTCTTCGCGCCCACGGTTCCCTCGCCCACTACCACCCCCGTGCCGTCGCCCTCCACCTCCTGCGCCCACGCCCACGTCGCGACCTCCCCCATGCCCACTGAGCGCGAGGTGCACTTGAATTGGCAAATGGAGATGTTTTCAGTGACATGCCTATTGTATGTGTGATGTTTGTTATATTTTTTGCTTATGCCTCAGCAGGAGCAAAATAGTAAATAAATCACAGTAAAACGTTGAAAATGAGAAAAAAAACATTCTGATGATCGAAAAATGTAAGAAATATTATCTCAATTTCGTTTCACTCTCCTACGGAGGGAAAAATATGCAGACGATGCATTTTAATCATAATGCGAGGAATGTGACAACGATACTTCCGCCTAAGGAGATTCAGTACCTATTTATTTCCAACATTTTCCGTTGTAAATGTGCTACCTGCAAACCCAAGTAGTTTCTCTCCAGAAAGTATCGGTCGGTGTACTTCTGTGAGAAATTTTGTAAGTGGATGTGACATTGGATTTAAGTAAACGCGTTGTCAATAACATCATTATTTGATGATTTGATCAATTAATGATGACTTTACTAAAATTACTAATTTTTACAATAAGTAATTTTCAAAATAGTTTCAAACTCACAAAATAATAAATTAGATTACGTAAATAAGTAATAAGGAATTTGGAAATCAATAACACGAAAAAACATATAACACATACAACTCAAAATTAACTTTCGCATATTCGTGCAAACAATGGATTCTCGGAAACTACAACATCGCAAAATTCCGAAGCCTCTCAAAACGTGCTTCCCCCAGCCCTCATCTCTGCGCCCGGCCAGTGTCCAGCGCGTTGCTCCCACGCTACCCCGACGCGCGCCACCTGCGACCTCCCCTCCCCCACCCCAGGCGGCGCGGCGCGCGACACCTCCCCCCCGCGGCCGCGCCCCTTTCAGCTGTCCGTCAGCGGTGCTGCTGCTCCTTCGCCCCCGCCAACCACTCGCCGCCCGCCGCCCCGCCGCCCCGCCGCCCCGCCGCCCCGCCGCCCCGCCGCCCCGCCGCCCCCGCCGCCCCGCCGCCCCGCCGCCCCCGCCGCCCCGCCGCCCCCGCCGCCCCCGCCTCCACCGCCCACTGCCCGTCGCCTCTCCCTGGCGACGATCCCCCGCAGAGAATTGCACCCACGCTGAGAAAGCCCGCGCCCACAATGGGAAAACACCCCTTTCGGCCCGCGAGCCATACAGCGGGTCGGTGGACCGCTGCCTGCGACTCTCCTACGTTCGACAGGATCGTCGCGTTCAATCTTACTACTTGTAAGCTTACAAAGTGGAACTGCACCAAAAGAAGGGTTGAACAATTTCTCAAGTCCGGTATACACGGCACAATTTTCGTGCAGATTCTCATACAGTTTCTTTACTGTAACTTCAAGATCCTAAACTAGAAGTATAAAAACCAAAACTCGCGCATACATTTTCAATATGTTTTCTGCACGAATCTTCATAAGCTGCCGCTATGAGGTCTAAAGAGAAACAACTGATTTGCACCGTCCGAGTACTGTCAGAGGTGGTATTTATGAATGTGCGTTCTGGTTATGATCTTTATTTGCTATTAATTAACCATGAGAAGCGTAGAGAATAAAATTAGGAAGTCAATAGTTGGGGAAAAGGAAGTTTATCACAATATATCACTTCACACAATCGCACTTTGACACACCTAACCACAAAATCTCAATGGCCGATCACCGTTAGTGAATCATTCTGCAGCTAGATGCGCTTGATTCAAACTGTAAGGCTTTCTGCATGAAACATTATGAACATGTTCATATAGAAAACGTGCAGTATAAACTGCACGTTTTCTATATGTGCTTTTTTTTTCTTATTCAAACCCACTGTGCACCAAAATGATTTGAATTTTAAATTATCTTCTTCAATTAAATTATTTTCACATTTCATAAATATTTCTTTAGGCGAAGAGAAAATGTGAAATGGTTTGAAAGTTTGAAATATACAAAATAAAAAAAAGTGAAAATTGCGAACTATAAAATTTGAAATTTTTTAGTTGATTGTAAACATTTTCGGTTATGAATAGATACAAAAACTATAGCATTTTGTTGCAATGTTGATATATGGTAAATGATTGTATTATCAACCCTATTCTCTAACAATATTCGTATTGGAATATCAACTTTCCATATCCCTTCCTTATAGATTGAGTAAATAGAAGTAGCTACAAACCTACTTCACAAGGAAGTTTATAAGAACGCGTGAAGCCTGGCATTTGCGGAAAAGTAATACAATGTCCCATTGAAGAAAATTGTAATAATAAAATAAGAGAAGAGAAGAAATACAATCGGCAAAAATTTTATAAATTTCTACGAATATATCCATTATAAAGTATTTTTTTCCATTTCTGCTAGTTCGATTTTTTCTATAGACGCAGTACCTATTTTTATTTGAATCATATGAACGTGGAAGTAACGAAGTTAATTACAGTTATGTTCACTTTCCTATATGAACGAAACTTCAGCACTGGAACAGAATATCAGGCTCTAACCGGGGCGACTTACATGCTTCAAACAACACTAGGAACATGACAGCACTCTTAGCCCACATCCCCGATGCCCTAGACACCTCTGAAAACCTCGGTAATTCGGCGGATTTCTCCGTCGAGCTGCGACGAGCGCTATATCCAAGCAGGCGTCTCGCCTCATCTCGTCTCGTCCCTTCGTTCCGTCTCGTCCCTTCCACTCGTCTCCTCTAGTTGTCTCGTCCGGTCGTCTCGCGCTTCTCTCTCTCTTCGTCTCGTCTTATTCTCACGTTCGTCGCCTCGTCTCGTCCGCCTTTCGTCTGGCCTCGTCGTCTTGTCTCGTCGTTCCGGCTCGTCTGGTTTTGCCTTTTCGTCTCGTCTCTGCTCGTCGTCTCCTTTTGTCTTCTCCTCTCGTCGTCTCGTCTTGTTCTCTCGTTTCGTCACCTCGTCTCGTCTCGCCTCTTCGTCTGGCCTCGTCGCCGTCTAGTCGTATTGCCGTTCCCCTTTTTCGTCTCGTCTTGTTCTCTCGTTTCGTCACCTCGTCTCGTCTCGCCTCTTCGTCTGGCCTCGTCGCCGTCTAGTCGTATTGCCGTTCCTCCTTTTCGTCTCGCTTGCCTCGCTCGTCCTCCCCCGCCCCCCTTTTTTCCCTCGCCCGTCTCGCACGGCGCGTCGCGCGCGCCGCCGCAAGAGCAGCAGTGCGTGAAGCCGGTTCCACGCGACCGCCCCCGCCGCCCCCCCGCCATCTCTGGAGCGCGCGCGGAAGCACCTCGGCGCGCCGGCACCAGCGCCTGGGGCCATCCTCCGCAGCGCTCGCGCTCTCAAGCTCCCGAAACGGTTGCTGCGCGGACGCTAAGGAGGAAATCGCACCCGCGAAATAATAACAGGGCGATGTGTTAAATGTGACTATCGTCGACGTATTTGTACCAGTTATTTTCGGTATTTAGAGACATAGCGTGTTCATAAATGGAAACGATAAACAGTGCTTCTGATGTTGTGTTCGTCTATTAACGTTTGCGTTATAATTTGAGCAAGGTCGTTTCTCTTTAAATACAATTGAGTTTACATGGATTAATCTCCTAGATACATGATATACACGTCTACATTAGTGTCCAACAGTAAATCCAACATTACAATCTTCGCGAATATCGCCATGACAGTCTAGTTAATTTTTGCAAAATTTCCACATGTCTCTTTAGAACTGTCAAAAGGTGCATACAAGTTTTCAGAATTATTACATTGTCACAAAAATGTAATTTTCTGGAGTAATTTATTTATAATAAATTATTATATTTATTCTGGAATAACATACGTTATCACTGAATAATTTATTTACAATATTAGAAAGTTGCAATTTTCTTTCCAGAAGTGTAGTAAGTTGCAAAAATCAATCAATTTTCAAAAACTTTATTCTAGTTCAAAGAGATAAAATTATGAGAAACGAATTGCACTACCTGACTGGAAGAAAATGTTTTACTGTACTACCATTTGGCAACAAACAAGAAATATAACTAATCCAATTACTTGGAAACGTGTCATCATAACCATTCCAGGAAAGACCCGGGTCTCCTTTCGTGATCAGCGAGCGGGATGAACGCAACGCCCAGCGTTACACCACCGCGTGGGGGAGGGGCCCCGCCCCCGCCTCCGCCCCCGCCTCCGCCGCCGCGCGCCCGGAAGGGCAATCTAAACGTTGCCGCAAGCGCCCCCCCCCGCCCCGCGCCGCCCCCCCCCGGCCCAAATGTCAATGCCGTCCATCTCCGGCGCCAACCGACCCCTGTTATTACGCACGGGGCGCGCGGGGGCGGGAGACACGAACGGGCAGCAAGCGGCAAGGAGCTGCTCCCGCCCCCGCCCTCGCCGCCGCCGCCTTCGCGAGATAAATTAAGCCCGTATTTGAAAACCACCATCATTGCCCGTCGGAACAATGCTTTATCTGAGCAGCGGAGGCGGCGGCGAGCCACGAGAAATTCCTCCTCCGCCCCCGCTGCCTGCTGGACCGCCGTGGCCCGAGGGGCAGCCGTGGGCAAACTGCCTCCGCGAGCCGCGTGCGGCCCCACCCCGCCGGCGCTCCGCCGCGAGCAATGTTGCATGACTCCTCAAATTTAAAATCGTTCACTATAGTGTGTTGAGTACTGCTCACTATTAGTGAATCGCTCACTATTAGTGTTTCCGAGTGCGTCAACAGTTAAGCTCATTAGTCCCATTAGTGTAATGCATGTTTTGTTGCGGGATGGTGGTGATATTTTCTCGCTGAATAGAGAGATCCAGCGTCGACCTATACGACGGCTAGCTGAATATTAGCCAACCAGGAATCTCTCACCAGCGGGCACGTCCCCAGCCGGGACAAACTCTAAACTGGTCTCCCAACGTGCGTGGTAGTGTAGTGCATGTTAGTATAAGTGTGTGTGTAAGGGGAGAGGATAGGACAAGGAAGAGGAAGGAAAGATCGCGCACGGTCCGAGGCCCGTTTGTTAGGACACTGCTCCGGCATTCGCCTAGTGTTGACAGGCCTCCAAAGATGACCTGGCATGAAGACTAGAATTCTCCTCCAGACAGCGGCTGAATTCGCCTGGAGTGTGGAAAATACCGCTACCGTCCGCACGCGGACTCTAGGAGCTGACAGTCATAGGCACTGCCGAGACATCAGTTGATCCTCTGAGCCTCCTAAATCGTTCTCGGCGCTGATTCGGGATGGCGATGATGATGAGTCAAACTCATTTCTGGAGGTAGGTTGGAAGACATATACGATTGATCCTCGTCTTACCTGAGAAGATGATAGTGGATGATTTTGCTTTTATTTTCCACCATATTAAAATTGAAAGAATGATAATGAGTGGTGAATGATTAGTGACTCATTAATGATTGTGTCCGGATGGGATACACAGTGGTATGATAAGCCAGACATGTCACTCCCGCAGTTGAAAACATTCGAATCTCACTCGGAACAGGAGCTTCCAGCCCGGGGAACTGCTTAAGCCACCGCGGCCCGCCGCTCGCTCCACGCAGAGAAAAGACAATCCTTTTTATTGGTATAACGACTATTTCGCGCACAATTACATTAATAAACTCATAAAACTAGTAAAACAATAAATAAGTCGAAAAAAACGTTGAAGACACCAGTAATATTTTAAACTACTTAATAACACTGCCTCCTAGTTGATTTATTGTGAGACAATAAAAATATATCCACTTATTAAATAAATTCATTGTTTCGTCTATTTTTCACCATTAATAAAAATTCTAGATGTAAATTGTATGTAAAAAAATTAAATTAAATTAAACGACTTATTCAACAATTATTAAAATTACAAGAAGTTATATTAGAATTAATACATTTAACACAATGCTCTCACTCAGTTATGATTTCTTTCTATTTAGAACTAGATCTGTATGTAGGATTTCACACTTTATTGCTGCAAATTGTTTTTTTATGTACAGGTAAAGTTTGAATGTTGTGGAACCTCTATTATTTAGATATAGATATTTCTTATTTCTGCAGGTAGGTATATACAACCTGGTGGTAGAACACTACAATTTACATATTACAATTAGGAATATTAACTATAAATTACTTAACAATATAACTTTAAATTATTTAAAGACATAATAATAATAATAATAATAATAATAATAATAATAATAATAATAATAATATGCTAGCAATAATAGAATTAACTACATTTTATGGCACAGCTATTTTAAACTATTAAATGTAAGACTACACGACTTTTTAATTACACTTCACTCACTTCACAACATTTACAAATCACTTCTCTTTCTACTTCTAAACTGCACTACACTGCACAACACGTCACCACACTTCAATACTACTACAATACTACTTTGAACGCATTTAATAGTAATTAACACAATAATAATATCAATAAAAATAACAATAATAATCTATGTTATAATAATCCTAACTTACTAATTAATAAAGTTTACAAATATCATTAGTTAATTTATTTGTAAATCTTTGAACACCTAGGGAAAAGGATTCCAAGGCTGTCGCAAGTAACTTATTCCAGTCCGCTATTTTTCTATTTGTAAAGGAACTTCTTATTTTAAGACGTTCCTGTTCTTCGTTACTACGTTCAAGCATTCGAGACATAATTGTAGTTCGAAAATGTAGATTACCGGGACGCTTTTCACAACGATAAAGCAGAAAACAAACTGTTTATTTCCACATAAATGCGCAAAGTGTTTCTTCACAGAACAGACTTATATGACCATTAAAATAAAGGTTATTTAGGCGTACACAGGTGCTCTTAGTGTGATTTACAATGACGGGAAATTTAACAACTTTTACCTGAAAGACGACTGAGGTTTGCTCAAGCGTGTTTTATTGGACATTCGGTACAAGTGAAACAGCCGTGAAATTCCTTTGCGTCAATATTTACTGATCACAGGGAAAATATTACTTTGCGGATAATGAACTATATACTTGGTTTCTGAATAAATATTCAAGTGATCGTTATGAGGGCAACACTTCCTTTTGATGTATTACTTGGCTAGTTGTTTTTTTTTTATTTTTTTTAGAAAATAAGTTTTTGAAGGATTGATCTTTTCGTGTTTCCGGGCGCGTCAACTGCTTTAGTCATTAGTCCCGTAAGTGCACTGCGTGTTTTTCTCTGGAGATGGCGGTGATCTTTCCCCGCTGGATGGCGAGATCCGACACCGACTCATCGTCGGCAAGTGGGGTTTCCCCCTAACCAGGACTCTCCCACCAGCGGGGTACCGCCCCAGTTGAGACAAGCTCTAAGCTCCCGACCGGTCTCCCGGAATATGTGGTAGTGTAGTGCCTGTTAGTGTAAGTGTGTGTGTAAGGGGAGAGGATAGGACAAGGAAGAGAAAGGGCAGATCTCGCGCGGTCCGGGGCCCGTTTGTTACTGCTCTCGCACTCGCCCGGTGTTGATCGGAGAAACCACGGAAAACTACCGATCATAGCAGCCGGCCTCTAAAATTCTCCTCCAGACAACGACTGAATTCGACCTAGCTGTAATGCTGGTGTCGAAAATCCTGCCACCGTGAGGACTCGAACCTCGGACCTCCCGGTCAGAGGCGCTGCAATGACATTAGTTGATGCACTGAGCTACGGCTCCCGGTGAGAAAAGAAGTAAAACATCCTATGTTCTTGGCACACTTTGGAAATATTTGTAATATTATTTCTATCAAAACGAGATAAATGTTTATCAATACATTTTTCTAAAGCCATATTAATAAGCTCCTTGAAAACAAATAAGTTACATTAACTTCATGGCTCTATTAATTAAGTGTATGAGACCAAAAAAGTGCCTTCTTTAATTTCTATTGCGTACCTTAGAGGAAAAAAGTCGCATTAAAAATGGACGAGAGTAATGGTACACATCATTGCAGTCATATTATTTAAACTTTGCAACTAAAGCACTCTGCATTTTCATATTCTTCATTTGCAACTTACTTATACTTAACTACGTCTCATTAAGCTTCATCAACTCTTTGTACGTTCTCAGAACAAGTGAGAATAAAACGTAATCGAAAACATCTTCAAGATGTTTCACAAATTTACGATGCCGTTGCTGAAGTTAATGAAGCGAGAGAAGGAAAATCATGCGCTGCAGAGATAATTTTCATAGGTGTGTCAAAGCTTGGTTCAGGTACGTACGATTACCATTAGGATTATAGGGAGATGAAAATATAAACCTCTGACCTCAAAAGTATGGATCTTGAAATGCATCGCCCTAAGCTGTAATTTCCTCATAAACGTTTACCACAACTCGACTCAATACAGTTCACAAAACATTTAGTACTGTTTTATACAATACCATAAACAACTGCAAGAAGATAAAAAAACATCCATTGCAAATACAAATTTCAATAAAAATAAAGTAAAATTTGCATTCTTATCATAGTACATATAAAAATAGAATAGATTACAGAGAACCACAATTCAGGGCGATGGATTTTTGAAAGACGTTTTGGAAAAAATGAACATCAAGAAATACATGACTAACGTATACAAACTTCATGTTTATAACATATGTGGATAGTTGAAGGCGATCTGAATGGAAAAAATGAAGCTGAATGGATATGTGACGTTAGATTCATAAGTCATTTCCATAATAATCCGAGAAAATGAATGACAGAACTGCTTGGATTTTTGAAGCGATTGGTGGAGGAAACCGTACAGGTTGAGAATATGCAACAGATTTACCAGAACCGTCCCGGCAAACAAGGGCGTCTAATTCCTCAACCACGAGATAAACCTGTCACGGAAAAAATCTGTTTGCTTCTAATTTTTTTAAGGATACGAGTGCAGTTGTTTTTTGATTGTCTCTCTCCTAAATCTCATGAATCCTCAGCGCATGAAACTGTACCGGATAAACTTAGGTTGTTCCCTTGTGTCTCCGGTTTCATCTAATTCGTTCAAGTATCTCTCTAATCGTGATTATTTAATCACGATTAGTGATCAACATTGAACTCGCAATATAATAGCAGATATGAGCAACCGTCTCACCACGAATTATGTGAGTAAAAACTTGTCTAATTTAATCGGGTTTTCATGCTAAAATTGAGAGGTACTTTTCGCGGTGCATTTTAGGTCGGTAACTTTTCATTGTAATTTATTGCAACTGCAAAACAGCATCCTACCATATGCAAGTAGACTCGAGACGATATTATTATAACCTCTTTGATACTACAAGCAGTTACTTACGGAACCGAAATACGATAATGTAGTAAAATAATTAACAATTTAAAAATACGTTCTGCAATATACAAAAGATGAAAACTTATAGCTCTTGAAAATATAAAAATTATAGAATATTTTAATATGAATATTTAAAAACTGTAAAATTTAATGTTTTAGCATGCAAGACGTTAAGCTCAGACAGGTGAAACTGGAATGCCTTCGGCATTCAGATTAAAGGCAGCTCCACACATTCCACATTCACCGAGTAGCGAGCGGCTGCTCGCCCAATCCTGAGCAGCTCATGTGCTCATCGAATAATCGCTTCTTTTGACATATTCAGAAGATCGACCCGCAGCAGGTAGGGCCAGCACCGAATGGTTAGCGTAGCGCTCGTCATGTAGCAAGCAACCCATCCACACTACTCGAGATTCGGCGGGCAGTCGCTCGCCACTCCCCGATTAGTGATTGTGTGGAACCGCCTTAAAGACGGCACCACACATTCGTTATTCGACGAACAGCGAGCAACTGCTCGCCGAATCCCGAGTAGTGGAGATGGGGTGCTTCCTATTTGCCGACCATGCGGTGCTTGCCCTACCCACAACGTGTCGGTCTTTTGGAAGGAAGCGAACATTTGCCGAACACAACAGGTGTGCGAAATTCGGCAAGGAGCACGCTGCTCGGCGTGCCGAAATGTGTGAACACGGACGGATAAAACTAGCACTGATCCCGAACGTGTACAGACTTTCCATCAGCGCCCGCCGCGCACGTGGGTGAAGCCCGGACGGGCGCCGCGGGTGCACCCCTGGCCGACGGCGCAGCGGAGGCGGGGCCGGCGGCGGGGGTGGGGGCGGGGCGGGGCGGGGGCGGGGCGGGGCGGGGCGCGCGGCGTGGTCCGCCGGCAGTAAGTCATGCGGCGGGGCTGAGGCCGCAGCGGGGTGTGGTGAGGTGGTAGCCCTGATTTACGACCGCGTGACCGGGCGGCGAGGCCCGCGGGCCCGCCCTGGGCCGCCACCGCCTCCGCCTCCGCCACCGCCGCGCCGGCGCGCTCGCCCCCGGCTCCTGACCGCCCCCGCCGCCGCCTCCAGACTCCGCCTCCGGCGCCGCCGCTCGCCGGAGAGTCGTCTTCGTTCATTTGCCGCTCCTGCCAGCGCTCCTTTATGGGTTGCCTTAGAGCGAAAAGGTATCATTTTAACACATGTTTAACCGACCAATGTTGATAGATAAAATCTATTGCATTGCTCCTTTGAAGTCTCTCTCTGTGAATGAGCTCGATTGCCCAGACATCGAGCACATCTATTTATATAAAGATCCAGAAAATATTTTCCCCTTCATATTACTCATTAATATCTATTCCGTGATTACTGTAGTGAGTTTTGCGAATGATGGAAGTTATGGTTATTCTCATCTAACTGTAGGCTAAACAACTGAACTCACACAAGTCCAATGAAATGAGGAGGTGAGACCAGCAGCCAGCAAGAATTGTGTTTCTACCGCAGAGTTAATCCAATGCCAATTTTATCTTCAATTTGGTATTGAGTTACATATTTAATTGTTTATTACATCCTTTAAACACATTTATACTACACATACATAGGATTTTATAAGTCATTTTCTCAAATGATATATATTCGCAGGTCTGCAGGCAGTATATAACATTGAGCTCGTCATACGAATAATAAATGTAGTGAGGACGTAAAAACACGAACGTTCTGCTTTTGCTTCTCATTGTCAGTCAACCCTAGACACTAGTTTTTGGTAAAAAGCCACAACTAGTAAGAACTCTTTTGAGATCCTACTTTCAGTTTATCCCACTGACATCAGGACCACCCATCCCACTGTTGTCCGGACAAAAGAGATGCACATCATAAATACAAGTTTAACGTTATAAATATATGGTTGAGAGCATAATGGAGTTTTCTACGAAAAGTTCATATTGCCAAATATGAAATATCATATTTCTAGACCTTTTCACTCATCAATTGAGTCTCGTGAAGATTTCACGACCTACTTTATCTGTTTCACAATTCAACGTGATCACAGCGAACTTCTTTTTTCTTTCATGTAATGACGAAAGTATTTTTTAACTTGACATTGCACATCAATTGTCCCACGTCATGGCAATGAGTTCAGCTCCTAAAAATATTTTTAATAGGTTAGTACACCTAATACAAGAACATTTCCTTATCAATCTCCAAACTTCCACTGAAGTTTGGAGATTGGCAACGTGGCAAAGTGGCAACTTGCGCAACTTATGCTTAGGTTGCACGTTCGCACAATCCCCCGAAAAAAATCTCATAATATATTAGGAACACACATATTCCTTTTAATGAAATTCAATATTCAAGATATTACAGCAATATCGATGTAAACGAAATCATTTTGAAATCAATGAGCGCCGAAGGGGCCCTCTTTCCCGCGGCTGTGCTCTCTCAAGCAGTGAACCATGCCTTGCGCTTCCTAATTCTACTTTTTGGCCCTGTGCCTACGGCTCTAGTTGTATGCATGCAACGTAGGTCACTGCTTATATTAGTACTGCAACTTCTCCAAAGTAAGAACCATGCACACAACATGATGACACCAGTGGAATCATGTTTTCCACAACCTACGGATCTTATCAGCAGACATTAGTTTCATACGATGTACTGTATTTACATCATACTTTAAAACAAAATATGTGATAGTACGAGTGAATTCATTGTAAAGTAACTTTCAGCGTAAACATAATATGGAATTTGCATATTCATTCTTTCGTGAGAGCGACCTCTTTTTCAAGTGCATAATATTTTACTAATGTTCAACCGCACCATAAATTCATTGTGGAACCAATTCTTGAATTAATTTAATCGTTATAAGTACTCGGATATGTACTCGGTATTTTATGGCTCCCTAAACTATAGCTTTCGCATACACTAGGAATGGTGAATGATGTATTTAAATGTTAAAAATATGCAAAAAGACTCTGATAACGCAATGTTGGAAGACACATAGGAGAATATCAAGCAACTGTACCGCTTTTTGTCCCCTCAAACTGCACAAAAACTGACCAGGAATTGCGACTGCCTACAAAAGTGCAGAGCCCGCCTAGCCCACTGGTTCCTACGAAATACCACAAGTTGCTCCCGCCCCCTTCTCCCTCCCCAACCAATGAGACTGTATTTCAAAGTCCACACCCTTTCGGTCCACAGATACGACGCCGCCGCCTCATCTGCTGTAGCCTTCAGCTGCTTCAGGCGGACCCCGACGGCCGTTGCCACCCCTTCGTGCAAATCCGTAGGCACAACTCTCCTCCCCTCGCGTGATATATCGAGGCCCGCTTCACCCTTCCATCCAATCCGGCGGTGGGCGTGGACGGCTGTCTCCGCGGCTCCCCGTGTTGCGGCAAACCCAACATTTGGAGGCTTCGCATCGCGAGGTGGGAGGAAACAGTAGTTGGGCCACGCCCACTCTATTAGCGCAGCGGCCGGGGCGGCGAGTTAACGCTGCCAGCGGGCGTTTCCGGCGGCGGCGGCGGCGTCTGTGACATCCAGCGGGGCCCACCGGGAAATTACACCCCCGGCTCTTGACGTCGGTGGTGGTGGGGGGGGAGCGGGGGCCATAGCGGTGGCGGTGGCGGGAGCGGTGACGGGGGCGGGAGCTGGTGCGGAAGGGATAGTGTGGCGGGGGCGGTGGCCGGGGGCGGGAGTGTGATTGTGACGGGGGTGGCGAGGGGGGCGGTTGGAGAAACATTGGGAATCCGTGCTCGGCACACGTAGTCGTTGGTTGTGCAAAAAGGTCCTTGCCCTTAATGGGATCTGAGATGGCTAATTAAAAAAATAGAGACTAGTAGAATGATAATCTGTGACAACCCATTAAATATAGTTATTTCCTCAAACGAATGAAAATAATGCTATTTATAACTCAAATTGAACATATGTTTTCAACAATTTATTATTTTATTAAACAATGAAATAATTAACACAGTGCCGTCGAAAAAAGTTATTTTCTAAGATGTTCTCTGCTTGGTGCCAATTAATCACCAAAATTAAAATAGGCGTTGTAGGCAGGTTGTCCTAGTGGATGTTCACGAATCAACTTTGCAGATCTGTGGAAAATGGATCTCCAAAATGTAAGATAAAATGTGTATCTCAAAGATTACACTTATATATGATAGAACATTAACTATCATATTCATCTCAATTCTTGTTGTGCATGCAAAATTTCAAAACTTCCACGCTTTGTTACAGTCTTCCACGCTTTGTTACAGTAATAACTATAAAAATCGCTTTATATATTGTTGAGTAGTTTCATTACGGAGTAAGTTCTTCACAATTAGCATTGTATTTTCATCATTGAACTGAGTTACTGTAATTATGGGAATTGCACATTTTCATCATTGAACTGTGATTAATTTCCATTCCCCAAACCCCTTTTTAATCGTAAATTGTAAATATTTTTTTTATTAAAAGTGTCATTATAAGCGAATCTTGGAGGTGACGTTTAAACTTTGAAACTCCAACTGCAAGTACTGACTTCCTGCCATCACATGGTTTCTTCTTGGAACGAAGGAGACGTGGCGGCTAGAGAGCACTGGAGGGGCGGGGGACATCACGCACTGACTGGCCGTCCTCCTCGCCGCACACTGCTCCGAAATGAACTTATGAACGTCCTATAAATGAACTTGTGGACGTTCAGTAAATGAATGAAAGATCGTCCTATAAATGAACTTGTGGACGTTCAGTAAATGAGTGTAAGAACGTCCTATAAATGAACTTGTGAAAGTTCAATAAATGAATTAGTCCTATACATGAACGTATGGATGTTCTGCATGATCGGTATAAACAAGTATAAATGGGAAAGTTAATAGGTGAAGGAATGGGGGAAAATACGACAAACAATTCAATTTTAAACACTACGTTTTAAAAATAATTACGTAATTTTAAAAATTATGGAAACGCCCAAAGCACCATTACGAATAGGCTATTTTAAGTCATGCCAGTTATAAGTTAATTCTAAACTTATATCTAGTTATGTTGTAAATATTCACTTCCCATTCGGCCGCAAAAGCTAAGTAGGGCTGCGTGGAGACGAAGATTTGTACTGCCCCTAAAATAAATTTCCACCTCGCCAGACTTACTTGTGCAGTAATTTGAAAAAATCACTGCTCCGAAATATAAGAAAATGTGCAAAGAACAAATAATAGTGACGTCAAAATCAACATGCACATGAGCATAGTTCTGCCAGTGAGCCAAAATATGCAGAGATGATGTTTGCGACACAATGCTCTTTTTTGCAATTCCTAATTACGTACTACATATTTCAAAGTTTTCTATCATTTTCTAAAATACCTCGAATTCTGGAAAAGTAAGGAGTGTACACTAACATGCACTACACTACCACACATGCCAGGAGGCCGGTCGGGAGCTTAGAGCTTGTCCCGGCTGGGGCGGTGCCCTCCTGGTGGGAGAGTCCTGGTTAGGGGGAAACCCCACTAGCCGACGGTAGGTCGGTGCCTCGCCATTCAGCGGGGGAAGATCACCGCCATCTCCCGCGAAAAAAATACACTACACCCATGGGACTAATTATCTTGGCAGTTGATGCGCCCGGAAACATTCAATCAATCAACCGAATTCTCTCTTGGCACTTGGAGCAGTTCGTGGCTCAGTATTTATTTGTATGTTTATCATATGGGACTATAAGCGGGAGACTGCCTTAATTTGTTCCGCACCCGCGCTTTTCGACCCTGGCTTCCTTGGAACCTCCCCGCCGAAGCGGATCAGGGGACCTTTATCGAGCAGGCGGTCCCCTGAATGTGCCCGGGATTTGGTTTTTATTTTCTCCGCCAGCTGAGTTAACAATACACGAACTATCCAAACGGGGGAAAATGAGATCTTGCCAGGGCGTGATATCGCCGGAAGGATTTAATTTTGCCGGGCATCCCCCAGGGTTCTTTTACATGCGTGACATGGCACCTTGTGTATTTTCCGCCCATCGAGATCGCCCCTCGGCCAGGATCGAACCCGCGCACTTGGGGTTCGGAGGCCAGTAAACTACCTCGCGTGGCCCACTGCGCGGAGTGGATGCTGCAGGCGGAGAGTCCCCGGGCGCCGCCTGCCGTCGACGGGCAGGGCCAAGGCCGCTCCCATTGTGTGACGCCGCCGGCGGCGCGGCGGCGCGGCGCCCGCGACCCAATACGTGGGAATATCAATTACGCAACACACGGGCGTTTTTACTCGGCCAGCCCCCACTGTATCATTGGGCTTGTCTTCGGCTTCGACAGTGTTCCATTTGCGCAAGAGGATACTTAAGTGATGCAAGAGTAAAAAAAACGACTTAAATGCGCTGTTCTGCGGGCAACTGACAATATTATGGAAAAAGTGATGGAGTGCTGGAGAGCGATACGACAATGCTGTTTCAGACACGTATGCGAATAATCTCGAACCACTTTGTTTTTGTTTTAAAATAATGATACTTTAGAGAAATGTGCATTTTTTAGATACTATTTAAAAATTCTACTTAGTGCATTATGTTTCACATACAGTATTTATATCAATTATCAATTGTTACTCAATTTTCATTTTCCAATGAAACTTGGTAGGCCACTAAGGAGACATTTCACTATGTCTTTTTGTCAGTGTTCGTCACCAAAATTAATTGTTTGGTCTCCTTGCGCAGTGTTCGAAACCACTCGAGGAAAAGCGTACATTCTTCACATTTCTATGTGATGAACGTGAATCTTTAATTAACTCACTTTCTTTATGTTAAGTTCATTCTAACTTCACGATGTAACAGCTACGTTGGAAATGCTATGCATAAAATAGTATGAATAAATTTTCTAGCGGAAAATTCTAAAAAGTGCCAAAAGATGGGGTTAACATGGTAACACTGGACGCGAGTTGTACAGTAAAAGGAAGGTGTCGTTTTTTTTCAAATTATAACAACTTGAACAATCGATATCTCAAATACTGCATGTGGTTGCTTATAAATCCAGCTATCGTGGCGGTATCGCCTCGGTAACGCTTCCGTTATTTGCTCTACGCCAGTTTAATGACGTTAACAGTTTAAACAATTAGTTTTCAGTACTACGTCCTTGAATTCATGGAGTTTAGATAATATATTACGGTAATAACAGGGCCAAACCCGTGTTTAAAATTTATCTACCTTGATCCCTTGATCTTTGTAATTTTACTTTTCTTGGGTATCACGTAGTTCAGAGGAAAATTCTGGATTCTGTTGTATTGGATTCTGTTCAAAAATTTGAGATCGAGATTTAGGGAGTCGAATCCATTTTTAGGGTTCCTCAGAATTTGTGGATGTGGATGTGAATGTGTGTGAATGTGTATCTCCTATGCACATTAAACGCTCTCGAGCTCTAGACTTAGTAAGCACGTGAACCGAAAGGCCGTTACACAAGCGACTAAGAATGATGCGGAGGGCGAGGAGCTACACGCGGTTTTGTACCAAAACACGAAATCCAAAACGTAATTAAATGTAAAGAACAAAAATCGTAAAAATTGTTGCTAACTTAAATTACGGGACCTCAAACAATGGGAAGACCGGATCCTCGTTCCCAGTCCCCACCGCAGACCTTCCCTGATCTTTTAAGATTTACGTGGGAACCATTGTTGGGGGAAATAAATTTTAAATGCAAAGTGAAAAAACCCGTCAAATTATTCAGTTTACCCTAAGTCACGTTAATAGAAATGGTGGTATTAGCCATTATGTTATTATTATATTAGCCATCTTCCCATCCACTGTTCCATTTATGATCTATTCAAGTGTCATGCTTTCGCTTAGAACAGTAAATTCAAATACCACTTAAATAACAAAACATAATTATTACAAAAAATGTAAACATTAGTTTTAATAGTATAAAATAAAACATTGGTCTTGTAAATCAAAATTAAGAATATCTTTTAAAACTTCAGAGAAAGAACATAAATTCCATCATTAATCCCCAAAATTAATTTTTAATTAAACTATTCTCTGATATTTTTTATTAATATCAACATTCATTATGTTCATAATTAATATAATCTTCACTATAATAAATAATCCCTTAGCTATTACCATATTAATTATTGCACAAACAATAATAATTTGTTTAACTACAGGGTCAATTCATACTCCTTTTGATTTTCATCGTCGGGTAATATAATAAGAGGTATTGACGAGACAATGTCAATTCAAAAAGCATTAAAATCGAGTTTTCTTAATACTATACTGTTATATCGATATAATACAACCAAATACAGAAGTGGAAAGACATTCTTAACGACCGGCATCCGTTAAGGAATTTAATGTCCCCCGCATCCGAATAAATGACTTTCATCTAAAGAACTAGTACACGTGTTTAAAGTGAGAATTAGTACACTGGTGAACTAGTACACACGTTGAAAGAAACTGAATTTCTTATTTCTATTATATTCTATATTTTCTTGTAATATGGTTTTAAATAACTTGAACAATCGATATCTCAAATACTGCATGTGGTTGCTTATAAATCCAGCTAGGTCGTCTCGGTAACGCTTCCGTTATTTGCTCTACGCCAGTTTAATGACGTTAACAGATTAAACAATTAGTTTTCAGTACTAAGTTCTTGTATTCATGGCGTTTAGATAATATATTACGGTAATAACAGGGCCAAACCCGTGTTTAAAATTTATCTACCTTGATTCTCTAACAGTATCAGAAATTAATAGCTAATTTTCTCAAATCTAAAGCGGCAATAGATGCCAGATAACGTCACGTCACGGCCCATAGGCTCATTACGGATCTTGGTACGCAGGTAGTTACATTCCTACTACATAGACACAACATTCAGGCAGAGAGAGTAGCAATTGTCAATTGTCAGAGAGTAGCAAATACGTCATCGACTCCCCGTCGAACGCTTCTTCTTAGGGTAGGTGTCTACCTGAACAAAAATATCGAAAATTTTCGGCTTTTTTGTTTTTCCTTGAAGTACTTTTGCTTTTAGAGATCAAATAATAATATTTTTCTAATATGTTAATAAATAATATTTTTTTTTTAAATTAATCACTAAAACTAAGAAACGTAGAAAAAAATGTTTTGAAACATTTAAAAGGCAATTCAACAGAGCTTATACTCAATAAAAATTGAAAATTGTGAAATTTCATTATTTTTCATCATTTTGAGGTAGACAGCTATCTTAAGAGAAATGAACGTTTTTTTCAACAAGAAGAATAACAATTTAATCACAAGACTTGCATCTAAGTTTCACAACTTCTTTAAACATTCAGAAGTTATCATTGCTAATGTAGGTACTGCAAATGATGCATACAAACATTCGCATAAGTCCACAACCTGTGGAACCGAGTACGATCTAGTCTCCACGACCTCGTGCAGCATTCTGTTTGTTTATCCAGAGTTTCTAACGCCATTCCCCGTTGCTAAGTAGAGGTAAATGACAATAACAACCCACTACGTTCCAAAAGTACTGGAAAGGAATGGGGTTGCTACTTGCTGGTTGGATTGGCGCAACTATGTCACAACACTATCCAAGCAGCCCTCTCCAAGGCGAGATTCGAAACCCCAGACACCACAGCTTGTGGCTGCCACTGTAAATACGCCACAGGCACCGACAGAAGGTTACAATTTTATTCTACCACAAAGTTGTTATATTTTTCCAAATTATTACATGATACAAATTCTGCATTTCATAAGAATAAGACGAAAGTTTCCTTACGCCACGCATTCCTTCTTTAATAAAGGCGAAGATACAGATAGGAAATGGACAGGACAATGGAAACGCAAAAAAAATCGAAGTGCAATTATTCACACATTTTTAGGAGTATGACAATCTAATCAAGGTTTGCAGCATTTGCAGTTTTGCTTTAAAGTTTCGCGACGAAAAAAAAAAGTCAGCGTAAAAGTGCAGCCCTACGTTTCAAGGAATAGCCACCCATCACATCACTGCTCCACAATGACGTACAAAGACAGTACATCCCCTTGAGAAATTTGTTGCCTTTAATGACATTGATAATACGTCCAAAGATACAACTCACAATGTAACTTCCTGTTCCTTGAATGCATGTTATCACTTCTTCCTCCCATAATGACGCATATGTTACGGAAGACCAAGCAGAGAGCATCCGTTATGTCCTGTAAACCGCATTTTCCTTCCAAACACAAGGCCGACCGCAGAAAGGGGATACCACATATCCTCATGGGATATTCGCAAATCATTAAGTAAGTTTTTCAATCATCAAACTTTGTAAGTACGAAGACAAAAACATTGAATCGATTGATAGTTAAATGCCGAGTAATTTACGTACCAATTCATTATTCATAAGAAAATTATATATTATCATCAAATACTTCTTATATAAAACTATAAATACATTACAAGTCCCTAAACATTGTTTGAAGTTAAATTCAAAATAATACATTAATATTTTATATTTTGAATGTCCAACAAGGCGAAAACGAATAATAAATTGTACTAAATGAATTCTAGGCAGAAATATATAATACTGAAAATTCACACATTTAAAGTTAATATGTAAAATAACTGCTCAATTGTACTACGTATTATATTTTATTTTTTTCTCTGATACTCATTATCACAGGACAAATAATGGCTCGGAGTTTACAGTAACCCACATATACACCGAAAATACACTGAAATAATGGCATTCCCATTCCAAATTCAAGGTGACTACTTTTTGAAATATCTGGAAAAGATGAACAATTTCAGTGATCTCGAAATGTTGGGAGAGGGGACTAAGAAAAAATATTTTTCAGTCAGAAAAATGTTTGAGACAGTTAAAATACTAGATATTTCCCCTTCAAAATCAGTGCCACATTATTTTTGACTCAATTTTATTTGCTAAGCAATTTTTTTCTTTTTTCGTGACGATATCAGAGAACTCGCAAATAAATAATTGATATCCAAGTCTTACTATAATTTCATATTTTTTTAAATAATTTAAAATAAAATAACAAATATGATCGAGGGAAAATAAAAATAAAAGCATTGGAAAACCGGGAAAAGTCAGGGAAATTTGTTCCAAGAAAAGTGTCCATCTAGCATTCAGAGACCTGCAGCAGAATAGAATCCTGTCCGGTGGGACTTCCCAGCAAGCGGGGCGACGGGTTGGATGGGGTGGGTAGGAGGGGCAGGCGGGGCGGGATGGGGGGGGAGGGGCGGGGGGGGGGGGGGGGAGGGCGGCGTAGGGTAGCGTCCGCGGGCGGTGGACGCAGCTGCGGCGCCGCGGGGGGCGCGAGCGGCGGGCGGGCCCACGCGTTCCCACAGCGAGGCCGCGCGCAAAACAACGGCGTTTTTACGTTAATTGCGCCGGCTAACTACGCGCCCGGGCGGCTCCTGGAAAGTGGGGCTGGGGCGGCGCCCCGAGCGCTCCCCGCCGCCGCCGCGCGCGCGCCCATTGTTTCCTCGGCCGCCGCCGCCCGCGAGCCTTCCGAATTACGCGCCTCTCTCGCGGCGGCGGCGCCCGGATCGAAAAGAATGAAGCGCGCAGCAGGTAAGATGGGGTGTACCACAAGGCGCTTTGCGGGGTCACGATTCCGATCAGAAAAACAATATGATATAATGATTTCAACCACAAATATACCTGCCATTTAATTACAATATAATCACAGCTCAATAGTATGCACATATTTTCAATCGTTATCAAGGTTACACTAAAAAAGCTCGTGATATTCTGGCAATTATCTGTTTTTAAAATCGTTTCTGCACGAACGAAACTATATTTTATAATGAATGTGATATGATTTCTTTCAATATTGCAGTGATGTTAAAAAATATTGAGAAACAAGAGTATAGAACACAGAATTATAAATTACTTCTAATGGAACGTTTATTAAGAGAATTATTCTCTTTGGTTATGAAATGTTAATTTCTGATACACTTAAATCGTTTAGAATCAACAAGAATTTCACATAAACTTCTGTGTTTCTGAATGAAAACTCTAATACTACGACAAAATAAATAATGTCGTATTTTCTGTATTTAATAACATAGTTTTACATATTTTTCTCTTTCCCGCAAGGTTCGGATGTGGCAACGCAGAAAAAACAAAATATTTCTTACGCAAGAATTTGTCTTCTCTTACCCTAAAAGAGCTACATCTCTGAGGGTAACTCGTGACCCAGAAACATCCCACAGTATGTAATGTTAATCAAGAACTGCTTGAGTCTTCTCAACTATAATTACGTCGTACACGATGAGACCTAGTTAAAAAGTAAATAATATATTCTATTTAACTTCCTTTGAAAACACGCTGTGTTTTCATATTCGGTTGATTAAGCTTGGAAATGGAAAAATTCAATATCAGGTTAGAAATGTAATAAAACTGAATTTTATATCTAAATAATTATATAAATACAAAATTTGTTGGTAGATACTATTTATAACATTGTATAAATGTAACTAATGTCTTTTAACTGTCACACATTTTACAGCCGAAAGTAAACCTGACATTACGATTAATGAAAGTATTAGTATATTTTAAACCTAATACAGACAATGGTATTCTATTGCCAAAATATCAAATGCATTTGAATACTACACAAGGTCAAAGTTAATAAGTAATCGTCGGATATTACCGCGTAAAATGAAACAATAAAGAGTTTGTAAATTGATTGCTTATTTCAGCCCTTCTAGATCAATTGGTTCACAGGACAATGCCCAAGAAACACACTGTCCAAAGCAAACATGGCCAAAGCAAAAATGTCCAAACCATGAAGTCCACTGGATAATGTTGACACGTCAAAAAGTCTAATATGCAAGAATGTTCAAAGTGAGTAATGTCCAGTTCTACTTATTCGTAATACTTGTATGTTGTCTTCAATAATGACATTCATTGTAAGGCGGTAATAGCATTATCAACATAGTAAAAGGATTCTCTTCAATAGTTTCAAAAATATGGCATTTTTAATGATATGCAAAGAAGAGATCTATAAGAGAACGACTGGAATGATAGAGTGATATGGAGATTAGGATGGGAGACACGTCCGCAAGAGCTGTAAAATACTCGCAACAAGAGAAGAGATCAATTATTCTTTGTTTAACATTAAGAGTTGATTTCTATTGAAATTGTTAAGAAATAAAGTTATTAAGAATAAAAAACAATTTAATGTGCATTTTTCGAGAGCGCGTTGCGTGTGCATTCATGTCGCTTCCCGGGTCCATGCATCCAGCGTCAAAAGAAGCGAGGGCTGGTGCGCACGGCACTCCAATTACCGCCACAGACCGCTCGACGCGACGCGACGCGGCGCTGGCAGGAGGTGGCGGGGCGCGGGCGTTCGCAGGTCTCAATTGCTCGCCCGAGCCTCTGGCCGCCCTCCACCCCGACGCGCAGTGCACAGTGCTCAGGACGCGAACGAAAGCGCGCTGGTAGTGGACAATTTTGAGATCATTCATTCATACGTTTTGTACCATTTTTTAAAGAAATATTGTTACACGGTGATCACGGTACACTGTGATATAATATTAAAGATGAATAACGTCATGTTTTTTTATCCGTACAACTTTAACTTAATTAACGAATGTTTTAAATAGATGTCATTTGAGTAAGAATGAATCGTGTACCAATGTTGTTTTTGTTTAACTATGTTTTGTCTTTTTGTTTAAGAAGAATAAAATTATTGGAATATGTACTACATAAATTAGGACCGCGCCTTGAGATGTTATACTGAAAGATCGTATTGCATAAAATGATATTGCAGCATTGCGGTACATCAAAAACAAAATAAAAAATATATAATACTTTTAGAACAAAAAATTTAATACTAAAAGTAATACATGAAAATTAACATCTGACTTTTTACACAACAGTCTGTTTTACACAACTATCACGTACAGAGCTTTTTATTCGTTTCTAAGGCACAGGAAACGTGCAATATTAACATTTGAATTCTATTCTAGAACTTCTTTTCACGACAAAAACAATTATTTTGACTTTTCCTCATTCAATGATCACGTCTGAGCCCGTTTCCAACCACTGTGCGGCGCTGGCGTGGAGGCGACGGGCCGAGTCCGGAAGCCCCGACGCCTTCAGCGGCGCCTGCACCTCACAGCCCGTCGCCCGACCGGCTCCCGGCCGCTCCTTTGACACCCGGCGAAGTTTTCGAAACATTGCCGCTCCCCCGAATTGATTAGAATAAATAACGCATTCCTCCCCTTTGGCTTATAACCCACGTCCCCTTCAAACTCGCTATTAATGTCCATATCAAATTTGAATATAATTTAATACCCCGATCTCGTAGCTAAAGGACAAAGAACTCATCGGTTTTGACATAGATACCAAAATTACAGCCGCCAGTACGATGTATTCAGATGAAGTGAATACATTACAGCATCCTGAGTCAAGACGCTCCCAAGAATTCGCGCAGAAGGGCGCGCGGGAGACTCGCAACTGACGGCAAAACGACGGCGGCGGCGGATGACTGACGGAAGCGACGCCCAGAATGGCTGACTCGATGTAGCGACGGCCATGGAGGTAGTGGGGGCAGCGATGGCATTGGCGGTGAGGATACAGGGTGGGTGGCGCTGGTGGAGATTGTCGTTGTAGTGGCTATGGTGGGAATGCTGGTGATGATAGCGGCGGCAATGGTTATCTTGGCGGGGGGTATGATGGAGGTGGGTTGTGTGGTTGGGGGAATGGTGGTGGTTAGAGGGTGTGAGGGTGGTGGTTGTGGGTATGGTGGAATGGATGGATGTGTGGTAGTTGGGGTATGGTGGTGGTTGTGGATGTGGTGGTGGTTGGGGTGAAATGGTGGTTGGGGGTGTGGTGGTGGTGGTGGATGGGGGTGTGGTGGTGGTTGGGGTTGTGGTGGTAGTTGGGGTGTGGTTGGGGGTGGTAATGGTTGTGGGTGTGGTGGTGATTGTGGGTGTGGTGGTGGTTGGTGTGGTGGTGGTTGGTGGTGAGGGGGTGTGGTGGCGGTTGGGGTGAAATGGTGGTTGGGGGTGTGGTGGTGGTTGGTGTGGTAATGGTTGGGGGTGTGCTGATGGTTAAGGGTATGGTGGTAATGGTGATACCGTTGGTAGCAGCGGTGGATGAAGGTGGTGGTGGCGGCAACGGCGCGCGGCACGGTGGTCGCTCGCAGCGACGCCGCTCCGCCGGGCGGCGACCGACGCGACGCGAAGCGAAGCGACAGGGTCCCCCGCGGGCGGCGGCGGCAGCGGAGCCTACCTCTAATTGGAAGAGGGCATCGAGGACCTTACGCATAATTTGCTGGCATTGACAAAGCGTCGCACGCACAGATAATAAACGTCGGCCACTTTTCAGAAAGACGCGGTCGCAGCAGCGGTGGTGCGGGCAGCAGCGACCAACACGTAGTCCGCTCTCGAAGTTGCTGCGGACGAAGCAAAGGGGTGACAAAGAAATTAAGAGCAGATGAGGTGAAAATGAAGAATATTATCAGAGAAAATCAAACATTAGATAATGTATATGAAACGTACGTAAATACGTGAAACATAGCAAGGAAAGAAATAATTGCCATTGATTGGCGACTCTAGATTTACAGGGGAAAATCACCGCGACATACATTCTTACAGGAGTTGAAGTAAACTTGTTTGCACAATATGTAAAAAGTTTCATAAAAGGAAAACAAGAAAAACACAAGCAAATGTGAGATGAATGTCAAAGCTCACCATTGAGTAGACTTTGAAGTAAATTAGGAAAACAACAGCGATAACAGTACAGCAAACGTGATCACATCGAACGAATCAGAATCCAAGCTGCAGAAGTAAGAGGTGATGTGTATTTCTCAACGGTGGAAATTTAAAGGAATCAATTACTCTCTTGTATCATTCAACAATAAGTATAACCAAGAAGTGATCTGCAATGCCAGCAAAGCAAAAGGAAAACAAAAATAGATCCCAAAATGGCAAGTGTTCACCTTATTTAAATTTTGTTTTACGCAGAGGCCTAATTCATTTCGACTGCTCCTTTTGATTTCATTTCCCAATAATTAAACCTGAAACTTCAACGCAAAATTCCGTATCCGAGCCTTAAATCCAACAGCCAGCTACAGATTCTGATACTGCATAACTTTTTTCTCCTTTTTTCAAGTACAGAGCACTTATGTTCCAAGTAATATGGAAGGTATTCGTGTGTTGCTAGATTCGGTCCCCGGTCGCCGTTGGAAGCGCGCGGGAATCTGCCCGTCGGTGATCGAGTTTTTTGGCGTCGCGTCCCCTGCCCGCCGCGGCGTGTCCAGATTATTCAAAACGTTTCGGGGACTATTAGGACGGGGACACGGCCCCGGAGCGCCCCGCCCGCGGAGAGGTCGCGCAACACATAAACAAAAGCCGGTGCTGGACGCGCGTCCGAACAAACGACTCTCGCGCGCTGCAGGCGGCGCCGCCGTTTTTGCCGCGACGCGGCGCCCTCGCCGACGGCGGTGGCGGGGGTGGCGACGGTGGCGGCGCGCCGTGGCGGGGGCGGCGGCGGCGGTGGCAGACACCACGGACTCAACGGCGTCCAATGGCCAGAGTGGCCGATTCGGCGCGTCACTTTTTCCCACTTGGTCCCGATGGATACGTTTGTATACGGTACCCCTATAATAAGGATTACGAAAGGTATTAACGAACAAATATGAAATAAAACTAATGTTTATACACAGGTTAATTTAATAAATAATATTGTAAATATACTTATTTACAAAAAATAATTTGAATTATATTAATTCTACGGTCGTGTATTGTAAAATTGTAAATTATCTCCAGGTGCTCAAAAAGCTTCAGTTTTTAATATTCCGTTCTTAACAAGAAATCTATTCTCTAAGGAATTCAAATGAGTCATGATTATGATAATAATAGTAAGAGTAATAATAATATAATATAATATAATATAATATAATATAATATAATATAACATAACATAACATAACATAACATAACATAACATAAAACATAACATAACATAACATAACATAACATAACATAACATAACATAACATAACATAACATAACATAACATAATATAACATAAATAAATAATATAATATAATATAATATTTTATTCTCACAAATATAAATAAGCTACTAGAAAATGCATTACTTACTCAGATATGTTCAATTCTAATTTGTATTACCATTCATTAACGCTGATTCGATGTAGTACATAAATACCACAATGAAATGCATTACATAGAATTATATTACGTACTGAATTAATGATTGCCCAATTGTAATCACATAATGTGTCATCACGTATAGTATGTATATCAGCGCACAAAACAGGATAATGGAACACAAAAATAATAGCAAAATAAAAACGACAAAAGAAATTAAATGACTGCTAAATTATTGAATGTGAATGAAATTGAAATTATTGTCGGCATATCAACCAGAAATTATTAAGTCCGTAAACTATGGGCTGTTCGATATTTGTGCATTCAATTGCTTGAGTAATTCACAAGTAATTTCTTAGAGTAAAGTGATACGATTTCTAATAATGACATTAAGAAAAGGAAAGTAGCATTAATTATATCTTGAAAACAAGATTTCACAATTTATTTTAGAAGAGAGACCAATACTGTAAAATAAAAAAGAATTTAACCAAACAACAAAATACTTCAACAATTAAAACTCATTAATTTCCTTCCCTCAGTGAAGGATATTTGCCGTGGAAGATGTTTTTCGGACAATGGAAAAAACTACGTTATCTCCTATTGTGAAATTTTTAATCAACACTCACAGAAAATCAAATATATCTCAACTAGGACAAAATGTTTTTAAAATATTTGCGGAACTTGAAATCGTAAGTACGAAAGCCGTCTTGTATAAGATGAAATTTACAAAATAATTTTAAAATAAAAGTATTACTTTCTTGTTAAGAAAACTCAATCCAATTTTTTTCTCAATTCCCAAGGTCCCGTGCACAACTCAACTGTTTTAAGTTGAACATGTATTCCGAATGGAACAAGAAACTCGAACAAGCTAACACCAGGAAATGGTACGACTATAAGGAACTAGCTCCTTTCTGCTTCTGAAGCACTAATTAGCAAACGGGATTTATACCTATTTCATTAGTTGCGACCTGTTTTATTGTTTAGGGATAAATAGAAACACACATTTCTACATTAATGATCAATATACATTCATCGATTCCTTTTAATCATACTCATCTGCAATTAAACCGGAAGTACGTTCAGAACTGTAAATGTGTGATTTTAGAGCTTTCTACATCTTAAGCCGATAAACTTAACACTCTGCAGAGACAGTTATATTCATATCTATTAAACAATGCCCTCTTAGTTGCTTCTGGCAGAAAAAATGTTACGATGCAAACTATGGGCTCAAGGAAGCATTGGAACTCGCTGCCATCCAAATCAAGGCGCAAGCTAAGCAGCTACAAAGGCGTTCTACAAAAACACTTGTACAGTTTTGATTCTTTGACTGATTCGACTTAATAAGTCGTAACTTGATAAATAATAATGTGGTTTGCTTTCAAGTTCTTGAAAATGTTCAATTTGTTTAAATATTCTGAATTTGTTAACCGTAATTGAAACATATTGCTACATTTAGTCCGTACCAGAAACATCTACAATGCAACCATTGATTCATCAAACAAATATAGTTTCTTGTACTTTTGAACGGTGTTTTTATGCTTCTAATTGCTGAATAGGTGTTTTAGAATATATATGAAACATTCTGAATTGATTTTCTAAAGATAACCTCCATGCCTTACACGAAATTATCCCAGGAGGACGTTGTATTAAGATGTTGTGTAATACCAGGCATATTAAAATTATTATATCTACATTTTTCTTCTTCTGTTTATTTAATTGTTTCGACTTTTATTTTATTTAGTTTTTTTATTATAATAATATTTTTATTTACTATTTACTATTTACTATTTACTATTATTTATTTACTATTTATATATTTTAACTTATTTACTTGCGAAATAGCCAAACTAAAATATCAAAGTGCATTGGTAAATTGATAAATTCACTTGCCGCATCGCGACTGTAAGACTTATCAAATATTTTCAAAGCTCTTTGTATTATTTATGATAAAACTCTACTAATTTTTTCATATTGAGATGGGAATAATACATTAAGATTCGTTACAAATTACGTTACAAACTAATTTCTTGAATTTAAATAAAACAATTACTTACAACATTGCGCAAATAAATGATTTTCCCTGCAAATAATACTAACAATTAATACAATTTTAATACAAACTAATACAACTGTGTGCAATGGAATGTAAATCATTTGTCAAAAGTAAAATTATTTCAGTTACTGTTTTCACACTTTTAGAAATCTTTGATGATATAAAACCATAATTAATCGAACGCTCTAAATTTGCTTGAGGTACACTGGAGGCACATTGCCTACGATTACATTAATTTCAAGACGAAATTCCTGATAGTTGTCTATGAGTGGAGTATCCTCCCGAGTCACCGGTATTTCTTGAATAAGGCGGCTCTCAATAACTTAGAATACAAAAGCTATTCTCGCAAATTATTAGACACTAAATCCTTTTTTTGAATTGATCACTGACATATCAATAAATCCCTGACATATCAATAACCCTGACATATCAATAAGCTACTAACATATCAATAAATCACTGACATATTAATAAATTTGGAAAGTTTTAAAACATTTCATTTTGCTTGAATAGATCGTCCTCCCTCTCTTGACAGGGGATTAACGATATACCATGTTCCGATCTATAAAAGCAACAAAAAATATAATAAGACAGATATGTTACGCATAGCACATTGAGGAAACATTAATCTGTCAAGAAAATCCACACACGCACAGGATACGCCAAATTAATATTCACGCTCCCTAATCCTGGGAAAACACGGAGGCGAAAATTGCATCATCTTCAAATAAGCGGGCGCCTCGGCAGCGCGGCAGGGCGGGCGGGCGGGCGTTAGTATTCCATCGGCGGCCGAGGCGCCTAAGGTGACGCACCATGTGCCTCGGGTGCTCGACGGACGTCCAGCGAACCGAAGCCCTTGAGCGCTCATGAGGATACAAGGGCAGGCACGACGTGGGAAACGCACGCCTAATTTAGACGAAGGGCCCATTAACAGTCCGTGATCCGGACCGTCTGATAGGGATGCATGTTATCAGAGAGGTTTATTGATATTAATTGCACGGTGCGGTTGGCGCTAAAGTGGGGCGAGCACAGTGTTTAAACGGAACGGACGCGCCCGGGCCGTCATTACTCGGAAACTGCTACTTGTAGCGCGCGGCGCCAGGCGGCGCGTCCAGCCGCCCTACGGAAACGCGCCGTAAAAATAGAACCACAAAACCCGCAGCGAGCGTATTACGATAATCTGGGAGAAACGAGGCCCTCGGGGAGACGCGAGGAGCGTACGCAAGCTCCGCGCCGTCGGCGGCGCACCGCATTGTCTCAGGCCGTGTGACATATCGCCCGCGCTGCTCCCTGGGCCGTGGTTCCGGCGGCGGAGGAGGCAGCCGCCAACTGCCCATTACCCCTCCTCCGCCCCTCCACCCCCCCTCCCGTGCACACACCGGGCGTCTCCGAGACAAAAACTCGGAGGGAAGGAGCCGAGCTTCTTCCTCGCCCGCTCATTGAAGTCTCCAGCTGCTGCGGCAACGGTGGCGGCGGCCGTGGCGGCTCGGGACGGCCCGGAGCAGCTGGTCCAGGGCAGGCCGGGCCGCGCCGAGTGGGCCCGTGGGAAGCTGCGCGGCGCCCGCCGAGTCCTCCGCCCCGGACCGGGTCCTCTCCGCGGCGCGCCGCCCCGCGCGGGGACGCGTGCCGCCCGGCCTCACGTGACCCGCGTTCGCGTGGCCGCGGCGGCGGCGGCGGTGGAGGTGGCGGAGCAGGGTCTTCGGAGGCGAAGGGGAAGGGAGAGGTTCCTTAGGCCCTCCGAGGGACGCGATGCTGCTGCTGCCGCGGCCTCGACAGGTGTTACACGCGGGGATGTGCCTCTTGTGCTGCAGCCTCCTTCGGAGAAAAACATCTTTTCTCCGGCGGCGGTGGTGGAGCCGCGTGGGGGTGGGGGTGGGAGCGGGGGCGGGGGCCAGGGGGCGGGGCGGCCTCGCGCCCGGGCCGCGGGGCGCCCCGGTGGAAAGAGCGCGGTCACGGCGGAGAGGCGCCGCGCGGCTATTTTGTGGCGAGGGCTCTCGCCTCCGCGCTGCCCCTACCCCGCTGCGCTGGGATCATCGGGGGTCACTGGGAGGGGCGGCGGACCTTGGGAGGCGTCTGCAAGGCCCGGATGTTTGGACCGG
This sequence comes from Teleogryllus oceanicus, assembly GCA_964035755.1. NCBI lineage: Eukaryota > Metazoa > Arthropoda > Insecta > Orthoptera > Gryllidae > Teleogryllus > Teleogryllus oceanicus. Next base: position 121,390,969 of record CAXIVR010000006.1, read on the forward strand.
AAATGCACAAATTGAGTTATCGAGAGACCAACGGTTAACCGAAATGCAATCACTGCCAATGAAAAGAAAATAGTGAAATAATTGTCGAAGAACGTTTTTTTAATGCAATTGCGAAAGTACAATTAATTTTATTTATATCACATTTTGAGCATATGGTAACATATGGTGAAGTATTTTTTCTGATTGCGATTGCGAAAGTATACAAATAATTTTATATTTATCGCATTAACATGAGTTTCCAAAGAAATTCAATATATGCAGAACAAATTTGATATAATTTCAGATTACCTCTTTTCTAAAAAATATTTCCAGTAATGACATAGTTATTACGTCAAATAAACACCTCATTTTTTTATATATAAAATATTGTGTACGTTTTGTACTGCGCATAATAAATAAAACACTGATAAAAAAGTGTAGTACAATTGGCATGCCTTATATAATATAGCGTCGAGCATTCTGATTCACGGACCATCTCAACTTCTCTTTACTTTACCTTTCCACCTTAAAGATCTGAAATGAAATATGAGAGATTGCGCAGTTGTCATGAAAAATTACATTCCGTCAGTAAATTGGAATTCCTTAAAATGAATTATGTTCTGACAACAGAATAAATAAGACACATCAAAAATACTTTGATTTATAACAAATGTAAATAAATACTTAATACCGTTAAAAATAACGTTTAAGGAAGAGAAATGGGTGTCTGTGAAGTAGCTTCTAAAAGAAACTACAGTAGTTTCAAACTATTACTTGCACCGGACATTTCAATCAGTTTTTTTAAGACTCGGCTACTTATCATATGTCAGTCGATTTTCCTTCTCAAACCGGAGCTCTCAATAAGATTCACATCAAAAGAAAGTAACGGTACTAGCCACACAACGGCCCCTAAAGGCTAACAACTAATTCAAATTAATAATCCCAGAAACCTTTAGAAGAAATTATTTATAAAATTATTTATTTTACTATAAAGCTACTATTTATCAAAAACATCATTCACTCTGATTTAATTTCTTACATTTGAGAATGCTACTACTAGATAATGATCCCTGTCGCCCAGTTCCTCCTCGCCTAAGTTTCATCAAAATGGACCTGGTATAATTATATTTCATTTTTTACAATATCATGTGTCCACAGATTTCCCAAACTATGTCAGGTTACCATTAGTTTAACACCTACTATTTTGCAAATGAATTGTTTAAATTTCAAAAATTTGACTTCTTCATTTTTTGGCTTCCTAATCATACTGAATATATCAATTCGAGGTTATTGTTCATTGCCAACTTCAGATTCGTGATCTTCCAAATGAACGCAATCATAACGACTTTAGATACATCTTACAGAATTTTCTTTGCTGTTCACGTTGCGTAATATCTTGTGTCCCAAAATAATCTTGACACGTCATTTCGATTGTTGCAGTGAAGCGTCAAAACGTACATTGGCACGTACAAAACGAAATAAAAACAAATTTATAATACGCTTACATTATGCATATTAGTATGCAAAGTAGGTTTGCATTGGTTTGCCTACATGTGATGGAACTATGCTTACTTATTTAATTATGCATACGTATGTTTTATAAGACCTATCTAAGAAAGCACTACACTTATTTTAAGACAGCGTGGAAATGGACTGTGGAGGGAAAACTAGTCTATTATTCACGGAAAGGACTACTTGAGAATGAATCATTTTGACATCCAAAAACGACTCATCCAGGTGTCACGAGCCAGATTCTTTGGGAAAGTCCCTAACGTTTTCCAGCCAACCACATTCATTCACAGTTTCCTCCACAGTGTTGAGCCCAGCCGTCCTCGAGGCGATCGCGCGGTTCCTGCAGCCGCCGGCGCCCAGACGGGGGCAGCGCCGGCCGCACCGGGCACTTTTCCTAGAGAGCTTCTCGGAACCACCGACTGCGGCGGCACTCGCGGCCCGCCCCCGGGGTTCGCCACCGCCCGCCCGCCCCCGGCCACGCCCGTCCTCGCCCCCCGCCCGCCCGCACGAAATTTCGAAATTAATTGCGGCTGCCAAGAACCGCCTCACGCGCGGCGGGGCTTGGCTCTGCTCGGCTCGGCCCTGCCCGCCCTAGCCCCCGGCCCGGCCGCGCCCCCTCCCCGCCCATTGTTTCCGTGACGCCGCGCCGCGAAGACGTTTCGTAACGGGAGGGGCGAGCGGCTTCGCGGACGCAACCGACAAGTTGATGGCGCCCACAGGCCGTGGACAGCTCATTGTTACACTTCCCACATGTAGCAATTTGTGTTTTCTTTTAGCACTGTAGTTGTCGATAAGGATAAATCGATAGTATAATGACACCTGCGCAATAAGTATCGAAGGAAAATATGAGTAAAGTCCAAATATGGCAAAGCAGAAACGTTAATTCATTGTGAACGCTCGAAGGACTGTATTTCCTCTACTTCTGGTTCTTCATACAGCTCCTCATCTGCCTCTAATCTTATCATTGAAGGGAACCATACTTACTTTCTTACTTTCAAGCGAATAAATTAAAATATGCTGCATATGGAAAGTAAGTAAAAATGATTACAATAGTATTTGTTTAAAACATTCTGAAGGATCACTAAGTTAACTCCACTGCGATTGCCACATTATTGTAATTAATCATACGGATGACTAGACCTTGCTGTTAGAGGTATCGACTGTTTACTTTCAATAATATTCTTGTGTTGACATTTCACTATTCTGTTGGTATCGATACCCAGTATCGTATCGAATGAAATGCGCAACATCCGTTCCCAACGGTCCGGCAATCAACCCCGTCTCCGCCACCGCCGCCGCCTGAGCAGACGCAGTGACGGGTGCGTGACCCACGACCGCCCACCTCGGCGGCGCGGCGGGGGCGGCGGGGGCGGTCGAGGGCCAGATGCGGCCGATAAACCGCAAATCAAAAGGGGCAGCGGCCCAGCCGGTGCGGCGCGCACGAATTTCACTTTCTCGCAGCAAATTCTCTGAGATCTCGAAGAGTCAGAGAGAGGGAGGGGGGTGAGAGCAGTGCCGCGTTACGCAAATCGGGGTCGCACTCCTGGGGCGGGGCTGCGGGGGGAGGGGGGAGAAGGCGACGGTGCGACTACGGAGCGTCAATTTGCGAGCAATTCGGGAGAGAGGGAGCGTTGGCTGGTACCCGTTTCACGAATCTGCGCAACTTCTTCGAAATAAAAGAGTACCAACACCATTTCAGACCAATCTCACAGGTACTGGTAATTATACATGGCTTCTGGAGCGGTTCGTGACGTTTTAGTGGTGAACGTAGATTTCATTGCCTTTTTTCTCAAAAATAAATATTACTTGAAAAATAATAACGATTTTATAACTATTTTTATGAATCAAGATATGGTAATAATTAAGGGAGGCGTAACTTTAAAATCATTTATGCAGATGCACGCCTAAGACGCATGACAATGGAAAAAATCGTCTTGAGAACTTTGACTGTTCTCCTTCTGCTTTAAAAAAGCCTATGTACGTGAAAAATTGGCAGAATATTGGCGTGGCCTTTTTAGTTGTAATTTATTGTCTTACAAAAAATTCCAGTCCATAACATTTATAATCAACACCTGAAGCGTTGAAATAACGCAATGAGGATGATGATCAAACGCAGTTATTATTCGAATCCCATGTGCGAGAAACACGAACACAGATAGACAGAAAGTTAATATATATGTACCATAAATATATTACGCCATCTTTAAAAATACGCATTGGCGTCATAGGAACCCCCGGGAGTCTTTTCTATTAACGTATACGTGCATTGAAGTCACTGAAATGTACATATTTTGACTGTCAGTGCTAGTGAGCTATGCACATTGAAAACCAAAGAAAGGCAAATGTTAACTTCTCCCACAGAGAATAATACATAATATGCCTCGTATATGCACTGAACACATAGAAACATGCTGCCGGAAAAACCTCATGGGACTCAACGCACACGAAAAGGCTCAGAGCTCTGCCCAGACATCGCCGCCCAGCGTGGAATAAATGTGCGAGAGGAATCCTGAGAAGGAAAACTGTAATTTTATAATTAAAGAATGAAAATTGAGTGTTTATACATCAATAAAATTAAATTCAAAATAGTTTCGAAATGTACAGAACAAATTTAATGCCTAAGCGACGATTATTTAAATTTTTAGAACTGACGAATGGATTTATTCTCACTTTTTCAGAATGAAGGACGCACAAAACATGGATTCTGGCTACATCACATTTTAGGGGATTTCTTTTTATATTTAGCAAATGGATTAATCGACATTTTCGTTACTAGAGCTCGGCAATAAGAGTTTGTGTGTCAAAAATTTGCCGTTTTTCGGCGCACGATTACAATGCTTTCTCTTATTACGTTTGTAAGTGCGAGAAAGTAAAAAATTAATTCACGTTGGGTGTTCAATGGTTTACACGGCGAAACTTCTGGAATAATGTATTTACGATTGGCATTGCACGGACTGACACGTATACAGATTGATCATAAACTTGTCAAGCTCCCGGAAGGCGAAAGGCTATACGACGCTCTTAGCCATGCAGGCAGCGTTGTCCGGTGGGGTCCTACTTCACAAAGAACATACTTAAGGACAAAAACTAAAATATGTATTCTAACCAGTGGTAATAAAATGTCCCACACTAGAAATAGATATTCAGAAGTCAAATTTTACAAAATTTGCATAATTGCATTACATATTTTCTGATTTCTAATTTTGCTGTACATGCTGACGAGGTGAATTGTGGTATCTTCAGCTTGGATATTTAGATCGCTAACTCTTTCAAACAAAATTCATTAATTTTTTTTAGTGGTAAATACTGGACTTCCGTTTTCCAATACTATAAACTGAGGAAAGTGAACTTAAAACTTTTACACCTGAGTCGCTATTTTATTTAACACCTGTTGCTCAATGCTTTATACAGAAACGCAATGTGAAAGAATCAAGAACTGCAACTAGAAATACAAATATTATTATACATCTGTTATTGCAGGTAATCCCGGCGAGCCGCATCGAAGGCGAAATGAAGTACGGAGCTGCTATCCGCACAAGCCCCGTTGCCCGGCGGGGCGTGGAGGGGCGCGACGGGGCGTCAGTTTGCGAGCGGCATAGCGTGGCCCCGGGGCGGGCGCTACCGGCTCACCTTGCGGGCCGACGACGCCACGCTAAGCCACGCCACGCCACAACACGGCACGCACGCCGCTCGCGGCCGCCGGCCCCAGGGCGGCCCGCCCCGGGCGCCTCCACCGCCGCCGCCATCTTCGCCGCCGCCACGGCCGCCACCGCCGCCGCCACCGCCGCAGCCACCGCCGCTGCCACCGCCGCAGCCACCGCCTCCACCACCGCCTCCATCTTCGCCGCCGCCACCGCCGCCACCACCGCCTCCACCACCGCCTCCATCTTCGCCGCTGCCGCCGCCACCGCCGCCGACCGCCGCCGCCACCACCGCCTCCACCACCGCCTCCACCACCGCCTCCATCTCGCCGCCGCCACCGCCGCCACCACCGCCTCCACCACCGCCTCCATCTCGCCGCCGCCGCCCCCACCACCGCCGCCACCGCCGCCGCCGCCGCCGCCGCCGCCACCACCGCCGCCGCCGCCGCCGCCGCCGCCGCCACCACCGCCGCCACCACCGCCTCCATCTTCGCCGCCGCCGCCACCACCGCCGCCACCGCCGCCACCGCCGCCGCCACCACCACCGCCTCCATCTCGCCACCGCCACCGCCGCCACCACCGCCACCACCACCGCCTCCACCACCGCCTCCACCACCGCCTCCACCACCGCCTCCATCTTCGCCGCGCCGCCGCCACCGCCGCCGCCACCACCGCCTCCACCACCGCCTCCATCTTCGCCGCCGCCACCGCCGCCACCACCGCCTCCACCACCGCCTCCATCTCGCCGCCGCCGCCGACCACCGCCGCCACCGCCCGCCGCCGCCGCCGCCGCCGCCACCACCGCCGCCACCGCCGCCGCCGCCGCCGCCACCACCGCCTCCATCTTCGCCGCCGCCACGCGCCACCGCCGCCGCCACCGCCGCAGCCACCGCCGCAGCCACCGCCTCCACCACCGCCTCCACCACCGCCTCCATCTTCGCCGCCGCCACCGCCGCCACCACCGCCTCCACCACCGCCTCCATCTTCGCCGCTGCCGCCGCCACCGCCGCCGCCACCGCCGCCGCCACCGCCGCCGTCGCTGCCTCCGACCCCCCCCCCGGGCCGGTTCCAAACGCCCGCGCGCACGCCGCGAAGCGCCGCGCCGCGCCGCAGAAAAACCGACGACGCCCCCTCCGCGGAGCAGGTCGCGATCGCGTGGCGAGCGCCGCGCCGGTGCAGATGGCCATCAGGCAGCGGCCGCTACATTAGATTGGGGGTCAGGGGCTATTTTTTTCTATTTCATTTATTTTGGATAATACAAATTTATTTAATAAATTTAAGATTTAGATTTTAAATTAAAATTTAGATAATAAATTTAATTTATTTTGGATATCCGTGTATAAAACACACTACATTTGTTATGATTGCTAAAATCTACTTAATCTTAACTTACAATAAGCTTAATTACTACACAGAGATTACCACTAGAAGGGACCACTTTGACAACTACTGCTTGGCCACTTCTGACAATAATATAACTGCAAGTTACTTTCGTGCTCTCATTTTGACAATGCGTTCGTTTACAGTTAGCTCATTTGTAAATAGGTAGATCGCTAATTCTTGCAATGACCAATGACATCGCCCTGCAAGCCGTTCATTTGTTTCCCGACCTATCAATGTTGTCCCTTTGAATGTAGTTTCTCTATACTAGCTTGGTAGAGATTACTTAATATGATAATTCTACTTTGGGTCTAGATCTGAGAATATCTTTAGGAAAGTGTTAAACGGCCTTTTCTTCTTGACGCGGGTTTTATGTATTGGATTATGGCAAAGTCTTAGGGGGATTAGATTGTGTGTATTTTGAATGTTTTGGAAGAAGTGCGTGGATAAAAAAATTACATGATTGGTTATCGGTTCTAACTGGAGGTGCATTGGAGATGTACCGTGTGATTGTGTTGAGGAATTGATTTTGGACTACTTCAAGTCTTTTTGATATTTGATTTGGCAGCGCCAATCCATACTGGGCATGCACATGAAAGTAGTGGTCGTATGATGGCTTTGTAAAGTTGTAAGCCGGTATTGTATAGTAACTTAACAGATCTGTTGATTATTGGTTTAAGTTGGTGTAATTTAATTTTTGTTTGTATAACTTTCTTTACAATGTAATTTTTCCAATAGAGATAAATATGTAAGAATGCCTAGGTATTTTATGGGTTTGTTGCGCAATTGCACCGGTTCTTGGTTCAATGTTAAGGAGGTTGAGGGTGTAAGGTCTTAAAGAAAATATTTTGGCTGCTGTTTTTGACGAAGTCAATATTTTTTTTCTGATTCAGGAATTGATTGATTTTTTCGTGTTTCCGAGCGCGTCAACTGCTTTGGTCATTAGTCCCGTTAGTGTAGTACATGTTTTTTCTCGGGAGATAGCTGTGATCTTCCTCCGCTGGATGCTGAGATCCGGCGCCGACCTACCGTCGGCTAGTGGGGTTTCCCCCTAACCAGGACTCTCCCACCAGCGAGGCACCGCCCCAGCCGGGACAAGCTCTAAGCTCCCGACCGATCTCCCGGAATATGTGGTAGTGTAGTGCATGTTAGTGTAAGTGGAGGATAGGACAAAGCAGGTTAAGATACTGCTGGGGCATACTGCTGCGGAGAAACCACGGAAAACTACCGATCAGAGCAGCCGGTCGCTAGAATTCTCCTCCAGAGAGCGACTGAATTCGACCTAGCTGAAAAGCTAGTCGGTGTCAGGACTCGAACCTAGGGCCTCCCGGTCAGAGGCGCTGCAGTGACATCAGTTGATGCACTGAGCTACCGCTCCCGGTCCTCTGATTCAGGGACTCTTCAACTTCTGAGGTCTTGAGACCCTTCACCATATGAGTTCTCGTACGTCAACGTCAATGGCTAATAGGCTCGTGAGCGTACTGCATGTTATATCTCGGGAGGCGGCAGTGTCCATTCCTCCTGGAACGAGATAGCCTGCGGCGACCTTCATGTACGCTTCTTTAGTTTCCTAACTACATGTATCTCCCCCAACGGGACATCGCTCTACCCGGGACAAGCGCTAGTCTCGCGTCTTCGGTCGTGTAGCCGTGTAGTAATAGAAATAAGGTAAGTTTGTTCGTAAAGGGAGTGTGGGGGGGGGGATGTAAGGGAATGTGGAAGGGACGATCGCGCGCGGTTAGTGTCCTGTAAGCTACAATCACCAGGTTCTGATCGAAACCATCACGTAAAACTGCAGTTCAGGCCAGCCGGAAAATTCGTTTCCAGATCGCGGCTGAGCTATGTAGCTAGAGTCTAAAATTCGCCACCATCGAGACTAGATTGATTAATTGATTGTGTTTTGGGCCACTATGGTCATTCGTCCGTGTAGTGCATGTTTTGCTCGGGAGGTGGCGGTGGACTTTCCCCGCTGTATGGCGAGATCCGGCCCCGGCCTACCGTCGGCTAGCGGGGTTTTGTCAACCAGGTGTCCCCCACCAGCGGTCCATCGCCTCAACTCTCACGCTCTAAGCTCCCGACTGATCTCCCGGCATGTGTGGTAGCGTAGTGCACGTAAGGAGTTAGGATAGGACAAAGAAGAGGAAGGAAAGTTCGTGGCCCGACTGTTATGGTACTGCACCGACATTCGCCTAGTATTGATCAGAGAAATCACGGAAAACTATCAGAGCAGCCGCCCTCTAGAATTCTCGTCCACACAGCAACTGAATTCGACCTAGCTGACAAGCTAGTGTCGAAAATTCTGCCACCTTCGGGACTCGAACCTAGGGCCTCCCTGTCAAAGGAACTGCAGTGATATCAGTTGATGCCCTGAGCCAACTCTCACAGTCCGAGACACGAGCCCTAGGTCCTTTGGGCCAGCGACTTAACAAAGGCAAAGGCAGTGCTGCCAATGGGCCAGGCGGAAGCAATGGTGGAATGAGAGGCAGATAAAGCGGAAGAACCCACGACGAATCCTGCCGAGAACCACATGGGCAATGATGATTTGCCACTTGGGTAGATAGGCATAATGCATTTTTCGTGGCGCAAGTAATTGTATTTGCATTACTATTCCACTCATGAAATTAACACCGAAGGCGCATGACAACGCGTCTGGTATGCCACAGTCAGGGGTGCATCTCAAAAATATTATCGCTGTCACTTTCTTGCCTTCTCACCACACTACATAAATAGTTATGAGAGAGAGAGAAGGAAAGAAAGAGAGAGAGAGTTAAAATGCTGCGAAAAAAATCGGCGATTTATCGACAGCACGAAAAATCGGCGATTTATCGACAGCAGGCAGGGATATCGGGACAGCGTGATGTACGCTTATAAAAATGACAAAGCTCCAATTTTCATTGAAGTCTCTGATTTTTCTAAATTTCCCCAAGTTACAAATAGTACGAGAAAATATGAGCTTCTATAGCACTACTATATTATTACTATTTCTATCCACTGATTTATAATAATATGCGACACAGGTCAGGCCAAAGAGGCAGCGTGCACTGAAAACACGAGTTTCATTCATATAATTAACATTTGACCCATTGTGAAACTCTATTGGACATAATTTTAGTGAATTAGTCTTGTTGATACGACTTCTGATTTGGAAATTTCCAGATATATACTCTCGGTCTTCGCAAATCCACAATTTATTGGAAATTTTCAATGTACTCTTGGTATCACGTATGGTAATAGTAGTATGATAAGAGTAGATGGAGTTACTTGGCAGTGGAATTGATAGTTGAAGCAGTGACGACTTTGACGAGGGGTTGTAGATTCTGCTGCCGCTGTGTTGTTGACATCTGCTACTGTGTTGCTTTTTCGTAGCACGTGTGGTACTGATTGGCATCTTATTGTTTTCTGAAGTAATAATGATGGAAGGTAAAGATGAAAGCGGCGATTATGGCTGTTATTTGTATATCTAACGGTGGTTATCACAAGAAGCATTTAAATGCTGACGATATCTACGTTCTTAAAGATAATTTCTGGTTTTGGAGCGCCATTGAAAGAAAAATACTGATGCCGATAGTAGCAAATTACAACTGTAAGTATACTACTAATTCAATCGTTAATGGCAGTCGTTTCGTCATGAAATACAATTATTTTCATTCTTTGAAAAAGTTGTATTTTGTTAAACATCCCGTAAAGGATTCGGACATCCTTTGAACGGTTTTCGTACGTCAGCAATGTTTCATATCAAATTAAACGTTTAATTAACGAGAGATCATAACGGCGTCATCAATTAAACTGAAACTAATTTGAGGTAGATTTAGCAATTAGATTTGTTGATTGATGATAGTCTAAAAGAAAAATGTCGTTAATGACGATGAACCTGTTCAAAGCAAGAGTCAATACCCATCAATACATGAAGTAGTCGTTTCCTATAAAGGAGAGGGAAGGGATAATGACGGTATAAGACACATTTGTACAGACGGGCGACTGTTGATATAAAAAGTAACGATGGCGTCAGTTTCTTTTCTTACGGTGTAAATGTTTGTGATACAATGAAGGCACCCCGTAGACAGAACTTCTTTGAATGGTCGCTCAAAAGTAAAAAGAGAAGAAACGATTGTCAGGTGTTCGTGATAGAGATGAGCTGTGAAGCACCCTTGTACAAAGAGTTCTATGGAAGCACTCGACATGCCTTGATGAGCTCACCGGCCACGGTGAGACTATGCTGCCAGTTGAAGGCCTGTAACCAGTTCGTAAAACGCATCGTTGAACATTTCCGGACATATTTCTTCATAAGACAAGGGTAATATTAGAAGTGTAAAATAAGACCTTGGGAAAGTGAAGAAGTGACAAACGGCGTCTAGTTATAAGAAACTCATTAGTGATAAAGTTTTATTCGAAGTATTTAATTATAAAAGTTTAATTTTACAAAGAAGGCTACATATGTCAGATAAAACTGTTAACATACACATATCGATTTTTACGGGATGAAAATACATCTGAAGTTTTGTCAAAAAGATCGGAATACAGAAGTGAAAAATTGAAAAGTGTCAAAGTTACTAATTTCTTTTTAAAACGTCCAGAAGTTGTAATAATTCTTTTAGAGCATTTTATTAACTATATATATATGAATAACTTTGCGAAACTCGTGTTGATGTTTTTCTCTTTAAAGCCATATTTCTGATTGTTCCTAATAGATATAGCTGTTTGGTGAATGGTGCCACTGATGTCCTTATAGTATTTACCAAATCATTGCTTCCTAAGACTGGGTGCTTATCATTCTAACCAATATCGACCATTCTTAACGCTGACAGGATGTTGAGAAGCAACTTTTCTTCGATTGCTCTTGAGTCTACCTTGTGATGGCATGTCCTCCCAATTTTTATCCTACCCAAAACTGGGTAGTTTGGTCAGAACTTTCATACGTAAAACATTGAATTTTTCCACATTACTTTTTGTTTAATTTCATATGTTTCGTTTAGGCCTATAATACAGGCATACATTTCGTAGGTTTTGTCATATTGTCATAACTCTCTGAAGTCACCGGTACTGGCAATAATTCTGGCTAAAATGCTTTTTGGTAGAGGTAGGTGATATATTATAAAGCTCCATATTTAAGTGAATGAAAACTAAATGTAGACCACATTCTGAAATTATATATTAATAGTACGAAATTAACAGTGATTCATTTAAAAAGTACATTATTTAGATATGAAAATCTCATACTTTCATCTTCGATGTCATGTTCGTCGCTTTTAAGGCTTGCTGGAACACTGTCAGTGAAGATGGGAAAGGATCCATCACGAGCGACCCTGAGTCTTAATGACAATGCTTGAAACAGTATTATAGTGAAAATACTGTTGCCTATTAATATATTATTAAACGGTTTTTGCAATTTTGAATCATATTGCTCTGCATACATATTCACTGTTGCTCACCACAGCCATGCACTTTCATTCGCGATGATATCCCGAAGTAACTTGCGCGTAAAGTCTGTCGAATAATCATATCACGTTACAATGTTAAGTAAGAAGTGAAACATAATCTGTTTCCTGAAATTGTGCACTCGTTTGGACGGGATAAATTCGCTCTCGGTAAAGCTTATGAGACTTGTGAGCCCAGAGTAAACCAGGACTGCATAAGCTCCTCGAAAGCTCTCTTGCCTGGCGTATTCTCATTTCGAGGTAACTGTTAATTTATTTGTACTCTTATCAATTTTAGTTGCAATTTGTTAGCTTTTAATTTATTTTTATTAAGAAGCAAGATTTGCTCTCACTTCATATTAAAGCTCTATAAAAGAATATGTTTCACTCCATTTTAGTATCAATATATTTTAAATAAGTATAAAAAGTATTACACCATGAGACGTTAATAGAAATTGAACAAAAAACTTTCTAGGATAAAAATTCAATTATGCGATAAGAATAGGAAAATTATTTCCCTGAATACGAATGTTGATTTCAATAGTTCCAATATTGCTTTCTCAGAAACGACTGAATTGAAAAATTGACAGCAAAATCCTCCGATCGTAAGTAAAGTCATTTCTAGTTATTTGAACTGCAATAATGAAGGCAATGAACTTGACAGTTTTACCACCTCGGAAACCGATATTTCGAAAGTCACAAAAAAGTGACCGTAACACAAGTTGCGCAGCCTCTCCAACGAGTGTTTAGTGTTGGGGTTCAAAATCATTTATGGACGACTATTTCCCCATGTTCACTGCCTCCCCAAAAATGGTGCAGCCTCGTCAATCACCTTTCTCTCTTCCACACAAGGAAAGCAGGCCTGGGGTCGGCAGAGGGTGCGCGCTGCGCTGGCGTTCGTAACTCTCAGGAATCAGATCGGCGCGGCGAGGGGGCGGCAGGGGGGCGGGGCCAGGGGTCGCCAGAGGCGGCGTGGGCGGAGCAAGGGCCGCTTCCCACGGCCCAGGGTTCGCAACCCGCCCGCGCCGATAAAGCACCCCGAGCCGAGAAGGGATTTCAGGCAAGCGGAAGCAGTTGCGGATGAAGAGGAATTTTATTTTGTAGACTGGTCCAGCAAATTGATCTTAGTGCCAAAAGTTCAGATTTGTACTTTTTTATCTAAATGTAATGTAATTGCCAAGACCAATGCAGTGCTATTGGCTACAAAACTCTAAACTTTTCATTTAGTTAGTATCTGCTACAAAACGCGGCGTGCTTGTGTTTACCGCTTGTAATTCTCAGACATCATGTGTTTTCATGTTTCCCACAATTCTTGTTTTCGGTACGTACATTAATTTGCTCATCCACTCTACATTTATTTACAATGAATTTATTATATATAACAAATAGGTATATAATAAATTCATGGTATATATATCTATATATATATATATAATTATATATATAGATATATTTTAGAGGTCTTCAGCAGGCAAGTAATTGAAATATGATGACCGAATGAGTTGATGAGAGCTATAATGACGGTGAAATGAACGATAATAGAGAAATGATGGAATGAGAGGTGGGTGTAACGAGATAACTCCGAGAAAAGCTGCCGAAAGCTCACGCTATCCACCGCAAATTCTACTCAAATTGGTCGGAGGTTGAACTTTTCCTCCATAAGACACACAGTGTTTTTAACAGTTTTGACAATAACTAACTAAATAAATAAATAAGAATGAGATACAGCGGTGAAAAGTGGATGCGCTAGCCAAAAAATCAACCCCCAAGAAGAAAAAGAGATTAAGAAGTAGAAAAAGAAGAAATACAAGAAATAGAAGTAAGGATTTTGGAACAAAGGTAATTACATTAGGCGATACTGTAGTTTATCATCACTAAACAAAATCTCCCACACATATTTCAGAAGATTTATGAATGAAAAAAGCTTTTAAAAATTCCAAACTTTGCTTTCTAAAAAGGCATTTTTTAATATACCTCAAATAATTAAAAACTGATGTCGTTTTCGACAATTTTACTAATTTCTTTTAAAATATGTTTAAAACTTTTCGTTTCCATTGGATGAATAATGAAATGACAAATATAGCTGAAAAAGGCAAATCGTTCCAACAGATCATGTGAATAATACGTGTATAGAAAATATGGAACATATTTCCAAAAAATATGGATTATCTCTAGAAATCAATAAGAAAAGCACACTCAAAAGAAAATTTTATTTTAACTAAAATGTACAACCCACGGAATATTTTTATTCACACATATTTTAGGCTTCACACATGTCAGTATTACCTTTTACATTGATATTAACTTATAATTCTCATCTATGCCATTTAGAAATGTTTTTAGGTCTCTCTCTCTCTCTCTCTCTCTCTCTCTCTCTCTCTCTCTATATATATATATATATATATATATATATATATATATATATATATATATATATATGTGTCTATCTTCCGTCTCCCAATTTTGGATTTTTTCTTCTATATTTCCAGAAGTACCAGAAGTATGAGTCTGTGGTGTAAAATGTCTTTAGGCAACGTTTATTTTATAAATATTTAGTAATATTTAGTTTATATCAGAAATATTAAATTATGATTTAATGTCTTAATTTATTTTTGTAATGATACCTGATTTGCTCTCTACATGGTTGGAGCTGATCAGTTAAGAGATATTATAAATAGGGATTTCTCGATACCAACCACTATTATCTTAATAATTATTTAAATTAGCATTTTATTTACTATCAAACATTGGGTTAATTGTTTCTCTATTATCAATAGACATTACGATACAAAGTTCTCACACTTTTTTATTTGAGGTTTAGCTAACATTCAAAACGTGAAAAGAAACAGAATGGAAACAGAATGTGAAAGAAGAGCGGACTAAATAGAGCACAATAAAAGGGGGAAAATGCTGAAGGAGGAAGTTTCTGATGCTGCAGATAACCGGAGCTGCCGCTGCAGAACCGCCCCGGCGGGCGTCCTAGAGACTTGCAGCCCACGACCCTGGTCTTCTTCAGACCAGAGAGTCGTGCTTCGCCGTCTCCGGGTTCCGAAACGTCTCATTTACGAGATGAATTCAAAGAATCGTGAACATTTTATAATGTTTATAGACGAAGGATGATGAACGCGGTTGAAAACGATTTCGAGATTCGTTTTAACTTCGAGATACAAGTTCCGGTTCCGCTAATAGCTCCCATTTCTTCTCGTTTGTTGGGAGTTCACTCCGACAAGAGCAATTTCTCAGAGAAATGAAACGGTTGCGATGTTTTATTTTTATTTTTATCTTGCGTTTTTCTATCTGATTGCATTCCATGCGTACTCGCCATTAAGCTAGCCGACAAATGAGTTTTACGATTAAGAATTTTTCTTCACTAAGACGGCGAGGTATCCAGCGTTTATCTTGGTGTAGCGGGCATGTGTGCTAAACTGAAAGATCAAATTGCTTTTTTAGACAACCAATAGTGAAAGGGATTCTTTCAGGGCATGCATAGCGTGTTAAATGTTCAATTTTTACCTCTAGACTTGAAGTGAGAGGATGCTCAAGTGTTCGCATCAATCTGCGATTGCAACAAACAAAACCAAATCCAATCGTGTGACCTCATCAGCCACTACTTATCTTAATGCAACAATATGTGATTTGTACACTTGAATTAAAATAAAATAAAAATCAGTAAGGGTGTCTAAAAAATAGTGTCTGACACACGTGATAAAAGTGATTTTATTTTACTCGTAGGATTGCACCACTTGGCCTATCGGCCTGATGTCGCAACAATTCCTTCCTCACAAAATAAAATGTCACTTACCACTCGTATCATAAATAACAATTTCTACCTCAAAACATACCTGAAGAAATTTCTAACGATTATCTGTAATTCGCTACATTACGTATTTAAAAAACTTGACATAAAGAGGTCTACTTGTGATATATACCACTAAACACACAACGTGAGAAGAAAATATTCTTTACGACCTTCAAATGACCAGTTCCGCACAATTCCCAAAGATACTGCTTTCATATTCCTCGCGGGGTCACAAGCTACCACGTAATACGAAGCCGCACGAGCGCGGTATATCAGATCGCGCGCCGTCTCGTAAACAGCGCGGGCAACCGCGCCGCCCGGCGGACGCGCGCAGAAATATTGACGCGGTGAACCGCAGGCCGAACACGCGCGCCGCCGCCGCGCGTTTGGACACGCCCTTCACGCGCCGCCAGCGACCGCGCGCAGCGCCGCGCCTCGCCGGGCACGCGTGCGCGCCGAGCGGCGGGGGCGAACGATGGCGGCCGGCGCGTGCGCCAAATAGGGCGGAGAAGACACGCCTTTTCCTTGGCCACTTTTCTCCCCTGACCACTCAACGTTTTCGTGCGCTTTGGTTGGCAAGTTGGTAAATGCCCACATGTTTGTTCGCGTGCTATTAAATGTTCATACGCACACTCTCAGAAATTTCTGCATTACTTTTAATGTTAAGTACATTAAGGTAATTACCATGTACGCACATTAAATCTACATTGATTTTAATTTTAACATTAAATTTAATGTACATGTACATTCATCTCCCTTTAATATACAAGATACATTAAAATTCATGTACAGTCGTACATTAAATATACATTAAATTTAATGTAATTTCTAAGAGTGCACATACGAGATGGGATTAGGGATGGATTTAGGGCCTCCCTCACTCGCTATTTGTGATACAAAGAAACAATGTAATTTTTCAAATTTTTAATCATTACTACAACCACTTTTAACATCTGTTTATTAACATTTCTATGCTTTTGCTGAAATTGTGTTCGGAAACTGGTCAAAAACTGCTTCTATCATCTCACCTGCATCTGAAAATTTTCTTCTGAGAGGGTTTTTCTTGATAAGCTCGTTTGCCGATATGGACAGACAGTAGTCGCTAGGCGCTCAATCTGGACTGTTGAGTGAGCGGTCCAACTCGTTGAAGCCACAGTCTTTCTTTGCAATCCGGGCAATAAGCACTGGTGCATTGTCGTGAAGAAGCTTAATATCATGAGATTTCACGCACCGCATCCAACTCAAGTACCTCTCTCAGCAAAACTGAGTGAGATGTCGGGTGCAAGTTTACAGCATTAAACAATGAAAGATTCTTCTATCTACTGCTCAAAAGCTTTTCCCATTTATAAGCGGTATCTTAGGCAGGAAACGTATGAAACTGCCTCCGCACATGGTTGGGTTAAAGTGCTTCTTTTTATAAATATCCTAGAGAAAAGTGATGTGTATCTATTTGTTGCTGTTGTTTATTTATTAATTAACACAGTAGATATTTCAAATTTTAAAAAATTCCATGTTTTTTTCTCAATCGCGCTCGTTCGTTAAACGCACCATCTGTGTAGTTAATTGTTGATTGATTCTCTCATCGCATTAATCGCAGACGGGCATGTGGGTTGCATTGCACGTGAATTAAATTATACATTTGGAGAACACAGATACCGAATATAAGAGGCTCAGCTGTGAGATATTATTAAAAATAATTTAGTATTAGACTAAATTTGTTTTTGACAAATTTATTTACAGATTCAAACATTTCACCAGCAAATGAGAGAGATTCCTCACGATTTGTGTTAACACATGTTTTCTAAATAATCAAAATTATAAAGATAATAACATATAATTATAATTATAATAATATATAATATAATAATTATATTAATATTACGATTATAATAATAATAAAATAACAACGCAATAAAAGTAATAATTTTGATGAAGTTCGATATTCAGAAAGCTAATAAAGACTGGAACTACTCTCCGAGAGAGCGAGCGAAGAGAAGCCAGAGCAGACGCGAATGAGCGCGGGGTCGTGAGCGAGGCACGGAGGAAGGAAGGGCGGGGGCGGCGGCGTAATTTATGCCGGGGCAAAGGCGGCCCTGAACCAGCTCCTTCGCAATGGTCTGCAATTAGCAGGCGCTGCTCCCTTTTGGCCACTTCCTCCGCCTCCGCCCCCACCGCCACTTCACGCCTCCGCGCTCGCCGCTAAAACGTCACTGCGCATGGCAGAAAAGTTATATCCCGGCAGTAAATATGCCAGGTTTTGTTTCATAACGCACCTTAAGGCTCAATTGTGTGCATTTAACGTTTCTTATTGAGAAAAGTAAGTGGGATGATTTCTGAGAATGTGTCATCATTAATTTTTATTCATTTTTTGCATGAAGAAACTCCTTATCCTGCAATTCATGATTATATATTATTCTGTGAACTATCTTCTAGTAGCATAGGCGTTATTGTAATGAAATGTGATGTAAGAGGAACCTGCAAACTCTTCAGCTTCATTGACACTCTCAGGTAAATAAAGACGCTGTCAGCGACTTCAGAACAAAAACAGGTGCGAACGGAATTGCGACGTAAAAAAATTCGGAAGGTAAGCTGTTTCACACCGAAATAATTTGGTTCCACGAACCGCCATTGTTTCCAAAGGGAGACGTGTGGTCGCGTGGGACGTGCGGATTCGCCAGCGGCGACGCATCGCTCGCCCTCGCCCTCCCGTAGGGCCATCCGGGCCGCGCCCACCTGTTCCTGGTTCCCAGCGCCCGCGCCCGCGCCGCCTAACGGTGCCCGGTGCACCTGCCGCGCAGCCCCCGCACGCACTCTCGCGCCGCGCCACAAAAACTCTCCCAAACAGCCGCACGCACCCACTGTTAATGGGTCAGGCACCTCGCATTGCTCTCTCGGGAGTAATTCGCATTACTCTTCGTCGCGCGAATTTGATTGTTAAATATGGATGGCCAATTTAAAAACCCTGTCTGTTTTGAGTGATTTTGCAAAGAAGCGCATAAAAACAATTTGGAAATCAATCTATTTCTTCCTAATGTTTTCTTTCTTTCTATTGTTGGTGCCATTAATAGTGAGAATAAACTTTCGAACACATAAGAGGCAATTGTTTAGTGATTCTGAATGCATTTAAATTTTAGGAGCTAACCATCGATATGCACGATGTTTGATTCTGAAGTTAAATTTCTAAAGAGATTTTTTATTTAATCTTCACGATATAGGAAGTACATAATCTGATTATGAATTATTGATTGATTTGTTTCCTGATTCGTCAGCGGCTATGGTCGTAAGGTCAAGTAGTGTAGTGAATTTTTCGTTCCTCGAGATGGCGGTGTACCTTCCCAACTGGATGGCGAGACCCTGCACCGACATAAATGTCGGCTTACAGCTGATTTCCCTCTCCAGTCATCTCCTCGGCCGAGACACCACCCCAGCCGGGACAAGATCTAAGCTCCCAACGCGTCTCCTGACATGTGTAGTTGTGTAGTGCTTGTAAAGGTGGATCACACATTCGGCATTCCCCGAGTTGCGAACGACTGCTCGCCCAAACCCGAGCAGCAGATGTGTTCGACGAAGTTCACTTCCTTTGATGAGTGCAAAAGACCGACACGTGGTGTATCGGGCAAGCATCGAATGTTCGTGCTCCGCAAATAGCAAGCAAACCATCCACACTACTCGGAATTCGGCGAGCGGACACTCGTTACTCGTCGAAAAACGAATGTGTGGACCCGCGTTGAGATTGTGTGGGTGTGTGTGCGTGTGTAAAGGGTAAGAGGGGACCAGAATGATCGCGCGCGGTCCATCACCCATTTATGAGGGTACTGCTCCGAAATTCGCCCAATATTGAGGAGGAAAACGCGGAAAAGTTGATCACTTGAATTCTCTTCTAGGCAGTGGTGAAGTCGTCCTACGATCTGGCTTGTGAGACAATCCTCCACGATCGAATTTAGAAACCTTCAGACCTCTCGGTTAGAGTCGCATGCACAGACAGTGAGTGGCATTGCTGTCTCTGAGCCAAATCAGTCGGTAATTGAATAATGTGTGATTATGATTTGTAATGTTTTATTCAGTATCTACGCGACATAATATATCTTCCAAGAATAATGCATTCATTTACAGTAATCTAAAATCAGTCATAAGATAAGTAAACGCACAAATATTCTTGAAGGGTAAAAAGTTTAGCATTGTTCGCTCGTTAGTCATTATGCACTTAGCGGTCACTTCCAGTTCTCAATTGCAAAAATTTAGTCCTCCAACACACGAGAAAATGAATGTGGGTGTGATTTTAATAATTTATTTCACATCTACTCAACGTAATATATTTCAGGGAAAATGCGTACATTTACAGAAATGTCAACCTGCCAGCATAATAGTTTAAGGAAACTCCAGAGTTTCATCTTGTAGAACACGTTGCAAAGCAGAAAATTGTCTGTTTCATATTTAAGTTTGCTCTTGTTATTCATATAATGAACACTCGTCATTATAATATTAACGTTGTTTCTCACATCTTCATTATTCTTGGCTCAATAATATTCCTCTGTAATCAATGGAAAATGCAAAATTTGTTAACTCCTCCCCAAATTAAAGACATACTTAACAACGGGTCAATGTTTAGGTGTATGTTGCTATAATTGGGAAGCTGACCACAGACCACTACCTTCAAATTGAATATTGATCAAGGAATAATTTAACACATATTTGCATAATCAGAGTAGTCTCACGAATACACGTTCCTCGTTATATGTTCTTTATCTGAATTAAAATGGTTATTTTCGGATATGTATCAGAGCAGTAACAATTAACCAGTTTGATAAATATCATTTGCATTTTTAATTTATAAACTCTTGTTCACTTTGTCAGAAAGTCAACGATGAAGTGTTTTGGTGATGATCTTTGTATTCCGCCCATGAATGTTTATTTCTCAGTCTGACCTCGGTGGATCCTACTTTCTACAACAGAACTTTTATTACATGAATATCTATGATTGTAACCTTACCCGTCACCTTGTTGGATGCACTTACGATCGGAGAATATGTTCCGCAGACGTACCGCGACCACTTCTTTTAACTAATTTAATTATATGAATATCGTAGGAATTTTCTATCGAACGATGCACTAGTTTAAGGTCGGCAACATTTAGATTATGTTAAATCGATTACACACACATTTAGAACCGTGTTTCATGTTTTCCAGAAGTCACATATACTCAGAGTTAGTTTAACGACATGTTTTGGAGAGGGTACAATAATGCCATTAATATAAATATATTAAGTTCATTCTTATTATGTTATGATTTCCTGCACATTAAACACTGAACAACATTAACTGGTTTTGCTTCATAACAAAAAGTGTGTACAATAAACTAAAATAAGATCAACTACTAAACGTGTTCACGAATAATGAATCTAAAGACACGCAGCTCATAGTAGCGAATTTACAAAATCGCTGTGAAAAAGAGGGTGAAGAAGTGTTCATGTCCTTGAATGACCTCTCAATCTCCTATCCCGAGTTGTGTGTGAAAGCGCGCGCAAGGCAATCTGCATATCTCTTAGACGGAGCAATCCAGTGGCCTTAGGGCTTGGGAGAAGAGGAGGATGGGGTGGCGGTGGGGGCAGTAGCGGTGGCGGTGGCCATGGCGGCAGAGGTGATTGCGGTGGCGGTGGTGGTAGCTGCAGGGACGGCTGTAGTAGCGGTGGTGGAGGCGCAGGCAGTGGCGGTGGCGGTGGTGATGTTGGCGGGGCGAGGGCGGGGCGAGGGCGGGGCGGGGGCAGGGCGGGGCGGGGCGGGGCGGGGCGGCGGCAGTGGCGGTGGCGGTGGCGGTGGCGGTGGCGGTGGCGGTGGCGGTGGCGGTGGCGGTGGCGGTGGCGGTGGCGGTGGCGGTGGCGGTGGCGGTGGCGGTGGCGGTGGCGGTGGCGGTGGCGGTGGCGGTGGCGGTGGCGTAGCGGTGGCGGTGGTGGCGGTGGCGGTGGTGGCGTGGTGGCGGTAGTGGCGGTGTAGCGTTGGCGTGGTGGCGGTGGCGGTGGTGGCGGTGGCGGTAGTGGTGGCGGTGGTGGCGTTGGCAGTGGTGGCGATGTCAATGGTAGCGGCGGCGGCGGCGCGGTGAGCTCATTTACACGGCGCTGGGCGGGCGCGGCGCCGCCGCCCTGCGACTCGTGCCGCCTGCAATTAGCACCTCGCCAACAGCCGTCCCCCGTCCGCCCCGCCCCCTCATGCCGCCGCTCCCAGATTTTCATCTCCCTTTCACGGAGGACGAGCTCTCCAGTTTTTAAAATATTTCACCCGTACATTAGTAGGCATTTGCTGCGTCATTGACATCTTACGAATAATTACAACAAAGTAATTCGGAATTTCTGATTGGAATTTGCAATCAAGGAAAAAAAGATAATCGTTAATTATTTGCCTCTCTTATAATTGCAAAATATGCCCAAGATGACAATGGCGTACCCACTTAAGGAACAACGTCTGGCCAAGATGTATTTTTGTATGTATTCAAGGAAAATGCTTCCAAAAATAACAATATCTTGCATTCGAAATTAAAATTGAATATCGGTTGCGTACGCGAAAAGTGGCACATTTTCACAATTGACATTTTAGAGGAGAACTACTTCAGGCAGAGTTGCAGCAAAAGATAAAGTGAGCAAGGTATAAGCAGTTTTTATTGGTAAAAATATGCTAAACTGCTATAACACATTTACTGACTTCGCTCGAAAACAACCATGTTTTAGAAGTATTATTTTTCTTTCGCACATACGAACCACTACATCCGCCAGTTGAAACTATTAGTGTAGCTCTCGTGCAGTATCTAGATCAAAGTGTTTCAGGAATTATTTTCCTCTATCGTCACAAATCTTCTCCTACATTGACCTCCTCTGCCAGAGTCAAAAGCAACCCAGGACCCGCATCGCCTCGGCCCTCCGCCCCTCGCGCACAGGCCCAGCCGCGGCCGGCGCCGCCGCAGAAGGGGCGGGGCGCGCTCACAAAAGGCGCGGAGGTAAATTTCATCAGGCTAACCACAGGGTGCTGCGGCCTCGGCGCCTCGCCCGCCCCGCCGCGCGTTCTTATGCTAAAGCAGAAGCATAGAGAAAAGAACTACACCTCCTTAGTCTATGGCAGAAGCCTCGTCAATGCAGAGATGCAGGGGAAAATATAGGAAAAACTGTGGGGATTTAGAGAACTGATGAAGTGGAATCACAGAGGAACACAATGAAAGTCATAGACATGAATTGGCCCCGATGAGGAATATTTTGATGCAAAAAGTAGGAAATTTTTTGGGTAGTAGAATCTTCAACAGAAAGGG
Organism: Teleogryllus oceanicus; assembly: GCA_964035755.1. Classification (NCBI taxonomy): domain Eukaryota; kingdom Metazoa; phylum Arthropoda; class Insecta; order Orthoptera; family Gryllidae; genus Teleogryllus; species Teleogryllus oceanicus. The sequence continues at coordinate 121,413,985 of CAXIVR010000006.1, forward strand.
GATGCATACTCAACATTTAAAAAAATTATAAGATTTAACAATGATCGAGAAGAAGAGAAAGCAAACGATAATGAAGCGAAAACTTATAATATGAGACAGAGAGAGAGGATGAAACAAACAAAATTATGAAAAATGGGAATATATGAAACTTCTATCCTTCAACAGCAAAAATTATGCTATTGAGTGAGTGGAAAATAAAATCCTGGAACAGCAAAAATTGGCTATTCTGTAAAGGAACACGTGAATACTGAAACTTCTTTTTCCTCGTCGCAGAACATCAGCTGTCATATACAGTAATACAGTATAGTCGTAACATTAGGAGTGAGAAATTGCGAATTAATATAATCAAACGTTTGAATTTTTCAGTCAAATATGCAAACTATTGAATTATTTTTGTCTTTTTCCAGCCTTCTTAAGTATTTAAGGAAATCATTGATTGGCTCATGAAATCACAGAGCCAGAGTATATTTATTTTTCCGCCAATGTATGCGTTTATTCGAAATTATAGATAAAGCTGTGAACACGGTGAAAACGTGACTAGGCTGAATCAAGGGAGGTCGTGCCAAATTGTGCAAATTTCTGAAGAAAAAGTTCACCGGAGAGGAACTCGACAAGAAGTGGTGAGGTAAAACCCAAAAGGTACGCTGAGACGATAAAAAATTTGGAAAAGTAAGATACATGGGGTACAGTGAGTGGAATTGGAGCAAGTTCAGCAAGAAGAAAAACGTGTTAAGGTAAGAGAAAATAGGATTAGAGATAATAAAAAGAGAAGAAGACAAGCGAGAGAGGAAAACAAAGAAATATAAGGGAGAAGGGCGATGTGTGACAGAGATTGCAAAGGAATGGAAAGGAAAACAGGACGAACAAAGAAAGGAGAAGGGAGGAGAACTGTGGAGAAAAAAGACGAAAAACGGAAAGAGGAGAAGACGATATTAGATGATTCAGGATTTATTCACTTTTTTGTTACCAGACCAGGCAATAAGGAGACTGATGACACGATTACATAACTTTCTCTTCTAACGCAGTTTCTTCGTAAGGACGGGATAGTAACAAGAGGTGAGTTTAGATGATACAAGAGTATCGAACTGTACAAGAGAATAGAAGACAAGAAGAAAGACGGCAATTGAAGGACAAGTATAGGGCACACGCGGAAGAGTATTTGGCGTATAAGGCGATGTGTGAGGGTGAAGGAATCAGCGCGGATCAAGCGCGGCGGGGAGGGGCGTGGCGACGGGACAGCGAGGGGGACGGGTGGGCGGGGGGGGGGCGGGGGGCCTGGGAGGGAGGCGAGCCGGGCAGAAAGGGCGGGGCGGGGCGGGCGGATGGGCGGCGCGCCCGCGGGGACGCGCGCTTCTCGAGGTGAATGGAGCCCGGTCGGGTACGGGGCGCCGCACGCAACCCGCGGGAGATCCGGCAACGGGGCCCCGTTCACAGAGTGTGGAAGGCCCTGCGTCCAGAAGGTTGAGACGCAGTTTCCGTCAGGAGGGCTGGGCTGGGAGCACATTCAGGTCACCTTCACATTACCCACGCAGCTCCTTCGCACAACCGTTCTTTGAACTTCAATTTGAGATGAAAGCGTTTAAAGGAGATATGTGGAATAAAGTGTTTATTCCGAGACAGGTTATACCATGAGGTTTCACATCACAAATTTTATATCATACGTATAGAAAAGTAGATTTCGAAGCTATAAAATAAGTATAATATAATATACGTATAAAATAAGATTTTGAAGATACAAAGCAGGAAATAAGTTTACATGTTAATTTGTAAGTATACTAGGAAAAGTGTGGAATTCTGATTTGGTGTTGTTGACGTTCTTATAAGAAGAAATAAAAGAGGTCATCTTCGTCAACATATCAGCTTTATTAAGATAGCTGGCTTTCGACGGCTTTGCCGTCATCATCAGTCGATACAGCTCAATTTATTCAACGAGTAAGAAAAGTTTCAGTATCCACATGTGGCGTTGTAGACTAGTCAATTTTTCCTGCTCCCGAACTCCATTTTCATTCAATCAATAGTAGCATTTTTGCACAGCTGCTGTTCACTAGTTGTCATCATATGACATCATCACTTTGCCGTCATATGACTGACGATGACGGCAAAGCCGTCGAAAGCCGGCTATCTTAATAAAGCTGATATGTTGACGAAGATGACCTCTTTTATTTCTTCTTCATACTAGGAAAAGTTAATGTTTGGTGATTCGAATGAAAAGCATTAAACATCCAAACCTTCAAAAAACTGTCTGTTGCAATTAAGGAAGGTTGCTCTTGTTGGGATGTGGTCTTCTCTGTATATTCCAGTTTTATATTTGCAGATTATTCTGTTACTCTTTCCATAATTTAGAAACATTTTGGTGATTCGAATGAAAAGCATTCATCTCCAAACAAGAAAAATCATTAAATCAATGTAGTTTTCGGTATTATTCCTAATTATTGCAGATAACTAGTGAACAGCAGCAGTGCAAAAATGCTACTATTGATTGAGTGAAAAATGGAGTTCGGGAGCAGGAAAAATTGACTACTCTACAACGCCACAAGTGGATACTGAAACTTTTCTTACTCGTTGAATAAATTGAGCTGTGTAGTAAGCAATGACGCACTGGGAATGAGAATTCAGTGTATAAGCACAATATGAAAATGGACGGAATATCACAATCAAACGTTTGCAATTTTTCAGTCAAAATACTGTTTCACTTTTTTTGGATTATCTTTCAGTTCCTTGGAATCTAAAGAAACCGTCGCTACCTCTCACGTGGTCAAAGTCCGCTAAGTTTTTCGTCTATTTATGCGTATATTCCAAACCAAATGAGTAATATTGACGGTCCTAGTTTAAATTTTCCTGAGTACCAGAATATCTAACAAAACATTTGACAGCTTTCACACGGTTGGAGACTATGTAATTTTCTTTTCAATTATACGCACATTCAAAATTAGTAATACGAATAAATCGAGTAGCCAGTCACCGATCTGAAGAGTTCCTCATAAACAGTCCGAATCCTACGACGAACGAAAAGACAAAACGTGGTATTCCGTTTGATAACTTGTCCTTTCTTGGTTCGGCGCCCTCCCGACGTTTCCCCTCCACAGCCGTGTGCAGCAGACAGTCCTTCGTCCGGGGGGCGCTCGTCCCCCCCTCCATGGCGGGGTGGTAAGGTTGGCGTGAGGCGGGGCGGGCGTCGAGGACGCGGCAAGCGAGAACCGCGCCGGCTGACAGCGAAGTGAAAATTACCTGAGTGTCAGCGTGAAATGAGACGAAAAGCTTTGAATAATGAATGGATTTAATCCCAAGCGACGGCGCGACGGCGACGACTGCCTCCGCGACGCGACGCGACGCGACGGGGAGGGGATGAGGAGCGGTAATGGATTACCGCGCGGGGCCCTCGACATTCCCGATTCGCCGCGCACTCGCCCTGCGCGCCGCCGGGGGCGGAGGCGGCGGCAGCGAGGAGCTGCGGGACGGGGCGAGAGGACGTAAATGGGAGATATCAAAATATTGTGTTATCGTTCACATCGTATACCATGGAATAATATACTTTCTCTACGACTATAGCAGAATGTATTCATTTCTCCATGTTATCGGATGCAGTAATCATGCCAATTCCACAAGCCGTGCGAGAATATTATTCCAACACACCTGTCGACCAATTGCATTCCTCCTAGTTCATTACACAACGACTTAGGGTTCTCGCAGTCGCCTACAGAGGCGCTGCGTGCTCTTCCGCAACTATCGTAAGACAGGTGAACCACGAAACAGTATGCGAATTCACATAATTGTGGCCACTTTGTAAGGTTAAAACGCTCACATTGATTTATAATTATGGATTCTTCCAGCAGTAATAATGATGAAGATTACGTAGACTACACACCGCCAGAGATTGTGGAAGCTGCGAAAGCGTCAACAAACAACTTGTTACCAGAAAAATCAAGAAACTTTTATGATAAATCATACAATCATTTCATTGAGTGGCGAAATTCAAAGAGAACCAATTCTTTTTCTGAGAACGTTGTATTTTACAAAAAACTTTTCACGTGTTATCATTTATTTTTTTTAAAACTTCAATATCAAAGTCGTAGAGAAAGTATAGTCTTCTACTTGCGTAGAATGGCTATTATTCACTCGTGGAAATTCCGACACTCGCTCCTACGTCGCTCGCGTCGGAAACATCCACTCGTGAATAATAGCCATCATTCTACGCTCGTTGCAGAATATACTATTAAAGGTGTGAGGGTAAACCACACTTCGGTGAAGTATATGTTTTATTCAGTAATGTATAGCAACGGTGTCGATACATTAAAAAACATGGAGCTCATGTTTTTGTAACAGCACTAAGTCACTTCTGTGCTCTTCGCGTTCAGAAAATTCACATTTGCGTGGCTTTCGTAAAGATGGTAAACGTTCTACTATATTTCTTAATATTACGTAATAATATTGTGCAGTTCGACATAATACTCTGAAAAGTTTTACTCTAAATACATATTTCAAAAAATTACGGTTAAGTAACAGTATTCAGCTAAGTAATTGAGTTGCTCAAAGCATAAAATACGAATCATGACTAATTAGAGTCATTCTCAATTCAGTCATTTGAACAAGAATGTTAATGCTTAAATTTCTTATTGTTTACAATATTTAACAGAAATTTTTTAAAAAAAGTAATTATGTTAACAATAAACATCAATATAGGATAAAAATTCTTTAAATGGTCTGCTATTACCTGCCATATTACCTACCTGTTCCGTGTGTTATTGGAATTGACTTTGAACAATACACTTCCTGAGATTCATAATATGCAAATTCTATATTAACTAAGACTAAAAATATTTTATTTCTTCAGATCTGGAAATTTACTATACGACTCGTCATAAATCGTCATATCATTCTCGTCTAATCGTCATAAAATTGATCAAAATCGAACCCTTTCAAGAATTTTCATCAAATGAGATATTTTATTTTTCCCGTTTGAACTTCTCAATTCTGATCAAATCAAACACGCATTGAAATCATATTAATAAATAATGCAAATAATATAGTATAATTTTTACAAATATCTGTCACAGTATTGGAGACACTGTAGAGAAAATGTATCCAAAGATCTAACTAAGCGCCCGAAGAGTGAGAATTCAGAGAAGCGAAATGTAGCAACATCAAAACGTAATAAATATCGAAAAAGTATGTAAAGGGCATAAAATTTCTGTATCAGCTACGTAAACAAATTTAGATCGATGATAGAATGGATGCGCTGTAGATTAATTTTCAATAATAAAATTAGAAATATGTGAAAAAACGTAGTCAAAGAAATGGTGCCGGTATTAGACTGCACTAAATAGTTAATTAGCATCAGCGCGGGGACGTTACACAAAATTCTTTCTTAAAATATTCAGATCGCTGAAACAGAAAATTGCAACGTTATAAACTAGTTGCATGTATATTAGTTCCTATGTATTTCATGATGCTAATTTGCAAATATTTGAAACAGAATAAAAATTTGTTGTAATGTTTACCATAAGACAGAAATAAAAGTGAATAAACTCAAAGGCGGCGCCTTGTGTAGAAACATGCAACTCAAAACACCAAAAGGAGGGATTCACGAGAAACCCCTTCGTGTAGGCAATCCCGCAAAACACTCATGCCATGGAGTTGCCTTTGTGACAGGGGCTCCTCAGCCTTGCAACGACGCGACGAGGGCAGGAGAGGAGGGGAGCCATCAGCAGACGCGTCGACCGCCCCTCGTGGCAAGGACGCCGCGAGGAGTGGGGATAACGCAACAAGAGAGGCACATCCTCCGCAGGATCAGGAGAGAGGGAAGAATCAGTCTGAGAAAGAAAAAGAGGAAGGCATCACGGCAGGTGGAAGGAACAACGGTGATTCTCAGGCGAAGCCCGCGAAGTTTGGGGCCACGAACGCACGATGCCCTCGGATACTTTCTTCAGCTTTTGTTTTCTAACAATGCAACGATTTAAGAAATCACGTCTCTGAGTTACTGTTATTGTATTCGCCCTGCGTGTGATTAAGTGGTGGGAAAATCAATGAATGAAGTGTCTTGTTATTCGTCATTATGCTACACAAAAATGCCATATTCGTTATGGCGAAATTATTTCAAACAACAATATTCTTTTCATTCAAAATCACGCTATTTCTCACATTCGTTCGGGAGAGAAGAAAAAGATTAAATAGTATGATATCACTTTCCGTCGGTTTCGCTCCTCTGCCTCCTGATTTGACATTAATGTAAGATCGTACAAATGACTCTACTCATTTTATATTTTCCCATTTACATACTAAACTGCGAGACATATTTATCGTTAAATTAATTTCAATTACACAAATTGAAAACCAGGGCGCAAATACATCCGAAAAAGAGCATTAAAATAATATTCAAACTATTGTCAAATGATATTCGCAAATTTTGATATTGACAATAATATATAATTTCTAATTAATCTGTTGCTTTATCTCGATTTAAATTAGCACTTCAAATTATTTTTAACACTAAATGTCTTTAATTAAATTTTATATAATACAAAACTTATGTTCAACATATTTACCTTCAATTACCTTAATACCATATATTTTTATACGTGAATACATCAAACGTTGCAAATAATTGAAACCACCATATTCTCAATATGGCAAAAAAAGGTCGCAATGGCAAGAGAAATTATTAAATAAATTGGTCATTGTGCTTACATAACAAAAACTGTAAATAAAAGAAATACTTAAGGATCCGTAATTTGAGCGTGGTAGAGACCACATCTCAACTGCTACTAGGGTTTAGGCAAGCTGTCTCTTTCGTTGAACCGCTGCTCAGCCATCAGCGCCCTTATCAGTCTCTTAATTAGAAACGAGACCTCCCCGAAGCGAGTGGCGAGGAGGGGAGGGCGCGGGGCGGGCAGAAGGGCTGGATGCGGGCGCGCGCCTGAGGCCGGCGATCCGCAATCCTGACGAGCGACCGTAATAACAGGTTAACATGCTGTTTTCCTCTCGAGGCCGGAACGTTTTCCTGGCTGCGTTCTTCTAATCATTTCCCTTCGGATTGCTCTGATGGGTCTGTGAGAAAGTTTATGAGAGAGAGAGGGAGGGATGGAGGAGGGCGACGGCCGTAAAAAATAATAAATAAAAAGGCGCCGCGCGCGGGCGATGTGAGAAACCCCTCGCAGAAAAAGTCTGGAAGCAGCGGAGGGCGGCGCTGGGCCCGACGGGGTAGGTAACCCGGTCCTCGCCGCGGCGCCGCCAGGACACCCCCGTTCGCCCGCTTTATGAAGGGCCGCCTTATCTCCCCTTTCAGCCCGCGCGCTAAAGGGCAGCGAAGGGCTCGTAAACCGGCGGCGCTGAAAGTCGCGCGAGGGCTGCTCTTGCCCAACACCCACCCCTCAAGCCCCTTCAGCCCCGGAATCTTTCAGCCTACACTTGCCACTTTACAGCTATGATGGCAGACTACCTTCTTCCTTATTGGAGGTCATAATACATCAATACTTTTGCATCAATGCAGATAAGGGCATTGAATATCGACGTTTGGCTCAAATAAATCTCTCATCCTGGTACTAAAAAAAAGAAGAATGAAACAATAATACATATGTAATGATATATTTCAATTATATTTATTGTTATTCTGGACATGTTGCAACTTTACTTATTGATCACTTAAGTCCCCACTGAAGGTTGAGTTTGTCAATGTGTCCCACAAAATTAAGATATTTTCATCTTATTTTTCTTGGACGTTTGTAAATTAATTTTACATGACTATGCGAGGATTTGCGACAAATATTAGGGAAAAATACATTAATATAGAACTTCTTGTAAATTTATAATGTAGTATGGGTTAGCAAGAGACAGAGAGGCAGAGAGTCTAGTAAGAAGAGACGGGCAGACGAACGAACAGATAGGCAAATAGACGGATTGACAGACAGGCATTTAAAAAAGCTTTTTCGCTATCTGCGAACTCCAAAGCATAAGTTTTCGATAAAATCTCGAAATCAATTTTCCGCAGTATTTCATTACTTTCTCCTACACTTACTAACGAAGTACTTTATATATACGTACGTATTCGATAAAATAAAAATAACTAGGGGTACAATAGAATGCACAGACTATCTTGCAACTTGTTTCTTTTCTAATATCTTTAAAGTGGACTTGAATATTGCCCCACCCTCTTCCCATCAGCTACCTACGTTGCTTGGAAGAGGCAGCTGCCTAAAGACATTTCATCGCATTTTCTCAATTTTGGGGTCCTCTAACAGTAGAATTGAAATGTGACTTTAAATTTGGTATAGAAAAGAAAAAACGTGGTTCTAAATGAAAATTTTCATTGCACACTTTAAAGCTGTTCTCGGGTCAATGTTCCCTTAGCATTTCTGCAAATGCGCAGTTTTGAGCATATTTTCGCAGAAAACTTACGAGTTCCTGAGAAACGTCATACAGAATAATTTAGAATTTTTATTGCAAATGCAATAATGTACAAAAGTACCCGAAATGTAAATATTACCGATAAGAGACATATAAAAATACTTTTGTTATTATTTTTAAAAATTAAATGAATACATAAAATGGCGTTTATGTAGTATTAGTAAGTGCGTTTAGCAGTACAAAAAATTTAATGAAACAATTTGGAGCAGTTTTTGAAAAAATTGTGTTTCACTCTATACAGCGCAAAAAACACACATTTTGAAGGGAGAAAGGTACATAACCTCATTTAAAGATCTAATTTTCAAGTACAGATTTCGTTCATAAAAAAATATTTCTTCAAAATTGTAGTTATAGGAGGATGACGAAAATATGGTTAACTTTCAAAGAATTCAACGAAAACTAGACTTGCGTCATTTTTATATGCTCTATCTAATAAAAATTATCCAAAAATTTGGAGCAATTATTTCAAAAAGGTAAAATGTCTTTAACGCTTTATATAAAGTCTCCCCAATGGATGGACGGAAAAACATTTTGCCGTAAACTATATTTTCGGTATTAAGGACCCACAAAACGTGGCGTCTGACTTCACAACGCGTTAGGGGAAGTAATTCACTACACATAGGAACAAGAATTATCTAATACTAATATATCTGCCAAGAAAATTGCCATTTTTTGTAGCAGCATTACATAGCTTTCTCATAACTACTGTGGCGAGCCGAGAAAGTACAAATATGTATTACAATAATACATATTTAAAATCCATTTTCACAAAACTGTTATTTCGGACATAACACCCTTTACGCAGCAGAGACATAACAACACAAAATATAAATCCATGAGAGAAAAACTGGAAGCAGGAAAGATGATCCGAAGTGCAGGGAGCACGAGCGGGACAACGAGGGGGGGCAGGGCAGGCGGGCGGGAGGCGGGGCGGCAGGCAGGCGGGCGGGCGGGCAGGCGGGGCGGGGCAGGGCGGGGCTAGGGTGGGGCGGCGGGGGGCGGCGCGGGGCGGGGCGGGGCGGCGCGGGCGGGCGGGGCGGCGCGGGCGGGGCGGCGGGCGGGCGGGGCGGGCGGGCGGGCGGCAAGGCCACGCAGAAACGCTGGGCGTGATCCCCTCACACGCACGTCGCGCCCCTCCGCGCGGACGGACAATCGCGTGAACAAACCGCCGCGCCGGCTTCCTGCCGCCTCTCCGCCGCTGCACGCTCCCTCTCCGCTCCCGCTCAAGGCTGCGCCGTTCCCAGATTAAGGCGCTCAAGGCTTAAGTGCTCCAGTTCCACGAACCAAGGACTTTCGGACGCCGCGCCGATGCTTCCCTAGTGTTTCAACAATCATGTTGTCAAAGGTTGAACTAACTGTTCGTTCTCACAATTATGCGCATGCCGTTTAAAGTGAAGAGCTGGGAGAAAATAATTGGTTCACCTGTCGACTTCAGTACTGCAAAATCTACCGTCAAAACGTATTACTTATATTATTGTGCAATACACCATACAGAAAGAAAGGATCCTGTAAATGTAGAATATTGTCATTAGAAATCATGCAAAGAATAATGGATTGTATTTCTTGAAATATAATTTTATACTTATGTCAGGAGAAAATTAAAGTCGGAGGCCACAGTCGAACACCGCGTAGGGAATCGCCATTTTGAAAGCAGATTTGACTTCATTGCATATGTCGAGAATAGAATGTATCTTGCAACAAAATTAAAATTAAAGTTTATAAATAATATAATTGATAGGTCTACAGTGCATTAATAAAATTCTATTCCAAAACATTAATCAATACAACGTACGTGAAATCAGATGGTGTTTTGGAATTTTTAATAAAGCCTTTAAAGGCGTAGTAAAGATACAAGAGATCACGCAAGAGAAAAATGATAAGACGACAATGAATCAGTGTTAAAATGGCTTCTCATGTCAATTCTACAAGTTCAAAAACATAAAAATGATTTTCCTCAGTGAACCAGATATATGAAAATGATAGATGATTTTTTTTCTGTAGTTTATTATCTGATTTCAAAACTAATTTTATCCTTAGCCTTATTGCATATCAGCAGCAGTAAATTCTGACAAATGTATGCATCGATGAGTGCTTCACGTTCCATATAAACTCAATTTACAACAGTGGGATTCTTTAGATTAGAAAACTTTGTCACAGCATAGCGAGCTGAGAAGGGCTGTGTGGGCCAGGGCGGCACGGGGTGGTGCGGGACAGCGCGGGGCGAAGCTAGGCGGCGGGGGGCAGCGCGAATTGCGCGGGGAGGTGTGGCGGGGTGGAACGGAGGCAAGCGACTGGGGGGGGGGGGGGGCGGGGCGGCGGGCGGGCGGGGCGGGGCGGGAAGCTGTGCAGAGCGGAGCGGGGCGGGAAAGCGCGGGACGGGTCAGCGCGGGCTGGTGCGGCGCGGGACGGGGAGGCGTCGGCTGCGTACAGAGCGGGCAGACGGGGGGGGGGGGGGGCAGACCAGAGAGCGGCGCAGTGCGTTCCTCCCGTGCTGGACGCCGCGTGGCATCTGAATGCCTCGCGCGGAGAATTAATGAGATTAAGCCGGGAATACCGTACGGACAGAGCGCGCCTCGGCGGTGGAACGTAAAACGCGCCTAATTAGCCCAAAGATGTCTCCAGAATGCCCGTTGCTCGCCCGCTCGCTCACCCGTACGCTCGCCTACCTCTCCTGTCTCTGCCCATCCGCCCGCCCGCTCGCCCGTCTGGTCGCCCGCCCACCCGTCGCTCGCCTGCTCACCCGCCCGCTCGCCCGCCCGTCCGCCCGTCCGTCCGCTCGCCTGCTCACCCGTCCGCTCGCGCCCCCGTCCGCTCGCCCGTCCGCTCGCGCCCCGTCCGCTCGCCCGCCCGTCCGGCCGCCCGCCCGTCCGCCCGTCCGCTCGCCCGTCCGTCCGCCCGTCCTCTCGCCCGCCCGTCCGCCCGTCCGCCCGTCCGCCAGTCCGCCCGTCCGCCCGCCCGCCCGTCCGCCCGCCCGCCCGTCCGCCCGCCCGCCCGCCCGCCCGCCCGTCCTCTCGCCCGCCTGTCCGCTCGCTCGTCCGCTCGCACGCCCCACCTCTCGTCTGACCACTTGCCCATCCGCTCGAAAAGTTTTCAAACTCATATTTTCGAAAAAATGTTCATCTTATTGAAAGGTCTGTCGTTGGTTAGCAGACTTCATTAAGGGGAAAATGCATCTTTTCAATATTGTACATGTAGATACGCCGAAATAATGTTGGACTTTTCGAAAATTCTTACAGTACTACCAAAATAGACATGCACTATATTTTTAAGTTTCCTTTGTTCTGTTCTAAAAAATTAATTAAAATGTGGGGTCATTTTTTGGAAAAATTTGTGGAAATGTTAATGCTTCACTCAAAGTAGACCCAAAAGTCAAAATATTTGTTTCATATTTGCAAGATTTTCATTTCGATCGAAGAATATTTATTTTTGGGAAAACATTGTGAATAATGGAGACGCTAGCGTAGGTCGCAGACGGACGGACAGTCGGAGAGACGGACGGACAGTGAGGCAGATACAGTAACAGTCGGACAGACACAAAGGCGGACAAGTCGACAGACGCACAGACGTTTTGCCGTAAACAAATTTTGCAGTGTCAAAGACGTGGATTTCCACAATTGAATGTGTCAGAGGAAGTAATTTACTATAGAGGAGAGTTGCCTATACTAAACCACCTTTTGGAAAAATAAGTTTTGTCTCATATCAATACATTTTAACATGATCTAACACAAGAACAATGTTTGTTGGTTTTTATTACAACTTGAAAAAAGTTTCAGGCCTGTACTGATCGCAGACTCTTTATGAAAAATAAAACAACAGACCTCTACAAAAGTTAAATTGAGGAAACCAGTTTCCCAAATTGAACCTCAGGTGTTCTAAATTGAACCAGATATATTCATTCAGGGTTATTATTACTCAATAATTTAATTACGTACTCGTAAGCTTCCCCCGCTGGCGTCTATTACTTCTTGGATGTCCGGGTGATGCCTCACCCTACTACGCGGCATCACCCGAACAGCCAAGAAGTAATTTATTACGTACTTTTTTTTTTAAGATAAAGGGTGTTTGATGGACATAAAATCATATGAAAAATCAACTAAAAACGATGTAACTCAATTCTGTGGTGGCAGCGGAGATTTTGTGGATTCCATGATAAATCTGAATGAATGAGGTATCAAACCACAATAAAGACTTTCTTGGGTCTTTATTGTGGTTTGATACTCATTCATCCCAGATTTTACGATGTAACTCAATTACAGTCTGCACAAAAATACATTTTTTCCCTGGACAAACGTCAGCAAATATATCGTGGGGCATTGTTGCCATTTCATACATTGTATCATGACTTCTACTGATTTTGTGTCACATATGGTACAGAACATCTCCTCCTTGTTTGGTGCTCATTTTGTGTTTTTTTAATGGGTTTGTCATTATTTTGTAAGTCTACGAGTCTTTCTTTTGCATCATTTTTCGTAGCTTTTCCTTCTCTTCTTTTTTTCCTTAGCCATTATCAAGTTTGCTTCGTAGCAACTTGTGGGGTTTTATTGCAGAAAGGGAAATAAAAGCAACAAATGAAGATGGTGTTACTCAATTACAAATATCAACACTCTTATGTGAAGTGTACCCAATCTACAAAACGATTTAAAACCATTGGAATAAATCCCGTTGACAAGGATGTATTTGATGAATTGTTCTTTGTAGCATCTAATAACTTTTCTAGTTGTTCGTCAACCGACATGTCTGAAAATGAATCAGCTTCATCAGCAGCGGTACCATCTGACAATGGAACAGCAAACGTATCATCCTGCATATCGGAAAATCTACCATGTAACGCCGCAGAAAAAACACACCTGTTAGTAGTAAGCACACCTCAAAATCTAGGCCTGTTTGTTTCTATTGAGAAACTATCTCCAATCCTGAAATACACAGGATACGTTAAGAGAATACAAAAAGAGCACTAATAGCCGTCATATTTTCCAGCAGTCCCTACAAAAGAATTCTTAATATTGGCTAAGGAAAGAAAGAAGAGTAGAAAAAGCTAAGAAAAATAAGGAAAAGAAAAGGCTCTTAGACTTACTAAATAATGGCAACTACATTTTAAAAAGCAAAATGAGCACCAAACAAGATTAATACTGGATGATTGTCAAAAGAGTCATAAAATCAAAGAGAAGGCAAAACATATATTAATGATTCCTAAATTGAAGTGGTTCAATTTTGGCAACTGCGTATTCTGGAAACAGATAAAAGATAAACTAACAAAAAAACTACACAATAACTTATTATATACTGAAAAGTAACTCATACTGCAGGTATTAATATATATCGAATAATTAATCAGCTTATATTCCTTTGTGTAGAATCGTTAGCAACCAAGCCGCAATTTTACTTCACAACGTAAAAAAACTGAAAGTTATCCACTGATTCCAACATGCTCAACGATTTAGGACTATTTCCTGCGATGAGGCATGTCTAGCTGCGCAGTGCCATTATATTTGTCTCATTCCGCTGCAACGTTAAAATAATATCTCTGTATTACGCAAGTAAATAGTGGGAAGGAAAATCAATAGAGTTAACGTTGATATTAAATTGAGTAGGTTGCAATTGATCCTCTACAAATTTTGTATGAAGAAGAAGGCGCTTCAAAGTGATTTAGTGGAAAAATTGAAAGGAAGAACATCAGAGAAAATGAAAATAATCAATAATTATGTACAAAATAAAGAAGGATAATGAGTATTCATCCATCCATGCTGAATCAATATTCATCCATCCATCCATCCATCTAATCCAATCCATTCCAATGCAATGGAATCGAATCCATCCATCCATTTTGAATTTCGGGTACAAAACTGTATGTATCTCCTCGCCACCTGCATCTTCTGCACAATCTTTGGAACACTTGTAATAGATCTTAACTCTGACGCGTGTGCGAAGTAAGAATTCAAAAGTACCCAAAATAACATGAAACACGGATTTTAAGATAAATTTGAGATCGTATTGTTAAGGAGACTCCAATAGATTTCCTCCCGTTCTATAGCGTAGGGAGGAAATGTGAAAAGAGAAGAAAAAACAAAACTTGCATAATGGCTAACGGACTTGAAGCATGAAACGAAACTCACATCTGACTACGAGAAAAAAAATATCGAATTACGCGGGTAAATAAATTAAGGACTTAAAGCGCTGTATCAACCTATAATCACTTAATCAATCTTCATTCCCGGCAAGAGTCCCTCTTCCTCCGAAGAAAGCTCAATTACAGATTTCATCCATCACAGGGATGCACCGCCCCTCCTTGTAGCAGAGGACACAAGAGAGGGGAAAAGGTGAAAAGGATCTACGTCGTGGCAGACGGATAGTTCCTTAAGGCAAAGCCGACAACCGCGACTACGTCACAGCAAGTAATGAAATGCTTATAATGCAACGAAATATTAAAAGGTGTTCAAACGCACACGATGAAGACAATTTGTTTCGTGTTCACGAAATACATTACAGGAAAAATGGAAGGATATTAATAAATTCTTTAAACTATTAGCATAAGTATGCGGTATTTTGCTGTAGAATAATGTGTAACTATTGCTCAATGTGTTAAAATTAATAAACGTTAACATTTATTTAAAAAATACAGAATTCATAATGGAAAGTACAGTGTTCAAGAAACACATTCAGATATTTAAATTAAAGAAAAACTAATATTCTAAACACTTTTTACAATTCCACCTCAAGTCGAGTATGTTAATAGATAAAACACAATAAACTTTTTGTTTCAATCAGTCGCTCAATAATTCAAAATTCATGACAACAGGAATTAACTGTAACAATCGTTGCATTTTCTTTCATATTTCTATCTCTAATTTTTTCCTAAATCATATTGTCACTGACGAATTTTCTTTTACTGTGATCTAAATCTAACTACTCTGCAGTGTAACGGACTTCGTATTTCTGCATATCTGTGGAACAACTATCATTGTTTCGAGGAATGTTATTCTAAGAAACGAAAACAAAATAAAATTAAGTTGAAAAAATTATAGTCGTGAAGACATCTGTTTCTGCATCACCAAAGAGAAATGTGATAAATGTACGAGTAGATAAAAAAGACAGGAACAAATTGATACGAATGATTGTAAGCATGAACGAGGCTTGATTAGGCTTTTTTTACATGCAACAAAAGAGATACCCTTGATTGTAAGTGGTTTTATGAAGAATAATACGGTGGAATGAACTCTGCCCAAACCGTTGAACAACAACAGCTTTCACTCACAACAAAACTATTAAACAAAGGACTAGAAACAAACGTGCTAACTAAATTAACTCATTAACTATCCTTTCCATAATTTCCATAAGAATTATTTATCTCCGCCAGATACTGTGGGGGTAACAAAGAAAGGAAAAAATAATGGGAAGCCGAACATACAATCGAGATAGGGAGGCGACGCGGAAAGATAATATATTTCATGGATTAATTACTCGCATAGTAATTACTTCCCCACCACAAATTATACATTAGGCAACTTCAATTAGTGGAAATTTAGATATTCCTGAGGCAAGCGGCCGAGCCCCACCGCACAGCGTCTTCCGCCACAGGGAGGGGTGCGACGCCCCACCACCAGGGGCAGCGCAGTCGCCCCACCTCCCTGCTACGCCGCGAGGAAAAACGCCGAGAAACACTCACCGGCAGCGCAGCCCCTAAATTACGCCGCAGACGCGGAGACGCAGTTGGGTCGCAGGTGGGAGACTGCGTTCTGGGAGTGCGACAGAAGTCACAGCTGGAGTTGAAGAAGAGTCGGCGGAAGTGATTGGTCGAGAAAAGAAATAAAGACAGTACACATTATACGGAAATGGGTCACATGGAAGGAGTTCCTAAAGAGTAGTAAAGCACTGCAGCAAGCTAAATTAATGTTAACAAGATCAGACGTTGCAAGAATCAGTCCAGTTATAGGGGATAGAGCTCTGGACGAAAAAAAAGTAGAAATGGTCGAGATAGGCTCAAACAGTGTTCAAAACTTGAAATACTGTAGGCGAATGTACAAACTGTGCCAGAATAATGACAGAGATAACATCAGGAATAGAGAAGAAATTGTAGGTGGCTGATGCAGCATGGAGAGGATTCTCACTATAGTGGCGATGGCAGTGAACGAGATTGCGTAGGCTTCCGCGGCCGGAGTTAGTTTTATCTAGGCAAAGCGAGATAAGTCGCGTTCTGTCGTGGAGGCTGTTCAGCAGTGAGCTGTGAGGAAGACCACAATACATTGGCGGAAACTTCAGCCGCCACGTCACAGATGCAGCTCGATCCGTATAGCCTAGATAACACAGACCCGGGACGTTGCAGATAGTTTTCGAAGCGACTGTTGCAGTGACTCCCGAACCAAAGCTGTGACAGCGATGGCTAGGGTTGCCTGCCAAATGAACGACCATCCTCCATTTGGGATGACTGTCCTTAATTGACGTCAATTGTCCTGGCCGGCTGTCCCATGTAGTAGATTTACTGCATGTAAAATATCCTCAAGCCTAAAAGAAGCCTCTGAGCAAAATTGAGATCCGCCAGTTTCGTCGCCCAAGATAATACCTCCTTTCTCCGCTAGGTGGTGAAAGGAGCGTATCGAATTTTGCGTGGTCAGACGGAAGAGCGGGCCTGATGGCCCGAGTCTCGCCACGTAAAATAAGGCATTAACTAAACTAAAACTAAACGCTCAGACCATGTTCATGAGCATTTTGTGAACGAATCTTTTCAATTGAATCGCAAATGGAAAGTGTTTTTCTTTGTTTTTTATCCTCCCTTTTTCAAGAACATTGTTGGCAATCGTAGCGATGGCCGTGGTTATAGTTACGGTTCCACCCGTGGTGCCGCCGGCGAAGGCGGAAGCGCCGAGTCGAGGGAGGGCAGCGGCAATGACGTGGGCTGAGGCTGCGCTGGGCTCCCGACCCGCGCCCCCGCAGCCGCTAGCTCCACGCCCTCGCCCGCCACCGCCGCGCCGCGCCGCGCCGGTTCGGGAGGGCCCGGCCACAAAAAAGCCGGTTACTGCAGTGGCGGCGAGCCGACCGGCGAGGAGAGACAATAGCCCCAGCTAATGGTCTCGCAGGGCTGCGCGCTTCGTTGCCCCCGCCTCCGCCCGAGCCGCCGCCGCCCGCCGCCGCGCGCGCGCCCGGATGTGGCCCGCGGCCGCTCCCGCATGGCGGCGGCGCCGCTCGAGCGCGAAAAGCCGCGAAAAAATCCTTCGTACGCCTTCCTTCGGAGGGGAAGTAAAGCCGGCTGTCCCATGTGAGTACATTTACTGCATGTAAAAAACCGCAAGCCTAAATGAGGCCTCTGAGCTAAATTCAAATCGCCTGTTTCGTCGCCCAAGTAATACCTTCTTTCTCCCATGGTTGGTGAAAGGAGTGTAACGAAATTTGCGTGGTCAGACGGACGAGCAGGCCTCATGGCCTGAGTCTCGCCACGTAAAATAAAGGCAAGTTCAATTCAAGTTCAATTCAATGGAAATGCAGCGAGGAAGCGCCGTTCGAGACCCCACGGCGCAGCTTGACTCACACACAACCACACTGGGGTGAGGCGGTGATGCTGGGCTGGTGGATTGTTTATTTTTATGGCTTTCGGATTCGTCAGCTACTATGGTCATTAGTCCCGTAAGTGGAGTGATTGTTATGCTGTGAGGGAGTGATTTTCCTTTTCCGTGAAATGCAGCGCCGGCTTAGACGACGGCTTGCGAAGTTTTCCCCTTCTAGGTATCTGCTCTCGGAGCACCACACCAACCACATGAATGCGACAATTATGCTGGATTGGGTGATTATTTATTTTTATTGCTTCCGAGCTCGTCAATAATAGGGTTATTAGATCCGTAAGAGTAATGTAAGATTTTATCACGGGAGATGTTGTTCTTCCCCTGCTGGATTGCGAGTTCGGCACCGACCTACACATCGGTTTGCGAAGTTTTCTCTCCTCTAACAACCGGCTCCCGGGGCACCACACCGACGACACTGAATGGGACGGCGTTTATTTATTTGTATTGCTTCCGGACTCGTAAAAAACTAAGGTCATTAGTCCCGTAAGTGTAGTGATTGTTATCCCGTGAGGGGTGGTTTTCCTCTTTCACAAGATCGTGAAATCCAGCGCCGACCTACACGATGGGTTGCGAAGTTTTCCTCTCTCTAGGTATCTGCAATCGGGGCACCACTCCGGTCCGAATTAGCCCTAAACTTTCGTCTGTCTCCGGAATGTGTGGTAGTGTAGTGTGTAGAGTTTAAGTGTATGTGTGAGTAAAGGAAGAGGAGGAGACAAAAATAAGGAAGGAGAAATCGCACACTGCCCGTGACACATTTTTTAAGGCACTGATCCGATAGTCACCTGGTATTGATCGTAGAAATCATGTACCTATCGGACCTGGTGACTGCTAGAGTCGTCCTCCAGACAGTGGGTGACCCAACAGTATGGTTGTAGCTGCAGTCGATGATTAAGGCTTTAGCTACGATGACGTGGCCTCGAAATTACCATGGACGCTGTCTCAAGGAGACAGAGAAAGAGAGAGAGAGAGAGAGAGAGAGAGAGAGAGAGAGAGAGAGAGAGTCGACACATAGTAGGGAGGAATGGGAAAGCACCTTGGGAACGAAGCGTTTTCGTATTCAAGTAGCGATGAAGGTGAATGTTTGGAAGGGGTCGGGTGAGGTAACACGGGCAGCAAAGGTGTAAATGTCTGTTGTCTCCGTAACCGCAATGTAATGACCTGGAAAGCCTAAACACTGCATACTTCAATCGAGAGGGTGTTTCGTTCGCGTAAACAAAAACCAAAACAAGGGCTAAGGGCGGTTAGATCACCTTCGAACGGCCTAGGTGGAGACAATGTAAAGGCAAGGATGGTACAGAAGGATTTTGTGAATTTGCAAACAACAGGAAGGGAGAAGAGGACGGCATATTCTCTCTAGGTGTGGGCTATCAAGACGGGGATGGTGGACGAGATAAGAAAGGTCGCGTGAGGCATGACGGCCACGTAGCGGACGAAGGCGATGGAGGAAGCGCGAACGACCTACAAGGCGACGACTGCCAGCGGAGGAGGCGGCCAAGGCGATGGCTGCGGGAGAAGGCGACGGCGGGCAGAGACGAAGGCGGCGTTCCGGCCAAGTGCACATCGCCTTGTCCGACGACCGTTTCTTGTGGTGCGTCTCGGAGCTGCCTAGCGCGACGTTCCGTGCCCTGCCTGCCCCGCCCCGCCCTGCCCAGCCTGGCGCGCGCCTCCGCTCCACCCACGGCCTCCTGCGACGCGCGACGCTCGCGGCTTCTCATGCTGCTGGTGGACGACGTTGCTCTTACATCTGCATGACCTCCCCTGTGACGCACTGAGTATGAGAATTCAGTCGGTGGACGTAGTGTGAGAATGGGCGGAATAACACAATGTTTCATCGAAATGGAAACTATTTCATTGTTTTTTGTTGTTTCGCCAATTTCGCGAGGGTGGGATTGGGGCTGTTGTCTTGGTGCGTAGTCCTCATGCACAAATCCTGGCGTGGAATTGAAGTATCGTGGCCTGTGCTCTGATTGTCGACGGCATCCACGTCGTTAGTGTTAAGATGAGCGCAGTGAGGAGATGGGTTGGGGCTCTGAGATCCCCGTGCCTAAGGCCGGATAGGCCCCAGATGATCTCATGGCATCATCGTAGAAGAAGTTCGCTACTATGTTGAGTACGGACTTGGCCCGGCCCGGTGTGAATGTTGTTAATTGACTGGGGCCGATCTGGAAAAGTTTGTAGCTCTGAACTGGCAAGGTGGCCCCACCCAGGCTCAAGTGGGGAGACGTTCTGGAGGAGCATTGCTTTTCGACGAATCCGGATGCCAGCCTGTCGGTGTTAGTGTAACTCGAAGAACGTGAGGAGGAAATTTCGGACAGCCGCAATTGAATATATATATATATATATATATATATATATATATATATATATATATATATATATATATATATATACGGAACATAAACGAAGAACGTGAGGAACTCGAAGAGCCTATATGGTCTCGATGCGAGGAATACAGGAATAGGATAGTGATAGGGACTTGCCTTGGTGCGAGTAAAATCCACCCTTGCTAAGAAATTTGTGTAATCGGGCGGCTTGCCACCCGTGAGACAACTTTTATGTCAATTTACATTACTTAACGTCAGTTTGCTTGTTATTACTTGAGGACATTTCTATCTAGGCTTATTGAATGATGGGTTAGGAAAGTGTAATCTGGAAGAGAAATGTGGGAGAAGTGGAGATCCAAATTACGAGCTTTATCTATTAATTAATTATATTTAATAACATGACGAGTAACTTCACACGCAAGAATACAGAAACGTTTTTATTCATATAAACACACCAACAAATCTTGTTAATTTGGTGATTATGTGGCATGAGAATTGATAGTGATATTATTAGAAGCACATCAAAAACATCAACTGATTACGAGAAGTGAATTTTGTGTTCCTCAAATTTTAAAATAAGTTAGTTCAATAATGTGAGAGGTCACTCACTCTGATAATCAAAGGAAATGTAATCACATTCTGTATTATCCTTGATAGCTTAGCAATATTTTTGTTAGATATGTCTTTGTGAATTTCCGATCTTTTTTCTTAAATAATTAACTTCCAATGTATTTGCATTGGCCTGCATGGTGTTTACCACAAGTTTTATTACGGCAATTTTCTAATTGTGTTCTAATTTCCACTCAATAAAGCATCGTAATGATAAATGACCGACCGAATTATAAAATGCCAACTGTGTTTCTGGCAAGTGCACTAGACATGTAAAGATCAATCACATTTATTTAATGCAGAAAGTGATATTGAAACCCATTTACCACACCTTCCTCTTGTCGCCTTTAACCTATCCACTGACATCCCAAAGCCTTCTCGCGAGCAGATCGATCCCAAGCTGGTAGTCGCTAATACACCGAGAGACGTTTCCATGACAGAAAAAGGTAACAGGCCATGATCCGAGAGAATGGCGCATTCCGATACTCGCGGAACGCGCAAAAAAATGCACCTGCAGTAGCAGCAGCAGCAGCTCCAGGCTAGAGGCGGCGATTGTCCTAGCGAGCGGGCAGTGCCAGGCGCGCGCACACGACCGGTTTGGCGGCGCCGCGTCAGGTGCACAAAGGCGCGCGGCGCGCGATCCCGCGAACCGCAACGCGGGGTCCGCGCTCAGGCCCCTGGGGCATGCCCGGGTCGCGGCTCACGCCCCGCCCGCCCCGCCCCGCCCCGCCCCGCCAGCCCAGCCCAGCCCCGCTCAGCCCCGCTGCGCCCCCCCCTAACAGTTCTGCTCCATAAACAGGCGGCCGCACTAAAACGGGAGCAGCGGCTGGGCCCCCGCGGCGAGCCCGGGCGACACCGTTGGCCTCTGGGGGCTGGCTCGCGCACTCGCCCGGTGTCATGTGACCCATGCTCCGGCCAGTTCGATGAAGGAAGAGTTCCGTATATATATTCAATTGCGGCTGTCTGAAGTTTCGTCAGTCATTCAAACAAGCTAGACACGTGTGAGAAAACCAATTCTTTCGACATTCGATACCTGCAATATTTCCCATTCCCAACCATGTACATACATTTTTTCGTTAAGGTTTGTTCATGTGTTTTATTGAAATAGAATGTTCTATAAACCTGACAATCAGACCTTTAGTGTTCACTTAAATAGATGATTTTGTGTAGTGCCATTTACTGTCCAACAAGTCTGGACCTGACATTTTAAATAGGTAATTATGACCTAAAAGCAAAAATAATTAAGAAATTTTCATTATAATCCAGTAATCCTACTACATAGTTAATCTTAAGCCATTTGGTCTCAGATGTAAGTTACCTGTATATACTGGGTACGAGTATGACTAACGTATTTGTATCCAACAGTAAAAGCTACTTCGAAACTGATGTCCAATGCTCTTTGGGGAATTTTTAGGATTGATGGTAGAAGATATTAGATCTCATACGACAGTAAGAGATCAGAGGGGAAGAGGGAAGCTTTACAAGAAAAGAGAAGCAAAAAGGTATAGAAACTAGTGGCCTGCAGTAGCGAAAATGCTGATGAACAAAATCACACAAAGTGGTCTTCTAAAAAGTAGCACGGACACTGCTCAAGAACAACAAATAAAATACTCGCGTAGAACACGGCAATAAATTAAATACTTAAATAAACAGTCTTCAAGAATACACCCATAACATATGATAGTATATCCGAATACACAGAACAACACAGTTATTGACAAACCAAGAACGTGAAAAAAATGCTGTTCTATGATGCAATTCATGAAAAGCAAATATTCAATGGCGTGCGGCATCTTTGGAATCTTGCAGTCGCATGACGTCAGCAGCGACCACTGAACATAATTCAGTGGGTAGGTGCAGTATGTGAATACACTAAAAAACACAATCGAATTTTTGCATTTTTCAATGAAAGGCGGAACTGTTTGATGTATTCGATTTTTTCTCAAGTTACAGAGTATTTAATAAACCCACAGATACCTTTCACGCCGGAATCTATATATAGTCAATTTCTGCGCCCATTGGAAAGTAGTAATGCAGGTTATCTTCTTTACCTAGTTAACTTGACAATCTTTAAGCAAGTTTTGTCATCATAAGGTAGTAAATTTTGCGGCTAATAAATGGTTGATCTGTTTTATAAGACATTAACATTCAATGGCATGCAATAAATGATAATTCACAGTAAACTTAAACAGATGTAAAGGAACAGAAAATACTTAATAATTATAGTTAATGAATCTGACTTTCCTTGAAAAGTTTCCCAGAACAAAGTAGTCTTTGGTGTCGTGCCCCTATTGTATTTTTACTTTTCAATTTTTTTAATTTTAAAATTTTTATTCTAATCCTTAAATTCAAAATTATTACGTTAATGATCAGCAAAGAATCCAGTGAATAATCTAATAGAAAATATTGAATATTACAAATAAAGAAAACATTGATCTGGTTTGGAAATGTTAGCGATCATGTATATTTTTATATTCCTTTTCTCATTAAACGAGCGAAAACATTCTGTAAAAAATAGTAAGGAAGTAACAGAACATGGAAAATTTGTTTTCGAGCAACCGTCTCAATTGTAAACTTCTGTTTCGCAACAAAATGTCAGTCATGAAAATAAATCAACTATGAATTCTTCTTAGCAAGACCCTTCCGTAAGTTTATTCAGCTACGCGAGGTGGAGAATCAATAAGCACATGCGAACTCATGTCACGAACAAACTTACATTTTTACTTCCTAATGGATACCAGGCGTACCATGTTTAACAAATTAGGAGTACTGTTTCTTTATAGTGAGATATAACAAATATCATTTGCAGTACGACTGTTTACAAATATAGTTTACATTCCATTCGTGCAAACTTAAAAAAAACTTGCTTCAAACGTGTATTCCAAGCCAATTAATAGAGTACTTTTCTTTATGAGAGTACGAGTGTAATATTAATTAACGACTGTTCATTGAAGCAAACTTTATCTAGTTGAAAAAGTTTTTTTAGTTTATGTTCATTATTCTCTCTCTTGATACACGATTCTACATGCTATGTATTCTTACAAAGAAAATTTCAAAGAAAAATATATTATTGTTATAACATTTGGCAAAACAAATAAGACTATAATTCCTCAAGAGTGTATTTTGATTTGAGACTGAAAAAAATATATGGTCTAAGTTGAAAAAAAAAAGATTTAACAAATGCATTTGACTTAATATGATGTACATAATGAAAAAAAACACTAATTGCAGAGACTAAGATGTGTCTAGTTACTGCACTGGAGTCTAATCTCAAGTCACAGTTGCAAAAGATAAATACCTATATTCGCCTGTTTATAATTATACGAATAACGCACTTTTACTATTATTATTATTATTATTATTATTATTATTATTATTATCATTATCATTATCATTATCATTATCATTATTATCATTATTAGTATTATTATTATTATGTTAAACTTGAAGCTGGTAGTAACTCATTTTTGCGATCTCTGATTCGATATATATACGCGTGGTGAAAACTATCAAGATTTCATTCTCTACCATTTTCTCGTTTCAATTATACTCAATATGTTCGATTATTCATTTCCGGTTTATCCACTCTTCAAAATGCTTTTTCTCACATCGGATAGCCTGGTCCATTCTTGAGGATGCGAGTTCATTCACACGCCACAATTTGGCGCGGCGATGTCAATGAATACCCTCCGCTCATTGGGCGAGGATGGCAAATCTCACTCTCCCTCTCGTCCAGAAAACGAGTGGTGCGGTTAGCGACCGGCAGGCACCGAGGGAACAGCCGAACTCGCTGCGTCCCGCGTTCCCTCCGCCGAGATGATGAATGAGGTAACCACCCACCACGCAATATTACTACGTTATCGCTGCGGCGGAGGCTGGCTGGCTGGCTGGCGCGCGCTCCGGAACCGGTGGACGACTGCCCGGCCTCGCCGCCCGCTGTCCGTCGCGTGGCCGCCGCCGCTGTGGAGGCGCAGGTGGCGATGGAGGTGGTCGTAGTGGAAGTGGTCGAGAGGGCGGGGGCGGAGGAGACGATCATACAGACAGTGGGTGTGGCTGAGCAGGAGGAGACGATTGTACAGACAGTGGAAGTTGCCGAGGGGGCGGTGGCGATGGAGACGATCGTACACGCAGTGGAAGTGGTCGAGAGGCGGTGGCGGTGGTAGACATGATAGTGGTGGTGGCTTGGCAGTGTGGGGTATTTGTGGTGGATAGTAGTGATAATGGTGGGGGAGGCGATGGAGGTAGTGAAGGCGGAGGCTGCTGTGCAGTCCAGTGACGTAACGACGACGCAGACCCTGGGACGAGGCGTTGCCCCCTCGGCCGCCGCCGCCGCCACCGCCGCCTCCGCTGCACAACAGGACGACTTCTGCGCGCGGAGCCCTCCGGGCAATGGGCGTGTGAAGAGCGGTGCTCGGAAATTCGTCTCAGAAGTTCTTACCGCATTGCCATTACTATCCAAAGCGTCTCTTCCTAACCTTTTCCTTCCTATTCTATTAGCCCAAATTTTCTTCACACTTTCCCTAAGATAATTTGCCATGTTTCGTTTGTTTTTGCATACTAACATTACTGTGAGAGAAGCAAACTTCGGGAACAAAAATTCCGTCGGGTCTAACATCTAACAACTATGTGTATAAAAGAAAAATAAATTCAGACGCACTCGATTTGTGGCCTTTTTTGTCGGAATACTTTTACCTATCGGGTTCAATAACTACGAAAACCAAAATAGTAGTTTTGAGGAAGTGCATTCATTAGAACAATAATATACAGAAAATCTGCTGAAATGAAATGGCTTCTGTCAAGACTTAAATGATAAACCAACAATCTGTAATGTAAAAATGTGACTTCGAAAATGTATATTTCATTCACCTACCTTCCATTATAATGTACTGAAATATGGAGGTATATAAACGAAAAATGTGATAAGATCCCTTAAAAAGAATAAATGAGGCGAGGTGTGAAATAACTTCGAGGAGACAACAAGTTCTGTAGAAGTGAAGGTATTAGAATAATTGTTAATATTTTGTGGCACACTTCAGAGATTCGCGAATGCGTTTGTACGGTATGGGTTTATTTCAGAAGTAAAGGCAATGCGCGACTCTAACAAATCTACATCATAATATCATCATCCCGACTACAACATAAACAGCAAAATTCGGAGAGAAATTGGCTTTCTCATCCAGTTGTCTCGTCTATTTCTTCCTCTCTGATTTTTTTTCAAGTTCATCAGAAAACACAGGAAAGATATAGTGAATAATGTCCGTGTTTCAGAATCAATCACCAACTACATATTTCTTATATTATATATTATTTTCTTTCACAACTGAATATTACACTGTAATATCTGCATTCTCTCATTTTATTTTTTATTATTCTTGCTCCTCATCCTTACTTGAATGTAATTCCCATGACACAAATTCCTACTTCTCTACTTCCAACCCTAGATTGTTCCAACATCCTCCAGGAAACTGTATTACTTACTCTGAGAATCAATGGCTAAACCGCTTCTTCCAAACGGTAGGAAACAATACCAATGAACGGATGACAGCGCAAACGCCCATGGAAAAGCCAAGTTGGAAGAAACGAAACCCGATCGCCCCAAGAGGAGGGGTGGGGGGACGGCGAAGGTGCGGGGGATAGGATAACGCAACGGACGGCGAGCGAGCGAACGAGCAAGCCTCCCGGGGACGCGGGCGGGCGGTGGAAGCGAGAGTGCCCAGCCAGTAGACGGACGGGCTAGCGGCTCACGCCCCATTAAGCAACATTATGGCGATACACCTGAACGTCGCCGCCGGACCTGACCGCCACCGCCGACGTCGCCACTTCCTGCGTCGCCGCCGCCGCCGCCGCACCTGGCCGATGCAACAAAGGCTTCCTTCCCGGCGCCCGGCCGCCCGCCACAACATCCCCGGAGGAGGGGCGTGGAACGGAGCAGGTGGGCGGGGCGGAGCGGGGCGCGGAGGAGAGGAGCAGAGCGGGAGAGGCGGGGAAGAGGGGGGGCGCGGGACGCGGAGGAGAGGAGCAGAGCGGGAGAGGCGGGGAAGAGGGGGGGGGGAGCGGGACGCGGGACGCGAAGCAGGTGGGCGGAGAAGGGGTGAGGCATGTGGTGCGGGGTGTGGGTCTGGTGAGTGGTGCGGGGCGGGGCGGGGCGTGGTGCTGTCGATGCGAGGGAAGCGGTCGGGACAAATATTTTCCCGAGCGCGATCGGCGCATCCGCTCCACGCGTCGCCAAGTGAAGTATCGCCGGGATGTTCCCACGCAGAATTAATTGCGCGGCTCGCCAACAGCTATAGGCACACCTGCGCTTCTTATGGGCGCTGCCGCGTAAACTTAGAATGCCAATTCATGAGATTGCCAAGCGCTCGCCCACTTCAAAATCGCCTCCCCATTTTGCGTACAATTTAAGTGCCGCTTATTTACCGAATGGTTTTCATGTTGTACTAATTTCTAATAAATTCAGATGTTGTGCAGTAATTAACATATTTTACAAGCATTTGACGGTTACCATATACGATACTAGTAACTAGAAATTCCAACCTTGCGAACAGTATCAACAAAGTACTCGATAAGAGCATTTTTCTCTTGTTTTGAAGTTTTGGAATCATGATTAATATGACATTAAATTAGTTTAATAGTACATCTAGAGTTGTCAGGCATCTAGTACCCAAAATTCATTTGCAGTTTATTTTTTTCAAAAATTTCATCACAAGAAAACACGCCTGCAAAACCTATTTTTGAGAATGTTAGAAAAGTAAATTATACAATTTCAATAAAAAAAATCCAATTACTGAAAGATTGGAATATGGTAATATTAGGAAAAGACGATTACAGAAAATTTTCAATTTAGTTTTCAGATATTTAAAAGTTTAAGAATTGTTTCCGCACTCTCTGTTTGTCGCAAAACACATTCACCAAATACAATATTTTAAAATTAAAAATAATATATAAGATGATCAATATGTTGAAATTCTCACGTACCGCATTTCCTACTCGCATTTTCTAGACATTGCTCTACGACCCTTCCAAATTAAATATCAGAATGTACTAATTTCAAGATCTCAGATTATGTTATTATTCATTTCCGAAATTCTGAGTCTCTACCTCCGTAGATTTTTAACTGTAATTTCTTTGGGCTATTCGAAAACTATATTAACTGCCGTGGGAAAACAGCACTTCAAGTGAATGTACACCGAAGTTTCACTTCCGCTCTCATATAGGTTTTTTCCAATCCTGTTGGAAAAATGGCGACAGCAATACGACCAAATACACAACTTGGTTCAAACTCCCTAACCTTCTTATGATATCCTCATTTTTTCATGATTCTCCGACTTTCTAGCAATCCTGAAAGTATGATTTTCTCGAATAGAATAAATAAATAATTTAAAGATATTCGTTACATGGTATTGACTATATTGCCGCTTCATAGGGACACACTATCGTGCAACCAATCACTGTCTGGTACGGAGGGGGGGGCCTGGGGGCCACGCCCCCTCCCCAAATGCCTAGAGTTTTAGTTTACCTTCCTATATTTGGCAAAATTTATTTAAATATTTATGTTCGAATTATGTAATTATTTAACAATAATATTGTATAGAATCATATATACAGTACATAAATAATATTAAAATAATAACAAGTATGTTTATTATTTAACAAAAATCTACGATGCCCCCCCCCCCGAAAAATGTTCGGCTGAATCCGCCCCTGCAACCAACTACATTAAATAGAAAATACATCTCAGTGGAGAAGGCATATCTTCAACAGGCGAAGACTCGCTAGCGAAGTGAACGGAAACAAGTAGAGCCCACTTAAAACCACGACATTCCCAATTAGTGTTCCTGAAGATGAGCGTCCTCCGGCGTTGGTCCAGTGTTTCGTAAAACAACTCGGCGACAGGATGCGAGACCGCATTCGCAGCAGGACAGGGCATCCTGCAGCTTTCGTTTCCCCTTCCGCGCCAGCCGAGCGGGTGTCGCGCTCGCCTCACAAAGGAACCCAAACGACTTGTCGATCCAACCCCCGCTGCGCACAAAAAGCGTTGAGGAAGTCTCGACATGGAAAGCAGGGCGCGGAAAGGAAATCACCAAATGCAGCGCTCACAATCGTCGTAAGCAACGCCATCACTGACTAAAAGCGGGTAAAGCGGCTGTTCTCTTAGGAATCGAGCGTCCATCGTATTAATTCTTATTTTAAAACTAGTCTTTTCAGATCGTTTGATGTTTCTGATTTATTGAAGTTGTTTTCAGTAAACAAATACCTCAAAATGAATAATATTAGAGTCCCGATTTATTTCAGAAGGTATGTACGAGGGTTTACTCGAAGATCGTTCATTCAATTAGTTGAAAACATGTTGAGAATTGTAGTTATTTTCCAAACATTTCAGCTGGTACACAATTTTCATCTCGCAATGGTTCTTGTAATAGTCTGAAGAGAGTTCACCGTTCCAGAAAATGTCATTATTCAAATGACTGTTTCTATTAGTACGTCTGGAAAATGAATGAACATTTTACATAATAAGAGGTGAGTCATCAAATAATATAACAAATTATATGTAATAACGAATGTAAATGACGAAAATAATGTGATCGAGGAAAGGGGAGCGGTCAGAGAGAGAGAGAAAGAGAGGGGGGAGAGATATACTAGATGGAAACACTGATGAAGAGATGGGAGACAACGAAGAAAAGGGAGTAAGAAACGAAAAAATCAAGGACACGGAAAAATGAGAAAATGGAGGTGAGGATGAAGGCAAAGTGAAGGTTATGATTAAAATGAGGAAGTTTAGGACTAAGATAAGAGCCATGACAAGATTGACGCGTGGGCGACCGTGTTGGCAACAAGGAAAACCGCCACATGTGGTTGGGACTGTGAACGCGAGACCGGCAGAGGGTGGATTCAGAAGGAGCAGAAGCGATCGCACAGGGAGACAAGGCCGATGTGACAGCAGGGGGGCTGGGACTGCCGCCGCGCCGGGGGGGGGGGGGGGGCGTTCAGCGCCCGCGGCCAGGCGAGGCGAGGCAAAGCGCGGTGCGGCTCGGCGCGCGGCGACACACAGCGGCGCGGGGCCGACACATAACTCATCCGATTTTGCTGATTAAGGGCGGCTAATTTGCACGGGGCCACGCCGGGCGACCTCCCGAGCGCCCCGCCCCCCGCCGCCCGCTCCGCCCCGGCCACCGTCATTGTTTCTAATTGCTTCTGTTTAAAGCCCTTCCCCGCCCCGCGCGCGCCCCGCCGCCCTCCTCTGCACTTGTCACTTAAGCGCAATTCAGGACATTAATTACGTAAGATACGCATTACGTGCCGCAAACAAGTGCCTGCGCGAAGCGGTGCGGAGACCGGCGCGGAGCGGCGCGCGGCGGTGGCGGCGGGAGAGTTGGTAACCGCGCACTACGCGAGGTGACAAGCGGGAGGGGGCTAAGGAATGTGGGAACGGATGGGTGAAGTGTAAAATGAAGAGCGCGTCAAGATAGCAGTGTGATCCTCACAAGGGAAGCAAAGCTTAGGAAATTGTATTAGGAATCGAATAAAGTGCAAAGAAATTTCATTTGGAGCTGTGTTGTTCTGAAAGGCATGAGGCGCTAAATATTATGTGTCGGAATGTTGTGATTCTTGAAGAGGTTCACTCTTAGTTGTCTTGACTGATAGTCTTAATTCGAACAAATACGAACGAACCATTGTTTCATTCGAAAGTCTATTTCAAATCTCTCTATAACTACCTAATATTCAAAGTGCTCTCATATATTAATACATTATAAAATATAAGAAATGCGGACTACTTCGTAGAATTTATATATTACTAGTACAAAGACTAATTAATACATTTGCATGCTACTCACTAAATAAATGCCACTTATTTCCTCGACGATTATTCATAAAGAGAAGGAAAGGAAATAAATTTTGAGGCAAACATTGTCACTGAAATAATTAAGATTCTTGACTACTTTTCGTTTTTCGGATTAAATATTGTTTAACATACTGGATTTTTAAGACAATATTATCGCCTCTTAATGCTGGTTTTGCTACTATGAAACCCAACATAATTAATATTCGAAGTTTCGGAAATATCACTACTTTAATCTCTGGAGGAAATTCAAGTGATGTAAAATCTGAAGCGGTTCTGAAGAGCGTGAAGTATCATGATTCTCCCAAAAGGGGAGTGTTTGTAAACAGTACTTGGTTGGATTTTGGTGAAAGAGATTTGAATGGACCATTCGGTTAGCCAACATCTCGGGAAGTACTACTGTTTACTCTAAAGAGAGACAAGACGTAACCACAAAAGCTAAATATTGATTTCATGGTTCCGAAAATATTAAATAGGACCAAATAAAGTACTAATTGGACTAGAATGATTCGGAAATGCAGACCCGAAAAGATTGGAGCCAACAGGACATTGCTCAGCACAATGGGATATCGGGGCAACATCTGTCAATATGCAGCGTGAGGCAAAGAGCGGTGCAGAGTGCTCTGCATTAGGAAGCCACCAGCAGAGTAGGCGCGGGGTAGGTGTCGCAGGACGTCGGGAAATTGCTCCATTAACGGTCGCCTCCTCCAGCAGCGCCCGGGGGCACCTCGACGTCCGCGGCGCGGCGCTCACTTATCACCGCCGCCGCATTGTTTTGTGCGTGAGCGCGCGCGAGCCACTGTGTATTTTGGTGGCGGAGACGCCCGCCTGCCCGCCCGCCGGGATTTTGTAGTTCAAGGCCGTCGCGGGGCGAGGGGACGGCGCCAGGAGACGACGGCGGCGGCGGCGGCGGCTGCCTCAGAGGCTGCAGCAGCACCGGCGGCGGCGGGGGCAGGGCTGCTCCCGTGGCGGCGCGGCGGCCCCGGTCGGCGGCCGCGCACGCTCGCGCGGGGGCGCGGCGGGGCGCGGCGGGCGGGGCGAGGGCGGCGGCCGTGGTGGGGAGGACAGAGACGGCGGGGGCCGGGAGGCGAGATCTCCTCCGCAGCCAGCTGGCCTGAAGATCGTGGGAACCGCCGCGACCGGCGTCCAGGTTGTTCCAATCACGTCGGCGGCGGTGGCGGCCGCGCGCCACGTTGCCAGGCTTCCGCTGGCGCTCGCCCCGGCCCCGGCCAGGGCTCCTCTGCCGCCGCTGCACCTTCTCGACTCGGCCGGGTGCCTGCCCGCGGCCGCGCCCGCGCCAGCGCCCGGTCCGGCCCGGCCCGGCCCGGCGCCGCCCGGCGCGCGGAGACACGCCTAGACATTCGCTCCCGATTCCCATATCGCGTTGACCACGCCCACCAAGCTACTTAGTGGGACGAAGTTACAAGAGGGAGATATTAATACACACAATCGGTAAGGAAATCCTGATGTAGTTTCAACAACAAATAGGAAGTGAAAGAGGACGCTTCGTAGTCATTTACACGTAAATAGTAATAAACTCGAAAACGATAATCATGAAATCCCACATAACTTAAGAGAATGGTAAGTGATATTATGGAGGATATTCGTCGATTGTATCAGATCAACTGTTTTCTGGTTTCACCACATGAAGTCCTTTTTTCTTACATACTGTACTTCACTACAAGTTCCTCAATCTGACTTGGGAGTTGTTGATTACTATGATAAATGTTGATTGATGCATTGGGTATTTTGAACAGAGAGTTTTAATTTTAATTTTTTAGTTGAAGCAAAGTTTGGGGTAAACCAATTCATTTCATTTTCCCTCACTTGAGTTCAAAAATAAAATTTAAAAAAATATGCCTGTATAAACACCTTATGTTCTTCCCCAGTTCTGTCATAGGGCCTATCATCTGAGCAAAAGCTTCCAAACAGAGGACCGAGGACCTGACGAAATATTGATATTATAAAGTAATGTGTCTAATTACTTTACGTAATGATTACTTAATTCTTTCAGGAATGTTTTCTATACATGCGATTCCCACTGTCTCAGAATCATTTTATTTTTCGTTTGCCTTAAATATCATTTTTCAATAAATATGAGAGGCCAACTTTCTATTTCTTAACCGGATTTGAACCAGTATTTATTATTACTGTATTTTGTCACATGTAAAGAACGTTTAATGTTCAAATTTGTACCATGACCGGAAACAATTAACTTTTGAAAATTATTTTCTTTAAGGGATGAAACATACGTGAACCTTTTGAGTACCGCACGTTGTACACCTATTTAATAATTTAGTCGAATTTATTAAATGATATACATACTTTCTATAAAATTTCCAAATAAATGAAAAACTCATTGAACTCACTAAATTACCGAATTTAAAAGACTCAGTATATTCAACCGGCGCCTCCAATGAGACACTTTGTACGTATATGCGTATTTTAGTAAGTCCGCCATATTCTACCCGCTGTATGGAGCAAACGAGTCTTAATGCTCTACCATTCAACAAGAAATTCTTCCCGAAATAGACCACTTATATAATGACGATGTGATATTTCCGATTATGAAATCAACCGGTTAAGGCACATTAACGAATCGTAAAATACATTCCCTTGAATTTACACACACGTCTAAATTTCACAGGTCCTCTTTCAATGACCATTCATTTATACTAACGAACCCTTGAGCTCTCAACATGCATTTCTCACGTACCACTTGCCGGCAGATGCAACGACGACCGTTTTCGGTCGACCAGCTTTCCCTTGGGCGTCCCTCCCGCCCGCCCCCTGCGGTCCATCTCAACTGCCGGTGGCGAAGGGGGGGTGGAGAGCAGAACCCGGCAGCGGAGGAGCTGTCTGACCTCCCTCGCACCCTCGCCCTCCCCAAGTCCTTCCCACCGGGTCCTCCGGCTCCAGGTGCGCCAGGTAAAAAAAAAAAAACACTACCGGATTTTATTTTCGCCCAAAGCAGCCCGAGGTGCAACACGAAATGATAAATTAATCGGGGGCTGTTAAAGGGCTGCCTGAAAGAAATCCACAGCCAACCCCGCAGTCATAAAGTGAGCATTGTCTAAATACACTTCATTAGGCGCGAGCTGCGTCCTTTTAACGCGGCGAGGAGCACTCCCGAACGCCAACGCACCTCGCGCCGAGCCGCACAGAGGGCCAAAAACACGCCACTCCGTAGTGCATTTTCCGTCACTGCCGTGCGAGTACCTCAAAATCTCTACTTTAGAAGGGTGACACATAAATGGAATTGATGCGCTGTGACAGTACAGCGTGGATTTAAGAACACCCTTAAATGCAGAGGACAAGAGTATTAAATATGTTTATGGAAGAGCTTCATTTGTGGTTATTGTGGATTATGTGGTTCTTCGATATACAAATGTTCATACAACATTATATTGTCAACTACATTAAACATGCTATTAGTTTGTTGTTCATTGACATCAGTAGCGCAACCAATATTTTTCCGAAGCAAAGGAAGGTATAGTGCCCAGTCTACTTGACGTTTTCTTATAATGAATTTTTCATGTTTTGTAGATTATTAATTAATTATAACGTATTGAATCGATGAATTGAAACACTTTCGTGCCTCCAGGACTGTTGGCGCCTTTCGGCCCAGTGCGCGGCGAGCACCTGAGCCGCGAGGAGCGGGCATCGATCGCTAATAAGGCCTGCCTTTGAGCGCAGCCTCCATTCACGCCCGCTCCGCGCGGTTCGACTCCAAGAAATATTAGCTCTCTCGGGCCGTGTCAAGGTCGTCGCTATAAAAGCGGGTGATTGCGTTGAAAAGCATCGGCGTTGGTTCGCCCTGGGCACAGTCATCGCTTCACGTTTCATAAGAACGCGGCGCGGCCGCGCGCTTCGGAGACTATCTTGTAGTCCGCTCCTTTAAAGCTCGCGCGCTTCATCCAATGTTAAGAGTGCGGTAGTAATCGCTAATCAGGAGAGGAAGATAGGGCGATATAAGATAAGATGGGGCCAATGAAAGGGAGGAAGAACGTAGAAAAGGGCGACGAATATACAGAGTTTTGTGTGTCAGAAACAAGAGGAGAGAGGAGACAGAACACTTAAGTAAAGAAAGTAGAAGAACAAAAATATTAATGAAAAATGCAAGCGGAAGACAGGGATTGCGGTATAACTTCAGAGGAAGAAGCGATATAGTGAAGGAATGAAAGAAATCGAAAGGAAACCAAAGGAACAAATCGGAAAGGCAGAAAAGAAGTAATGAACACGCAGCTTAAGATAACGAATGAGTAATACCAAAAGAAAGAGCTAAAGAATGCAGTAACAAAGGGGAGAAGACAACGGAGGTGAAAATAGGAATGTAAAACTAAAAGAAGGGGAGGCAGGGGGTGAATAAACAGGGGAAGCGCTGCACTTCATGTTATTCAGCCTTAAAATAAAGTGTTTACTCTTTGGAAGACGATCTACCTATTTACAGCGGTGCGAGTGCAACGGTTGGGGGGCGGGTCCGGCCAGAGGAAAGAGGTGTGGTGGGACGGAGCGGGGCGGGGAGGGACGAGACGAGAACGGACGAGACGAGACGGGACCGGACGGGAGGAAGGGGCCGGGGGAGGGGGCGGGCGGCGGGGGGGGGCGGGAGTGACGCGGGCGCGCGCCACCGTAAAAAGTTTAAAGAGCGTGAAAGGCGATCCCGGGGAGCTGCGCGTAAACAAACAAGCGTCAGCGAGAACGCGTCGCGCGAGGCGCTGCTTGCGGGAAGGGTGAGGGCGGGGGCGGGGGAGGGGGAGAGGGAGAGGGGCATGGGCGGAAGTGGTGCAGAGCGCCCTTCGTTGCTCTCTCGGTGGCCTTTGGTGCGAAGGACCTTAGTGAGTTTTGGCACGGCGAGGCGTTACAGCACTATTCGAGTTTCGCATCACTAGGGAGTTTCTGCACGCCATAGCGGACAGCGATCGACTGCAATCTCGATCTTCTGCGCATACTTTACTTTACTTTACAACGCATTGCCAAATGAAATTAAACAATTAAAATTGGTACACAAAGTTAAGTTAAAAGTAAAATATTTTATGCTGCATAACTGTTTCTATACAATTAGAGACTATACTGATCGTCAAAAAGAAAAATAATGTTTACTTTAACAAAAACAAGATATAGTATAATGAATTAGTCTAAATTTGCTTTATATAATTTTAAAAAGACTCAATATGCCTGTAACAAATAATGTACTTCCGGGTCAAATGACCTCATCTCGATCGGGTTTTTGTCCAGTTTCCTGATCCATTGAGCAAATGCTGAGATGGCCGCTTGATTTGCTTCTGGACGTAAATGTAGTTTCAATATGCGCACGTTTTGTTGAACTTTCCTTTTGCTTGTAGTGGTAGTAGAGCTTAGGGTGAGTTTCCTTGTCCTGTCGATTGCTTTAGCGTTCGATGGCGCAAAAGCGGTTTTGTACATCTATGTATGCGCAGATCGAGATTACATTCAATTGCTTTACACTATGCCATGCAAACAATCCCTATTACAAACTCTCTGTTTTGTCGCACTTACTCTACAAAATTAAAATACACAAATTATATAAGCACTTGAATTTTTTTACAGCCTCATTCATATTATTTATTTTATTCATTAGATTTACTCTTACATTCACATTCCCTTATTTTTCTGTGTATTCATTAGTAAAATTAGTAGTAGCCCATATCAATGTAAATGACTCTTCGTATGCACTTTCTCGTATTCGTTTCGCTATAAATTTCCTTCTCAATCACTGTAACCTCCCTACGTTGCGACCCTTTGACTGCTCCGACCCATCGCAAAGTGTAAAGGCCCTCGGCGACCGTGTGTTGCTATGCCCTTTGCCCTCGAATGCTCCGCTGTCCTCCCTGATCTTGACTGTGTGACCTCCTGCCTCCAATTCGCGTCGCCCTTGTGCCGCAGTAAACGACCCCATGACGCATTCTCGTCCAGACGCTCCGCCCTCCACACTCTCTGCCTCTCGCAGCTCATTGACGACCAATTAGAAGCATACGCACACTAGGCGGAATTGTTAACTTCTACATTTTCGGTACTCTTCCAAGCCATACTTTAACTGAACACATTTCCCGATTACACTCAACGAATCAAAAAATTGACTCCACAAACTATTCACAATTTTGATAATTCTTCTCATTTTACTATGTGTGAATGGGCACAAGGCCATATTGTGGCGTATTAGAACACTATTTCACTACTCCGGAACAGTATACATGATGGGGCAATAACAAGATAAGAAATAGCGGCTACGAAGAGCATCTATTAATGTTACTATCTCGATATTGGTGAAATTGTGGCGTATCTCGTTATCATGAAATTATAATGTGTCTTGTTCAGTTTAAGGACTTAGGGCAGTAACAAGATGAGACACACTACATCCAAAATCGAGATTGTTACATTTACGAATAGCGGGAGGTGTGCTGTCATGTGGTCCATCTTGTTGGTACATCAAGCCCTTCACATAAATTCTGCAACAAAGAGTGATGTCACGAACAAGATAAAAAACACATCACGCCTAAAGGTATCTAAAAAAATTCGGGCCGTTTTCTTTTTGCCTCTTCTTCTGCATTAAATTTCATCCGAGGTTTAATTTCACGTTTCAGATTTTCATCCAATTCCATTCACTATCATTTGAGACTACCGGTTCATCTGCTTGGTCATGAGAGCTTCACGTCACAAAGATTTTCCATTAAACACCATCTATTTAAAAATATCAACATGTTTCATAATTTTAGCGACATTGACCGGAACGATATGTGGAGTTTTCTGTGTGTTCAAGTACAGATAGACGAAAGTGGATCGACACCAGCAAGATAGTCCAAGGATGGACTTCACGTAGGCAAACTGGACTGCTGCTTAGACATCCAACCGCAGAGGGGACTCAAGATGATAGTTATAAAATAGAAGCCCCTATAAATTTTCAATCAAAAATTATTTTAGTTCACAAATATGAAAGGCAATTTTTAAGTAAATTGCTAGTTGTACAGCTTTTTAAATATATTTTCTTGATTCAAAAATTCAAATATTTCGACTACTGGAATAATAATTGTAAATACGTTATTACGTTTAGAGTCCTGGAAGGATGGTGTACGGCGGGAACTCGACTCTTGCAGAACATGCTCGTGTATCGACGACGAAAAATTCGATCTCGGGTGCTGCGTTATCTTTCAAGACGTGCGAATCCCCTTCCCGATGTGTCATTTTTGTTTGTTAAATAACTAAATTGGAGGGGCCCCAGATTTTTCTTTCTCAAGAAATCCTAGATCTTGAAGTCCGTTCTTGGCACGGTTGAATTCAGCCACTTGAAATCTATCGACGTGAGAGATTGGATGTACCGTAACAGACGACTTTTCATTTCTCACTCTAGTCTCCTCCTCTTCCCTTAGACACACAGACTTACATGAACTATACTCCAATTTAAACATAATGGGATTTCAAGTACACGAGCTGCACGGAGAGGGAGGGCACTGTCATTCAATCGAGAGGAACGTTGCGATTTAAATTTTTGGTATAGGAGCAGGGTTGACAATGTCTCCCTCTCCTTCTGTGACCTTGAAGTGTCACTATGCTTCAATCGGAGTATGCGATACCACATACGTCCAGATCTTAGTGTTACAGTTTGTCCCGACTCGCTGTATCCTGCTGACCGAGGAAAACAAACGCAAGCTGACATGTAGTAGATCGGCGTCGAATGTCACGTTCTAGCAGGCGAGGAACAACGTCATCTCGCACGATGTAACACGTACTACATTTACGGGAACAATGACCACAGCAGTTGACACGCCTGAAAACACTAAATAATATCCGTCAACCGACAAATGCGGAGGCCGATGCCTTCTTCACCTAAGCTAATAAATTTTACCCCGCACGGAATAAAATCCGAAAGCACCTTCGTGCCCGCGCGTCGCTGACTGCCCCTCCCCTGCCCCGCCCCCAACGGCCCGGCAGCGTGTCCGGCGCGCGTCGCCGCGCTCCGCTCCCGTGGGTAACTTCCTGGGCCGCCGCTGCGGCGGCGGCGCGCTGCCGAAGCCGGTTCCCTCATGATCGGGAGCGTAATCAGTACATACATCAGCCGCTTTACATAAGCAATCCCACGGCGCCGTAATTTAGAGCCGGCCGCTTAGGACCTAATTAGGACCATAAGGCGGCATCGAGGGCCGCGCCGCGCGTATCATTAAACCGCGAACGGCCGCGGGCTCAAACCGACTGCGCTGGGAATCGAACTCCAGTCCTATGCGTCGGTTTATTAACCCTCTCAGCTCTTCGTTGCATTCCGACGAAAATATAAACGCGTCAGAAGGAGATATTCTGCGTGCGTTGGAATCGCTAGCATGCATTCCCAAGTACAATTCGTGTCCGGATATATTTCCCATCAACATTCTTCGATAGTGTGTTTCAACTTTCTAGCTAAGAGCTATGGTAACAACACATTCATAAAATCAAAGCTATACGGTTAAAGTACTTTTAACACTTTGAACAAACTCTACGAATGACGAGTGATTGTTTCTCTCTGTAATAGGATTCTACTTTTTTTGTGAGATTTTAAAATTATTTTATTCATCTAATCAAATCCATCCATGGAGAATCACATCTACATCTCTCATCTAAGTAAAAATATCGTAAAAAGTATTTTTTCAGAGCAAACACACATCTGCACTGAAACAAATTCCAGAAAAATGGTAAAAAATTAAGGTTAGGTCACTATTTTCTTTGAGGAAAGAACAATACGCCAATTAATCGACCTACATCAGAAATAGCAGTCAAAAGAAATTTACAAAGAACTCACACGAAAATGTAATATGTTTCTCACCTATCAAATCAACGCTCAAGACATTCCTCGACTAGTAACAATTTCACAATCGCCTACTATCCAAATAAAAAAGGGTGGTGTAAATATTGCAGGATTCGAACGCGAACTCGATTATCGGGGTGACTAGTTTAAAAAGCTGACCCAATATTAACTACTGGGAGTCAATGAAATGTTTAAATACGAATTAAAATAACTTACGTTCAAAAAATTACATTAATGTCGACACTAATTTCAACGTTCATCTCGTATTTATTATCAAGATTACCACAATAGTGAAATTGTGTGATTACACCTACATAACAATTAGGGATATAAATAACAAAGCCTGTATTTTTCTCATTTTCTTTTTTCGCCTGATATTTAAAGTCGCGTTATAGCACTTACAAATATTTATTAATAATAATAAGTAAAAATTCTGAACGCAAATATTGATGCAAACACGACTGTCGCCCATGAATCTACGAGAGAGTAAATACCACGCCCTCGTCGACGGTGGCCACGCGTGGGAATTCCACGCGTGTCGGTCTGATTACACGCTTGCGAGTGAAGACTCCGCGCGAGGCCGGATCGAGTCGTCCCAGCCCATCCCGGCTCGGCTGCGCTCCTGTGATAGGGGAACGCACCCCGTGGTTAGAGCACGCGACCGGCGAGCTAATGGCTGGTGTCCACTCCCGAGGACGTCTTCATCTGTCAACAGCCGTGTCCATCACGGCGACCGGCTACCCACGTGCCGCTCCGCTCGTCGCCCAGCCCCGTCCCGCCCCGCCCTATCCGTCCCGCCACACCCACGGCCCCGCCCACTCATTTCGCTTCGCCCTACGCACTCATCCCCGCACTCTCTACCCCGCCCCACACACTCCGCCCCGTTTCGCTCCGCTCCGCCCGCTCCGCCCCGCACACTCTGCCTCGCCCCGACCCGCCCCACCCACTCATACCCACCCTCTCCGCCCCACCCTGC
The DNA here is from genome assembly GCA_964035755.1 of Teleogryllus oceanicus. NCBI lineage: Eukaryota > Metazoa > Arthropoda > Insecta > Orthoptera > Gryllidae > Teleogryllus > Teleogryllus oceanicus. The sequence continues at coordinate 121,454,474 of CAXIVR010000006.1, forward strand.
CATCACCGTCCCGCCCTGCCCTGCCCTGCCCACCACGCCCAACCCTCCCACCCCCGCCCGCTCCGCTCCGTCCCGCCCACTCTGCCTCGCCCCGACCCGCCTCGCCGCCGCTGCGATTCTAATGAGCGGTCGCGTTTTTTCGGTTGTTGGTTTAGGTCAGTAATGAGAGTAAGAAGAACCACTCGCCACGCTGTCTGATCGCTTTTACTTTTGACTCGACTCGCTTCGGAGGGAAAAGTCATCGGATTGGCGCGAATGACGAAAGCGACTGAGTTAATGATGCCTAGCGTGGGAATCTGTCTTTACTTCTTTGAAAAAGAAGGGAGGGAATGAAAGAAGCACCTAAGAGGGATGACTAATCTAAAACGAATAGGTATTTTTACGTGTAAAAGAATTCACACACGCAAATGAGAATGCTAAGCGTAAAAAAAGACATACGAGCGAAACGACTATTGTCGGTCCAGACCAGAACAACCTTACTATTCACCTCTGGTGAAAATTCGCGTAGGAATAATTTCACAAGTAGGTTCCAAGTCTTCATACATAATTAAAAGGCATGCAATGTATTATGATACGATAGAACTTCAATAAGGAATCTACGTATTTCCTATGTATACTCATCCGAAAACATTCCTATCTACTTTTTGCAATATGCTGAACACTAGGAAATACCGTGTAAGTTGATCCGTCGACCTGGTTTGCAAACATGGAAAAAATAATAAAATGGATCCGGTTTTTGTTAATCACACTACCGAGGTAAAATGTAAAACACTGATGAGCTGAACGTTTAACAGAGATATCAACAGCTATAGCAAGTTACTTAAGCAGTGAATTGGTTACGACCGTTATAACTTTTACAGCACTGTGGTAAACATGTGCCAAACATATGCATCATGCAAATGAAAAACTGACGGTATAGCGGGGCATGGAACTTAAACGAGAAACGGCAAGATTACTTTCGGCGCGACTGCATGCGCAGTTAACATGAGAACTCACGAAAAGCCCACTAGATTCTACGATAAATATTTGAACAGAAACAAGCATAATTTCTCATACTTGCGTCATTTTTTATGACAATAAGGTGACTAATCAATTTATAAGTATGAGTATAAAAATACCTATACTTTCACTGAAGAACCATTTTTTTGTCTCTTAAATCGCCTTTTACAGGTTTAATGAAAGGGATAAATATTGAAGGATAGACATAGAAAATAAATTAAAAACGATAATCGTTAGAATCTCTAATGATGCTGAAATTACCGACTATATCAAATAAGGACTATCTCAATCATTTGCATTTGATAATTAATTGAGAAATCAGCAGTAACTCCAGCGTTGCAGTATATTCGAAGTTAAAAAATTGACTATCAGAAAGAACTGGTAATGCTTTACTGTAGAAATAAGGTATAGTCCACGTTTTAAATGGGAATCTGGTAGACAGAAGAGGCGGCAAGGGTCGAAAAGCGAGAAAAATGTGCGGAGAAGTTGCAAGATAGAAAACCAGGCAAGAAGGCTCTTGACACAGATAAGAGACACGGAAAGAAGTGGTGATGGAGAGAAGAGGAACGGAGAGGGCTGTGTTATCGAAGATTAATGCCGATAGAGGACGGGATGTGACAGAATATGGTGAATAAAGGCCTCCAGTGGCAACATGGTGTAAAAAGACGTGAAAGAACGTAACAGAGGCAGCGGCTAAGATTCAGACATTGTACTTTCTTAAGCTGCAATAAGAAATTCTGATGACCCTGGTATCGCGTGTGATACGGGTAAGTCTTCTGACAAATGTTCATGATTTAATTTGGTATATAGTTCTTTTTTAAACTCAATGTTGGAAATATAAACTTCTTAATAAGCTTGAAATTTTCATTGTTTTTCCTCTTTAATTTACGATCTCCTCCTAGGCGGCTGTTAACTCCGTAAACTCCGAATGATTCAAAAGCTACCCGTCTGTGTCGGCTCAGAGACAGCATTGCTATTGCCTCTGCAGCGTAACTAAGCGAGAGGTTCTTGGGTTCTATTCCCGACGGTGACTGATTTGTTAGCTAGCTACATCGAACCACTGTCAACCTCGCCACTTCAACCACTGTCTGGAGGATAATTCTGGCTGGATAATTACATACTCTACATTATCACACGTATGGGGAGACAAGTTTAGCCTTGTCTTGGATGGGGCGACGTCCCGCTGGTGAGGGTAACCCCGCAAGCCGAGTTGTAGGTCGATGCCGGAAGGAACGCTGCCACCTTCCGGGATATAACATACATTACATTTATGGGACTAACGTCCACACTAGTTGACACGCCCAGAAACATTAAATATTCAATCAAGCAATAAAACCTAAAACTGCTGTGTTAATCCCCCGCCTGAATCCGCCCCTCCGAGAGTTGGTGAAGGGCGGCGCGGAGGAGAGTGTCGCGGGTCCGGTGTCTGCAGTGCAGCGCGCCCCGGCCGTCGCCGCCGGGGATCGAACTGCAATGCAGCAGCAGACGCCGGACTGCGTCAACGCGCAGGCCCACCCACGCGCCCTCATGGTCCGCCCCACCTCCCTGCCCCGTCTCCCAGCCCCACCACACACCATCCCCCCCCGACCCCGCCCGCACGGACCGGTCCGCCCTGCACCACGTCGCACGCCCCTCCCCCAAATATGCCACAGTTCCGGTCTCAGGTTGAGGCAGTTCTCGCGTCCATTGACAATTGACCTAAACCTTTGGAAATGCTCCCATGGGGTATACTTCGGTTTTGAAAGAGAATCACACGCCATAGTTTGCTCGAGGGTATTGGCAGAAAATAGAAAGTATGCGAGTGTGTTTACCATCTGCTGCAAGGCAAGCGTTCTTAAATTCGTTCTCGAAATTATTCACAAGTTCACGTTGAGCAATGTCGTTGCAAATAAATTAATTCCTATCGGTCAATTCATTCACTCATTCCAATGGGCCCACCACCATTCTGATTTCTGACATCTTTTGAAAATTGACGTCACAATTACTTTACACAATTCCAACTGCCGCTTTATTAGCATGATCGTTGTAACCACCTCCGCGACTGAACGTCAGATCGAGGTTTTACAATCAATAGGCAGTGTGAATCATACTCGTTCAAGAAGAGAAAATCGGTGTAAGAATCATAGAACTCATTTGGAAGACTGGCGGTTAGCGAAGTTTTTCTCAGGTCTTCCCCACCAGCGGAGTACCGCCCCAGCTGGTCTCCGACGTGTGTGGTAGTGAGGTGTATGAGTTGTGAGAAGTGTGTGTAAGTAAGGGGTGAGGGTAGAGCAAGGAAGAGGGGCGAACGGTCGCGCGTAATACGTGGCCCGTTTGTTAGGGTACTTCTCCGGCATTCGCCTGGTGTTGATCGGAGAAACCACGGAAAACTACCGATCAGAGCAGCCGGCCACTAGGATACTCCTCCAGACAGAAGCTAAACTCGACCTAGCTATTTAGCTAAAGGTGAAATAAATGAAGTCATCATCGAATACAACTTACTAGATTGTTCAGAGAGCATTTCTACGGCTTTGCCGTCATCATCAGTCCTGCTGTATTTGGCGAAAGTCAGAAGACAGTTTCACAGTGTCGAGAGACAGTGTGAAGACAATGTCTCCAGACTTTTGCCACATACAGCAAGACTGATGATGACGGAAAGCCGGCTCTTTGAATAAATTTAGGAAGCTGACAAAGATGATTTAGGTTACTTCATTTCATTACGTCAACAACACCTCATTGAGTGGAAAATCCCGCCACCGTCAGGACCGGAACCATATGGTCTCCTGGTCAGAGGCACTGCAGTGACATCAACTGATGCTCCGAGCCACCTGAGTGAGAAAGAGGAAGGGTCCGGGGATCGCGTCCCGCGGGGGCAACGGCCGCGAGCGTTGTCGTAGCGTCGTGGCGCTCGCCCGCGCTGGCGAGAGCGGGGGCGACTGCAGAGGGCGTAGGGATGACAACAAAAATCAATGGTTTCAAAAGATCGATATTTTCGAGCAGAAACATTGATTTTATAACATCGACATTTTGGTGTCGATGTTTTCTTAAGGTTGATGTATTCATGGTGATGATTCATGATGATGTTCAGAAACATCGATGTTTTTTAAAACAAATCTCATGATATAAGTAACATTTTTAGTGTAATTGTTTTGAGAATTGCTCGCAATCAACAGCCATTGACAACTGTCACTGTTATCGATCCCAGGCGGCATGAAACCTTTTGCTATTCGCCGAAGTTCTCCAGTAATGTTTTGATGGTTTTGAAATGGTAATATGCGTTAAACTGTTCTGATCCTTGACTACATAGAACATTGATTAGAAAATTAAGATGACAGTCAAATTTAGAACAGAATATACTTTTAATTAATGTTGACGTGTTATACAGATTTTAACCAGCGCGTTTTACTTCGAAATATTTCATCATACTTAAGAGATCCATGTTTTCATCGACATCGAAAACTTTTTTGGTGATGCATAGATGTTTTGCTAAAATTAGTCATCATTAAGCGGGCGCCCATAAGATAGAACGAAATCTCATCGATTCGGAGAAGACTCTCAGTAACAAACGTATTAAGCTGATGCAATCACTTAGGCAAGGTTTATTCTGAACAAGATAATCCCGATCCGTTATTTAAGTTAAAAGGTTTCATATTGCTTACTAGTTCATCAATTTTTACTGGTTTCCTTTCAATACTTCATAAAATAGTAATAGTTAAACCTCAAACCATTCATTTACTTGCAAATTAATGGAGATAAATAATAATTATTAATATTATTTATTAGTTATGTTTAACATGCATCCTTATAGCAGGATACAGATTTTCTGCAGAATGTTTTCTGAGCGACGGGAAAGAGTTTTCAACTTAAGCTGTTCATTAAACGATATTCATGCAAATTGTTTAGGCATCTAATAAACAAATTTGGAGCCCTTATTGAGAAAAAATTGAACATGTCGCAGGGGCGTCAAGTAAAGTACTCCCAAAAATTAATGAATAATTTTTTACATCGCAGAGCTTCAAGTGAGACCAGATCGATAGGGGATTCAGTTTGGAAAAAAATCTTAGGCATAGTATAAGCGTATAGTTCGTACGAACAAACGGACACGCGGATTGACAGACAGACGGACGGACGTCTTGAAAATAAACCACTTTTTCGGTAGCGGGAGCCCCAAAATGTGTATACCCATTGAATTCTCGAAATCTATTTTCCGCAGCAACTTTCTATATCCTACGTACGTACACGAGAAAGTAAAAATCTAAACACTTATTAAAAGTGAAAGGCAATTCATTGCGTATCACCACGAATGCATCATATCGAGCAGCTCAACTTGGCTTCCCTCGTAGCTGCCGGCGCGCGCCGCTGAGGTCTCCTGCTCCACCGCAGCGCACCTCCTGGCTTTCAGAGCCGGCGCGAGAGGCTACCCCACGTAAACATACCGAGGAGGCAACGACCTGAGCGCAGCGCCGGCAGGGGCGGCAACGGTGCTGCTACTCCGAAGGGCGCAGCCCGTAATGAAGAGACGACAGGGACGAAAATACCTATAAAAACCTTTTTCGTATAATTCTGACACATTCCTCCCGCGGCAGGCAGGGGAGTAAAAACAATCAGCGCGGGCCGGTGCCGCGATGCGTCAAAGGGCGAGGTCGGGGCGAGGGCGGCCGCGCGGGGGGCGGCGTCTGGCGGGGGCGGAGGGGTAATGAAACGGTGCGGAGGGGGCGGGGCGGGGCGCAGCGCCGGCGCGACAGAGGACGGGTCCCGTTACGGCGGCGCCGTACCTGCCACCCCCTCCACCGCCGCCGCAAACAAAACCGGGAGCCCCCCGTAATTAATGAATGTCAGCGAAAAACTCTCCCTGAAATATGACAGTCACACTTCGCGGGCGAGCCCATTAGAGCTGCTTCCTAAGGACACGTCAAAAATCCGCTCCTCCTAATTTGTCCGGGCGCGGTGTTGGTTCCTCGGTTGATGTAGGTGGACGTGACGGGTCAGGCCGAGCGAGTTGGGGTTTCGCTCTTTGAGGAGTGCACACATCGACTGAACCCCAGGTAACGATGCCGTAGGAGAAATACTATTTAAGAAATACTTGAAGTGATGAATCAACCCAAGGTTTTTTTTATTATAGTTTCTTATGTTGTGGTAATAGTTGTGGTGGTGGTAGGGAAATAGTTAAATTCTTGGGTGAAAAGGAGGTAGTGGTGAGGTGGTGCTGTTGCTGATGGCGGGATAGTTGAAGTGCTTCTGAGGGTGGGTGGTTAATGGCGATTAAAAAGCAAGAGATTAAGTAAGAAGTAGGTCTCAGTGGTGATGAGAAGGGGTGCGAGTAGTAATGGTAGTGGTGGTGGTGAGGATGGTGGTTGTGATGGTGATGGGGATGGTGATACTGGTAGTGATAGTGAAAATGGAAGTTACAATGTCGATAGTAATAATAACTCAAGTGAAAAGTGTAGACATAGCTGCGTCTATGAATACGCCATCACTACCCTAGCTGGAATAACACAAGAAGCAATAATGTTGAAGACGAGATGGGACACGCGATATTAGGTACCGACCATCTCATTTAATCTATTTGTTTCCTCTACTAAACCGTTACCAGAGCCCGATGACCGTGGTCTCGTAACTTTTCTTTTTTGCGTAACTTCGCTGCGCCACCTCGCCTCGCGTATTGTTCTCGTTTCGTTTCGGTACATCAGGAGCGGAAAAATTAGGAACCACTGTGGATGCCCAACGCGCTTTAGCGTGATTAAACAATGACTTGCAGAGGTTGGCTGAGGTTGTTAAAGTCGTTAGTGGCGATAATCACTGGGTCTTTAGTGATAATAATCTCCGTCTTACTAGTTCCACTCATTCTCACAAAGCTCCACGTACGTTCACACTACTTGACGCTTTATGAATTCTCCGTTGCATTTTCTAGTAGACCGTTACAAAAATAAGCACAATTCTAAACCAATAATGCACATACATAAAAGATTCTTCATATGTAATTCTTTGGCCTCTCCTTGCAGAAGTCTGCAGAGGCCGAATCTTCAAATAACCGCTCCGGTAAAACTCGCCCGAAAAGACGCATTCGCGCTACCTAGCGGGAAATATGTTGTACTCCTACTGCCTTTTAAATGAAATCCAGAGAGCGCCACCACTTCTTGTAGTCAGTTCTCGAAGTCAGCGACTGAGAGCAGCACTTACCACGTAACATATTTCAGTTTATGATGGGCATTCACTACAGTTTTGCGCGCCACATTTTGAACAATAAAAGAGGACAAAAAATCTAGTCTTTCATATCGACGCAGTAATACTTCCAAACAATTTATGCATACAAGTTGTAGGTAAATGCGCTATTTAGCTCCACCGACGTAACACAATGTCAAACTAGAGGTGCTAAAGAATGGCACAGACTTTCTCGCAGTAAAGTTTTCTAATTTCCTTGGTGTGGACTGACTTTACGATGTTTCCCCATCCTCTTGCCATCTGTCGTCACCCAAGTACTTTTTTTTTACATTTTCTTAACTTTTTTAATAAAATGGCGAATAAGCCTTACATCAAATACCACTCACAAATGCAATAATGTATACAAATCGATGGAAATCTGCATATTAATAACCTGCGACATATTTTAAAAAAAGTACATTTGTGTAATTTTTTAAAAATAAAAGAAAAACCAAAATGACCTTTACATCATATTAAACAGTGCAATTAGCACTATCCACTGGAAAAAATGGAAGAAAAAATTGGAGACATTTTTTAGAAAATGGCGTTTCCACGCTTCTGAAAATGGGGCATTTGAGCTCATTTTAACAGAAAACTGTTGAGTTTTCGAAAAACCTTATTTGATATTTTTTAATTAATGTATACTCCTAAATAATACAAGGTGAAGAAATCGCCTCTAATGTAAATATTACCGACGTAAGAGACAAGTAAAAAACATTTTTTTGTAATTTTTGGAGAAAAATTACAAAAGGATAGAGCTATATAACGTTTAAAGTCGTCGGATAGGGTGCACTTGGCCATACCCCTACCAAAAATTTAAATAAAAAATTGGATTATTTTTTAAGAGAATCTTGTTTTTGTTATTTTTTAAAATTGCAAATATTTCACGCACTATTGCACTGACAAACTACTGAAATTTTCAAAAAAATGTACTGAGCCTTAATGAAGAAACTAATTACGGACAACAAATTTCAATTGAAGGAAAAATCTCGGTCTTCAATTTTATAGTTGTGGGAAGACGCCACAAAAAATTCAAACTTTTACAGTTTTCGAAAATTCAGAGGAGACCGCAATAATCGAACCTATGCCATCTTTATAAGTATATTTTCCTCTATTCTTTCAAGAAATTTAAAGAAAAAATTTGGATCCGTCTTTGAGAAAATTTTGAAAATGTCTGGAGAGCTTCATGTAAATTACCCCAAAATTTTAAAGAATGATTTTCAAAATTGCCAAACTTCAACTAGATCCAGATCGACAGGGGTTTCTTCAATTTGGAAAAGATCGTATGGAGGGTTTAGGCGCTAGTAGTGTTCACAGACGGACGGACAGATATGGATGGACAGACGGACGGACAGAGAGACAGATGGACGGACGGACAGGTAGACGGACGGACGTTTTGAAAAATAAACACTTTTTCGGTATCAGGGGACCCCAAAACGTGTATTTCCGTTGAAATCTCGAAATCGATTTTCCGCTGCATTACATAACTTTCTCTTTACTACGTGTATACGTACTCCTACGTACACTACGAATATATACTCCGTATATACTACGTATACGAGGAAGTAATAAAGTGGCCAAATGAGCCGTATGAATAAACAATTACATACATTTCTTAATGTAATAGGCTTCATGCGACATTAACATTACGAGGATCAAACGGAATTGAAAAATATTATCTCATTTTGTACCATGTTTTTACAAAAATAGATTGAAAGAGCAGGAAGAAAGTGTACTTTGTGGAAATTTAAATTGTAAATAACTTTTTCCATTTCAAGCTATGACAGTCTTCAGCTATTTTCTTGATATTTATTTTGCACAAAACACTGCCAGAAGGAAACATAACGCATGAACCATAGTCACACGAATATAGTGTGATATGCCAAAAGACCCACCATTCAATATAAATTTTTTTTTCGTTTAGTTCATATAATAAGCTCGATAATAATGCTAAATGTGCTCATTAATTCCATGAAAAATCGTTCATTACCACTATTTTTACTGCGTGCATACAATCAAAACTGCAGCGTGCAATTAAAACTCCGCAACAAGCAATAAGAACTAAAAAAAATATATAAAAGTCGTTTAATTATTCGTATCGTATTCAAATGTATAATTAACAAAGACGTGGGCAAGGCATCTCCATTCGGCCATGAAACATGAACAAAAATGTACATCACAGATTACGTACGTCAAAAACATATCATTGATCGAATAAAACAAAATTATACGTGAAAAATTATTACTAATCCTTAGAAAATCATGCTAAACTTTATAATACAATTTAAATTATAAACTGTTACCCTACCCATACTTGTAATCTAGTATCTTAACCTAGCTTTACATTGCACAGATATGTTTACTTTACCGGTTCGAACATAACGGCTCACGAATAGCAGTTATTTTGACAGAACTCCTTTAGTTTTTTACAAAATCAATTCAATCGTTTGTAATTTAAAATATCAATATTCTCCTTTACCTGCCACGTCTTCGTCAACATAAACAAGTATGACCATACGCATGTTGGTTTGACACTGGCTGATTAATGGAACTACACATAATATTAAACATTAATAAATGTGCTACGAGTAAAACATTTGTTCTTAATATGAAAAAATATAAACTCACTTGTATTTACCCGTTCTGAAAAGTACACCAGCAAAACTTCTGAGTCAGAACAGAATCGTCTGTCTCCTTTCCAACATTAACACGTGTTCTATTCTCATACATGCCCTTACTTTTCTTGCGAAGTAATGTTTTCATGGCTTTGTCAGCTTCTTCTAATATTTCATCTGGAATATGTTAAATTACATGTTCAAACGTTTCTTATTTCTTATTTCGAACATTCTTTAATACACCACGGTCCCCGCAGGGGGGATCACGATGGCGTATGTTGTCGTAGTCTCTGGTGGAATGTCATAGGCGACCACTCGAACCCTGAGTCTCGGGGCGCCGCTCACGTCGTTAGCTTGAAGATGCAGGCAGTGAGAAGGCGATGCTGGTGGCCCCCACCAGGTTGCTTCTGTACCGGCGTTACTCATGTCGTGAGCTGGCGGTAAGCATTGGGGGACGGGATGGGGGATTCGTCGTGGCAGTGGCCCGATACTCTGGGCAAAGAGGAGGGAACTTGTTCCCGGCGCATGTGAGTGGCGCATTGTCGAGACTCCGGTACTATCCTGGATAGCTAGGAGCTGTGAACTAGCAGGGCGGCTCCCCCTCAGATATTGTATGAGGAGGTTGCCGCGAAGGTAAACTGGGATCCGGCTGGATCCGGCCGTTAGCCTGCCGGCGTTAACGCGTCGGCAGGGGGTGCGGATTAGAGCCCAGAGAGGCCAAGGTGCCCAAACCGAGGACTTGTCCCCCTAATGAAGAGACGCAGTTGTGGTGTTATAGACCACACGGGGGAGCATGCATGCATGCAATACACCACGGTGATCATAAATACCCACTGTAAGGTCTACTAAAGTATGTCCGGTTCAGAACTACTGGCGTGTGGTGAAATTCTTTTCTAGGGAAGCAATTACTTTTCAAATGGTACCTTTTTAATTATCCACATGGATAAGACAACAAATGGATAATGTAAACACTGAACAGGTAAGCACATGCGGAGCCCACCACACGCGCGCAGTTTCCACACGTGGCATCACGGCTTTCCCTATGAAACCCTGGCTGCAGTCAGCCCAGTGCTTCCAATGAGCCATCAATAGATAGGCGAACTCTAGCACATCTATTGATGACAATAAGAATTACGTGCTCATTTTGTAAAGATAAGATTGAGCGCACCCAATTTAAACTGTTTTACTTGGATTACGAGTAAATTATTCTAAATTACTAGTCAAGTGGTATTCAAATGTAAGATATCCATGGTAATGATAAGGGCAGCAATGCTTCCCTTGCTTCCATGGAATAAACACCCCTAGTCAGAACCAATACTACGTCATCAGATGTCTCAAATGGTAAAGATATGCTTGAATTTCTCAAAATTAAAAATATTCTTAAAAGGAAACAAAAAATTATTAAACTTAATACGTGGATAATTGGACTCGTGGTAAATAAGAAAACAGGCTCCGAGCGTCGCTCGTTTTCTTGAACATACCACTCACGCAATAATACCCCTCTTTATCCACTCGTTTCGTTAATTACTATAATATAATATTCATTATAATGTATTTATGGTAAAGGGATTTCAACGTGGGTAATGTAGATAGGTTGACTTAGTTACGGAATAAATATACAACAGATACGGGAAATATACACTCATAGCTACATGCTTTAAATGCATTCATTTGAACACAATCCTTATAGGTAGAAAGGCAAAGCCCCATGTAAATTGAAAAATTAGAGTACAGGTGGCGTTATGGAACTAGGAATAGAGGGAGATAACATGACGTTACAAACTTGAAGTCACCGATCCCCAAACTGCTGTGCCCAAAATGCTTGTAGGCGTCCTCATGTTGATGTATGTTATCATAGTTTTAATATTTAAAGATGGTGATCAGATTAGGAAGCTTTTCTAACAGTTATTCATATTTACATGAGTGGCTTACTGCTGTACAAATCGTTCATGGAAGGCCTGAATTACGTATCTCATATAAGTAGTTACTTTATATGATTTGGAGAACATAGTAAAATTTCAAGATATTGGTTAATTTTCGTGATTTTTCTCTTCGTTCCAAAGAGGAGAGCACTGTGGATTACTCGTGAGAAAAGACAACTGGCAGTCTCATACAGCAAGTTGGTTCATTTTCAAGAAGAGGATTTTGATAGAACTTCTTTATGATTCGTACATTTGGGGAAACTCGCAGTTTCAACAATTTTAGAGGCTTTTCTAACACACCCCAGTGAAGTAAATTGTGGAGGAATAATTACGCAGGCAAATAAACAAACTAGACGTGATACACAATGGCACAGACTTTCCCGTAGCAAATTTTTATACTTTCCTTGATGTGAACAAGCTTTAAGGTCTTGCTCCATTCTCTGGCCTGCTGCCATCTCTCGAGACCGAAAGTACATTTTCTTAACATTTTCTCAGTTTTTACGAAATATTACTTCAAGAATATTAAAGAAGAGAAAACCTCGTCCAAAATACAAAATTTTCATTAAAAAAATTTTAAAGCCGTTTTTAAGAAAATGGCGATTAAGCATTACTGAAATGCGAAATTTTTGTCATAAACTCTCTGTCATAATGTAATAAGTATTCAATGTAATAATGAGTACTAATCGATGGAAATCTGCATTTTAACAGAGTGAAAGATTAAAAAAAAATACATTTGTGTAATTTTTGAAGAAACCAATGGCATTCAGCAAAATGAACATTACGTCATAACAAAGAGAGCCATTACCACTATCCATTCCAAAAGTGCCAAGAAAAAAATTGAGCCTTTTTGAGAAAATGGTGTTCGAACGTTTCTGAAAATGCGGAATTTTGAGATCATTTTTGCAGAAAACTGTTGAGTTTTTGAGAAACTTTATTAGACATTATTTATAGCACATGTACTCATTAATCTAATAATGAGAATAAATTGCCTCTAATGCAAATATTACTGACGTGAAAGACAAGTCCAAAAAAATGATAATTGTATAATTTTTTTTAAAAAACTCAAAATAATGTGGCACACAGAGCAATGTGGCACAATGTGGCGGGATAGGGTGCGTTTGGTTGTATCCATACCAAAAATATTAAGAAAAAATTTGAAGCCGTTTTCGATAAAATCTTGTTTTTGTTATTTTGTTAAATTGCAAATATTTCACGCTGAATTGCAGGAAAATTCTAAAATTTCAAAAAAGTCTACATGACCTTAATACAAGATACGTACTATTGCTTACGTACTTAATACAAGATATATGTACTATTTATGTACAAATTTCATTTGAAGCAAGAATCTATATCTTCAATTTTATAGTTGTAGGAAGACGCTGAAAAAAAATTAACTTTTACAATTTTCGAAAATGTGAAGTTAACCGTGAAAATCGTACCTATGCCACCATTATAACTGTATTTCACTCTACTCTTACAAGAAATTTAAAGAACAAATTTGAAGCAGTTTTTGAGAAGAAGAAATAAAAGAAGTCATCTTCGTCAACATATCAGCTTTATTAAGATAGCCGGCTTTCGACGGCTTTGCCGTCATCGTCAGTCTCGCTGCTGTCGGCAAAAGTCGAGCGACTGTGCCGACAGCAGCGAGACTGACGATGACGGCAAAGCCGTCGAAAGCCGGCTATCTTAATAAAGCTGATATGTTGACGAAGATGACTTCTTTTATTTCTTCTTATAAGAACGTCAACAACATCCAATCAGAATTCCCACAGTTTTTGAGAAACTTTTGAAAATGTCCGGTGGGCTTTATATAAAGTACCCCTAAATTTTAAAGAATGTTTTTCAAAATCTCAAAGCTTCAACGAAAGACAGACGGACGGTCTCACAGACGGACGGACGAACGTTTTGAAACAAACAACACTTTTTCGGTATGAGGGGACCCCAAAACGTGTATTTCCGCTGAAATCTCGAAATCGATTTTCCACAGCAACTTTCTCTATACTACGTATATTACTCCCGTATGTACTCTATACATGTTTATGTATATGATAACGTAACTAGAGGTGCTACAGAATTGCACAGGCGTTCTCGTAGAAAATTGTTTCTAATTTCCTTCGTGTGGTCTGGCATTTATGACATGCTTCACCCAGCTGCTGTCTACCGTCGCCCAGAACACATTTTTTTTACATTTTCTCAGGTTTTTGCTTTCCTAATAGTTCAACCGAAATAATCCTTCAAGAATATTAAAGAAGAGTAAAACCTCGTCCTAAATAGAAAGTTTCATTGAAACATTTGAAGCCGTTTTTAAGAAAATGACGTTTAAGCGTTACTATAAATGCCAAATTTTAAGCTCCTTTTTCACAGCAATCTATTCAGTTTTCGAAAAACTTTATTCAAAGTCTTTTGAACCACATCAACTCACAAATGTAATAATGTATACAAATTGATGGAAATGTTTTTTTTAATTTATTATTGCACCCGAACAGTGGATAAACCACTTTACAGGTCTGAAATTGAGTACAAACACTAACCAATAATACCATAATAACTGAAAAAGCACCGAGGTACTTGCAAAATAAACAAACTCAACCCAGCTTACTTGTGAGAGGCCCTCTGGGAACCTCATTTATAAGGATCTTATGCACAGGGCAGTGGAGTGAAGGGAGTGGGAAAGGGGGCGGGGAGCGAGCTTAGGATTACGTGTTTATGATGCTTACGGAGGTCTGAATTGATCTTTGGGAAGGCGGGATTTGATTCTGGTTGGACCGTTACTGGATTTTCCTAGCTGGTAGAGTCTGGCACCGGGAACTAAGTTTAGGTTGGAGAAGAATTTTTTTGATAATGATGAAATATGGTGAGTAATGGTATCGATGTTCAATTCTCTATGGAGCTGATTATTGGATACATACCACGGTGCGTTAACCGATGTTCGGAGGATTTTGTTTTGGAAAACTTGAAGCCCTTTTAAGTTTGTTTGTGCAGCACCTCCCCAAACAGGGCAGGCATATGTTAGTGATGGTCTAAGTGCAGTTTTATAAATATGGAGGGTTATATCAGTTTGTAGCGCTGATTTACGGTTAATGAGTGGATATAGGTTGAAGAGAGAGCGTAAGTTTTGTTCAGCCTATGGGTAATGTGGGGTTTCCACGTGAGACGGGTGTCTAGGATTGCTCCTAGGTATTTTATGGGTTTGTTGGATGGGAGCCAGGGAACAGGTGAACTTCCTATTGTGAGTGTAGGAGGGTTGGCTATTCTTTTGAGTGCAAAGATTTTAGCTTCGCATTTTGCTGCGTTTAAGTGCAGGCGCCATTTTGCTGCCCAGTCATAGAAAGTGTTGATGTCTAATTGTAAATTGTTGATTGCTATTGAAAGATCATGGTGTATAGAGAATATCGCGGTGTCATCTGCATATAAAGCTGTGGAACAAGTTGTGGTACATGGTATATCTGCTGTGAACAGATTGAAGAGGGTTGGGGAGAGAGGTAAGCCTTGAGGTACCCCGGCCTGAATTATTTTATGGGCGGAGAGTGAGGAATTTATTCGCACCGAGAAGCTTCTATTTTCGAGAAAGCTGCTAATGATTTTGAAAAGATAATCGGGAGTGCCTTGGTTCCTTAATTTGTAGAGCAGACCTGTGTGCCAGACTTTGTCAAAGGCATTAGCGAAGTGTAAAGACTGCAGCGCAGTACTGCTTATTTTGAAATGCTTGTCCTATGTTTTCTACTATTCTGAGAAGCTGGTGGGTGGTCGAATGAAGAGGGCGGAATCCGAATTGAAAAGGAGGAATAGCTTTCGTAACTTGAAGAAATTTGTTAAGTCTGACTAGGATCAGTTTCTCGAAGATTTTGGACAGTGGGTAAAAGGCTTATGGGTCTATAGCTGGAGGGATGTTTCGGAGATTTTTTAGGTTTTAATATTGGAATTACAATGGATTTTTTCCAGCTTGCCGGGAAATGGCCTAGTCTGAGGCAACTGTTGAAGATGGCAGTTAAGTAAGCAATGGAATGAGGAGGTAAATGTTTTAGAACTATGTTGGGGATACCGTCTATTCCTGGAGAAGATTTGTTTTTGTATTCTTAATTATTTGTTTGCGGAGAGATATAACTAATTGGTGATGGAGCTGTATGGAATGGGATCTTACAAATTCCTCTACCACGTTTTGGAAATTAAAATCAGTAGAAGTATTGGGATAAAAGCATCTTTGAAATGGTTGAAGCATTTCTAATTTGTCTACTTCCGAGTAAGCGATTTCAGAGTTGGCTGATAATGGGGGGATTGCTTGGTTGGGGTGGGAGAAATGACGACAGAGTTTCCACAAAGTATTGGAGTTTTTATCAATATTTTGAAGAAGGTTTTGGAAGTTCTGATAGGGAAACTTACTTAACTCTTCGTGAACTTTCTGCGTCATCTGATTTAACGCGGTTTTTAATTGGGGTAGCCGGAGAGTTTGCCATTGTCGTCTTATATATCGCTTATGTCTAATAAGATTCAGGATGTTGGATGGAAGCGGATTTGATGGGGGGGGTGCCTCTGGTGGTTGTAATTGGGTGTAGCCGTACTTATTGCCGTGCAGATGGTGTTGCCGAAGAAGAAAATAGCTGAATCGACTTGATCTGAGGTTTTTAAGAAAGGTGGTATGGGGGCGGATGTCGAAAGATACTCTTCGAATAAATTCCAATTGATATTCTTATGGATACGTTGATTGGGGTGATTAGATACTACGAGATTAGCATCGCAGGATAGAAGCACCGGGCAGTGATCCGCGTTTGATTCTGCTAGAACTGATTGAAATAACGGTTTTGTAAAATTTTGCAAACTGCAATATATAGGATATCCGGAAGGATGCGGCGATTATACGGATAATGTGAGGGTTCCGGTGGAGCAGAGATAATTAAATTATTATTGATAGCATATCTGAGTAAGAAATTTCCATTCGGGGTGCATGTTCTGCATCCCCATGCGGAATGTTTGGCGTTGAAATCGCCTATGGCTATGGTTGTAGTTGGGTTAGAAAACAGAGTATTAAGGTTTGTTTGTTTCAGGGGGATATTAGGAGGCTTATATACTGCAGTTAATGTAATTGGCGTACCGTGTGACTGATGTAGCGCTATTGATATATTTTCAAGTCCTGGGGTGATAAACGGTGGCAGCGGATCGTGTCGAATCCGTTTTTTAATGAAAATAGCAACTCCTCCTGCTGCAGTTCGAGAAGGTCGGTCGGATCTGTACGTCAAGTAACCCGGAACATTAACCTTATCTTTGGATGTGAGGTGCGTTTCGGTGATGAAAGCAATATCTATATTATAATTATTTAGAAGATATTTTATAAAATTGATTTTGGGGATGATTCCGTTTATATTCCAGTTTAGGAGAGTGAGAGACGAAAATTTATTTTGGGACATATTCTTGGTTATTTTGAGTATTATGGATCTGGGACAAATATGGATGTGAAGCAAGAGCTAAATGAATTTGGTTGTTGATTATGGGAATGAGGGCTTTGATTACCTGGTTTATTATTTCTGAAATTATATCAGGATGTAGAGAGGTGCTATGGTGGGAGGGGGGAAGTGGGTGTGCAGAGTTTGTTGATGGGTATTGTGAATAAGATGGAAAAATATTTTGTTGAGGAGGCGGGGAGGGGGAATGTTTTTGGGGAGCTGAGGAGGAACGTAATGTTGTGGAGGGATTCTAGACTGACGATAGTTGGTATTAGCAAGAAGTGGGGAAATGAGGCGGGGAGGGAAACTGTTAACTGCCTGTGAATAAAGATAGTTAGATGAACTTCTTTTCATGAATGCTACTTGTCGTCTTTGGAAATATTCACATTTGCGTGACGATGCTAGATGAGCTTGATTACAGTTAACGCAAGTGGGATTAAGTTGGGGGTTTAAGTTGCATTTACCCGGTTCATGGGAGTTAGCGCATCTTACACATTTTGAAGTTTTTTTACAGTAATTTTTAGTATGTCCGAAGTCCTGACATCTTTTGCATCTCACAATAAATGCATTGCGGCGTCTGAGTTCTACTGAAACCACGGCACTGAAAAGTCTATATAAATAGTTTTTCAAAGGTTGATCTGTCATTCATTAAAACTGCACATAATGGCATGGGAGATTTATCAAATCTTAACAAGCGGGTTACTTTGACGTTCAGAATGTCAACCTTGCTAAGTTCTTCAGTAATTTCATCTTCATCGTAATCAATCGGCACTCCACGAATAACTGCACTAAAGGTGTTAGCTGAAGGGTCTTTGAACGTGTGATATTGACACTTATTCTGATCTAGAAAGTGAATTGTTTTACTGAAATCTTCTATTGAATTAAGAATAGTTTTAACAGAATTTCCTTTTATTTGAGTGATAAAGTTTTCTATCTCGGAGGTTAATTTACTGATGAGTTCTTTATAGTTTGAAATTTCGTGAATGAATATTGGAGGTGGCTTTTTGATCACCGGTTCTTTTGGGTGAGACTAAATTTGGGGATTTTCCTCGCGGTCGTCGTCAGTCGAGGCCCGAGCGGGGCAAATCTGTTATTTAAAGGTAGATCCATTACGCCGGGGAGAGAATTAGCCTTGCGTTTTGCGCCGGTTACCTGGAGGTTGTCAAGGCTGCGTTTCCTCGGGTCTGACCTTAGTACTTGAATGTTGTTGTTGGCGGTTGAGTTCTGATAGAGTTGATGGTGATACATTGCAGAGACATCTGGGAAGGGATGCCCCCCTAGGGGGGCCTGGATTTGAGCACTATGTAGCACTGTGACCACTTTTGAGCACGAGTAGAAATAACCACTGCACTGCACGAGTTGATAGAGACTGACTGTTCGTCGCGCAGTTGTGCAAGCACCTCTGCGGTCGGCGCAGGAACGACACTGAGTAAAGAAACTTCGCTAGTCGGCGCTAGTTGAGCTGTACGGTGCGGAGCGATCCGCACAGCACGACAGTCGACGAGGGAATGGTGTGATGGAAATGTGAATAAGAATGGCGTGAGAGATATTTAAAATAAATTACATTTGTGTCACTTTTGGGAAAAACAAATAAATACACCAAAATGAACTTCACGTCATATAAACCAATGGAATTAGTACCATTTGAAAAGTTTATGGAAAACATTTGGAGTCATATTTGAGAAAATGGCGTTTGAGCATTTCTGAAAATGTGGAATTTGATCTCGTTTCCACAAAAAAACACTGAGTTTTCGAGAAACTTTATTTGACATTATTTAAAGCACATGTACTCATTAATAAAACAATGTAAAGAAATCGCGTCTAATGTAAGTATTACTGACGTGAGAGACAAGTCAAAAGAGTACATTTTTGTAATTTTTCAAAAAGCAAAAGAATATAGCATTATGTCATCGTATAGGGTTCGTTTGTCACTAACCATACCACAAATTTAAATAAAAAAGTTTAAACTATTTTTGAGAAAAATTGGAAAATGTCCGAGGGTTTGATGTAAAGTATTCCAAAATTTTAAAGAATATTTTTCAAAATTTCAAAGCTTCATTTAGATCCAGATAGACAGGGTTTTTGAATTTGGAGAAAATCGTATGATTGGTTTAGGCGCTAGGACGGACAGACGGACGGACGGACGCACAGACGGACGCACAGACGGACGGATGGACGGACAGACAGACGGGTGTACGGACAGACAGACGGGTGTTTTGGTAGGTTGGTTGGTTGTTAGTGATCCCGGGCGCGTGAACAGCTTAGGTTATTATTCCCGTATGTGTAGTGCGTGTTTTTTCCTCGGGAGATGGGGGTGAACTTCCCCCACCGGATGGCGAGATCCGGCGCCGACCTACCGTCGGCTAGAGGGGTTTCCCCCAAACCAGGACTCGCCCACCAGCGAGGCACCGCCCTAGCCGGGACAATCTCTAAGTTCCCGTACAGTCTCCCGGAATATGTGGTAATGTAGTGCGTGTAAGTGTGTATGTGGAAAACTACCGATCAGAGCAGCCTGCCACTAGAATTCTCCTCCAGACAGCGACTGAATACGACCTAACTGGAAACCTAGTGTCGAAAATCCTGCCGCCGTCAGGACTCGAAACAAGGACCTCCCGGTCAGAGGCTCTGCAGTGACATCAGGTTGATCACAGAGCTACCGCTCCCGGTACGGATGTTTTGCTTCCAATTGATTTTTCGTCATCAACAACCCACATGGATTCTGGCTACACCACGTGGCAGAGGATTTTTTATCTTAATTTAGTGACTAGCTTTATGCACTTTTTCGTCACCAGAATTCGGCAATAATTTTTCTTCCCTGCAAATTCCCCCTTTTTTGCGCAGCATTACATAACATTCTCTATACTACATATACTACTCCGTATACTACATATACTACTTCCGTACGTATACGAGAAAGTATCTAGAGGTGCTACAGAATGGCACAGACTTTCTCGTAGTACAGTTTTCTAATTTCCTTGGTGTGGTCTGACTTTAAGGTTTTGCTCCATATTCTGGCCAGCTGTCATCTATCGTTGCCGAAAGTACATTTTTACACTCCCGTATACGTACGTATATACGTAGTATAGAGAAAGTTATGTAATGCTGCACGAAAAAACTGCGTCCGCCCGTCCGTCCGTCCGTCCGTCCGTCCGTCCGCCCGTCCGTCCGCCCGTCCGTCCGCCCGTCCGTCCGCCCGTCCGTCCGCCCGTCCGTCCGCCCGTCCGTCCGCCCGTCCGTCCGCCCGTCCGTCCGCCCGTCCGTCCGCCCGTCCGTCCGCCCGTCCGTCCGCCCGTCCGTCCGCCCGTCCGTCCGCCCGTCCGTCCGCCCGTCCGTCCGCCCGTCCGTCGCGCCCGTCCGTCCGCCGTCGTCCGCCCGTCCGTCCCCGTCCGTCCGCCGTCCGTCCGCCCGTCCGTCCGCCGTCCGTCCGCCGTCCGTCCGCCCGTCCGTCCGCCCGTCCGTCCGCCCGTCCTTCCGTCTGTGAACACTACTAGCGCCTAAACAAGTATGAGCTCTTCCAAATTGAAGAATCCTATGTAGATCTGGCTCTAGTAGAACTTTGAAATTTTGATAAACATTCTTTAAAATTTGGGGGTATGTTAAATGACGTCCCCAGAACAATATCAAAATATTCTCAGAAATGGCTTCAAATGATTTCTTTAAAATTCTTGTAAGATAAGAGCAAATTACACTTATAAAGGTGGCATAGGTCAGAATTTCGAGGTTAACTCTGAATTTTCGAAAATTGCAAAAGTTTGAATTTTTCCGGCGTCTTCCTACAACTACAAAATTAAAGATTTGGATTTTTCCTTCAAATAAAATTTGTTGTGCACAAATAGATCTTTCAGTTAGAACATGTTGCTTTTTTTGGGAATTTTAGTAGTTTTCGTGCAATAGTGCGTGCAATATTTGCAATTTAAAAAAATAACAGAAACAAAATTTTCTCGAAAACGACTTCAAATTTTTTCATTAAATGTTTGGTAAGAATAGTGCCAAACAATCCCTATACGATGACATAAACACCATATTGCTGTATTCTTTTGTTTTTTCAAAAGTGACAAAACTGATATTCTTTAATCTCTCACGTCTGTAATATTTACATTAAAGGCAATTTCTTCACATTATTATATTTCTGAACACATGTGCTTTAAACAATGTCAAATAAAGTTGTTCGAAAACTCAACAGTTTTCTGTAAAAATTAACTCAAAGTTCCGCATTTTAGAAACACTCAAACGCCATTTTCTCAAAAATGGCCAATTTTTTCTTCAATTGTTCAATGATTAATGGCACTGTTTATTAGCACGTAGAGTTTATTTTGGTGTATCCTTTTGTTTTTTCAAAAATTACACAAATGTATTTTTTCAAATACCTCTCATGCCGTTAATATGGACATTTCCATCGATTTGTATGCATTATTACATTTGTGAGCGGATGTGCTTTACATTACTTCAAATGAAGTTTTTCGAAAACTCAATATATTCCTGTGAAAAAGAGCTCAAGTTTCGCATTTACAGTAATGCTTAATCGCCATTTTCTTAAAAATGACTGCGATGTTTTCGATGCAATTTTCTATATAGGATGAATCTTTACTGTTCTTTAATATTTTTGAAGTATTATTTCGGGTGTACTACTAGGAAAGCAAAAAGTTTAAAAAATATCAAAAAAATGTACTTTAGGCGACGATAGATGGCAGCTGGCCAGAGAATGGAACAAGACTTTAAAGTCAGACCACACCAAGGAAATTAAAAAAACTTAACTCGAGTAAGTCTGTACCATTCTATAGCACCTCTAGTTTTGTTTATTTTCGGGAGTTGTTGTCACACCCAAAGGCTTGATACATGTTTCTCTATGTATTTCGACGCGAATGCGAATCTGAAGCCATTTTTGTGCCGTCATCCTTCAAGTTTTTTTAAATCGCAAAAAAAAAAAAAACACCGTGACCATGTGGATTGTAAATTTGAGAGTGATTTTTTGTGTTTTAGAAAAAACTGGAGGATGGTGGCGCAATTCTAGCTTGCAATTCGGATTTAGCGCGTCGACATACGTATATAGGAAAACGTGTCAAGTTTGTGGGTCTGACAACAACTCCTGAAAACAGAGTATACAATGTCATGATGGCAATTTTTAAAACATGAAGGATGGTGGCGCAATTCTGACTAGATTCGGATTCAACGCGTAGAAATGTGAAATGAAGCTCCTCCATTTTAATTATTATATTCGAAGATTATTAAATTCCATTGAAAGTGGATACTACCTATTTACTATCGTGTTTGACAGATATGTTTCGGGCACACCAATATGGCGCACTGGCTTCACTTACGGAATATAAGTACTCCTACTTACATCAGTAGAGGGGATCACAAGCACAAAATAAATTTAAGACCGCGGAGAACGGATGTCGGGAAATTCTCTTCCACAAATCGAAAGATAAGGCATTGGAATATATTGCCCTCCCCCCTTTCTTCGAAGCGTTTAACAGTTTAGAAAATTAATTTAGGAAATTTCTAAGTTTATGAGGGCGTTTATTAAGAATGTTAGGTTATATAGTGAAGTGAGGTGTCGTGCAGTGTAGAGCAGAGAAATAATGTAGGAAATATTTTAGCGTTATAGTGAAGTGTAGTAAAGTGAAGGACAGTGCAGAGCTAGTGCAGAGCGATCTTAATTGTACAAATGTTCAGTGCGGTTTTAGATTATGTATGTTTTATTTCTTTTTTTATCGCGAAATTTAATGTTTTATGAATTATAATATTTTATATTATTATTATTATTATTACTATTATTATATTATTTGCAAAAAATGTATTACCTTATTTATATAATTAACTGTCACCGGGTTAACACCCAACGGCAGTTTAAATCAATTTATCTTTATCTTATCTTTATCTTTACCTTGGCAAAGTTTGGTAATGCCACCTCCATGTATTCACAGCACCATGGACGGCGTATTCATGACCAAAGTATTGAGCAAAGACGTTGGATTAGAATGAAAGTAAACTCCCTAAGAGTGGTGCTGGTAGGGAATAATTTGAAGGCCGCCTTAGCAGTGGCAATGGCGTACAGTAAAGACTTACTGTAAATGTGCGTACCTCATAGACATCGTTGCGTCCCTGATAGGAACAAATTAGTTGTTCATAATAACGATATGTTATGTTCCTTTCGGTGCGTGTATTATTTCACTGTATGAAAATGTACGTGATATTTTACGGTTAAAATTTGTCCGTCGTATATTGAGTGCACGAACAAATTCATTGTTTCAAATTCAAATTAAGCGTACAAATTTGCACAATTCGACTTCAGAACGGAATATTTCGAGGGGAACATCTATGATATTCTTCAATCAGTAATTAATTGTAAATATTGAAACCCTTTCGCATTAAAACATGCACATCTGTATTATTAAAGAAAAATGGCAGCTGGCATAGAACTCATGTATCTAAATGTTATCCATATACAGCTAATGTTTTGGTTTTTCATTTTATATCAGTTACTCTCACCCAAAAACAAAGGTAATGATGCATACATAATTGCTTACATGACATAATTGCAGAGATAGATTTGAAACATGCGCGCAAACCATCCACTACAAAGGTGACCACGGCCCCTTTCAATTTATCTTGTGTCTTGAAATGACCCTCCACGGAATTTTGGGTGCTCGGTAGTAATTCTTCGACATAAAAACGCCTTAGGTAATTCAGTCGACTCCAGTTATAGAGAACTCGGATATAGTGAACCCTCGGTTAAAGTGAACGTAAGTCAATGGTCCCGTTTCGCTTGCATTACAAATAAGCGTAAGAAAACTCGGTTATAGTGAACCTGATACTCGGCTATAATGAACCTAGGAAATACAACGTTTTGGTAATAATACCCTCCTGGAAAAGAATATATTGCCTCAGTGCCACAAATTCCAACACTAGGCAGCTTGAACACTTGGAAGAAGCATTGAAGGGTGTCAAGACTGCATTGCGATACTTAGACACAGAGGTCAGTGTAGAATCAATTATAGTTAGAACACGAATTCTGGAGAAGAATCTAGAGAAATTACTAATGAAAAAGTACAAAGCAAATAATTGAAAAGAAATTGATTTTTTAAGGACAAATAAAAATATTGAAATTTTCAGTTCGTGCTGTTAATGTGTTTTGGTCTATCTCTATGTTAATAAAATTAATCTTTCTGGAGAAATTCTGTTTAATTTTTACATCATCGTGAACCTCGGATATAGTGAACTAGAAATGTTAGTCCCTAGAAGTTCACTATAAGCGGAGTCAAGTATATAGTCAATTAGGCGATCAACATTCGATGACAGAAGGGAGAAGACTCCGTGGAAGCCTCGGTCATTTTACTTCGCACGGAATCATCAAGAGGGAAGAGCGCGCGAAGATTTCGTATGTAAGCGTTAAAGAATTACATGTATCAAATTAATTGAGAAAGAACTTAACAATCCAAAAGTAAGAATTTAATTTAAATTGCACAAAAGAACCCGTCATTGTTAAAGACGAAGCGAACTAACATAAAAATGAGTTCAAAGTTTAATATGTTTTGTCAGTGATAGCAATGAATAAATGTTATATTATTTTATTTTAAATCAGACTGATAACTTAGTTATGAATTACAATCAATCTAAATAATTTTCATCCAGAACAAATTTCCAGTAATCGTTGATTCGTGTGAACGGCCCGTCAACATACGGCAACGTAAGTAGTATCGACAGATACGACAGAGTATGTGGATACCCATGAATCAGGATATCAAATATAATTGGATGCTAACCGGAATATAGTAACGTTTGCAATAAACGATTATTGTAGTATTGAGTTTGTTTATGAGCAAAGCTAGGTTTTAAAAACAAGGAAGAGAATATATTTTCCTTTTTGAGAATTAGGAATCAAGAAATAGATATTCAATATTTATATTACGCATTTTGCAAGAACTTTAAAAGTAAATAAGTAGCACGAAGAATTCTGAACGACCAATTGATGAAGTATTGAAGGCAGTTTAACGGGACTTGGTCGTAAGTATAAACGAACTACAAGCTGGTTGTTTGCCGACGTTTCGGAAAATTTATTTCCATCCTCAGGGATGAATAATATGAGGAAGGAAAACAATACATATTCACAATAATGCTAACAGAGAACACGAGCCATACACAAACAACAATTCTGGCTGTAGTTAAACATATTTACAATTTTTTGTTCAAAAACGTTACATACGTTTCAACCACAACGTGAAAACATAATTAATATAAGTGCTGCATGCTCCTCCATCTCAGGTACCTCACAGGAAGTGAGGGACACACAATCCTCCTCACCATACCAACATGATGAATCTACTAGTAGAATGTTATGCGGTGAGCCGAGCTTCGGCTTGTTCACTTTTACAATAGTATTCATCCGGGATGGAATAGTTCCTCGCTAAACAAAACCAAACTATTCCTGGGACGTGTCGTTGAAATAAACTCTTAACTGGACAAAAGATGGAATTTTTTAATAAAAGGCACTTTTCGTTCTGTCATATTGTTCGCCGTAGTCCTAAGGTTCATTTTAAACGGATGTACTTAGTCTGCTTATGTACTACTTAACCCGTGTTCATCACATACGTCAGTGTGGTCCAACCTGCGGCCCTCTATTCTTTTGCCCTTCTTACTGGATAAAAAGTATTAATTGAGGGGTTGGCTGGAAGAAGGGCGTAACTCGATTTAAATCGTTTATCCGTAAAATATTTAAAATGTTCTTGAGGTGTCCTATCACCTCTCCGGCTAGTACTGCGCTAACCCCAATAGATGGCGTTTGAGAGTCTTTTGAAATACTAAATTGCGCCCTTTTTCGTAACATCCTTGCCTTCGTTACCTCTACGATCTTGCATCATTTCGTTTCCCGGTGTTTAGAACATCGATATAGGATAGTCGTGAATACAGAAGATGTGAATTTGTCTAATGTATCTGATTTTTCATCGGATGATAGTGACTTTAAGCCAAGGCAACAAAGGCAACAAAATGAAATTCAAAATTATCAGCCCATTTCTCTTCTATCAGTTTTTCAAAATATTAGAGACTTTTTACGTACGAATGGAAACCTTTCTCACTAAACACGACGCGCTTTCAGATTGCCAACATGGATTTAGAAAATCAAAATCAACGGAAACAGCTATATTTTCTTTTCTTAAAGATGTCGCCTCATCATTGGATCAAAACGAGGCACCTATTGGATTATTTTTAGATCTCTCAAAGCTTTTGACGTCATTGATCATGACATTTTACTTTCCAAATTACCTTCATATGGAATTCGTGGTATTGCTCTAGATTGGTTATGTTCGTACCTTAAACAACGATCTCAGAGAGTTGAAATACCTTACTGGAATGATGGAACATTACGTACGCACCTTTCCGACTCCTTGCCCGTTGCATTAGGAGTTCCTCAGGATCGATTTTAGGCCATACTCTGTTCCTACTTTACGTAAACGATATGCCCTCGACGATTCGAAACGGAAGAACAGTTCTCTTTGCGGATGATACGAACATCCTTTGCAATAAAGAAACCGTAAATAGTACAATATCAGATGTTTCAAATTGGTTCCGAAATAACAAATTAATAGTAAACGAAAGAAAACGGTTTTAATGCAGTTTTCCATTTCAAATAAACAATTCTGTGCTCCATTGAAAATGAATAGTGTACCATTGACTGATGTTAAGGCAACAAAATTTTAGGTCTCTCAATTCAGTCAAACCTTAAATGGAACGTCCATTTAAATGAATTGAACACAAAATTAAGTTCATTATGCTACGCGTTCAGAATTCTTGCAAATTCAGTCAGCCTTCATACTGCTCGTTGTGTATACTTCGCGAATGTTCATTCCTGCCTGAGATATGGCATAATATTCTGGAAATACATCTTATAGCTCCCAGACTTTTAGATTACAAAACGAATTGTACGAATAATAACCAAATCCCACCCACGTGATTCATGTAAGCCTCTCTTCATTAATCTAGGAATTCTACCATTACCGTGTCTTTTATTTACGAATCAGTGGTTTTGTAAAAATGACTTGCTCAAGGGCGGAATATATTTTCAGAAAATGCCGAAGTCTATTACTATAAGACTCGACGTAGAAATCATATTCATCAGGTGACAGTATCAACAGCTCATTACAAAAATTCACATACAATACATGTACATTATTTTACAACACTTTGCCAGATGACATTAAACGATTAAATTCAATAGAAAGTTTAAATCCCAAGTGAAATCGTTTCTGCTGCATAACTGTTTCTATACAATTAGAGACTATACTGAGCATCACAAGAAAAGGAACATTAATTTTAACAATGATACATAATGCATTATTTACCATTTGGACTGTATAAATGAGTATAAACAACCTGTAACAACTATTGTACTACAGCTTCCGGGTTAATGACCCCCTATCTCGATCAGGTTTTTCGTCCAGTTTCCCTGATCCATTGAGCAAATGCTGAGATGGCCCCTTGTTTTGCTTCTGGACATAAATGTAACTTCATTTTCTGTGCACGTCTTCTAGAATTCAGTGGGGAAATACAATTATTCAAATTATCGTTCCCATGTTGTCCGGCAGGAAGTAATAAGAGCCAAAATTTATTGCTTATTTATCTTTGAAAATAGATTTTATTACATGGGAGTTTTTTTGTTTTTTTTCTCCCTTTCAAAATTCAAAATTTATTGCTTATTTATCCTTGAAAATAGATTTTATTACATGGGAGTTTTTTTTCTCCCTTTCAAAATTCAAAATTTATTGCTTGTATATCCTTGAAAATAGATTTTACTACATGGGAGTTTTTTGTTTTTTTTTCTCCCTTTCAAAATTCAAAATTCAAAATTTAAGTAGTATATGACTTAGTGTAGGGATCACAGAATTTTGAAAATGTGCACACAATTCACTTTTCCCCATAGCACGTCATACGCAGTTTTTAACTTTTCATCTTCAGATGCTTATTTACGTAGTATTAAAGATAAAAATAAAGGACGAAAAAAAATCTTTTTCGAAAATCAGAAAACACGAATTAAAGAATCTTAATTAATCTGGATGAAAATGCAAATTATTATGTATTTCTGAAATTAATAAATACATGCAGACTTTCATAAAAGAAAACTATTTCAAAATTAGCTTGTTCCATGGAATAAGGGCACAATTCTTCATTTTCAACTTAATGTAAATCCACATATTTGAGCGTTTTAGTGCATTTTGTATGCTTAATCAGTTACTAATATGATTTTTCGTGCGATATGTACTACGTATTTTTTTTATTTTATATGAAAAATACAGCTTGTACACAGTTTTTCTTGAGTATCTCAAAACTGTGTTTTCTGAATTACGCCCTTCCTCCAACCAACCCGATCAATTAAACATTCACGAAAATATGATGCACTCTTCTACCACTTTTTAGTAGCTGGGTAGTATTAGGAAGATTCTTTACAGCTGATACCTCTTCTCGTATTCCAGTTGCCTTTGATATTCCCAATCTTCCCCTTGAAGATCTCGTTCCTTCGTCGCCTTTTCTATCTCCTTTTCCCTTATTTTTCGTGGTCTGCCATGCATTCTGTTTCTTTGAGATAACCATTTTAAAATGTTTTAAGCCATCGACTTCCCGTCATCCTTTGGATATAATACCATCTCATTCTTGTAATATCAATTATATTTATTATATCAATATCAACACACATTTTGATTTTTTATCTCAAAATTGGCTACTTTATCCATTAATGTAAGGTCACAGCAGGGTCGCACTGACTTTGTCCTAAATACTGAACCACATACGAGACTTTCAACCAGCAATTTATACATTAGTATTATTGTCTTTCTTGTTATTTTTTGGCTATACAAAACATTACTCCGAAGAGGGAGTCTGAAGCCTTCGGGATTTATAATCTGCCTAGTGCAGTGTCATTCAGCAAGTTGCTGCAACTTCTACTAAGCTACTACTGCTAGTAATAATAATGATAATAAAATGAAAAAATAATAATACTCAACAGTTTTGTGACTACTATCTCTTGAGAGATCTATGTTTTACTTCTTCCGCGCATTCACCTTCCTTTGATATACAAGTACCTACACCGATATTCTTATAAGCTGTTTAAATTTTAATGCAACTGTTCCCAATTATTAGTTTTTCCCTGGAGATCCAGCAACAACATAATCTGTTTTCGATGGATTTGTACTTAAACCGCACGATGTATATTCTTCATTTAATTTTATCAACATAGACTGTATATCTGGTTCATCCTCGGCAAGAATCACCTGGTCATCTGCGAAGTGAAGGGTAAAAAAATTATCAATATTAAATTCTATCTTCATATTTACGTCTCCAATTTCAATATTACGTTCAAGAGCAGTATTAAAAAATATTCTGAAGAGAGTAGAAGTCATCCGGCATCATTGTTTCAGACCTTGAGATTTTTTAAATGGATTCATTACCTTTCTTCAAATGTTGATACAGCTTGTCATATTATTGTACAGGTTTTGAATTGCTGCTATTAATTGTATATTTATGTTTTGATATCTGAGAACTTATACATAATTTATCGAATGGAAAGTCGTTGACTTTCGTGAGATCTATAAAGACCATATGTGTCTCGAGATTTTGTACTAGCCTTTTATCTATTATTTAGCGAAGGTAAAATATTTTATCATTACAAATCTTCCTGCCCGAAAACCATTTTGTTCTTCAACCTCCTTGATTGAGTTTCCCAATCAGGTCTTTATAATTTCCCATATATTCTAGAATCAGAATGTGTCTTACTAATTGGTCTACAATTTGTACATTAAGATCTCTTTTTTTTAATATTTGTAATATATGTTCTCTTCAAACTCCACCTCTTATCGTATAATTGAATTTAAAAGCTAATTGTCTGAATAATATATCTGAGGCTACTTTTTATTAATTCTATTGTTATAAAGAAAAGACTCTCTTCCCCTAAGATCGAAGGAGAAACAGATGGAAAGCACAGACGAGTAGGGAAGTAAGAATATAAAGTACGAGGAAAGAGAAGAATATAAAATGAATGACTCCCTAGCCCTCGAAACGTAGTAGCGTCGGGGTCAAAAACACAAGAGATCTAGAGTAATCAAATAGGATAGTAGACAGCAGTGTGGCACAAGTAAGTGAAAGCAATGCCACACACTTTTATCCGGGTTTGGGACGGGCAATGACTGTCGACGCCACGCTGCTCGACCCACCTACCATCGCACGTACGAGCACACCATAGATTCCGACAAGCATAGGCGGAATTACTGATTTTATGTTTAATAATAATGATGATAATAATAATAATAATAATAATAATAATAATAATAATAATAATAATAATATATTTGTACAAAATAGGTCCTGTAAAATAGTCGTTACGATGTGAAGTAAGAACCTGTCTGGAACATGCACAGTGAAGAGTGGTGGCTAAGTGCTGGAAATAGCCAGCAACAGTTTTTCGGGTGGAGGCATGAAATTTTTGCTTTTCTCAGTCGGGCATCAGTACCAGAACAACTGTAAGCAATCCAGTTTTTTTCAAAAATATATCCCAGATTTATGAACGCTTTGAGGGTTTCGACAAAAAACTTGTTGTAATAGAAATTGCACGGAAGGATTGCAAATAATACATTCCCATCTCAAATAATCCATCATTTGCAACAAGAAGAAGAAAACACAAAGTTCAGTATGTTTCATGAAAAAATAATTGATATTAAGAAAGAGTTACAGGGCAGATTCCAGGAATTGGATTCTCTAAATCCAAAATTTCAACAATCCAGTGGAAAGTGAAGTGAATGAGGTGCTCTAAAACGTTCAAATGAAATTTTGTGATCTTCAAGTGAACCTATTTTACCAGATTATAGTATATAATGTCCCTGAAACTTCCTGGAAACTGATTTCTGAAACGTTTTCACAAACTGCTAAAATTCTCGCTGAAATGTTACCGCTGTTTGCCAGTAGTTACATGTGTGTGGAAGTGCTTTTTCCTGATCTCAAACAAATTAAATCAAAAAAGATAAATCGCATTGCAAGTGGTTCACTGGGACCGGCCCTAAAACTTTGCTTTACTGGACTTACAATGGGCATTGATAAACTTGTACCAGAAAAGCTAACCATCACTTTCATTTCTCGATTGTAAAATAGAGTGATACATTAATCCAATTCGTATCTAACTCTTAATTCGTATGCTTTCTTTAATGTACTTTCCTATACTGAATTTTGACTCGCCCTCGTGTGACAAAAGGTTGGATCACACTGACTATGTTTTTGATGGTATTTCCTTGTTTTTTCTATTCTCATCTTGCCAACGAAAAGGGATTTTTCACGGATACTCGAGGTAATTCCTGTTTTTGTAAAATCAAGGTTATTGTAAAAAAAAACAACAAATATTTCTCCGACGAGATAATTAATCACTTCAGAACAAATTCATTCATAACTAGCTGGCAGATTCTTAGGTAAAACAACTAGAGATCAACAGAATGGCACAGACTTTCTCGTAGTAAAGTTTTGTAGTTTCCTTGGTGTGGACTGATACTGTACAGTCTTGGCTTTCCTTCTTGCCTGCTGCCATCTATCGCCACCCAAAGTACATTTTTTTAAAATTTTCTCAACATTTCGGTTTCCAAATAGTTTTGAGAATATTAAAGAAGGATCAAATCTTGTCATAAATAGCTATTATCATTGAAAAACTTGGAGCCATCTTTAAGAAAATGGCGTTAAG
The DNA here is from genome assembly GCA_964035755.1 of Teleogryllus oceanicus. NCBI lineage: Eukaryota > Metazoa > Arthropoda > Insecta > Orthoptera > Gryllidae > Teleogryllus > Teleogryllus oceanicus. The sequence goes on from CAXIVR010000006.1 coordinate 121,486,338, forward strand.
CGTTACTGTAAACGCGAAATTTGAAGCTCTTTTTCACAGCAATCTATTAAGTTTTGAAAAACTTCATTTGAAGAACTTCCACTAACAAATTCAATAATGTATACAAATTGGTGAAAAGTGTATATTAACGACGCCAGGGATATTTAAAAGAAATTACATTTGTATAATTTTTGAAAAACCAAAAGACTACACGAAAATAAACATTACGGCACATTAAACAGTGCAATTAGCACTATCCATTGGAAACATTTGAAGAAAAAAATTGGAGTCATTTTTGGGGAAAAGGCGGTTTAGCGTTTCTGAAAATGAGGAATTTTGAGCTTATTTTAGCAAAAAACTGTTGAGTTTTCGAGAAACTTTACCTGACATTATTTAAAGCATCTATACTCATAAATACAATAACATGAAAAATCGCCTGTAATGTAAATATTACCGACGTGAGAGACAAGTCAAAGAATTACATTTTTGTAATTTTTGGAAATACAAAAGAATAGAGCTATATGCCGTTTATGTCATCGTACAGGGTTTGTTTGGTACTAACCCTACGAAAAAGTTAAAGAAAATTTGGAACCTTTTTGAGAAAATTTTGTTTTTGTAATTTTTTAAAATTGCAAATACTGCACGCACTATTGCACGAAAACTACTAAAATTTTCAAACCAACCTACATGACCTTAAAGAAAGAACTATTTATGGGCAACAAATTTTATTTGAAGGAAAAATCTCTTGTGTTCAATTTTGTAGTTGTAATAAGACGCCGAAAAAAATTCAAACTCGTGCAATTTTCGAAAATTTAGAGTTAAGCGTGAAAATCGGACCTACACCACCTTTATAAGTGTATTATATTCTATTCTTACAATAAATTTAAAGAAAAAATTGGAAGCCGATTTTGAGAAAATTTTGAAAATGTCCGGGGGGCTTCATGTAAAGTACCCCCAAATTTTAAGGAATATTTTTCAAAATTTCAAAGCTTCAACTAGAGCCAGATGGACAGAGGGTTTCTTCAATTTGAAAAAGATCGTACGTGTTGTTTAGGCGCTAGTTGTGCTCACAGACGGACGGACGTTTTGGAAAAAAAACAAAAACTTTTGCGGTACCAGGGGACCCCAAAACATGTATTTCCTTCGAAATCTCGAAATCGATTTCCCGCAGCATTACATACCTTTCTCTACACTACGTATATTTCTTCGTATATACGTATGTATACGAAAAAATAATAATTTTTTTGTTGATAGACATATTTATTTAACTCCAAAAATCAGTTAAAAACTGTGTGTGATGTATGGAGAAAAACTTTCACTGTGCACGTTTTCTTGAGCTTTGGATTCACGATCCTAGTTCTTACCCTATATTAAGTTGAATTATGAACACAGATAGGAAACAATTGCTTTTATCAAAATGTGATAACAAGTAATATTCGCTTCCCTGTAAAAAAGACTGCAAACGGTAAGAGCTTCAGATTTTCGTTTTTTTTTTCTGTAATCGTGCCCCCGCATGAAGGAATTTACTTACTACTGCAAGAACTTTATTTCTAAACATCATAACGTATCACCCGGTTGTCATGTCCGCTCCGGAAAATGCTAAAGTATTTTAAGGAAAGTTATAGCAGAGGCAAACGCAATGAAACATTATCAGGATATGATCAGGAACAGTATTATTGATTAAAAAACCAATGCTGCCCTACGCACATGAAAATTTACAGGTATTAAAAGAAACTTGATTCAGTGGTGAGGTGTAGTTGACATTTACATAATTGGAATGATTGAAGCTTGTCATTGTCAACAATAGTATTTACTTCAAAAATAGTAGCCTTTGATGGCTTAGCCATCATCATCAGTTTTCTGCTGTCCGGGAGCCACAAAACAGGACTGCGTGAAATAAATACTATTGTTGACAATGACAACGCCTTCAATCATTCCAATTAAAAGAAACACCTTTTAAAAAAAGCCAACAGAAATTAAATTCAAAATAATGGGCCAATTTCTCTTTTATTAGTTTTCATAAAAAGATTAGAGAGACTTTTCTAAAAAAGGGAAGCGTTTTCAAACTCCCAACATGGATTTAGAAAATCAAAATCTAAAAAAGCAGTCATTTTTCCTTTCTTGGACATGTTGCTTCATCAATGGATCAAAATGAAGCACCAGTTGGGATATTTTTCAATGACATCATTGTGAATAACGTTTTTTCTTTAAAAACCACCTTCATAAGTAATTCGTGTTATTGCCCAACTTTGGATACCCTCGTACCTTAAACACCGATCGCAAAGACTAGAAATTCGTACTGGTACGAAAGAACATTTTAAACTTATCTTTCCATTTCTTTGCCAACTGAGCGTGGGGTCCCGTACGTTTTCATCTTAGGCTCCATCGTTTTAGTTTGCATCCTAGCGGATGTGGTGCGAAATCTAATTATTTAGAAACTAATACATCAACTAAAATTCGACTATTCAAAACTGCGTTCCATAAAAAGAGAAATATTTTCCCAAAAAAAGAACCGAATTTGTAGAATTTCGAATTACCAATTTCGAAGATTTGCAAAAATTACGCGAAACTATTCATATTCTCAAAAATTGTACATGAACGTATATCGTATGTATATTATGACGTAAAATATAATTTGGAGAAGAGATTTCATTACTCAAAAACTGTCGATCAATATTGAAGTTTTACAATGTTGATTTTTCATTATTTTTTATACAGAGATATCACCGAAAATGGGCCCTGCGCCATTTCTTAAGGTACTGTAGTGTATTCTAGGAAACATTGGAACCGTTTTTGAGGGTATTGTTTTTTAAATTGCCTTTTCAATGAAAAATAATGCGAAAAACATTTGCGTTTTTCAAAAAATTGTACATAACTTTACATAAATTAATTTTATTACAATTTTCGAAAATACAGAGTTCACTGAAAATGAGACTTGGTGCCGTTTTTAAAACCGTACTTTGTTCTATTCAAAAAAATTGAAGCCGTTTTTGAGAAATTGCCAACATTTCACGCAAAATTATGCAGAACCAACTCGTATTTACGAGAAAGTAAAAAATCTCTATCTTCAATATTTTAGATGTATGAAGACGCTGAACAATTTTGAACCTTTTGTTGACTGTCATTTTTGCAATTTTCGAAAATTCAGATTTCAACGAACATACGAAGGCTCCAAACATTCGACATTCGCCGAGTAGCGAGCTACTTGCTCGCTCAATTCCGAGCAGCTGATGTGTTTGGCAAATGTTTGCTTCTTTGATGTGTCCAAAAGACCGACATGCCGTGGGTAGGGCAAGCAACGAATGTTCGTCACTCGGCAAATAGCAAGCAACCCTTCCACACACTCTGGATTCGGCGAGCAGTCACTCCCATCTCGCGAATACCGAATGTGTGGAAAAAGATGAATCAGTAACTTTCAACATTATACAAGGTCATATAATTTTGTAAACATAAATTTGTCGTTGTGGCTATGTAAAACATAATATTAACACATTAGTATGAATGCACATTGGTGTCGTCGTGTGACTTGCAAACAGTTCCTAATCGTCGCCCGAGATACAATATTCATCACATTAAAGTTGCAATGAACGCTTTTTCACACATGTACAATGTACATGTGCTTTTAAAAATGTTATTTTCTATTCCCTATATCAGCGCTTTAACTACGATCCTTAACCCAATGAATCGTTTTAAACAGATTTCATCTAATGCGTTACCTGACTCAATATTGGCATTGTTAAAGTCACACAAAATAGGGAAATACGAAGATAATACTCCTACTATGATTCTAAAAGAGCGTCGTTACTGTCGTAAACTGCAAAGGAGTGTCGCAAGCAAACGACTGTTTCTTTGACGCAGATCGTCGGAAGGTGATGCAACCGCGACGATAGGTAAGAGGGGAAGGCACGTAGAGGACGGAAAATACGCCGCCCATCCTCACCACTTCCTGGAGGCCGACCCGCTTTCGCTTCGACAGACAAACCAACGCCGAGCAGCGTCCTGCGAAAAGGGATTTTTCAGAACTGAAAACCACGATGAGTTAGTTTACAGGATGCGCATTTTCCGTCACAAGGCGACACTACAGAAATACAGTCGTGCGACTGCCCTTCCCCCCAGTGCGCTTCGAACTCTTCCTGCAGTGACCCAGTTGCTCGTAGAGAGCGCTCCATCGACGCAGGATGGGGAAACGCGAATTGACAGGTGAGTGGCACATTAGCTAATTGTTAGTTTTCTAATGGTCTAAGGGCTACATTTATACTGTTCCATAAAGAACCTACCATCAAGAGTAGAGAATATTGTATGGCGTGCTTGAATTTGCGTAGTGTTGGTAATAATTTTATCAACGCGTTTCACAGTTAAAATGTTGAATGCTCAGAAAAATAAATTTGGATCTACTGGAAACCAAAGGGCTAACGACTTGTATTATTTGAAATTGTGTTCCTACAGCTCTATATAGGTAGACTACTTCCTCTAACACATAGAGTAGTCACAATCCAAATTTTGGGTTCTTGAAACAGAAAATTCGATTGGCGGCAAAACATCATTTTGGGGGCGGGGGGTACTTTACAAGAAAATTCAATATTATTTTAACTTTTTCAAAAAATCTCCAAATCTTTTCATTAAACTTTGTCCTCGGAAAGCGTAAACGAAATACTTAAAAAGTTAGCTTACAAGTGGCGCAAGATTCATTTTCGTTGAAATCTCTAAACTTTCAAAAATTGCAAAACTTCAAAATTTTTCGGCATTTTACTACAACTACATTATTAAAGATAGAGACCTTTTGCATTATGAACTCTGCTCAAAGAATATAAACATAATTCAAATCTCCGTTGATAGAGCAAATGTGGTAAATATATTTTCATATGCAGCTAATATTCTCCGTCCCGCGCCGCTTCAGTTGGCGTCTGTACATCCCTTTTGGATTTAGAGGGGAAGTAAGAGGGAGCAAGGGGAAGTTCCTCGTGCTCGCAGGAGCGCTCGTCTTCCCAGGCGGACAGTGGCCCGTGCGGGCGCGGTTTGACATGCTCGCCTAATGACCATTTTACACGGTCATTTTTTCATCATTTTCCTGTACAGAAAATGGATGGAAACGGGACGTTCATTTCTACGCGCAATTGTTTCGGTATCGAAACTGGATGAACGAGAACGAACATTTCACACGGGCATTTAGTTTTGTGCACGCAATCGGGATGAAAATATTTTCTCTGGACGCCGCAAAAAGCGCCGAAGATCAAACAACTGAACATCGCATTTGTGGTTACTAATTAAGTTAGGTGATATTAGGGCAGGGCACGGTACGAGACGACATTAGAACACAGAACGTCTTATTTCTCACCACACTAATCACTTCACATTACAACGCTCTCAAAATTGTACAAAAGGAACACACGCACAGCAAACCAGAGAAAGTTCCAGGAGCACGGTAGTCAAACTCGATGAAATCTATACCTAAAAATGAAGCATGCATCATTTTTCGAACAAATTACATGTTTGGTCCGTCAGCATTTTTCATACAAATTACATGTTTAGTCTATCACTTTTCTGAACGGTCGAGAATTGAAAAAATGACCGTGTAAAACGGGTCTTAGAAACTTCCCACCAGCAGCAGTCAATTCCTATTTCTAATATATCTGTTGTTTTTTGTTACATCGTTTACCCAATCTAGCCACATACTTTTGTTCAACATTCACTTCACTCGGTTAAGTCCAAAGTTTGCTTTCAGGCTATTCTTATTTCGGACTTTGTCCATTCATTTTGATTAATGTGAACATTAACCGATTAATTCGCGATTTAGCCCGGTTCGGACATTACTTCAAATGCTCATGGCGCACAGAATTTTTGGACTCAGACACATATTCGAGAGGAGTTGAGCAAACTTCATAAAACTATTTCTGATAATTTATTAGATGGGCGAATTTCTTACTTTTCATTTTAAAGCAGTATATATGTCAGAGAAGGATGGAACTTGATGCCAAGTTTTTCTTTTCCCTCGCACAGGGATGGCTGTGTGCTTCGCCTTGTTGGTTTCCCTGACTGGAGCAGCAGGGCTGCTGTTGGATGACACCGAGTCAGCAGGCAAGCAGGCATCTCCGCTCCAGCCCAGCCCCCTCAGACGCTACAAAGGCCCGCCAGAATGCAACCCCATCCGTGCACAGGCACTGCCCGACTACTGCAAACAGTTAACCGCCCAATCCTTCAGTCCCTCCGGAAGATCAAGGAGAAACCCCGAAAAGCGTCTGAAGTTTCCGAGTCGCAAGCCTGCGATTTCACCCAGTCCCCGACCCTGCCGTCCAGGCCGCGCCGCCCCCGTGCCCTCCGACGCAGAGGAGGAGACGGTGGTGGAAGACGATGACGTGTACGTGCCGTTCGCGGGCCAGCGACTGGACACCTTCGACTGGCGGCTGGTGCGTGCCCTGGACGCCGTGGCGCGCACCAACGCCGTGGTGTCGCCCGTGGGCGTGAAGATGGTGCTGGGGCTGCTACACGAAGCCGCGTCGCGCGCCTCCGCCACCGAGCTGCGCCAGGCGCTCGGCCTGCCCGCCGCCCGCCCCAGCGCCCGTGGCACCTTCCGGCGCATCCTGCACTCCCTGCAGGTCAGCTTACGTCGTTTTTGTTTTTCGCCCTTTCGAAGGTACTTCGTAACCTTGCGCCGGAGAACGGCGAATTTTCGGCGGCAAAACTCTTATTGCTGGGCTCTGGTAACGAAAAAGTGGACAAATTCAACTACTAAATATAGAAAAAATCCTCTACCTCATGGGGTAGCCAGAATCCATGCTTTGTAGGCCCTTGATACCGAAAAATCGAAGACGGCAAAACGTGTCGTCTGTCTGTGGTCCACGCTAGCGCTTAAAACATTCAGCCCATGTTCTTCAAAATCGATATTCCCCGATCGATTTGAATGAACTCGAGGCTTTGAGAGATTCAAACGCATATTTTGATTTTTGAGGATACTTTACATGGAACTCCAAAAATATTTTCAAAATTTTCTCAAAAATGGCGCCAAATTTAGCCCTCGGATACCGTAAAGAACGCTTAAGAGAATTGTGCAGGTATTTATTTATTTAGTCAAAAACAGAAAAAAAAACTGTTTGTGACTAATGGGGAGAAATTCATCTGAGCACGCTTTCTTGAGTTTCAGAATCCCTTCCCAACAATTAAACTATTAATAGTTGAAAGATGAAAAACATAGTAACAAAATAATAATAATAATAATAATAATAATAATAATAATAATAATAATAATAATAATAATAATAATAAATTTTAAAAAGCGAGAGATTAACATTTCAAAAACTGGATATTTTCATTTCCAAGTTACAGAAAACTTTTTTTCAAACATATCTTCAGTAGGTACTTCAACATTATTACAAAAGACTTCAGAAATACTTAGGCAGAGTGAGATCCATGGGAAGCCATTGGGCCATGCCCCTCTCCCAAGATCAACATTATTTGATGTTGTAATTTTACTCAATTTATTTTAAATAATAACCAAATATTTAGATCTCATCACATATAAAATAGAAATACCATTATGAATATACTCATATTCTATGTTTTATTTCAAATCAATAATTAAACAACATTTTAAAAAATATTTAATAAGGGGGTCCAAACTTCCATCCTCCACTTTTTTCCACAAATTAGTATTTTAATTTTAAAGTCTACCTAAACACATTTAAATTTTGCATCAATAAAAAAATTGACATTCATAATGAATTTTTTAAATTACAAATTCTTATTGTTGCCTTTTCAAATCAGTTGCAACTTCAACTCTGTGCAAAATATTTGATATTCCAGTAAAGATTTGATTTTTGCAATAAGTCGAGTTTTAGAATAGATGAAGTGAATTGATTTATCAGTTTACTAAGATTTTTTTAAAATAAAATTGAAAACTCTAGAACTATGTGATGTTTAAATTTTATTCAGTCAAATGAAAGCAAGAAGTCTCCTGCCTTACCTACTAGTTATAACTAAAACTACCCCCTAGATAAAAAGAAGAAAGGCTTCCCTAAAGATATGTGCAACCAATAATTGAATGAGAGAAAACAGATGTGGTAAAGAAATATCAGAGTAATAAACAACAGATTTTTTTCACAAATTGTAGTGGCAGCTCGTGAAGTAATGTTCACAGTAGGCAAAATAATTCTGAGACATCTACAAGTCTCCTCATACTTTGTCTATTTTTATTTTTTTATCCACTTTTCTATAATGAGCTGTGTTGCGAGTTTGTGTTGCTCTGGCAATAATTCAGAAATCAGATTCAATTTTTTCTCAGGCGTTTAAAATACACTGAAATACATACCGAGATCTTTTTTGACACTTCATGTAAAGCTTTTGGTAAATTCTTCATGTCAAAATACACATGTCTATTCCAAGTACTCTCCTTAATAAAGACATGGTCAACAATAAAGATCAGCTTTAATTTCACTACCCTTTAGCCGTTTTTGTGAATCATACCACGAAGAATTGAATTTTCTTGCAATTTTCTAGGCAGAACGATGCACAACTGCACTCAATTTAGGAGTAGGTCAACCATTGTCTAAAACTGGACTCTTATCTATGTTGTGAGAAAACTGTGTACGTAGTAGTTCATTCACGGTATGTCATAATATTAACGTAAATTCAGATTTAAACAGAAAAATTCAAGTAACACTAATAATCTGTAGAACAGTAATTTAAAAGGAAAAAAATAAATACTTCCTAAATAATATTAACTTTTTCCACTTATTGACTTGTCAACAAAACAATAAGCCAAGCACCACATGTCTGAATATGAGTAGAAATCAAGTCTTCTGTGCAGGCAGGCAGCAAGAGAATTCACTGGCCTAGGCACAATGCGTCAAGTAATGGATACAGGATGCTACTGTTCAACGCTCACTGCAGGGCCTTTTCTCAGAACACAGGACAAAGTGAGGCAGTGCCTGGGCTTACCTACCCTGAGAGGTGCAAGCGGGGGCAGGTCTCAGTGAGAAGAGATGAGGCACATTCCATGGACTGTGACAAAACGCTTGAAATGGAAATAAGGCCCATGCCATAATAATGAAATGTTCCTTATACCTTTCCAGATGAATAATACTTACACCATGTTAAAATTAGGAGCCATTTCATTCCTTTTTTTTATGAAATGTAATAAACTGGTACATTTTCATCAGTGTAGGCAGTGCCTACCTTGCCTACCCCAAGGAACCGCCACTGACCAATCGTCAGCAAAATATCATATTCGTAGACATTCAAAACATCAAGTCTTTTCTATATTCTCAAAATAAAGGACAGTAACAATTAATTAATGTATCAAGAAGCCAATATATACTTACCTGTTTGACAAGTTGTGTATGAAAATAAATAATTTTTTCTGGTGCCAAATCAGTTAGCACTGAGTTCATTGAACAAACTACATATGCCACTACAGTAAATCAGCCTTGCTGTTGAATTTGTACTATTCAAACAGAAAATTATATGGGCTCCTGATACTTCTATTGTTAGTTCGGTTAAAGGAATTTCATACTTTATAAATGGGAACAACCTATTTTTCCTTATGTAGACATATAGCAACTTCTATTAGAAACATATACAATATTACCTTCCATTACGAATTGAAGATCAATGATGCGCAGGAAAATATAACAATTTTGAAACACACTACATATTACAAGTACAAAATTGTTTACTGATTACGTATTCAACTGATCAGATTTAAATTTCTTATTCCTCTGAGAAGAGCTACTGAAATGTATTCACTAATGTCATAAACTAATAATCTCAAGCAATAAACACACTATCATGTTCTCCCTCTTTTTTGTAGGAAAAACAAGATGGTTACATCATGAAAGTTGGAAATAGAGTCTTCCTAGACAAGGCATTTGAACCTCGTTCAAGTATTGATAAAATTTACCAATCATATTATAGTGCTAAAATTGAACGTACTGACTTTGGGAATCCAGCAATAGTGAAGCCTTCAATCAATAAATGGGTCTCTAATTTTACAAATGGATTAATAAATCAACTAATAACAAATGGTAATTTAAAAGTGAATTGTCAAATATTGAAGTGACTAAATTGCTTCTCTGCTCTTCTGATCTATTATTTTCATGTTTTCAGATCGGCAGGTAGAAAATCTTGTTTCCATGTTGTTAAATGTAATTTACTTCAAAGGAGAATGGCTCTTTCCTTTTGAAAAGCAGAAAACATCAAAAGGACCTTTTTATGTAGACTCAGAAAATACAGTAACAGTAGATTATATGTACATTACAAGAGATTTGTATTATACTGAATCCAAAAAGCTTGATGCAAAGTTTTTGAGATTGCCATACAAGGTAAGCATAACATTGCACATAATAATGTGCAAAAGAATGACAATTACTCAATCTGATTTAAATGTTTAAAGTAATTACAACGATTGAGATAAACGTTCAGTATACAGGCTTTAACCTGCAACACATAGCAACACTTAGTTTGCACAGATACCATATTTAAATATGTTGTATACTTCATAAATTAAGAAGTAGTACCTACATGCTATAGAGCTTTTTAGATAGCGAGGTGGCCAGATAGGCACAGTCTCATTCCAAATAAGCTAAGTATCTTCTTGATTTTCTCTTAAAAGAATATCACTGCATCTGCTAAATGATTATCTATGTCATTTTATATAGAAAAATGTATTGACCCAAAACTCAAAATTATAAGAATCATTTTAAAAAATCAAAGTAAATTCTGAAAATATACTTTGAGAATAAAATTTTAGAACAATAATAATTTCTGGTTACAAGCTGAATTGGGGCTGTTATAATGTTAATAAGATGGAACCAAACAGGTTACTTCAGTTATCCTCTTCTAAACATAGGTTTACTCACAAAATGTGAATAAGTGTAGAATGAGACAGACAGTGTAGTTCTGACGCTTGGGCTTTAGGGTCCCAATCCTTGTAAAGGAAGAACTGCTAGCTATTCTACTTTTTACAAATAATTCACAATTTCTCTTGTATTTTCATTATTGTAAGTAAAATAGATTAAAATTAGTAATTTAAGTACAAGTAAATGAATATTATGTATATTGTATAGTTAAATTGTCTCCATACCAAAACATTTACAAACGGAAATAATTAACAGATTATAGATTTTCCACCAGATTTCTTTGTTACTTGTGTTGACTACCTGCAATTTTTTGCTATGTTGATGTAGACAAAAGGATGAATTATTCAAATAACTCTATATCTATATCAAGATATTTAAAATATTTTCACAAAAATTAGATGTAATTCTTCTGTTTTCAGGGAAATAAATATTCCATGTTTTTTATACTTCCAAATAAAAAACATAATCTCAACGAAACAATTCAACTTATAACTCCTGAATTAGTGAGAGAGCAACTATATTCACTCAATAAAACAGAAATTAAGGTTAAACTACCTAAATTTGTATTCCAGTACACAGTACATCTGAAGGAACTTTTACAAAAGGTATTTCATGTTTTACAGTACCTACTACACAATTCTTATTGATAATCAATTTACACCAATGTTATCATTGCCTTTCATTGCAGGTGGGGATTTCCAGAATATTCATACAGAGTGATGAAATTAATATGACTAAAAATAAGACAAATATGAGGATTTCAAAAGTGATCCAAAAAGTTGGGCTTGAAGTTAATGAAGAAGGAACACAAGCTACTAGTGTAACAGGTATGCTTTGAACTACAAATTAAGGAAGGACAAAATTGTGTTTCAGCAAAGAAAATTAAGAAAATTGTAATTCTAACACATTATTTTGTCTTAAAATTATATTTAATATCTTAAGTTCACAGCAAGTTTATAGCAATTTTAAAACATTCAAATTATGCTTCATTGCAAATCTGGGCTTACTAGATGGCCATTTTTAATTTGATGGAGGAAAGATATTCGACATTACACTAATGAATTAGAAAAGTTACAAATTATGAAGTAAGTTTTAGAAAAAATGCATGCTCCAGTCAGCAATTAAATTACAATTAAAAACAGTCTCAAATAAAAACAAAATTTGGGGTAGGCTGAGATAAGCAAAAGAAGATACTATTGTGAATTAGGCAAATGGTGACAAATAACTAAAATCAAGTTCAAAAATGAGCAGTACACTTATATTTTAAACATCACTGACCCTGTTGTTTGTACGTAACTTAAAATTCCTCATGTGGATTAACAATTTTCATTTTATGCAAGGGAAGGCTCTAGAATATAGTTAGGGTGTTTTTTCCATTCCTCACCCCTTTTTGGCTAAGGGCATAAATCAAAACCTAATGACTAATAAGAAAAACTATGAAACTACAATATCAGATGGGAATGCCACATTACATTCATAGAAATGTAGGTAAAAGTAACAATAATCTTCATATTGTTACCGTCTGTGAAATATTTAAGTTTCTCATAACAGGAGGTTTTAAATTTCAAAGGAGTTTTATTCAAGAATATTGTATTCAAATACAAAATATGCTTGCAAAATAAGTACAGAAATAAAAGAGCACAATGAAATGTCAGAAATATATTTTATAAATGCTTCTTGTACCTAAAACATTGCTCTACAAATTACATTGAATTTAAAACAATTCACACTTTAACAGAAAACCTATACAATTGGCTATGAAAATTTTAAAACAGTTTTGAATTAATTGATTGTCAGAGTGAACAGTTAGAAAATGATGTTGGTAAAAATACAGCAAAGAATAAGTAATCAAACTATTTCCTTTTGTGTGATTACAAAACTCACATTCATTTGTTTCCACTACTTGGAAATGAAGATTCTTTCAATTAACTCTAATTGGAAAAGAATCTTTTACTGGCCCCAGTGTGTATATATTTATGTAATAATCCGTTTTCTAATAAAACGATAATGCAACAAGTGTAGGAAACAACACATAACCACAAGTATTTATTTTAAAATTATTTCTACATTGCCCCTACATACATTACTTATTTCATTAAATTAAGAAATACATCATTAAAGACAAAACAGAAATTAAAGGGAAAATTTTTTTTTTTTCTCAGAAATACAAAACTTTTCATAATAACAGAACTAAAAACAAAGCCAATTTATTTTTGCTTGTTAAGTGGCTTTTACATTTCTTATTAAAAGGAAGCATTCAAGCTTACAAAGAAAAGTAAAGTACAATATGAATTTCAGATATGAACTTTGAATTTCTTTTAAGATAGAAAAATGTTATGATGAACGTTCAGTTGGACGGATGGTCGGTCAAATATTCATATATCTCTGAAAATTACTTCCCCTAAGAATATATTACAACTAAAATCTTCAGATGACATTTTCCCAAATTCTATTTAGGCCCCTACATTATGATACTCTCCAAAATGACAATAATCTGCTGAACTTGTTTCAACCATTAAAAGTGGAAAAGACAACATGATTTCTTAACATATTAATGCTATTCTGTAATTTGAAGTAAACAGCCTATACTGTTTTAACACTTATTAAAAGTAGTTTTGGGGTCAATTTTCAAAGTTGAGACTCTAGGCATTCTTTCAAAGTATTATTGACAAATCAAGGCTTTAAACAGAACTATTGAAGTGGTCACTGCATAATCAAATATCTTTCTAGTTTGAAAATATAATTGTTGATAATACATTCTTTTTGGAATCTAGTACAATAGGCAAAGTCAACATATATTTCACGGTGCAGAATTTCATTATTTAGATGACTTATTTATATACATATAGAGCTTACAGTTTAATAGTTACTTTTTAAAAGATCATTAATATTCACTACGCCCTAATGAAATGATTACAATTTTGTTTCAGAGGTATCCCTTGAAAACCATTTTGGTGGACCAATAATGTTTGCTGCTAACCATCCATTTTTGTTTTTTGTTGAAGAAGAAAAGACTGGAACTATTGTGTTCATTGGAAAAGTGATTGATCCTAGTTATGTAAAAACTGCAGTAAACTCGACCTCATCTACAAGACAGCCTCCTATAGAGAGAAATTTTGAAACTGTACTGGAAAAAGATTTCTCGAAGGATGTTGTGGTTCAGTCAGATGGTAAACACACACCTCCTATGGTACCCTCTGAATGAAAACGGAAATCATTAAAACAAGAATTTAATCAAAACAAAAGTATTCAAGCTTTATACACCAAAGTTATGTTGATAAAGTTAGTTGTCTAATATCACAACCATTTTCATTGTACTCTTAAACCCTTTGTTGAAAATTACTGACATTAAAAAATATACCATTAATAAAAGCTATGCAATAGAATATTTTAAAATAAAATATACAAGGTAGAAATGTAACTGGTTATTCCAGTCCAATACTCAATAGGTTGTGTTAAAATCCATACATTATTTCTTTTTTAATAAAACTATTGACAATGAATATACACCATTAAAATTCTTATAAAACTATAAAATATTGTTAGAAAAAAATTTTTTTCAACCAATGAATTTACAATAAATGCGTATTTACGTTTGGTAAAGATATAATGTTTCATTCTTGAGTAGGTAGAACTATTGAGTGAATATGGTTAAATTGTTCTAACTGAGCAACCTGAAACAGGAATAGTATCAACAACTAATTATGGGAACATTCTATTGGAATATAAAATTTAAAAAATTACAAAATATTAAAAGCCAACCTGATGATTGCACAAATCTATTGCAGTTTTTCCAGATTTGGCCTTTTGATACATAGTCTGAAATAGCTTTCCATCAAAATAATGCCATGCTGAAACCTGGGGACAAAGAAAAAATGAGTTGAATAGATATCCATAATAAATTTTATGAATTGTTAACAATAAGAAAACTTCTATTTTACAATAAAATTTAGAGAAATTGATTGTACTAAATGTAATGTGACCAGTGAAAGATTCTCATATCTAGGTGTGTTAAATAATTTGCATATTAAAAATGATCATATCTAATAAAAGTCATATTTCAAAATGCAGAAAGAAAGATATTTTTTAACAGTAATAAAATATTTGTATGGTGAAGGTCATAAAATTAAATTTGATACATTAAATTACTATTTGAAACAGAAGAAAATGTGTTTTCATACAGCAAACTTCTTTGATGTTAGCTGTTATTGAATTAAAAAGCACCTCTGCATGTTGCATAACTTACAATAGACCACACTTACACCCAAATTAGTTTGGGTATGTTTACTACAAGGAATAACTTTCATTGTTGTTCATTTATATTAATATTATGCTATTTATGTGTTTGAGAATAACTAACGTACCCGTGTGAGAACTCTCGCATATTAAACCCCACCCTAATTTTTCCTAAGGGTGAAACTGAAAGATGGGAACATGTTGTCTGTTTCCATTGTGGTTTCCTCCACAATTAGGCACACAACACTTCTAGACTACAGCAAAAAGTTATGAATGGATGCACTACACATATAAGAAACAATCTTCACAGGCATGAAGCAACTATTAAAAGTACTTCTTCTAGTTGCCGTGAGAAAAAATCGTGAATTAATAATTATCCAAATAAACCTCGGTGTACATAGAAAGCACAAATATAAGATGGAATCTAAGCCTTCTAAGTGTGACATCACAAAGATGGCCACCAGCACCAAGGGTGGAAATATAGGTCATGGAGGAATATATTTTGTATTCCTCCATGTATCGGTGGTATTGGTAGTATCAATAAGCATCGAACTGGCAAAAATTTAATAGGTTGTCCACAAACATTTCATCCTGTAGATTACGGTGTGACGAACATTACTTTGAGGCCTTTGGCCTCAAAATTTTAGTGTTTAAGACCCTAGAATGCTTCGTTTAGAAGTTATTTAACGATACAATTGAGTTTGTGTCGCAGGTTGCATTTGGCATGAATATTTAGAAGCATTGTTTTAAACAAATCCTTCATATTTTTAAAGTCAAAGTGCAATTCGCCATGTCTCCGTCAAATTCTTTTTCTTTAGAGATCTCATTTATAAAAACTGGTTGCATGTGAGAGCCGCAAAAGGTATGTATACTACTGAAATAATATAGGAGACGATAAAGAAAATGTTGTGAGAATTAACTTTCATGTATAAAATTTAACGGATAAAGGGACATGGGTTTTTACAGGTTTAGTCATCAATGTGGCTGAAATTTTTTAAAGTTTCATGTTTTTGGACTGACACTGAGGAAGTTTTGAAATTAAATTAATAAATTTTGCCTTAATGAGATAATCAGATATTTTTGGGAAAGAATATCAATATAAACAAAGAATCTTCAACAAAAGTATTACATTTTTTTATTAAACCCAAATTTTTCATAAAAAAGAAAATTAATGCAACTCATGCGAATATTTGTTATAAATAAGATTTTAGTTTATTTCTCCATTTAATACATAAAAAGTTTCAGATCTCAATACTATTTGAAATTGAAATATGCAGGCAGACAACATTAATTTTTAAAAAATGGAAACCTAAAGTTCGCAAAGGAGGTGAAGTAACAATAAATAACAATGAAAAAGGTAAAAATACCTCATAGTTCTTATTTCATTAAATATGCTCATGGCTAATAAAATATCTTCTGACATCACCTCTCTGCATAGTCATCAGCTCAAGGGTTGATTGGATCCAAGTAACATTAATGAGCATTAACTACAGAGAAGAATTAGACAACTGGAGCGAGGGAAGGAAGTCGCTATTACCTCCCTCTCTCCCTCACAGCCAGAGAGGGCAGAAGCATCCACAAGCTGTATGAATCGCACCTTTTACAGCAAGAATGCCATTACTCATACCCTACCCTCAGCAAGCTTCTCCCAGACACAAAGACAATGACAAGTTTCTGCACTGCAGAAGTCACTCATTTTTCTTGCTCCTGCCGGGAATCACACCCTTGTGCATGGAAACTGAGAATGGACACACTATCTCATAATAATACACATATCTGACAAAAAGGTCAACATCAACACAGTCAATTAGTCCTTCCAGTAAACACTGAGTTCAAAGTCTAAAAGAAGAGGGAGCCAACAACTTTTATGGATCTCCTTTCTCATTAAAAAAGGGTCTGAACATTGCAGACACAAAATGTTTTATAAATATGGCCATGAAACCTCTTTCAAAATGTTCAGGGGCAGATCCCTGTCCTCTGATGTGATGCGCATCTACCTACAATAGTTTTCTGAAGAATGTACCTCAACAGGTGGGACAGGCCGACCACATACATCCATTAGCATTTTGATAACTGATGCACCTCGACCAAATATGCAAGCTAACTGAACAGCACGAGGTTCAGCTTTGTCTATTTGAATCTTTGCTAGGTGTGCAGTAGTCAATGTAGGCAGTACCACAGCAGTGGCAATGAAAGCATCCACTTCCCAAGGCTCCAAAAATCGAGAAGGTACTTCCTGAAAACACAAAAATGGATTCACTGGTATCAAACAGAATAAATAGTAATCTTTCTACCATTACTAATGATGTAGTGCAACATGCAATGTATGTACAAATACATAAAAGTACTTTTTCATACTTTACAGACATCATAAATGTTCCTTTACTTCATTCTTCCAGAATAAACTATAAATGCTACAAAATTTTTAACCAGACATACTATTTCATATCCTCAATAGCTTAAAATCCTTTCACCTCAACACATAACACTGATCTCCCAAAATATTTTACAAATCATCTGCAGGCAAATACAAAAAAAAGTCATTTCCTTCTTCATAAGTTTATTTAGATGACTTCTAAAAACAAGAAAATTATATTATCTTGAAGGCAAAATTAAAAGAAACATTTAAGCCTTTCTTAAAAATATTTTTGAAAAAAGTGCCGGTTTTCTTTTTCAATTTAATCGGGATACCATGAAATGGAAATATTCCATCTATACACAGCATATCTACTTCAGGTAAGAAAATTGTAAAGAAAATTTCATAGTAAGCAAATATACAGTCAGTATAATTTCAAATGCATTTTACTACAATACTTTCTGTGGACACAAGAAACACCTCACATTTAGACAGTTACTTTACTTTAGTGAGTGTTTTGAGGCTTATGACAATGTTAGTCACCAGATGGAGTCCCAAATGATCCACTTGTCAATCACGCAACTTTATCCATACCAGTTGGCTAATGTGTGAATTAACTGGCTAATCCTAACATTAGCTGTAATTCAAACTTTAGCCACATTGTATTCTTCACAATTGTCTACTATAAGCTAAAACTATCACTTCGAGGACAAATTGTCAATTTTAGATATGGGCTTTTCACCACTTTGAAAATGTAGGTTTCCACAGCTGGGATCAGTAGATTGTAAATGCCATGTCCTACATACAGGTGCCAACATTTTATACTGTGACCTTCCTCAAGACATTTTGTCCTAAGGAAGGTCGGAATACAATGGCCAAAACTGCCTAGGATGTGGCGTCTCCCACAGAATGACAAATCTTTCGACCATCTTGTGAAACGTAACAGCAGATGGTAAGTTGATTTTTTGTCAGATCAGTATAAACAACTTTCCTCCTTGTCAAAAGTCAACAGAAATTATTTATTTCATCATAAATTAGCAAATAAAATACAATAAAAATATAAATACCGTTTTGATTGCATTATATTCTTTCCTAATCTAACCATATCTCTTCTCTTCTTTAATTATAATCAATTCTTATAATCTAACATTATTTTCTAACAGAATTGCTTTTCAAACTTATAAGTAGAGCGTGGAAGTTCAGGCATTTATTTGACCTTGAATAGGCAGGCAAAAAGACATTTATTTCCACCAAAATAACCATGCAAAAAAGGCATTTATTCTGGCTAAAGTAGGGATAAAAACAAAGGAAAAAATAAAAAATCACTAATTAAAAGTAATTAGTGTAAAAAAAAATGAATTAAAAGGATTCACATTTTTATTCTAACTCTAAAATTTAATTTACCATTCACATCGAAGGAAACTATCTTTTCTTTGTAATCTAGATTGCACATGACCATCTGGTATGATGACTACAAATTTATTTTACTTGCGGCACTGTATAAAATGCTATTGTGGACCCTCTTTTGAATCTTAAAATGGTATCAGTCAAACTGAAATTGTAGATTTCATTCTCCAGACATGTGTAATTGCCAGAAGGAAAGAGAGAAAAAGAAGGAACTGACAAGGGTACGAGAATACCATGAACAGATAGCTCTGCCCTCAAAAGGAATCTGAGGCCACTCACAAACATAGGATGATATTTCTCTTGAGCAAACAAGTTTGTAAGCATCAATGTAAAATATTAAAAAATCTTCACTGGTATCATTTTCCTTTCCCTTTCAGATTTTTATCAGCCACACTGAACACTGACACTGGAGCCACAGCGTCCACAGAAAGGAAATAAAAGACCTTGGCTTCATGTTGTCTAGGCTGACAGGTATGTTTCCAGCTTGATAGAGATTGGTGCCAGGAGAGAAAAAAGGGAAATGAATAATGAAAATGGCACAAATAAAGCAGAAAAGAGAACAAATAAAGCAAAATGCCAAAAATAGGCATCAGAAGCTAAAATAGGCAAAAAAGGCAAAATGAAATTATACTAAGAGAACTCCAGAAGTACAATTAAGTGTTTCATAGTGTTAAAAGTCATAAAATCATAACAATAATTAAAAGGCATTTTTCCCAACTTCTGGGCTATATTTATAAGATTATTAATGTTACAAAATCAATTGTATGTACATACATGGTTTAGAAAATACAGCAACAACGTTGGAGCTAAAAGTGTTGGAGGAATACTTTTTAATACATCAGGATCAAGCCCATTAGATACAGCATGAGCCACAAGAGTCCACTTTTTAGCCAGCATTTCTTCACTTTTGTCCTTTTCGTCCCAGAGAGCCATAAGTCCAGGATGAGAACCTGGAAAATAATTTTTTTTTAAATTGAAACCAGATCAATCACACAATATTCCTCATAAATTCAATAAGTTTTTGATCTACAAATGAAGAATCACATCTGGGAGCATCTCTAAAATAGGTGATACCAGACTAGAGAGTATTTTATATCTCAATTTCCAACGCAAACAGTAATTAAAAGAAAACTATAAGGCCTCTGGCCATGAGAGAGGTGTCATTAGAGAGATTTCATTAAATACCCAGGAAGTTGGGGAAATACAAAAACATCTATATTACTTAATTCCAATGGCACAGAAATTGAAAGAAAATTTTGCAGCCTCCGGCCTTGTGAGAGATTCTTATGAGTTTGTTAAATACTCGGAAAAAATATAAAACAATGAAAGTTTCCATTTTCACTAAAAATGCAAATATTTAACTGTTCTAATATTGCGCCTTTACTCACATGCCTATTCTCATATTACACAAACCAACCGAATTATCATACTTAGTGCATCACTGCTTACGATGATGTCATGTGAAAGAAAGGCTCCAAAGGTGAGACCACCTGCTATTCACATGTTGCATCATGGTAACGCTTTTTTTTTTCTTGATACATAAAGAACCATTGTGCTGATATACACATACTCTGTTTTTGTAGAATTAGTGATTTAAATGATAGAATTTACTGCAGAGTTATACCAGAGGATTTTATTTGTATGTCTTGAGAAGTGTGTGTATTACATTTTGGAAAACAATTATTGTGGGTTTGTTCAGCGGCATTTTTACTACTGCAAGACACAAGTTATTGTATAAAAGTACAAATATAATAAAATCAAATTTATTTACAGTTTGCTTCATATGCTGTTTCAAACATCCAGCTTTATTGAACTTCAAAATATCCTAGTAACGCTTTATAGTCCATTCAAAGGGTTCGTTGGGTTGGTGTGTGTTTTTCTTTATTTTTTTTAATGTCTTTCTTTTTTTCTTTTTTCTTTTTCTTCTCTTTTTCCTTTCTTTCTTTCTTTCCTTTTTCTCCAATCATTCTGTGTGATTTTTGGTTACTAAATCTGAATTTCAACTTTCCCACCTTGTAAATATTTGTATGTTCTGAGAAAACTGCAAAGCTTTTTGTGATAAGCAATTTGCTGAAAATTTTTTCAATCTGTCTCAAAAGTGTATTATTGGTATATCTCGAAAAATATGTAGTTAAAAAGAAGTTTCATCAAACAAACAATTCCTAGTATCTCAATCGTTTGTCAGATGGAAAAAGTCCATTAGGAGGACCAGTTTTTTTCTGAAAATATGTGGATTTCATGTTATACGTGTTCACTAAAAAACTTTTTTTTTTTACACTTTACACAGATCAGAGCCAAATTTTTGTCACAATTTAACCTAGTCTAAGGTCTAATCTGTTTGTTTGAAGAAAACTACTTGTAAGCAGGCGTGTCCAGAAGGGCGGGGGGCAAATGATTCAATTTGCCCGATGCCCTACTTGTGGGAGATAATTTAAAAGCAATATAATGTATATTTATCGTAAATGCAAATTTAAGGTTGTATTTCAAGATGCACTAAAAAAATTTTACACTGAAGATGAGCAGAGAACTTTCTGTAAAAAGCACTGTTTGTACTAACAAACTCAAAGAAGCCATGTGTTTCTGGATGCCCCTGCTTGTGGGAGATAATTTGAAGCAACTTTAATGTAATATTTTTGCGTAAATGCACATTTCTCAAAAGGTGTAGTTTTCAAGAGCTAAGCCAAAAACACGAAAGACAGAGAATTTTTAAAAAAATGCACTATTATTACTAACAAAACCAAAGAAGATCCGGTTGTTTTAACTTATTATTGCTGCAGTTAACAGAACTACAACAATTGAATTTCGATGAAGAATGTTCATAATAACATAGAAATGTGTTGAATTCTGAACCAAAATAAAGGATCTGAAATTTAATCCATCAAATACGAACAGAAACTAACAGTATTTGTAAAAAAGAACTCAACAATGACAATCTTACAAATTTATCTCAAACTTACACTTGTACAACTTATAGAGGAGCTTTTAATCTTGATCAACAATTAGGCACAAGCACAATACACACACACGCATGCACCTGCGCAACCACATCAAAAAATGAAGAATACAATGCTTCAACAAATTACCAAAACATCTGAGAAACATTGCAAGATTACACAGCTTTCAGAATAAACATAAACACCCTCTGTAGAGACTTTTCTACAGTGTTCAGGAATTTATGAAAGACTAACATGTGCAATCTGTTTTATAGGTGCTGAAGTAGGACCTGTTAGTGTAGAAGCAGAAAACCTGACCAAAACCCTCCTCAGCAGTATTAATGGCCAGTACTACTGTAACAAAAGACATTCATAACTAGAGGTGCTACAGAATGGCACAGACTCTCTCGTACCAAATTTTTCTAATTTCCTTGGTGTAGTCTGGCATTAAGACCATGCTCCATTCTCTGGCCAGCTGCCATCTATCGTCACCCAAAGTACATTTTTTGACAATTTCTTAACTTCTTGCTTTCCTAGTAGTACAACTAAATCATTACTTCAAGAATATTAAAGAAGAGTAAAAAATCATTCTAAATAGAAGTTTGCATTGAAAAATTCTTAGTCGTTTTTAAGAAAATGGCGATTAAGCTTTACTGTAAATGAAAAATGCAAGATCTTTTTCATAGGAATCTGTTGAGTTTTCAAAAAACTTCATCTGAAGTCATTTCAAGTGCTTCCACTCACAAATGTAATATTCCATACAAATTGATGGAAATGTCCATATTAACGGCTTGAGAGGTATTTAAAAAAAATTACATTTGTGTAATTGTAAGTGTAATGTAAATTGAATACACCAAAACGAACTTTATGTCATAACGAACAGTGCAATTAGCACTATCTATTTGAAAAATTTGAAGAAAAAATTTAGAGCCATTTTGAGAAAATGGCGTTTGAGCGTTTCTGAAAATGCCAAATTTTGTGCTCATGTTTGCAGAAAACTATTGAGTTTTCGAGAACTTTTTTTGGCATTATTTAAAGCACATGTGCTCATAAATATAATAAAGTGAAGAAATTGCTTTTAATGTAAGTTTTACAGACATGAGAGACAAGTAAAAAAAATTCAATATTTTAATTTTTTTGAAAAAAAAAATTGAAAAATTGTTAATGAATTTTATAGGGTTCGTTTGGCACTAACCTTATCAAAAATTTAAAGAAAAAAATTTGGATCCGTTTTTGAGAAAATATTGTTTTGTTATTTTTTTAAATCGCAAATATTGCACTCCCTATTGCACGAAAACTACTAAAATTTCCAAAAAAAACTACGTGACATAATTGAAAGAACTATTTATGCACAACAAATTTCATTTGAAGGAAAAATCCATGTCTTAATTTTAGTTGTAGGAAGACGCCGAAAAATTCAAACTTTGCAATTTTCGAAAATTCAGAGTTAACCGTGATATTCTGACCTATGCCACCTTCATAAGTGTATTTTGATCTTCTCTTACAAGAAATTTAAAGAAAAAATTCGGAGCCACTTTTGAGAAAATTGTGAAAATGTCCGGGGAGCTTCATGTAAAGTACCCCAAATTTTAAAGAATGTTTTTCAAAATTTCAAAGCTTCAACTAGAGCCAGATCGACATAGAATTCTTCAATTTGGAGAAGATCGTACGAATGGTTTAGACGCTAGGAGTGTTCACAGACAGACGGACGGACGGACAGCCGGCCGGCCGGCCGGACGGACGGACCATAGACATATGGTATAGTACTATATGTCTATGGGACGGACGGACGGACGGACATTTTCCTTCCAATTGTATTTAAGACATCAAGGACCCACAAAACAGGGATTGTGGCTGCACCACATGCTAGAGGCATTTTCTCTCTTGATTTAGCAACTGTTTTTGTGCACATTTTCGCCACCAGAGCCGCAACGAATTTTTTCCGCCGAAAATTCGCCGCTTTTTCGCGCAGCATTACATAACTTTCTGTATACTACGTATATTATTGCGTATATACGCACGTATACGAGAAAGTAAAAAGCAAGATGCGCCATGCAAAATTATACATATGTATCTGAAAGTATTTAGTACACACTGATACGTAGCTTAACTCAAAAAATGTAGGTATGAATATTAGCAGGGTGACCAGCGATCTCGCTTCAAGGTTTTTTCTCCGTTTTCCAGGTCTGAGAATATACATTTCCAGGTTCTTTTTCGCACATTACAACACCCTTTTTACCTTCTACCGCTTACGCAGTACAGAAAAAGTTATGTAATGCTGCGGGAAAAATCGGTGAATGTTCGGTAGAAAAACTCATTGCTGGGCCCTGGTAACGAAAAAGTGGATAAACCCAGTGGCTAAATTTAGAAACAAAACCTCTAACACGTTGTGTAGCCAGAATCCATGTTTTGTGGGTTCTTGATATCGAAAACTCGCTTGACGGCAAAACGTCTTTCTGACAGTGAACAACGCTAGCGGCTAATCCGTTCGGCATATTTTCTTCAAAATTGATATTCCTTAATCGATCTGGGGATGTCGCGGTCCCTTCAATTTGAACCTGATATTTTAATTATAGGGGTACTTTACACGAAGCCTCTGGGACACTTTCAAAAATTTAAAAGAAATAGCTCCAGCGTGTTTTATTAAATTTTATTGTTGGCTAGTGTGAAGGACGTTTAAGAGAATGGTGCAGGTATCATCCCTGATTTTTCGAAAATTGCAAAAGTTCAACATTTTCGGCATCTTCCTACGACTACAATTACGAAGATAGAGGTTTTTCTCCTTAATAAAATCTGTCCCCTAAAGACAGATTTCTAAGTATTAAAATTTTTCGAAAATTTGAGGACGATTAAAAGAGACGTAGATCTCATTTTCGTTGAACTTTCTGAATTTTTGAAAATTGCAAATTTTGAAATACTTTTCAAATATAATGCGAGAAAGTATCTGCTGTTGTAACACCACTAGTTACATTTTTATTATTCATGGCGATTAAAACTAATCACACAATATTTTCGCGTAATTTTGTATGATAGATGGGTAATTTTTAATTTTTTTAAAACATTTTTTCTCAAAAACGACATTAACAATTTTGCTTCAATTTTCACCCGGGATAGCGTATAGGACGTTTAAGAGTACAGATCTCGTATTGGTTGAAAATTCTGATTTTTCTCTTTTTTTTCTGACTTCCTACAACTACAATTATGAAGATTTATTTTCTAAGTGAAATGTGTTAATCACAAATAGACTTTTAGATAATGTCATGTTCAATTTTTAGAAAATATGAGTTTCATTTGCGAAATTTTGTGTCAAACACTGACATTTTAAAACATTTTTTCTTAGAAAATGATACAATTTTTTCTGATTAAATTTGGACCTTAGATAGCGTAAAGGACGCTTAAGAGAATGTCGCAGGACTCAGTTGATATATGATTTTTCGAAATTTGAAAAAAATTAAGTTTTTCTGCGTCTTTTTACAACTTCAACTGGGAAGATACTTTTTTTCTAAAGAAAATATGTTCATCAAAAACAGATCTTCAAATAAGGTCATGTTGAATTTTCCGAAAATATGAGTATTTTGTATTCAATTTGGCATCAAATATAGTTGTGCGTTTCGAATTTCGTGCGCTTCATGAACATAATTTGAGAGCTTTTTGGAAACTATCGCTATTATAAAAGAAAGTGGATTGATGAAAGATAATGAAATTAACTTCCAAATAACAAATAACTTCTTTACTTTCAGAAATTTTGCTCGCTGATTATGGTATATTTCGTTTGGAAAAGTTTGAAATGACTATTGTTCCTGGCTATCGAAATAAACGCTGGTTCGTATGCACCACAGCCGCTTCGTCTGAACCGGTTGGGTTTGGATTATATTAGCATTATTTCTAATACTTCAAATGAAAGAAAAATTGACAAAATTGAGTACCATAAATTTTTACCAACATTTTAACTTTAATTTCACACTCTGCCTGCGCTGCCTTGGGAACAATGCAGTGATGCAAATAGCGTCTACTCGTATTTCCTGGCGCGCAACCCCATCAAGAACTCCGCAAGCAAGATTCTTCATGCTCCCTGTCCATTCGGACACTGACTCTTAATATCTGTATAGATTATAAGCAAAGATAGCTTCGACTGGCACTCGTCTAGAAAGTTTAAAATTCTCTCTGAATATCATGGACGGGATAACATGGTCGTTTCAATCGAAAAAATAGCAAAGTCATCAAAGAAGAGGCGCGACACTAATCCAAACTCAGGGACTGAGTTCCCGGTGAGACGTTTGTTCCGCAAATATCTCGTCCATGCACGTGCAACCCATGGTTGCCTAACCATATAGGTGCTATGGGGTGCTCAGGTTTGGTTTGGTTTGTTTTTTTCGTGTTTCCGGGCACGTCAACTGCTTTGGTCATTAGTACCGTTAGTGTAGTGAATGTTTTTTCTCGGGATATGGCGGTTATCTTCCCCCGCTGGATGGCGAGATCCGGCGCCGACCTACCGTCGGCTAGTGGGGTCTCCCCCTAACCAGGACTCTCCCACCAGCGGGGCACCGCCCCAGCCGGGACAAGCTCTAAGCTCCCGACCGGTCTCCCGGAATATGTGTAGTGTAGTGCATGTTAGGTAAGTGTGTGTAAGGGGAGAGGATAGGACAAGGAAGAGGAAGGAAAGATCGCGCGCGGTCCGTGGCCCGTTTGGTAGGGTACTGCTCCGGCATTCGCCTGGTGTTGATCGGAGAAACCACGGAAAATCCGATCGAGCAGCCGGCCGCTAGAATTCTCCTCTAGGCAGGCTGAATTCGACGTAGCTGAAAAGCTAGTGTCGAAAATCCTGCCACCGTCAGGACTCGAACCTAGGACCTCCCGGCCAGAGGCGCTGCAGTGGCATCAGTTGATGCACTGAGCTACCGCTCCCAGTGGGTGCTAAGGTACTCTACCCACGTTGCACTTACACAAGTGACAGTGTTTGAAGTTGTGTTATGCGTGAGTGAAGAACTTCGCAATCCTCAAGCAAACTTGTGACACTTCTCATACATATTTCGATTTTAACACTCGCCATGATCATGTACTCAGTTGAATTCTGTACTATACTAAATACGATGCCGTAAGTGAATTTGTGCTAATTGTTGGGGCGGTAATCTGAAAATAACGAAAAATCCCGGTTTTCAAATCAGATTCCCGTTTCTTTTGGTTCTTCCAGGTTTTTTCAAATTCGCGTTTTTTGTTTTTTTTTTCGTTTTTCAAGGATTCCAGGTTCGCTGGCCATCCTGTATTAAGCTCAAGTAGCTTGCAAGAAACTTCCTGGGCGGCAGCAAATTCATAATTTTGGAATGTCCGCTAAGAACTAGCGCGTAGCGATTAACTGGCGAGGACCAAGGACTTCTGATTCATCAATGCCCGAAGCCGGCAGAAGTGGACCGCATCAACCGCAGCTAGCTGCGGTGGACCCAGACCTTCATGATCTCTCTGTTACAACGAGTTCTTACATTAAAATCCGGAGGACGGATTATCTACGATTTCAAAATTGAATTTATTCGGCTCGGATAACCACTATTCCAACCACAATAAAAACTAGCGGGAAGGGTGGCATACGGAAACTTTTCCTCGTTTTGGTGTTACTCAATAACTATTCATATATTTTTTTGTGCGTGCCATCAATTAAAGATCTCGAATTGAAGGGTACGTTGCACTAAGAAAGAAATGTTTGGCTTTAATATTGGAGATGTGGGAGAAGCCGAAATATAATTGAACTTTTTAATTTATCAAAATTTCGGAGGTTTTAATGAAAATCTTTAATATTCATTTTTATAAGCGCACTTTCCTCTAAACGAGTAAAATGATTGAAGAAAAAATTGCTAAATTTTTAAGAAAATTTTGAAAATGTCACAGGGGCTTTTTGTAAAGTACATCCCAAATTAAAATATCTGAATGATTCCTGCAAGCGCACAACTAGATCTTGCTCCTGGCTTATTTATCAAGTTTTAGCTCAAAAGCTTCTAATCTGAGTTATGCACAACACAACGCAGACGGGCACCTCGATTTTCTTGTACAAAACTGCATGTATCTCCTCTCCACCTGTACCATCTTCACAATAGTTGGAACACTTGTAATACACCTCAATCCGGACGTGTGTATGAAGTGTACACCTTATACGTGGATTTTGCGGCAGAATAGCCGAAATCATATTGTTGAGGTGGTTCCAGTGCTTTTCCTCCCTACACGTTAGTCTTAATCATCTTTAAAGTTAATTGATCTTCATCCTGACGTATGTGCAGAGTTACAGTTCAAAACAAGGAGTAAACACGGATTTTATGACCGATATACGAGCTCGTATTGTCGAGGAGATTCCGCCCACATCGACAACGAAACATTCATGTTTCTAAACAACAATTCCCAAAAGTAAAACGACGATGTTAATAAAACATCGACCCAAAATTATCGATGTTATTAAATATCAATTTTTTTCTAAAACTCGATTAGTAACTATTGAAGTTTACGCAAAGGGATTTAGTTTGAAAGTTTATCAATTTTAATTGAGATTGAACTGACAAAACAAAAAATTGTCAGGACAATAAGTAACACAATTTCGGCTATTTCATTCAATAATTCAGGAAGAATATAGGCTTTTTTGTTGATCGATTTCATTTATTTTTCATAGTTAGTCACTTTGGTTTGAAGAATATTCAATTTATGGATACCTGAAGATTATTATAGAATTTTGTAACGATCTAAACTATATCGATCATGGACGTTAAAAAACATCGGCTTCAAAAAATCGTTGTTAAATACATCGTTTTACAAGAGTCAGTTTTCTTATAAAGCTATATGTGTTTCTGAAGGTTTTTCAGATAAATTCAAATCTGGAATTAGAACCTTGCTATCAGGCAGAAACTATTTGTTATGAAACTTAACTGAATTTTGAGTTATTACAATGGGAATGCCACATGGCTACACCAAACATAGTAAAAAAGTGAAAGAAAAAAGAAATTGTGTGTAACTTAAAACCTGCACCTGAGAGAAACTGATTACAGACATGAATTCAGGAGACGATTTCCACATGAATCGTCAATGTTTCCCTCAGAAAAATGTTTTTCATTTCTTTTGTAGAAGAATAATTTTATACAATCATCGACATCGATGCCGCATCTCTATGGCCACGAGACGCGCATCTTCCGCGGCGGGCACGCGCCGCCCGGCCACAGCCGAGAACAAAGCCGGGAAGAACCGGGCGCCTCCGCTGCCGCCGCCGCCGCCGGCGCAGCTTCCGATCGTATCTCGGCCGCGGCACGAATCGACGGGGAGGACCCGTGAAGGGAAGAGAGCGGAGGGCGGCGGGGGCCTTGCGAACGCGGAGACGAGGGCGCGCCCGGGCGGCACGGCAACGGATAAATGACGGGTGTTGGGCAGCCGGGTCGGCATCCGGATGGGGACCTGGAGGGAAGATGAGAGGCAATTGGCGGTACCCGGGCCCGACTGGTACACCGCCGCAAGTCACTGCCTTCGCGATTTCCTCCTTCGGATTGACTCCTGGAGAATGTCGATCTCGTCCGATAAGTTCGCGAAGGTCGCCATCTGCGTCATGAAAGGGATATCCCAGGGACCACCCGCCGTCGGAGGATGAATACAACCACACTGTCCCTCCGTTCTCTCTCAGGTCGGTGGTAAGTGTAAAATATTCAAAATATACAAATCAGCTCAATATGATGTTAAATACTAGTCTCATAACTAGGGAACGGAATTTATTGTAATAAAAAATGGAAAATATGTACATATATATGTACTTACTTTTTCCAAAACCTGTAAGAAAAAATAGAAAATATGTAAAATAAAAATTCAATATTGTGTTTAAAATTGTTCTCTACAAGGATTTTACGACTATAGAATGTCGCCGATCAGTTCTTAAGGATTTGGAGTGGATGAAAGTAGGTTCTATCTCTACTGAAGTAATTGTACGCTAGTCGTCACCACATATAAGAAATTTATTCGAAATATAAAATACGTTCATAGTATATACTCGTATTACAATGTTTACGAGGAAGCGGTGTACAAGTAAATAGTAGTACCGTATAGCGCGAGTGATGGGTCCCAGGGGAGGGGATTAAAGAGTATATACCCCCACCCTCCAAAATGAATAACGCGGGAAGACAATTTTCTGTAAAAAAATATTTGTTAGTTTTCGATCGAGTAACTAATTTACTGTTTAAAACATGAGCAAGTACGTGGTTAAAATTACTTTTGTTCATAAAAATCCGCTCATCCCAGACTCGCAAGCAATAGGCGGGGGGGGGGGGAGTTAAACAATTTATGGCAAATACACGGTGTAATAGAAGCGCAGCAGCATTAATCCATTTGAAAGAAAGAGATTTTGTAACAATTAAACATTCTAAATGTTCCTTTTCGACGTATAAAAAATTAAAATGTAGTGAAATATGTAAGAAATGTTCGTAATAGGTAAAATATGTAAAAATATGTAATTACACCAAAATATGTACAAATATGTAAAATAAATTAGCTCCAATTCATTCAGAAAGTCTTGTAATCTCTAAAAAATATAATTGAATGCGTGTATCTAGATCCTGTAAAAACATGTATTTACATGGAAATCCGTTCCCTACTCATAACATATTTCACAACAGACAATCGTAACAAAATTCTTTCGAATTGTTTTTTGGAATGGAAAGGAAAGTGGCCCGATATTCCACTTCTCATTCTGAATCAGAGGAAAATAATAAAATATGTTTTTATTCCATAAGTCTTGATTCTAAAAGAAAGTTCACGCGAGAAATGTATACATACGTTTTGGTACCACATTCCTATTTGTAAGTTAAATCAAAGGCAGTCGTTTCGAAGAGAAACATCAGCTCAGATAATTCACTGCAACATCTCTTGCCGCTACGAAGTCTCTAATCGAGATATCCTAGGATTGGAGTTCTGACGGTGGGGGATTTTAGACACTAGGTATACAGCTAAATCGAATTTATCCGCTGTCTGAAGATTTCCAGCGGTCGGCTGCTTTGATTGGAAGTTTTCCGCAATTTCTCCAATCAAACCACGCGAATGTCGGCGCAAAACTCCAAACAACGCCCCAATGAATCCCACGCGATCGTTCCTCTTTCATACTTCTGTTCTCCTTTCCCTTCACACAAATACACACACACTTATCCCACATGTCGGGAGCTTATAACTTGTACCAGAGTGGTGTTTCCCTAGGGGAGATACCAGGAGTAGCGAAACCCCGCAAGTCGTCTTGTAGATCGGCGCCTGATCTCATTTTCCAGAGGGAGAGGGACGCCGACATCCCCTCGGAAATAACACTCACAGGACTAATTACCAATGCAGCTGACGCCTCCCGGAAGCATGAAATACTCGCTGGACGAGAAAGTTTCTAATACAATAAATCTTGTATCTTGCAATTTATCGTGAAGTGGGTAATGAATTGCTCCACTCCGATCTTGGAGTCTAAAGAAAATAGGTGTCGTGATCGGCTACAAGCATGCTTCCAAATGAAACAATAAGAAAGTAGACAATGCTCCCCAATTTCAATATCCATTATCTGGAAAAGTAACACGATTCACGAAAACTATCTACAAGGAGAAAGCCTGATCTCATCTTACATTTACACAACACATTTACTTTTACACTTACATAACACATTTAATTAGTAAAAAGGGTAAAAACATCTTAGCATGTTAAAATAAATAATGCAACTGTATAATGTATTAACTATATAATGTAACTTGATATTAAGCAGTGGCGTAGCATAGTGGGGACGTCAGGGGCGGCCACGGGCAGCACTTTTACGGGGCGGCAAAATTTCACAATACATAATAATAATAATAATAATAATAATAATAATAATAATAATGATGATGATGATGATGATCTTGTAAAAAATTGAACTATTTCATTTCATATTTTTGTCGCACCTATGATTCGGATCACTTGAAACGAGCACGGAATCTTTAATTACTTCTTTAAATGAGTATATAATAATGACATCTTGCTCATTGTAGCGAGTGACACCACCATGTATACTGACTTGTAGAGGTTCCGCGTGTTTTATTTTGTGCTTGGATTGTTTATGACCAATATTCAACGAGAATGACTTTTATCATATAAAGAATAGTATTCAATATTGTATCACAGCACCTGCAAATTAGATTACAATACGGATAAGTCCCCTCAGGCATGTCCGTGAGTGATGCTTTGATAATTCAAAGAAAGTTTCATTGATGGATCCTCAGTCGTTTAATTCACATTAACTTAATCGTATATATGTATGCACTTTCCAAACTGTGAGTTGAGTGCTCATAAGTATATGTAGTGATTGTTAAATTTTTGAACTGTATTGAAAACGTTATTGTTCGTGCACGTATACATTCGACTATGTATTAAATATTTTTTTTACGTTTTTCTTTATATAATTTTATGTATGACTATTTGCTACGCCGTTCAAGGTTGTATATTTTAGTCTTTTAAAGTGAAATACCTAAATAAGGGGGCGGTGAAATTTGCCTCCGCCCCGGGCGTCTGACACCCTCGCTACGCAACTGCTATAAAGTATACTTGTATAAATGCGATGTTATTAAAAGCTAAAAAATACAAACAAAGATAGTTTATATTTGCAATATAAAGTACTCTAAAAACAAGCGTTCAATGAAACAAACTATAAAACCAACACCTTAAAGATTCCTTGCCCTACGCCACGACAGAAACGATCGCCTTAGTCACGATTGACCGCGGGCAACGACATTTGCCTCGTGGCAGCGCAGGAACGACGCGACGGGCGTAACGTCGCCACCGCCGCCGTAATCTCTGACGCAAGGGCCCAAACGCGCCGCTTCGGAAACGCACTGCGCCGCGTCGAGGGATTTCCAGAGGGGGCGCCGTGAATCAGCGAGCGGGCGCCCACCCGCGGCTCTCAACTTCACAAAATCGGACGAAGCACAGCAAAGAAAGACAGAAAGAAAAAACTTAACTATCAAAAAAGTAAAATTCCTCCAATAAACAGTTAAGAAATCTTAAGGCGGCTCCATACATTCCTCCATACATTTCTTTTTTCTCCTTTTCTTTCTTTTTCCTTTCATTTCTCTCTACCGTTCCATTCATCCCGATTCTTTTACGATTTCCTATCAAACTCGTTCTCCCTCGCTTTTACTCCTGTCACCCATGTGTATATCTTCATCCAAATTGCGTGCGTATTTTTTAATTGAATGACTCCCTTTATCATGTACTATTGTAATATAAATTCTAAATGTGGTCAGGCGGAAGAGCAGGCTAAATGGCCTGAGCCTCGCCACCAATAAAGACATTTATTTATTTATTATTTATTACATTCGGGATTCGACGAGCAGCGAGCTACAGCTTTCCTAATCCCGAGCAGCTGATGTGTTTGGCGAATGTTCGCTTCCTTTGATGTGTCCGACACCGACACGCGCTGGGTAGGGCGAGCACCGAACGTTCGTTACTCGACAAGAAACTCATCCACACCACTCTCAAGCAAGCAACTCATCCACGTTACTCGGGATTCGGCGAGCGGTTGCTCGCTGTTCGCCGAATAACGAATGTGTGGAGCCACCTTTACTGTAAGTTAGGCATGCCAAAGAGCAAGTATTTTAACTTTAGAATTAGATTAAACTAAACCTTCTAATTAGTTATTAAGACACCCCCCTTTGACTGCTCAAGCCGGAAGGCAGCAGCTTACTTTATCCGAACTCTAAAAAATAAATTCCCGCCTCCACAGGGCGGCGCGGCGGCGTGGAAAGGGGCGGGAGAGCAAGCGGCTGCGGCGTGGTTCGCGAGGATCGACGCTGGCGCACGCGCGCACGGTGGCGGTGCTGACCACTTTGTTCTGAAGAACTAAAGGGCGGGGCAGAAATTGGAATCGACCTTGGATTGATTGATTGATTTTTCCGGGCGCGTCAACTGCTTTGGTCCTTAGTCCCGTTAGTGTAGTGCATGTTTTTTTCTCGGGAGATGGCGGTGATCTTCCCCCGCTGGATGGCGAGATCCGGCGCCGACCTACCGTCGGCTAGCGGGGTTTCCCCCTAACCAGGACTCTTCCACCAGCGGGGCACTGCCCCAGCCGGGACAAGCTCTAAGCTCCCGACCGGTCTCCCGGAATATGTGGTAGTGTAGTGCATGTTAGTGTAAGTGTGTGAGTAAGGGGAGAGGATAGGACAAGGAAGAGGAAGGACAGATAGCGCGCAGTCCATGGCTCGTTTTGTAGGGTACTGCTCCGGCATTAGCCTGGTGTTGATCGGAGAAACCACTGAAAACTACCGATCAGAGCAGCCGGCCACTAGAATTCTCCTCCAGACAGCGACTGAATTCGACCTAGCTGATAAGCTAGTGTCGAAAATCCTGCCTTCGTCAGGATTCGAACCCAGGACCTCCCGGTCAGAGGCGCTGCAGTGACATCAGTTGATGCACTGAGCTACCGCTCCCGGTAATCGACCTTACAAATGGATGTTTTAGTCACACGCGTTGCACATCAATGCGATCCTTTATTTTGAGAAAGGGTCATTTATGTAAGTTGTTGAAAATATGAAGAATCTTCAAAAGGCTCACAAGAAGACTCAATTTTGAAATGATGCATTTACTTGAAGTACGGTTGGGCAGAGTGTAAAACTAATGATATTCGCCTCGATAACAGCACGAATAGAGGAGTATGTACACACTTGATGGAACTTTAAATGGGAGGTAACCAAGAACCGGACAGAAAATAATAGAAGCCGCATAGCTCGGAAGGCTTTGGAGGCTCCAATTATTAAAATCGGTAGGCACAAGGAGGTGCAAATAAAAATTGCCGATCATGCATGGCCTTGCATGTTGGGCAACGGCATCCGTTGCTTTGCCCTCACAATTTCTCACAGCTCTGCGGCAGTTGCCACCGAAATTTCTCGTAGCGTTCCTGTACCGCAGTAGGTGCCTGGGAGCCAAGAGTAGTCGGTCCCCGCTCTCTTTTCAGCTACCGCGTGCCGGAACTAGACAATTTTGGGCCCGGATCAATGCTGAAACGTAGTCCCCCTCCCCCCGAAACAATTAAATTTGTGAAAGTTGTAACAAGACACTAAATGAATTATTTTATTTCAACAAATAACACGAATTATATTGAAATTAGAAAAAAGTTTGTATTTTAAATAATACGTTTAAGTAAGAGTCTTTAGTGATTAAATAATACAATTTTCATGGTGATCTTAAAACGCTAAAAAAATGTGTGTTTAGTTATGATTTAATAAACTTAAAATTACTTGCTAAATGCATGAAATAATACGAATTTCAGTAAAACCTATTTTAATGTTGGCGTCATCTGATTCATTTCATAGAATCCTACGTTGTAAGTAATGACTAAAAATGTAAAAACATGAAGGCAAAAAATTAATTGAAAATTTTATGAAATATCAGACTACCATGATTTATAAAATTACGATAACGATTTTCTCGACTTCTAATTTCTTCTTCAATTTTTAATACTTTTTCCCATCAGTCGCATCATTGGACCCCACGACTTGCAAGGCCCCGGGCGATCGCTCAGTCTGCCCATGCCTAGCGCAGGCACTGCAGCTATCTCGATGTTGCTAGAGGCCACCGTAATCGTTTTTCAACGAGTCTTACAAGGGACGAAAGACAAACGAGGAAATTGAGAACACGGGCGTACTGACGTCTCAGAATAACAAAACATATCACCTGTTTTAGTCACCTGCTGACAGTAGGCATATTTAAGAAAATAAATATGAATGAAACGCACTACAGAAAACAAAAGTTTCACCATTCGTCTCCACGGAAGACCGTAGAACAAAAAAGATAATTAGAATGAAACTTTTGAGCATCAGTATTACCTTCAATAAACTAAATTGCGGTGAATGTCTATCAACACAGCATGGTGGCGATAAATAGCAAGTGAATCGGTT
Organism: Teleogryllus oceanicus; assembly: GCA_964035755.1. Classification (NCBI taxonomy): domain Eukaryota; kingdom Metazoa; phylum Arthropoda; class Insecta; order Orthoptera; family Gryllidae; genus Teleogryllus; species Teleogryllus oceanicus. The sequence goes on from CAXIVR010000006.1 coordinate 121,522,003, forward strand.
ATTGCTAGAAGGCTGTTCTCCACATTTCTGAAGATATGAGATTACTATAGATTCAATACCCTTTCATAAGCATCTATATTCTCTGCCATATATATTTTTGTCCAGTCCAGTACAGTGCAGCTGCAACAATGTATTGAAATGTTCATTCATTTCTAAAATGCTCTTCCACCTGGCCAGAAGGTGTTTCAACAAATAAATTTTATATTAGCATTGTCTCCATCTAGTGACATATGTTCTAACTGATTATTGGATGTGAAGGGTGCAGTTAAAATAATATTGTTCACTTCGACAAGAGGGATTTCCCCCCTCCAGGTATTCCAGCGGGGCACTGCTCCGTCCAGGGGATACTCTTTAAGTTCCCGACTGGTCATGTGTGGTAGCGAAAAGCGCGAGTGTGAGTGTGATGGGGTGGGGGGGTGAGAGTGTGTGTGAGAGAGAGTGTGTGCGTGTGTGAACGCTCTCACGGGTGTACGTGTGTATGTGTGGGCGCGCGCGGGGAGAGGAGGGTGCAGGAATGAGGAACGAAAGATCGCAAGCGATCCGGACTCGTTTTGAAAGTACTGAAGCAGCATTCGGTTGGTATTGATAGGAGAAACCACATATCAGAGCCGCCGGCCTCTGGAATTCTCTTCCAGACGCAAGCTGATGTCGAAAATCCACACCATTGGGACTCGAACCGGAGCAAAAAACAACTTTAAACTAATGCTGTAAATCAGGGATGAGTGATATTCAAACAAAACCTATACAGAAATAGTTTCGTTTAAATATCACCTTCGATTGAATATTATTAATCCGTGATTTAATTAAGTTAAAAGTTATTTCTTTCTCTCCTGTAAAATGAAGTCTTTATCACTTATCAGCTTATTCACCGAGATCATAAAATTATCCTATCAAGCGATAATTTTCTTCCGAGTGATCCAAGTCGTGCACCGCGTACTAGTGGCGTAACGTTCGGGCTCGCAAGGCCCGCAATGCGGGCAGGCCCAGGTAAAAGAGGGCATATTTTTACGCAGAAGGTTTTGCGATTGTAAGAAATATTAATTTCTTGATACTTTTTGTGGTACTTAGTGATAGCTGATACAATAAAAGATCAAAAATCTTCTAGAAAAACGATTTTCCCGCTTCGGTAGCTTTTGTAACCTTATCTATAAATCAATATAATAATTTTTAATATTGATTTCTTTTGTAGAAATCACAGACTGATGAATATGAATTTGTTAAAGGATATTTTTCTTGAGTTAAGGTAATAACACTACTTGTGTTTACTATACACTTTTATAAAGAGGGCCGGGATTAACGTTTTGCTTAGTTGTCAGCAGATGCAGCTGTTGGGGCCCGCACTCATTAGGGAGTTTGTGCACCCTCGAACTTTAAAGCACTATCGATCTTCAGCTCATGCGCAGTTCAAGTTTCACATCACTTTAGTGCATCTGCGCATGCGCAGAAGATCGATAGTGCTGGCCGCTACGGCGTGCACAAACACTATTTCGTTACGCTTCTGCCGGATACTGTAAACAGCGGTGACCGGGCGTTACCGTGACTCTAGCGACCTCTGCCAATCACTTCTACTGGTGTCAGATTTATCTGCCATCACAGCTGCATGTATCGGCGACCGAGGTGGTTCGCGCGCCCACCACTACATCGCAGCGCTGGATATTCCAAAAACGCGTTTTGGAAATTTTATAGAATCTTCTCCACAAACAAATCATCACTTCCCCACCAGGAGACCTAGACCGTCGAATTTGTCTCAATTGGTGGACGGGAAGTGGTGTAACCATGAGTGACGGACTGGTGCGGACACACGCAGTTACTCGTTATAAGGATAAGTCACAAAATATTAAAAAAAAGCCTGCCCTATCATAAAAGACAGGCACGACGGGATGGTTGAGCTGACTTTATTACGACGGTGTTATTGAGAAATAGTTTAGAAGAGATTGCTCTTCTGTCTGCTGCAAGGCCAACGATGTTTGCTTTTAGTCATGAGAGTAATGGCATTTGTGATTTCAAGAGGGCCATTGGGTTGGCTCAGCAAATTCCTTCTCATAATAGATCGCTTCTCCAAAATATTATAATTAGAGGTTCCTAACTGGATGACCCTCGATATGTTATTTTTAATGTCTTTATTAAAGTTTGCAAGGCAGTAATTACCGATCAAGGAAAATATAACAAGAACTCAGCAATGTTGTTGGGCACCATGAGAAACCAACTTCAATAATTTAGAAATCTTTATACTCATTTTTTCAATGTCTTACATATTCATTAAGATCTTTTCAATTTTTAATTTTTTCAATAAATTTTAGCGTCTGTTCAAAAAGTATGTTACCCTTAGTTTTCTTTACATATTGTTATGCCCTTTTACAAATCCGTGAATACCTCGCGTTTCTAAAAAATATTTAATTATGAATACTGTATAAAAAGGCAATATTTACATATTTATTCGTCGACATTCACACAACCTATCCTGTTGAGGTAGGGCATGAACAACGGAAAAACCTTTAACATAAAATCTTACTACCTGGAAAACATAAAAGCAAATGCGGCCGACAATAGCTGGTACATTTTATCTCAATTTTATTTTTGGTGAAAAAAATGCAGGCTGTTTACACCAGAAAGTAACAACTTCGTGGTTTGTGGGAACAGACAAGAAGTCGCTTGACGAAGGAAGTACTAGCGATTACATGGCATCCCGTTTTGATACGGAAAGGAGTTAGATTAAGAATTCGCTTAACTTTCCGTTGGTCCAACGGTACTTTGGCCGAAAAACGAAAGATCGCATAAGACTTTTGAATTACACCCAGATTTCTTCATGGTTTCTACCTTCTAAACTTTGAAACTTTTTGCCCTATGAACTATTACATTGTTCATGCACTTTTTATTATAAAATATCATTTGTTACTTATTTACGTACACTATAATAATAATAATAATAATAATAATAATAATTATATTGTTAATCAGAAACACTGGAGAGATGTGATGAAAATAGATGAGTCTTTCTTTCAAAGTATCTGGTATCAGACAACTAAATCATAGACATGTTACACATATATACATATCATACAAATATAAATCATGAGAAAGTCTTCCCATTAAGCTCTCAAAACCATCAGAGTGGACTGTTCTCAGCGCTGCAGATATATATAAGCGCTCCCTAGAACATTTTCTGATCCTACAAGAATCTATGATATCTTTTAGGGAGACTTAAAAAGCTATAAGCGCTTATTGTGAAAATATCCTCTTATTGTGAAACCAACTCCAAGGACTTTCCATTTCAGAACTGTTTAATGGATATGTAGTAAGTGAATATAACTTTACGGGTCTTTAATGTTATATTCATAATCAACACAAATTCACATGCGGATCCAAAACGCAATGCTGCAGGAAGGAGCCGATTCAACATTCGTTTCCAGTCTCGGACATGAATTACCAGCTATGCATCCAGAGTGGAGTTCACAGAGACTGAGCCAACTATTCCTCAGAGTTTCCAGCAGGAAACTAGTAGAAATAACAAAACTTTTCATCTTCTTAGTGTTAATACTCAACAATTACAAAGACTTTTTAAAAAAGGTACCGGGAGTGGGGACTCAGATCATCAACTGATGCCACTGCAGCGCCTCTGACCTAGGACCGGGAGGTCCAAGGTTCGAGTCCCGACGGTAGCAGGATTTTCCACAATAGCTTGTCAGCTAGGCCGAATTCAGTCACTGTCTGGATGAGAATTCTAGAGGCCGGTTGCTCTGATCGGTAGTTTTCCCTGATCAACATAAGGCGAATGCCGAAGCAGTAGCCTAAGAAACCGGTGGCGGACCGCGCGCGAACTTTCTTACCTCTTCCTTGTCCTATCCTCTCCCTTTACATACAAACTTACACTAACACGCACTTAACTACCACACACGACGGAAGACCGGTCGGGAACTTAGAATGTTTCCCGGCTGGGGCGATGCCCCGCTGGTGGGAGATACCTGGTTGAGGAAACCCCCATTAGCTGACGGTAGGTCGGTGCCGGATCTGGCCATCCATCGGGGGAAGACCACGCCACCGCCCAAGCAAAATCACACACTACACTTACGGGACTAAAGACCATAGTAGTTGACGCGCCCGGAAACTCAAACAATCAATCATTAAAAAAGTGCATGACATTAATTGAAGATCTACAATTAGATATGTGTGGAATATGGCTGTAGAAAAGTTCTACTTAATCAACACACGGAAAATATAAAACTCCAAAAACATTGTTTCATTTCGTTCCATTGTCGTTAACAACTCGACTAATGACATACGGGTTTACACATTCTGGAAGAATACAATCACTATTCAGTACAAACCAGTTTCTGAAGATGTAATGGAAGTGTATTATATTTACCAAGTACATGTAGGCTGTAGGAAAATATGGCAAAGAAATTCCGCTGTCTAGCGTACCTTAGAAAAGGATTGCACCACGTCAAGATATAACCATTAACATTTTTTGTGAAAGGACACATGTGTCAGACGATTGCTACACACTGCGTTTACATACACACAAATCTCGAATTTAAAAACACTCTTCGAACTTACTGTATTAGCTTCTCTAACAACAACTTCACATTTGTTTTCTCAAAGAGGAAATGTCGAACGATTTCCAATAGATCAACTCGCACAATAACAGCAGTTATGAAGTAACAGCAGTTAAGCGTTGAAATGATTCATATTAATTTTATACTTTTTTAAAATTTAGTGTTTATATTATAAACACGCTTAGCTGACGATAAAACATCTTTGTCCCACTATGTTTTATTTAAAACAAAAATCACGAAATTTGGTTGAGTGTAAAGCTCAAACTTCTCTAAACGAAAACCTAGCGTTTTAAATATAAAGATTTTTGCAATTTTCTGTCAGAGGTTTTAATGAAAATCGAAACTATATTACACCTGAAAAGAAAAACTTTAAAAAAGTTACAGCTGAAAATAAACTTAAACACTGATACGACCGATATTCCAGGATTGTTGACGTGATTCCAATGCTTCCCCCTCTGAACTAAAGTACAGAGTTCAAAAACACTTGCACCTCATATATAGTAATTCAAATATAACAATAGGTATTGAAATAAGATTTCAATACAATGAACCCAATACAAGAAACATTTGATAAACTCTTGAGTACGGTCGATTCTTAAGTCGCCTTAGTTTTCGAATCGTCGAGTAGTATCTCGAAAAGTTTATACAATTCAAAACAACCGTTCCCAGTGAACATGTGAAACAACGAAAGAATTTCTAAGTAAAAATTCGTGTCGGCAAATAATGCATGCAATTCTTCAATACTTTACATATTCTGGTACTATTTAAGATTATTTTACATTTCTTACAATTTTTGGATTTGGTTCAGAAAAGTCCTTATACATTCAGATTCACTGATATTGTTTTTTAAACTAAAAGTAATATTGCCATTATTATTTATTCTCGTTTTAAAAAGGTTTTAGTGAGTTCCGATAAGCAATGGCGCGGTTCAAAGAAGGAAGTATTTGATCCCTTCGCATTCCACTTTTCAAGTAATGACCAATACAGACGTGCGATTACGAATACAACCTGGTTTTCAAACAATTCCATAACATCAGAATTTTATTCCCTCATTTTTCTTTTCCTGACTGTTGTACACCGACCAATTCATATCCAACAGAATACCAAGATAGAAAAGCTTTTCTGAAATTGATAATGCTTAACACTCATGAAAACAGTGAAATAAAAATATTCCATCAATCGAAAATCAGAGGTACCTTGATTTCGGGAGGAGCAGTAAAAACGACTTAATGAATTTTGGAAGTACTTTAAATATCTGTTGTTTTACACTACAAGTAAACCACATAACGTCTTCTTCTGTGCGACTAAACGAAATACGGTTGATTATTTTTCCCAACTGGCTTCATTACTTTCTTGTTTATCGGTTGTTCGAGATAGTTGTTTATTTATTTGTTTATTTATTTATTGTTTCTTTGAAGCCCAAATTAACGCTTAAGTCGCGGATGGCGAATTATTTGATGAACACGTGACGACAGTCGTGGCAGGAGTAGGAATGAGGATCTGGGGAACTAAGAACCCCGTGGACACCTCCCATGAAAGCACTTTGCTCATCACAAACCGCAGATCAATATTTGGACTCCGGTGCCCAATGGTGAAAAGCCGCGTTTGGCATCGCTCCATTGTGACCAAAAATGATAAATTGGGATATTACGAGGGCGAGGGAAAAAGGAGAGTATAGACGATCGTGACCCCTAGCCTCCGGATCGAAAGCGCGCATCCGCCCGCCCGCCTGCCTGCCCGTCTGAGTGTGAGATGCGGTTCCGTTGGGTGCGCGGGGAGCCGCGACGCGACCAACAACAGCAGCGCCCGTCACGCCCTGCCTCCCCGCGATTCTCTCGCAGCGGCCTCCGACCCGCCCCCACAATGGGCCGACGCGAGCCCAAAGGCACGTAGTCGCCACCAGAGCCGGCGCTAGGCAGGGGCAGACCGAACAATCGCCCTGGGCCCCGCAAGGCAAGGGGCCCGATGATGGGACTGTGGGAGAAAAATTAGTAAAAAATTGAAAAAGAAATTAGAACGCAAGAAAATAGTACATTAATTAGAATTCGAAAACACATTAATTGGTATAATTGATATTCAAAATCCACAATGAGTCAACAACGATTAATTTAATATAATACATATTATTAAGACTAATAAACGTAAACAGGTTCACAATTTTAGTATCATTTTTACGCTTGTAACAAAAAAAATCAAATAATATTCCCTATTCGAAAATAAAGTAAATAATAAAATGGTAGCAAATCGTTGCCAAAAAGAACTTAAATAATAATCATAAGTCAATATATGTATTTCAGATAATAAGGGTTTAAAAAAATGACGCTAACATTAAAATAGGTTCCACTGAAATTCATATTTATTATTTCATGTATAACTAAACACAAATCAATTTTTTAACGTTTTAAGCTCACCGTGGAAATTGTAGAATTTGATCACAAAATACTTTTACTTAAAACTATTATTTAAAATATATTTCCAATAACTGCTCCTAGTTTAAACGTGATAATTTTTTCTTATTTATTGAAATAAAATGCCTCATATAGTTCACTTTTTTCAGGAGTGACCAGCATTGCCCGGGCCCAAAATTGTCTAGTTCCGGCACTGATCGCCACATCTCTTCAGGAACACAAATCCTCACTGCTCGACAAGAGATTTGCTTGGGAAAGGGACGCTGTTAGTGTGGGAGTTCGTCTTTTGTTTTTGAGGTGCTTGGAAAACACACGAAAACACACACAGATCAGTTGATTAGACTGTGAGTCACAACTCAAAGCGTGGCCCAAATGAGACACACGAAATTGTGAATTTATAAAAAAAAAAGCAAAATACTTTCTTTCGGTTAGACATCCAGTAATACTGACAAAATAACGGTTTCAGCTGCCCCATTCAAATGGTTTTGGTTTCATGTTTTATTTACTTATAATATATTTGATTATAAAAGTGATAAGGTAATATTGTCTTCAACTCTACTCACCTGTAGTTCTTCAAGTAAACACACAGACAATAAATTAGCCAATCTTCATTTAACTACTCGTACCTAAGAGATGACGTGTAATAAGATAATATTGTGAGAAAAGACAATCGGACGTTTTTCAACATGGAAATTGACACTAAAAGCGAAGGCATTTCTTAAAAAATGATGATGAAAATGAGTCACATATTACGTACTTTTTTCATGTTATTTTGACCCACTGTGCGCAATTTGTGAACAGAGTACAACGGGGCAACGCCCCCAGCGATTGTCTGCGGACTGATTTGGGCGGATGTGGTACCGCGGAATCAGAGTGAAAATATTTCTCAAAGGTTAAACCCGCACAATCCAGCACGGAAATTCAGACGTACCACTGCTGTCATTAGGCATTCATGTAATCGAAGTGAACACGAATCAAAAATATACGGACTATCTCCACTATTTCTTGAAATAATTTATCTTACAATTCCAACTTCCTGTCAGAGTTGTTACTGGATTCTTAAAATAATATTCAAGAAATAGGTTTGAAAACTGAAATAAATCGTAACTAAAACGAATTGTCCGTATTTTTACCCACAATCATATTTTAATGAATTTTCAAAAATGTTTTTCGAATATTTACAAGCCCTAGGTATTGTTGCAGCACATCTGGTTAAGACGTTTCTACGTTAGGTAGGTTAAATAAATTCGTAATTAGTTTTGTGTTTCATGCTTTTAGATCCGCCTACGCGCCACTTCACACTCTTTCCTGTAAACAGCTTCAATTATCCGCAACTCAGAATTCATTCATGGTTTTCCCAACTAGCTAAAGTGCCCCACGTCATCTGACCACAGCATTGCAAGCGGAAAAGCTAGCAATGCTAGAAAAGCTAGCAATTTCAAAAAATTCGAGGGTCATATGTATGCACAGTCACGACCTCATTTGACAGCCATCGTTTTTACGGCGATGCGGCGAAGCGATTTACCAAGTTCATAAAAGCACTTGAGATTTATTTGAGGATGGTCGCATCTACTGACAGGTGGTACTAGATAAAAAATAAAACGAGAAAATGATTTCTTTTTCGTACTTGCATTGCACATTTTCTCACTCTATTTACAAGTTTTTCTTTTCCCTAGACAGGTTTATATCTGTCAAATGTTTCCGTAATTTTTAAATGCTAAATTATATTTAGATATTCTAGAATGCGTTAGCTGTTAATAAAATATTTTTTGAAACTTTGCAGTGAATTAACAGTGAACTCGACTGTGATGATGACTTAAATTTTCTGAAACCATTCAACGCATTTCGAAACATAGTACTGCTATTAAATCATAACAGCAAATAATTGTAAATTTAAACCATGCCAATAATAATAGAGGAAATTTAATTCACAAATGAAAAGCAACTATCCAAAGAAAGAAAATTGTTAATTATAAATTGTGCAAAAAGGTCTGCTGAAATCAGGCGGAGCCAACTACTGTGCAATTAATTCATGATTATCGCTTGCACTTCTTACACATCATGCAGAAATAAATCTCCGCATATCTGTGGGTTATATGGGATGGAGCATGGGAGGCGGGAGGGGGGGCGACCGCCTGGAAATTCCCGTGAGCCTGCTTACAGTACCAGGTAAAACGCGTTCTCATTTGCTGGTCTTCTTTCCTCGGGGTATGCGTCTTACACACTTAGTGGGCTGTGAGAGCTTAAGATTTTTCACGGATTTAGATAACAAAAGCAGGCCTCAAACTGCACCATTTCCCTCAGATTAGAGCTTTTAGCTCAGACAAGAACAAATTTCAAGATTCTGACTGTCCGTAGACATACATTACTGACTACAAGTACACAATTTTCTATGCTGATTTCAGAAAATAAAAAAAATATAATCAAACAATTAATTACATGCAGGTCAGTACTATATAAAATATGAATAAAAGCGAGAAAATGAAATCAATATAAGACGTACAGGTCAAGAGTGGAGAGAAACGCTAGTCATAATCATGTATTAGTCTAAATATGAGCGACGTGATTACACTGCAACAGTAAGGATTCAAAACTAATATGCCTTTTTCTGAGAAATCTACAATTTTCTTTTTCTTGAAATAAACAACATTCCTTTTTCATTCCATTCCAAAAGAAAACATTTAGCAATAAAATTATGAGAAATATTTAACTATTGTTTGATATCACATATTTAGCATCTCGACAAATAATATAGGTGAATATAATACAAACTTTCTTTATTGAGGACTGATAGATGAGGAGGATGTTAACAACAATCCTACAATTGATTTGTCTACTACGTATTTGCAGGTCTCAGGTAGTCACAAACAGACAGTATTATGTTTGACGTGAAATTTAGTAGGTTCGTTGCAAACGAATTCAATCATGAACTGATGGCGTCACGAGAAAGTGAGTCAAGCGTTCGTTATCCATCTCGTTGAGTCGTCATCCAGCAGACGTTCCATTTCCACATTCCCAGAATGAGTAATTTAAACAAGTGTAAATGTGGAGTCGAAAACGTCAAATGCCTTTCTTGATGTAACACAGCCAAACATGTCATAATCTTTCAAAAATTAGGTCTACCTTTAAATAGGAGTATGAGTAAGTAAAGTCGTAGGTTTCTGCGGCGGGAGTCATGTGAATGATCTTGGCTGTCCGGGTTGCCGACGTTTCGACCATCGACATCCAAGATCATTCACAGGAGTATGAGTAAGCGAAAAAATTCGCCTTTTTCCTGTGCACGATTGCATAACTTTCTATTATTACGAAGAACTTCGTAAGTCGAGAAAGTAAAAATATCATGTTTAAATTCAGTAGGTGTTAACGCCCAGTTTTGATTTTACTGTTCGTCATAAATAAATTCACGCAACAACCAGTTAATTTTATGCAAAACACCATTTTTTTGAAACGTGTTTCGAAGAAATGACAACCAAAACTCGTTTCTATGTCACATTAAACTCGTCAATAATTACGTTTCATTAATCAAATTCCCATCAATAAATTGAATTCAAGTGAGTGCAAGTCTTAAATGATTGAACTATTGGGGGAGCGACAAATTCTTACATCGCTTGATTCCATGCAAAATTACTTTAAAAAAAGCATTTTGTAATTAAGTTTATGTTGTGTACACAAAGTAAAATGTATAAAAAATTAATTTCTCAAACATAAAAATCTATGAAACTAGGTTGTTTAAAAAGTATTAAAATGTGGTTGAGTAGAGGTCATGCACAAGGTAAAACACGGTACTACTTCACGAAGTTCTCATGATAAAACCTCATAACTGGCAACAATGCGAACAGGTTTGAGATCCAAGAATCTCTCGTATGGAGCTGGGGCATGACGAAGTCTTCGATGGCTGTCTTCAAAATTCCATCAATACAGGACGACGTGTTCCACAGAGAGGTTTGACCAATATTGTTCGCAAATGGGGGCGATTCTTCTCGAAATGGATAGACATCCAAAGTATGGTAATGCCCGTCCCGAATAAGCGTTAAGATTACTTCCTCAAGCCGGTTCATCGAGGATGAGGACGTACAAGGTTTTTACACAATTCATACTCATATTCAAGTTGAATGTGGTGTTGTGCCACTCGGCCGGCCATGCGTGAACGACACAATGTTTTAAGAGCATTTGAACATCTCAGGTGGGGGCAAATGGAGAAGGTATCAACTTCGGATTGCTGATTTTGCAGCTCGCTCAGCCAGCTTGTTTTCTTCGACTCCCACGTCGCCAGAAACCGAACGCAACAATAAAAGTAGTGAGACCACGCGCGGTGCATTTTATGTAATAATTTCACCAGGAGCGGTAGCTCAGTGCATCAACTGATGTCGCTGCAGCGCCTCTGACTGGGAGGTCCTAGGTTCGAGTCCTGCGCCGTCGAAAATCCTGCAGCCGTCAGAACTCGAACCTAGGACCTCCCGGTCAGAGGCGCGCACACACATGTGTGTGTGTGTGTGTGTGCGTGTGTGTGTGTGTGTGTGCGTGTGTATGTGTTAGCGCGCGTTCGTTAGAGAACTCTCGACTGCGTGGAGCAACAAATTTTGCACAAATTCTTTTCAGTGACCAAGAAAGAAACATGACAGGATCAGGGAAGGACAGAGCGGGAGAAATGAAAGAGGGGATAGTGAGATCGGTGTGGCGGGGAACGGTGCGAGGCGACGAGGTGCAGAGCGGAAGAAAGCGGAGTAAGGCTGGGATATAAATAAATTATTTCAATTTTTTACTATGGATAGAATTAATTTCTTTACTCGCTAATACATGATAAATAAATACCCGTTCAGTGCGAGTTAATTCAGCTAGAATCGTATACATTTGGAGATAGCTTCGTCTTCAAAAACTCAGTTAAGTTGAGGTCACGCCCCATGTAATTTTTCCAGTGAAAAAAAGTTTTCAAACTAATTTTCAAATAAAGTCATTGAACAGTGGATTGTACCTTTTCAGGTGGGAAAAGTCAAACTTTTCACATACGAATTTCAATAATTTTTTATCACATGTTTAGGAGAAAGCAGAGCTGCTCAACTCATTATCAGTGTTAACATACATTACATAATACATTCACCCTTCAGGATTACAAGACAGTTGCTGAAAGAAAAAGTCAATGATATACTACTCAAAATCAATAAAATCGAGAAGAATATCTGCATAGCAAATTGAAGCACTCCTTAAATGTCAAGGTAGGAATTTTTGTATGTTTTTCCATAAAGGTCAACAATTTTCATGATTTCCTGCGTACTACTGACAACACATTCTCTTGAAAGAGGTAATTACTCTTCTAACTACGACGACTCAACAGCTTGTTGTGAGACAAGGAATGAAAATTGCAGTTTCGACACTTTTGTTGGACGTAGGAAGGCATACAATCATAGAATTTCGTAACAACAAAAGATGTCAAAGTTGAGATTGTTGACAAAAAATACAGGCTTCAATATTAAAATGTCAGTCGTACAAAGAAGTGACAATAGTTCAATCCAATGACTCTATTTACCATCACACAGCATTACATATATAAAAGATCTGAATATTTTAGATATTTCATTTCATCGTTTATTGATTGTTACAAACGAGATGATACACTGAAATCATCTTTCCTGGGCCAATTGTACTACTATATTTCACAGTATAATTCAATAAACTGTTAAAGATCAAAAGTTACTTCTCCATATATGACAACCTTTTCAATGCAATTTGAGGCTAAATAGAAATTATTTCCCTTTTTTTTTCAATCAGTATACTAATTACTGCTTATCCTTGTAGATGACAATTTCAACTCACATACAACAAAATGCAAATGCTAATAAAGTATTTTATGTAATAAACAATATATAATCTACAGCTCAATTAATTTTACCGTTTCTGAAGGTAAAATTTTCATTTTGTATGCTGCGAACATAATTCGCAAAAGTCAAAAAATCTAAAAACGAACATTTACAGAGTGACATTTTTAATAATGCTTAATAACAATAAATATTTTAATACAAAAAGATTTATAAGCATGTAATAGAAAAATACAATTAAACAACAAAAGCAATAAAAACAAAAAGTACGCAAAATGGTAACAGATTCAGCATATTTGGATATCAATCGGCAAAATCCATACGCTAGCATAAGGAAAAAAACAAGAGCACTAACATGAACAGACTGCAACACCACTTGTATTATTTATAACCCTGAGTGTTCTTACATTACTATTCTCCCTACTCTACACTCGAAATTCTGAAAGCTTCTCCACAAAACCACCGTTTACTGTAGCCTTCCAAAACGTACTTTAACAATTAACCTCCAGAACATGCTTTCAAAGAAGGCAAAAAATACTTAGAAGTTAGGCAATAGTTATTTCAATGTTGCCTTCTGAGCCTGTAAATGGCTTTATGGAGAAACAATGAAACGACAGTTAGGTCATATGGTGTTAAGTTAACTTTGTTTCTACATCACAATTACGAGGTTACTTTGCCCCGCACCACAGTCTTACTTGCTTAACCCCAAGAGCAGGGCGGTTACCACAGCAATCGATGAACGTGACTAAATATTTATATTTAGAAATATCAAGTTCATATCCTGTGTGAGGTTGCGAAAATAATCGCTTATATATCGGCTTAAGTATCTCAGCCAGCTTCAATAAATGTTACAGCAGTGCATCTAACTGACAGGTCCTTGCGTTGGAATCCAAATGGTGGCAGAATTTTCGACAATAATTTTGGATAGTATGGTCAAATTTAGCCGATATCTGAAGGTGAATTATAGCGACTGGCTGCTCTGATCGGTAGTTTTCCGTGGTTTCTCCGATCAACGCCAGGCGAATGCCAGTGCAGAAACGTAACAAACGGGCCACAGTCCACGCGAAATCTTTCCTTCTTTTCCTTGTCCTATACTCACTTACTCCTTACACTTACATTACCCACTTACGCTTACATGCACCAGACTTCCACACATATTGGGAGCTTAGAGCTTGTCTCGGCTGGGGCGGTACCGCGCTCGTGGGAGACACCTGGTTGTGGGAAATCCCTGCAAGTCATCAGGAAGTCGGCGCCGGATCTCGCCACCCAGCGGGGGTAGATTGCCACCACCTCCCGCGATAAAAACATACAGTACCTTACAGACCTACTGACCTTAGCAGTTGACGCGCCCGAAAACACTTATCAAACTCGTACAAGTACATCGGCGTGGGGCCCGTGGCCATCGGGCGCTGGGTTTGTTTTCAAAGCGCAGGGCCGCGCGGCGCCGCACCGCCCGACAGACCCAGGCACTCGTCGGCCTCGAAAACAAGGGAGAAAGGCCACCCCTAACGGAACATACATTCCTCCCTCGTAATTAACCTTATGCCACAAGGACCTAGGGCCGTTCCCCCGACGAGCATCCTTCGAAAAGCATCGAACGAGTGGCCTCAAGCCTCTTGTGAGAATGTACGAAAGTTCAACTTCACGAGTGGGATTCATCGGAACTCCGCGCCAGGTCACCGTGATTGAGGCTAGCGCACGACAGTGGCGTTTCCCTGCAAATTATAGAGGACCCGTTGTCGAAGTCCAACAATCATGACTACAACTACCAATGCGGCCTCTGCTGTAATACCAACATTCAACAGTTGTTTCTGACAATAATCAGTAGGCAGAAGATTTTTATTCCCAAAACATCTAGAAATAGGCTTTTAAAAAAATACATTTATGATCTAAAAATTCTGAAATATGCAATTAAAATTAACAATATTTCATTCTCTCTATAAATATTACTTGATAAAATTCAAGTGAAGCATGCTTGGAATGAAACGATATATTTTTAGAATGAAACATAATATAATCTAACTTACTTCGCGGAAGAAATAATTGAAGTAAATATTCATCTTAGTCATCAGTATATTGTATGTATTTTTGTATTGCTTCGCCTGGTTTAAAAAAATATATCAAAAAATATCCTACATTTGCATACATATTTTATCATCCACATACAGAAAAAAAGAAAAAACAAACAAACATAAATCGATAACTGTAACAACCGCTTTTGAATCAATGAACGCTCACCAATAAATAGATTATATGAAAAGATTAAACGTTTTAGAGGTAAGTCCCTATTTTAACGAAATATACAAAATACACACCTATTATTATACGAATATGCACCAATAGGAAAAAATCGGCCAAATATGCACAAATATGCCCTAACATATTAATCTATATAGCATCATTTGTAACAAAATGCCAAGAAATTTCACTTACTGAAGCAACGGATAGATATATGCAAAATCATAGAAATCCGATCCCTAATATTCAGCCTCTTCGAGAAAAAACTATGAATGCACTCATTAACTTGTTATCAGTAATATTATTTGACCCTAGTTTCCACAAGTGTATTTAACGTACTTTAAAAAGCAACACATTTACAATGTTAAATTGATCGTCTGTCTCTCAAATGTAATTATAAGACACGTGAAAAGTATAGTACAACCTTTCGAAGAAACGAAATCTTTAGGCTTGACTTGTGTAATGAAACGTTCCAAATCAATTATTGATATTAACATAAGTTTTATTAACTTTAAGAGGTTATAATAATAATAATAATAATAATAATAATAATAATAATATTATTATTATTATTATTTTATTATTATTATTAAGTGTTACTCTTGGTACATACAAATTCGAGTATTTAACCCTTATACCTTATTGTAACGAACGTAAAAGGAATCGGCTCATTTCGTGAGTTGATAGCGAACGACACCACCGCTACGCGCATGGCGTCGTATAATGACCTTTTTTAAAAATTATTTATTCATTTATTAACGGGAATATCCCTTACAAATTGCCCTTATAATTTTGATGACACATGTAAAAACACATTTTAGAGCAACTTTAAAACCAACGCATTTTGACAACAAATGGTCCGCGACGGATCCGACTTGTTGCGTTGGCGGGGGCTTTCCGGCGCTCGCTTCGGCATCATATTTAATAAACCTCCTTCACTTTTAAGAGAATTTCATTGAAAGTATTGTACTGACATGCACTTCCACAACCACAGTTAAAACAAATCCACCTTTCACCACAAAATACCATTAGCATCTACAAATACAAACAAGGTCTTTATTAACGCATTTTTATATTTATAGTTGGCGATAGGTTTTGTCACGTAGAGTACGTGGGCTAAACAAAATGTTCTCGCTCCCACCACTAGTTTCGCGTGCCGTCAGAATCAACTTGGTACGATAAGGGATAAGATTCTAGTATTTAATACGCGAGTTGAGGGAGTCATCTCACCAATATATGGTTCTTCCTCAAGTTGTCGCAGGAGTTACGTCTAAATCAGGGATGAAATTTTAAAGGGGTCAATGATGACCAAGGGGTCCATTGGGGGCACTAGCCGAATATGTACCAGCGCCTTATTAGTATAATCAAAATCCCATCGATTAAAATAATTATTAATTCTCTTAATTAACTGTTTCCTGATACAAAGCCACAAAACGTGTAATAATAATTTACAGAGTTGCTCTTCTTTCGTATCCGTCTTTCATTCTTAGAAATTACGGAATTAGGAGTTACGAAAATTCAAGAAAATATAACTATGCATTGACAACGATACTCTATCACACAAGAAAGTACTCTTCGCAATACCCACCGGAGAAATGTTACGGCCAATTCTTAAAATACACTCAACGTTTTGTAACCATTGCATTTCAACGAGGATATGAAACTCATCTACTAAAAAGCGGAAGCGCCTTCGATAACTGAAAATTCGAGATATTTACGAGAACATTGGGGTACGAAATTGTTAAGGCATCTACAGGTATGTACAATTGTTTCTGTCATGATTATGGGTGCTGTATATTACAGAGGAAACGTAAAGTAAATGCGATGAAGCAAACGTTCTCTTTAAAGGGGTCGACCAAAGAAAAGTTTGGGAATCCCTGATTTAAATGGTTATCGTTGTAGTTGGGTGCGAGGGAATGATGCTGAGGGAGAGAATGTTCCGCCTCTTACTTCCTACACATCTGGTCCCAGCGAGATTTAACATCATCGGGAGCAATAATTCAAAAAGCATGGTACATACGTACTACACCTCACATTTCTCGATAGCTACTGTTACGAATGTCAGACTAGACGCATTTTTAAAATTAACAAAAAATTGAGAATTGCTACTCAGAGGCTTGGCTGTTCGGGACACCTCATGTCAGGCACAAATACCAACGTTTTGACCGTCATGCTGTGACCTTCCTCAAGGCGAAATGTTCACGTCATTTCGCCCTGAGGAAGGTCGCAGTATGACGGTCAAAACGTTCGCGTCTTTGCCTAGCACGCGGCGTCTCCCGGACAGCCCAGATTTTATCAATTGAAAGAGTCCTCATTCGCTTCTCTATCCCTCTAAGTCCTCTTGGTCCCCACTAATTGAGGCGATTTTTCCAAGTTTATGTTTGTTACACAAGTAATCTCGTCCGATATTTGTGCAGTTCATTGTTTTTTACTCGTTTCCTTGCATGTTATCGTGGCAAATTTTGAAAGTCATCGATCTTGCTTAAGTTTGCTTAGTTTCACGTCTATATCAGTGACAAGATGTCCAGTCATCGATAGATCCGCCGATTAAGATGAAAGATGAAGAAAATGAATTATTAATATTAAAAATATGGCTCAATAAATTATTTTTTATTGCATGACAAATTGACTATTGGTTCTTTTGTAGATAAAATGCCAAAAGTTTATTCTTATCTTCCTCTTGAGAAGAATACCATGCCATCGACCCAGAAAATTTGATTAAACATTAGAAGTTTCTAATGTTTAATCGAATTTACAGAGTAAATTAATACAGAGTAAAATATGTATTTCCAACTAATAAAAAGTCGTTGTACTAAGTGTGCCTGCACATACTTTTTTTTTTCATTTTTCTCGTTTCCGAATAAATGAATTCATTTCCGAAATCGTGGGTGCAAATGTTCTCAACGCCTCTTGGGGTATTCTTGGAAATGACAATGACTCAAATTAATTCATCTACATTCTTTCTGGATTATTTAACATTTTCCTTTTTCATTTGTAGGGTAAAAAAATTATAGAGCTTATGCATCAATCATATTAATATAGTATTTCATATGGTCACATAATACCATTGGAGCTATTACATTTCATTTTCAAATTTTTACATCAAATATGTTGTGAGAAACCCAAATGACCTATGAAAAATATTTAATCAGATTCCACTCTATCTTGGTTTAAAAAAAAATACTTGGGTAATATTTTTCTTGGACTTCGAAAAAATTAAAAAAAGCACTACTAGAAACAAAATTTTCAATTTATGACAATGTTTTAATAGATCCAAAGCCTCTAGCAAATACATTTTAAAATTTTCAAAAAATATTTTTCACGAAAAGAATCATTTGAAATATTTGTCATCTCACACAGCTACATTTGGACCCCAAATCCGGGTTGTAACATATGTAGTGCTGTGTGATCACAGGAGGTGGGTGTAAAACAGAACACTCCATTTCGATTCCCGACTGAGAGGTGGATTTATGCGTCGAACAATTCACTTTTTTTAAAATCGACATTGAAATCAAAAAGTTTGGAAAATGTATTGTGAAGATAATTAATGTTTAAACCATGAGTACTTTATAATTTTATAAAGCGAAACATAAATGCACTTAAAAATTAATGTAAAAAGTTCACGTAAAAAGTTTCTCGTTGTGCCCAAGGGTTGAAGGTGTTGGAAACCTGGAATCATCAGGGGAAATATTTTCAGTTAGAATCTCTTGTTAAAAACGTTTAACTTTAGGCCTATTTCACTTGGAGACAGCTTTTACCATCTTACTCACCTAGACCCCTATGTCACCAAATGGCGGAAAAGAAAAATAATAAAAATGTAAAGAAAATACTTTCTCAAACTCAGGACATCACTTTTTAAACGAGAAGCATCAAGATAACGTATGTGACAATGATAAATGTCAAAATTATACATTGGCACAAATTAGAAATCAGAATTCCGAAAAGGGACATACATTTGCTAATGAAACAAATGGATTAAAATGGTTCAGATATCAAACTATTCTCAAATTAAATTGATCAAAAAAGATATTTACTGATTATAATACCAACATGTGATTGTTATTAAATATTTTTCCTAATTATTTGAACAGTTTGTAAAGATTTTAGATCATGGAACACAGTTCTTCCTGCAGTACATTAAAGCATTTAAACTAAAATACGATGAACCACTGCAAAAGGTATTTTGTTATGATCGTGGTACTTGAAGAAGTATAATCAAAATATTTCAAAGACCAAGCAAACAGATCAACCAATTAACATTAACAAGCATAGAATTCGGAAGTTCAGGCATTTATTTTACCTATAATAGGTAATATAATTAATGAAAAATCATATTTAAAAGAAATTATTGTAAAAAATTAATAAAAAAATTGAACCATATTTTTATTCCTCTTAAGTTTACATTAGTAATTAACGTGTCCTCAGGGCCTTACGGTGTGATAGCTACGAATTTGTTTTATTCGCGACGCTCTCTCTTCAAAATGATATTGTGGACTCCCTTTTGAATCTTCAAACGGCATCACTGAAAACAGAATTATATAGGGTATTTCAAAATGAATAGCGGGGTTTTAAAGTGTTATAATAATTATTACATCAGACTTGCAGCCGCGGGTGATATATCAAATGATAGAGGAACTCAAACAGTTTTACATAATAGCCTACAAGTGTTCAATGTGAGCACCCTTCGTTACTCGGCACACGTCAAGACGATATGCGAGTTCTTCCCAAACTTTGGTTAGTGTCTCATTAGTAATTGCCGCAAGAGCTGTTTCAATCCTGTTCCTTAATTCGGGAAGGTTGGCTGGCATTGGAGGCACATACACTCGATCCTTAATAAACCCCCAAAGATGAAATCACACGGCGTTAGGTCGGGTGACCGTGGAGGCCATGGGAAACAAGCGCCATCATTAGGCCCCTTACGGCCAATCCAGCGGTCGGGTACTGTGAGGTGAAGCCAATCGCGTACCTCGTTATGCCAGTGAGGCGGCGCACCATCTTGCTGAAAGATGAAGTTCTCTGGTTCATCCTGTGTCAGTTGAGGGAAGAGCCATAGCTGTAGAGTATCCAGATAAGAGTGACCAGTTACAGTTGCTTCACCAAAAAAGAAAGGACCATAAACTTTCTTTCGGGATATGGCACAAAAAACATTCGATTTAGGCGAGTCTCGTTGCACTTGTACCATCATGCGGGGATTTTGTGAACCCCAAATCCGAACATTATGGGTGTTTACTTGACCACTAAGGTGGAAGGTCGTTTCATCACTGAATACAAGATCCAGAAAATTTTCATTGTCATTCAACATGTCGTTAGCAAAGTTGGCACGTAAAACATGGTCAGTAGGCTTCAGAGCCTGTAACAACTGCAAACGATAAGGACGTAGTTGCAAGCGTCGCCGCAAAACTCTCCAAACAGTCGTCACAGGAATTGCTAATTCACGACTAGCCTTCCGAACGGATTTCATAGGGCTACGCGTGAACGAATTACGCACTTGCTCAACGCTCTCTTCACTAGTTCTTGGTCGTCCCGTACTCTTGCCTTTACAAAGGCAGCCAGTGTCTTCAAACTGATGATACCATCTACGAATATTGTTATCACCTGGAGGATCACAACCAAACTTAATCCGGAACGCACGTTCCACAGTAACAACAGATTCCGTCTTTGCAAACTGTAAAACACAAAACGCTTTCTGTTCTTTAGTCGCCATCTTTGCTACTAGCGCTTTCTATCGGATTGCGGCAGAAACATTCCGCATTGATGCCAACAAACAAAACTGTTTGAGTTTCTCTTTCATTTGATATATCCCTTGTGGCTGTACGTTTGATGTAATAAATATTATAACACACTAAAACCCCGCTATTCATTTTGAAACACCCAGTATTTTTCGTTCTTCACACTTGTGTAATAGCTAGCACCGAGAGAACTATACATCATACACGGGAAGCTGTCCTCTAGAGGGATCGGAGGTCATACTCAATAGTTTAGATGGGATTCCTCGATAGCGAATAAAGTCTGTCGGCATCAATTAAAATGAAAAATTTTGACTGGTATCAACCTTTTACATTTAGAACTTTAACATAACCTCTGCTTCCACAGGAAGACAAAACAACCGTGCCATCGTGTTCTCCAAGCTTGCGGGTATATATCTAGCTTGATCGAGATCGATTTCAAGAGAAAAGCAAAATTAATACATAAAAAGCAAAAATAAGAGAAAATGGCAAAAATAGGCACCAGAAGCTGAAATAAACAAAAAACGGCAAAATGAAAAAAAATTAAAATTGATTTCTATTGTCAAAAGTCATGAAATAGTAACAATTGCAAAAAGGCATTTTGCCAAACTTCCGGGCTATATACATATAAAATTTCTTCAATAAAAGCTATACAATTTTACTTTGAAACTTCATAGGAAGGGGAGCATAATGGTACTACATAAATGAAATCATTTGAATATATTATATTACGTTACCAACTAAGAAGAAAAGGTTTGAAAGTAATACAGAGAAAGGCGGTTTCATTGTTTTGTTTCGCCACAAATTTTCCCACATGAATCGCAAAACCTTAACATCCTGGAATTTCCAAATACCTATTACGGCTTCCCTTCTCCTGAGATCCTAAAATCCTAAATAACCAGAAACACCTGAAAGAAAGAAAGGAGGTATTTCCAAAATCTGCACACCTCAAGAAGGGTGGCACGGGGGGGGGGAGGCTGCTGATCGGGCGCCGGGCTGTCTCGGCACGCGGTGGGGAAAGCCCGGCGCTCCGCGGGCGGCAGGAAATCGGCCGTCGCCGCCGGGAGAGGAGAAGTCCAGATGCGGCACGCGGCGCGAAAGGTCGGGGTGGGGCGGAAGGGGGAGGAGGGTGGATGGCGCTGGGAATCCCGCGCCCGCCGGGGGGTTGGGAAGAAGACACGTTCAGCCGGAAGACGCGGCCGCGTTGGCGAACTCGCTCACCCCGCCCCGAGCGCCCAGTCCATTCATTCGCAGGGCTGCCGCACCACCGCCCCTGCCCGCCACGCCGGCCGAGCACCGTGACCGGAGCTCTGGGAATTCTACTTTGGAACAATGAGAATGGCCTCCGTACCATGTGCTCCACGAGCGCTGGAAATTTTAAGTATTGCGATAGTTTCTTTTCCACGAACAGCTTTTCGGCACCTGGGGCTTAGTAGCCTTTTCCTCCGACGTTATCGCGCCGGGCGAATGCTTTTCGCTGTTCCTGACGACGCTTTCAAAGCGTTTCTCAGTTCGCGTTGACACGCTACAAAAATCAGTGCCAGAAATGAGTGGTGAGCTCTCTCTAGAGCTTCGCTGATAAACTAACATGAGAAACATCTTGGGTTTCACAAGCGGTACATTGTCGCTGGAAAAGTTACGGGTTCACGAGTTGCAAATCAAACTGGAAAATCACGATAGTCAGTCATTCAGCAGAATGAATTGCTGAAATTATAATTGGATAAGAAAAGTTGCAAAGCAAGTTATACTAATGATACAAAAGAATCTGTCTATTAAAAATAACACTGTCGAATAAAATGAACTAAAAATAATTTTACCTCGGCTTAGACAAAAATATTTTTTACGGATCAAACTCTTACTATTTAGTATCATAGAAAAAGTGTTTTCACAACCCAGGTCTACGATACGCTTTGCCGTATTATTTGCAAACAAATATTCCAGAAACTGATTACGTTTCTTCGACTCCCTCATTCGGACGAGGTCAGCATGTGCAAATAAGGCACCGGCGCAGCGCCCCAAGCAAAGCAAAGCCCTTTGACGTCGTAGAACAGCGGCGGCGAGGAAGCGGAGGCGGAAGTGGTGGCGCCGACGGATACAGCTGCGGGCGGCGGCGTTGGTTGAGACGGTGAGAAAAGGAAGGGCAGCGCGCGATGGGCGGAGAGGCGGCAAGCGATCGGCACAAACAACGAAGGACGACGCGACGCGACGCGGCCCAGCCCGCGCGACGCCGCCGCCTCCGCCTCCGCTCCCAGCGTCCGAGAAATCAGCGCGCGCGATTTTCCCGTTCCCCTTAAGTCAAGAGCAAACCACCACCATTGTTGGCTCGACAGCATTCGCAGCAAAAAAGACGTGGTGGGATCAAAACAACTAAACCGCCTTCCTTATCCGGTGGTTTTTATACTGAAACAATACTTCAACATTGCCATGTATTTGAGTAATAATCATACAGCCTACACGAATTCCTATCGGGCTAAGGCCTCCTGTTTCAAAACAGGGTTAGCTCACATAACTGGTGCTGGTTACTATTGTTGTTTTTGTCACTAATTTAATTAATCTTCTTTAGTTATGTTTTTTTAGTTTAGTTATGTTTTTTTAGTACAACCTCGCAATTTGAACACTGCTCTATATCGAAGAACTTCACAATATTCTTGGAATACCCCTCCACAAAAAACACGTTTCCATACGAGTTATTTGAGAAATAAAATGTGTCAAACAAAACACTAATAGAATTAAAAATCAAGTTACCGAACTTCACGACAACTGAGATTTATCCATTTTTTTGAAGAATTAGTTGCCCGACCGTAGTGCATACGAACATTGTTATGGAGAGACACTCTTCGTCAGCATCTAGCGTCTTTTGTTTTGAAAATGCGGACACACATAATTAAAATTGACATTCCGAACCCATTTTGTTACATGTTGCCGAAAATAATGTCCTCCCCATAAACTGAAACGATTTCGCGATGAATCGCGGAGGCTCTCGAGCCCATGGAGGAGTAACACAACGCGCACTTCGCACTCTGCGGGAAAAGGTATGGGAGTGCATATCGCCATCCGCCACCACAACGAAACTTGACACCCTGCTGACATCAGATACTTCTCGTTTGCTTAAGCTAGCTTTCCCCAATTCAGCTGTGGTATCAACTACGAAAAATACACTTTCCTGCAAGAGCTACCGCTTCGTGACCTCTCTTTCCGGATATCCCTCATACCTTACTGAAAATTATGAAAAATCATGAGTCATGGAAATCCCGAAAAATAAACCCAAAAAGTATTTTCAGAAGAGACCTTTGCGTTTATATCCTTGGCCTAAATTCCTTTCGGAGAACTAGCTCGAAATCCATCGCCCAAACGGCAGAACCACACCCACACACCACGTAACCGCCCGCACCTTCCTCACTCCGCGAACGCCCACACCTTCCTGCACTCTAAGTTGGGCGCAGACGCGCGCGCCCGCGCAATCACTAGCGCGCGCTGACTTCATTACGTCCCATTGCGGCGTCCGTCCCGCCCCGTGTCAAGGCCAGTGGCCACGCCCGCGGACCAGCCCTACGGAGCGTCTTGCTCGAAGTGTCAAGGCTCGTCCCAATTGCCGAGAAGGAAGCTGGTGTGCTTTTGAGGTTTTGGGGTTACATCCCCACAACAAATGGACTCCGTTTACGGAAACAAACGCCGCCACAACAGTTAAATGCGGCACGCAGCAATGTGGCGTGTGGACAGCGATGATGAGGTAACTGTCTGCGGAACGCACCATGAGCTTAAGTAGACAACTGAAGGGGAATGGTATAAACGGCGGCTGTCTATTACGCCACAGTCCTATCAAACAAAGACACATTAAAAATTCTAAATTTGCTTGAGGTAGACACTAAATAACACACCACACACACACACACACACACACACACACACACACACACTGAAATGGCAACAAATCAAAAGTGATGGCAGACAACCAAACAGTAGTTCGTGCTGCGCATATGTTCAGGAATTACCGCTGCGTCAATACCACAAGCGTGGGATGGCATACTGTTTAAAAAGACCAAAATATGTAAAGATCACGAGAGTTTATTTTTATTGCCGCCAGGAGGGCACAACATATGGTGATCTATTCTCTAGCCGTCTTCTCTCGGAAATACCCAGCAGCAGCAGCCCAGGGGAGAAACCCACATACCCTTCATATGGCACAGCGTCACTGATTGTGATGACAGCGTTCTTTCGGCACATAAATAGTGCTAAGAGACAAATTACGATAAAAAAGTGTCTCCTCTTCTTCAACCACAGTCACTTCCCAAATATCGTTGCCAATCTCAAAGAAATTGAGAAGCCTAGATTTCAAATACACGAGTTTGTATGAGTTTTTCGTGTGCGCATCTTGGTAAAAAATACTATTCTGCAAATGGAATCGAATCATTTCTACATCCAGGAAAACAATAAACCTTTGGTTTATACTCTACCCAAGCGGACAAAATGAAATTTTCTTTTCACTTGGATGTTTCGTGTGTTCTGGTGTCTTATCACATCGACTTTGAAAAAGACAATAGTTGGTAAACTATTATGACAACATTGAATGAGACATTTAGCTATTACGTTTCAGTGCCGGGTAGCAAATTTGCAAAGACAATTTATTTACAGAAAGGAAAATTGGAATTTTCTAAAAAAACGTTCGAAAAAATGTTTAGTGAACCACCTTTCCAAGATTCACCAAACCAACGCAAAACACAACAATCGAATTTCTCAATATTCTTATTTGTGTAACGATTGACCACAAACTGACCTACGAATGTACGGACACTCACAGGTATCCTTGTAATAGCACCCTCGTTTCAGCCGATTCTACGGCCTGTGGCGCCTACCAAGTTGTGGTCTGTTCGGGAGCGCTCACACAATCGCTTCGTGAGTTATTGGTCGCACGCGACCGAGAGCTTAATGTCTAACGTGACTCCAACGCCCTCGCTGCGATCCGCCCCCTCCCTCTCGTCGCCCGATTGCAGGCCGAGGGCGCAGATGGAATACACGGACGAAAATACAGTAAACCATCATTAACACGAATTCCAAGGGGCCGAAATAATCAGAGTTCGTGTTATAAAAATTCGTGTTAGCCGAATATTATAAATGTCTATAATGCCGTAATCCCTTGCCGCGACCTACGTTTTGTCCGTGTTATGGCGAAATTCGTATTAAGCGAGTTCGTGCTAACGAGGGTTTACAGTACATACAACTTTCCCTTACTAGTCTCGCAAAGATGCCGGGTCCGCCAGGCATCACCGCAGGCGTTTAGGCCGGTTACGGACAGGGTGGCTTAGGATGGAATGTACTCCCTCAAGGCGTCCAGTCCGGACATGGGGAAGATGATGGATTGATGATGACGGGAAGTGAAAAGGAAAGATCGCGCTCGGCCTGTGTCACAATGTTTCCGGTGCTGCTGCGGTAATAGCCGGGAAGAGATCAACAAAACCCCTGAGCAGAGGCATTGAGCCCACGAATTACATCCAGGCAGTCACTTCAAAATAATCGATGTCAAACATACGTAGTATATTTCTGGAATCTTATCAGGATCGAACCCGCCACCTTCTCATCGCCAGCACGCTATATATAGGCAATAAGGTGTTTTATATACAGTCGCTGCTGCTCGTGTTAGTCTGCGAAAGTATTCGTATGTGATTAAAATTTTAAAAATCACCTTCAGAGTTGACAAGGCTTACGCAGTGAGAAATCAGTTCGAAGAGTTAGGTTTTAAATCAATACAGAACTTGGGTGTGTCTGTTCGTAATCATAATGAACTTTCATAATTATCCCATTGTACATTTCACCTCTATCAATCATTGTGTTGTAAATACCATACCAACCGCTCCAACGGGCGAGCTGTTTCACATTTCACAAATTCTACGTCTAGACCCAGAGGAGATATCCAGCCGCGTCTCCGAGGTCCCAAAATTGATAATAATAATAATAATAATAATAATAATAATAATAATAATTTCGAGCCAACCAACAAGTTTAAATGCTCTCTTTGAGTGTCCAAACGAAGAAAAACGAGTCATTCAGAAGTAAGGTGAAATCCAGGATGGTTAGAATATCTCATACGCAAAAAGAACAAAGATAAGTTTTCACAGAAGTTTTGTGAACTCCAAGCGAAATGGTTGCAGCATCAGCTTCACGATTAAAGAAAACTATAATGTTATATGCTAATACTCCCATCTAAAGAGAAGCGTAGTGCAGGTTCCCCAACAAAGATAGTAACATTGACGAAGCCACAACGTCCTGAAGCCAACAGCGTAATACATGACCACATAAGCAGCGCAAAAGGAAGAAGATTAAATACGTCTGCTGGCGACAACGCGCCTATTGTCGAGCGCTACTTGAACGCCCTCTTGACGTCGCTTGGAGGCCGCGCGGACGGGGGCCGGAGGTCGAAGGCGCGTGCGAATTGCTAACCCGTACGGCGCGGCACGGCCGTGCGCCCAGGGTCGCGCGTCCGTCCGAGCGTGCGCGCGCGCGAGTCACCGCACGGCGACCGACGCGACGGACGCGGCGACGTGCAGCGCATAAGACGACGGGGGCGCTCGCACGGAGCCGCCGTGCGCCGCTCGGGAATTGGACCTCGCGCCCGAGGAAGCTAAGAATATCCTTCTCCTTCATTGTTAGTTCCACCCTCAACGTTTTGAAAATCTCTTCAATTTGTAATTCTGTTTTCATTTGACAGAATCTCCTCAATGCGAAACAACATTCTACATGAAGACTAAATATTCAGTCTGAGTTTACTAGATATCGTCAACGAATTCCTGATCATCAGCGTTTTAATGAAATGAGTACGTTGTCCAACTTCAATACAATAGTTTGCAAATCAATACTGAATTTTAAACATATGTCAAATTTTCCGCGTGTCACATTCATTACTAAAACCGACTTAACAGCCGACCCGGGTAGCCGCCATCGCTAAGGCAGTAGTAATGGTACCTTGGATCGCGGGTTCAGTCCCGTCTCGGGTATAGTTTGCGTTTTTGTGTGCCTTTGTATGTTTGGGATCGTACATTTCTTCCTTTCATCTCATCCCGCAACACTAACAACCCTGGGATTAAAAACTGACCCAGCATGAAAATGCTGATCCCTCCATAAAACTCACGTGCACCAACTCCTATAAATATGATTGAGCTTGGTCACGTGACATCGTCACGTGTACGTTCGCGTGGTCCCGAGATGGCCAATTCGCGACCAAAAACTATCAGATAAATAGTGTTTTCGAGTTTCGAAAAATAATGGTGAATAAAGAGACGGAGTGAACTAAAGATCGATAATGAAATATGGTAAGAACGAGAGACTCCCTAGTAGTTAGAGAGTCCATATTACATTCAAAAATATTTATTTTTCTACGTACAGTAAAATGAAATGAAAGAAGTTCGGGCTGCACAATTATGCCTATGTGTTGTTTAGAGATTTCTCACCCACAAGGAGGGGGAATAATGATACACGAGAAGTCATCGTTGGATGAGAGAAAGCTGACGTTGCGGAACCCCTACAGAGCGAACAACGCTCCCGACAAAACACTTAAAGAATACGCCAAAGCGTGAAGAGATCGAGTGCCTAGTCTGTTGGCTTTTCACGAACAGATTGCGCAACTACACTCCTCTAGCAACATTAGTAGCCACAATTTGTTGACACGCAATGTTTCTTCCATTTTACTATACACATTATTCATCGGCATTTCTTTGACGAGAAACCGACAAAAGTAATTCGTGAAAGGTCACGGAACTCCTCGCAAACATGACAGACAATATGCACTTTTGTTGAACATCGGAAGTGTTAGGAAAACAATGTTTTTTACTGTTAACGCTGACATTTACAATCGTTTTATTTGTCCAATTCCATGAGTGGTGATGTAACAAAAAAAGTCTGTCTAGACACAAACGAACCACGCTACAAGCGATTTATAACTTCCTGAAACAACATGAAAAAATGATTCAATGCGGGAAACGCAAAGAAGAGACGGAAACGAATAAAAAACTGTTAAGAACCTTTTATTATGTTATACAAAAATGCAAATTACATTCCCACTATTAGAAAATCATTGACTTCCGTGCAAGTGGTTTTCATTAACAAGCAAATTATTTTGTAAGCATGAGATACGTAAAAGCGGTTAGTAGATTTCTGAAATAATGCCTATCCATTAATTTGATAATTCTATCTTCTGTAGTTGAAGTTCTCTTGGCTAGTGTGCATCCTGTGTTCCTCAATCACCGCAAACAAAGAGTTAACAAATCAATAAGGATGAAATATATTTTATCACATCAAAAATCGCGAATTCGATGTACTAACATACCAATGGATATAAAACATGCAATGCAGGTAATTTATAATACCAAAATAAAACGAACGCAGTTCTTATTATACACGCACGTACACGTATTTCCAAACAGATGTAAAAACAAACATTGGTGGCTATTGGGAATGACTCATAAGCTTACGTCATTATTTTCAAATAGAGACAATCGACCGTCAGGAATGCACACAGCGCAGACAGCCCATGAAGCCACTGAGAAGGGACTGCGTGTCCGGGTAAACGCCACGACCAACCGCAAACCGCTGAAATCCGCCTGGATGACCCCCTCAGGCCATCGGTGGATAGAGAAGGAAACCGTGGGTGGGTAGGGAAGGACATGGCGTGGGTGGAAATACGGTTGTCGTAGCAAAAAGACCCAGCAAAAATCATTACGAAATCACGAGAGCATTCAAAGACTCCGAAAACTTGGAAATAGTATACTGCCAAGGAAGGCGAAAACGCGTCACTCACCTACGTTTTCTCAAGGCAGTGACCACAGTGATTTTACTAATAATGAACGTACGAGCTCGCGAATTTCACATTCACACAACGCTGATGACAGGGGTCAGATACAACAGTCATAAACCAGCGTACAAACGAGGAAACGCGGCCGGAGGCACGAGTGAAGTCGGCGAGCTCTCCAGAGGAGCGGTCGCGAGCGGAGGCAGAGGTGCAGGAGGGCCAGGCGGTGGGGGCGGTGACGGCCGAGGAGTGAGGCTGGGTAGGCGGCCAACGTGCGGGCTTTGCTGGACGCGGGGGTGGGATGGACCATAGAGTAAAGACTATACCTCTTTAGTCTATGAATGGACATAAGGCGAGTGCAGCAGACGAGAACTCAGGCAGAGAAGAAGGCAAAGAGATGGAGGGCGCAGAGGTGCAGGTTGGGGCGGAGGCACGATTAGGTGCAAGCGGGGGTGGGTAGACACGAGGCGAGAGGGGAACGAGAAGGGTTAAAGAGAAGGAAGGGGCGGAGGTGGGGGGGGGGGGGAAAGAGAAAGGCCGTAAAGAAGTAGGCGGGTGGAGAAGGCAGGCGCGGAGGCAGGGTTTGCTGGAAGCCGAGGGCGGGATGGACATAAGGGGAAGGGGAAAGAGAAGGGTGGGTGGGGGCGGCGGCGTGGCGCACGCGGCGAACCGCCGCCTGCGGGCGGAGGTGGCGTCACAGCGCGGGGCAGCCCGCATAGCCGCGCGCGTTTATCACGAGGGGTCACGACCACGCCGTGCACAAAGGCGAGCGCAGCCAGCGCCCCCTCCACTCACTCGCGTGGGCTCGTCCTACGCCAAGCGTGGCCAAGTCCCGCCATTCACGACGGCTTTCCTAAAGACATGTATCTGTAACGGCGCTGACGTCGGACTTTTCCCCATTATTCAACGTTTTAGGTCGCCTTATTAAGGCTGCCCTTTACTCTAGTGTCTTCACGAATGGAAATGTATATGACAAGTCATTTTTGTGAGACAAATGTCGTAGGGCATCGCCGACAATACAGAACTCATAGAAAGATATTCAGTTGAAATGGAAACATAGGATGTAATATTTAAATCATTTAAAGTGACACAATTATGAAATTAACTTACTAACGAAATTAACTATATTTGATTCACAAAAATTACAACCAATACATTTCGCCAAACAATCCCAAGGGAACAACGTTTTATACGTAGTTTATTTACTTTTCCAATATAGTGTATTGAGAACATTCGATTTCTGTAAGTTCCGAGCGATTCCTGAAGTCACAGGTGGAGGAGGAAACATCGGAGAGGAACCCGCAGGTCAGCGGGAGAACCCCACGCTGTGTTGCGGTTTGCGCGAAGTTCCTCGCGGGCAGGGACTGGGGCGGGGATGGGGCAGCCCAAACGAGAGCACCCACTCTGCGGGCGCACTTTGCCACAGGGGAACACCTACGCGCGAACCGTTATAATGAACCTCCTGATAAGCGATGCGGAGAGGGCGGATTGCCGAACTCGATGGGTTGGGTTCAATGAACAGATTGGCTTAGGCCAACTGTATCGTGGAACAACAGAACGTAGTTCATGGGGGTCGTAAAAGCAAAATACTCGTTAGGTTAAAACACAAAGAACCATGTAATATGTTCCATGGGTGTAGTAGAACTGTGTTGAAATCACGATGATCTTACATTCACTCATTTTAAAACATTGAAGTTTTAAATAAATGTGTTTTTTAATACGTTAGCAACCCGTTAATAGATCAAGAAATATTTCACATATTCTTAGCCTGTTATTTTGAATGTAATTTTCAACAATATTATTATCTAATTTTAGCAACATTATTATCCCTTTTCGTAATAATATTATTCTCAATTTAAAACACACATAAATCCAAAGGTACCGAGAACAAGACAAAAATCTCCCGAACTATTCTCCACCAGGGAAATTTAAATAAGTATCGAATTTTCAAGGAATCGTTATGACGTCCAAAACAAACCAAACGCACACAGGAAAACAGGAACGATTGAATACTTAAAGGAAATAAATTTTAATAAGTAGAGGGATTTCCGGAGACAAGACGAAAGCGCCTTTCCGTTCGCACGTTCGTATAAGTGAATGCAGATAATGTTTCATCGCCCGTTTTCAATAGCAATGAGTACGATACATATTAATAATTTCAAATGTGCACAGAACTTGAAAGAAAACTGTAGAGTCTCTGACCAAGCAAAACATATCAATGTTGGCTTTTTTTAGATACCCAGGATCTCGGGAAAGATCCAAAAACAATGAAACAGTTTCTATTTTGATGGTAAAATGGAAAATATGGCAAATATTTCATTATGTTTAGTTTTGTTCAGCATACTTACTGCTGCCGCTCACTAGTACATAAAACAACCGGAGTCATCAAGAGGAAGCCCGAGATGCACTTCCTCACCCTGGATGGTGATGACTCAAATGATCTTCGGACTTCGGTCCCGAGCAAACCGACTGGTTTCAGAATAAGATTAAAATGACTTCACACATATCGTCATCCAAGAGAAATTAAGGCATCGGATTAGAAGAGACAGAGAAACTAATTCACGTCATCGTCATTATGCTGCCTAAATGTACATATTGTAATTTATTGAAGTATGGCAGAAACATTTATGTACACGATTTTATGTAATGTGTTCATACTCACGTTTGTATTACTCTCAAATATTGTCACTTTCTATCTACTTAAACCAATTTATCGAATTATCATTTTATTATAGTTTCACACTTTAATATCGTATTAACGCAAAATTTCAATTTACTTTGACAAAACATCGATTTCCAGATAAACATACCAAATTGAGAACGTCCATGAGTACATAGAGTGCAAACAAGTTCATAAATACGCAAGGTAGACTAATTTCACCCAATGGCTTCCCAAATTCAAAGAAATCCACATGGAACTTATGAGAAGTAACTCCTGAATCTGATCCGATCACTTCGTACAAATATAAGTACTTCGACCAGTATTGATATAACAACGCTGCAACATTTCATTAACGTGAAAATATATATCTTCGATAACGTTATTAAACACCCTTATCGCATTACGCAGAGCATATCTGCTGATGAATAAAATGCAATCTCAGGTAACAGAATTTACTCATGAACATTTCTCTACTTTTGGAAAATATTTCAGAAAATACACTCCGTCTGAGTTGGCTCAATCATAAGCGCTGCCTCTGCCGCGACTCTGACCGGGAGGTGCTATGGATTTTCGACACAAGCTAGATAAATTCAGCCACTATCTGGAGGAGAATTGTATCGATTGGCAGCTGATCGATAGTGTTTCGTAGTTTCTTCGATCAATACCAGACGCATGCGGGAGGAGAACCCTAACAAACTGGCCACGGCCCGCGCGAAATAAGATCTTTGCTTCATATTCCTTGTCCAATCCTCTTCTCTTACACTTACACTTACACTTACACTTACACACACACACACACACACACACACACACACTTACATGCACCAGACATGTCGAGAGATCATTTGGAAGCAAACAGCTTGTCCAGGATGCGGTGCTGCGGTGCTGGGAAAGGTACTTAGGACGAAAAAGCCCCAGTAAGACGAGTATGATCTTACCATCCAGTGGAGAAGGAACACAGTTACCTCCTGAGATAAAAATATTCAATTCTTTACCAGAACTAATCACCATGGCAGTTGACGGGACCGGGAACATCAATCATAAAATACATGCGTAAATGAAAACAAAAAATTAGTTTTTATAAAATAATTTTGACAAATTGTACGCGTACAAGGCACGGGCGATATGAATACAATATTCTAACGTGGAGTCTGCTGTGCTTTGGAGTATGCTTAAATATTTTTTTAGAATGAAAGAGGGTTCTAGTTCTAACCATAAGACTTTAGACACACATCGAGTATAAGTCAGACGTTCTCTTAAGCACCATCAAGAAGTTCAAAAGTTTCGTGTGAGAAGTGTGTAATGCCTCCATTACGTGTTACTGGAGGAAATAGATGCAGTCCCCGCGAAAACAACAGATGCCCCGCGTCACCCTGGTAAAACCCAAAATTTTTGCCCAAAAAAATAAATATATTAATTATTCTGTCCCCAATACTTCGCCACTTTTGTATTGAAATGTTTTCTACTTGTCATCTAACTGGACGTAAAGAAGGCAAACAATATTGTATTAGCATATTAGTCAGGCGCTTTCAATTAGACTGTTTAGTACTAACTTGAAGAGAACGGAAACACAATCTTCACGTTGCTATTTAATTCCGCGTTAAGCATCAAATGACAATCATTTCGTGCAACTTCATGAAAATGACAAATATTGTTCGGAACGGTTACGAGTGTCATTCAATATTTTAAACAAACATCTTTACAAAAGAAAATGCTTAATGCAGGCAACTGTAAGTTTTTTTTAGTAGCCAACGTATGCTTCAACGTGTAAAGTGTAAATGTTAATAACAAACATCATACGTTTCTATTAATCGTGTATGTGATTAAACAAATAAATTGGGAAGCTACTTTAACCTCGCTACTAATACGAAATTGATAATCACAATCTCAATTGTCTCATCGAAGCATTCAAACTTCCAACAAATTTTAGTTTAAACAAAGAGCCAGAAGGAACGGTTACTTTTTTCCGATCCGGCAGTGAACACAAACCATATATCTTAATATGATTGCTTAATTGTCGTGTTTTCAAGTTCTTTGGTTTACTGTTGAAATCTGTTCCCTCCGACAGGTTGTTATTATACACGAACCTTCAACTAACCTTCCGTTGTAAGTAACGATATCCACGTAGTGGAGTAAGGTGATCATTCTTGGACGAATTCGACAAACTTTGGTCAGGTCAGCAGGTTCTCGAAATCAGTTCGTAATGGATGTGTCAACCTTCCACCCATTTAACTAGAACGATTGATGTATTACACATTATTCATGAGATGTTGAAATTTACAAGAGTTTTCCATTACTGCGCGCCACCGCACACGCAGCAATCTTCTAGTTCCTTCCTAAGAAACAAGTTGCGCCTTCATTGCAAGATTTGAAAAAATCGTCTTAGAGTAAGATACTGCTCCTTATTAATTCGCCAGTCGAATAAAAGAGATTAATAGAGGTCACACCATTTTTTTTCTTTTCTGAAACTTCAAGACTTTATCATCCCTATATCAGTCGGCATTTTCAGCTTCGTAATAATCATTTTTACTTTTTCAAAGAAGTAAAATTACTGAAATATCGGAAGGAGCGAGAGGTTTTTTATATCTTCTTGGTAGTATTTTTATGTTACGAACAAATATTGGTATGTAAACGCTAGGGAGTTTTTGCACGCCTTAGCGTGCAGCAATCGACTGCAATCTCGATCTTCTGCGCATGCCCAGTTGCATATAAGTGATGCGAAACTTGAACTACGCATGCGCAGAATATCGATAGTGCTGTCCATTGCTTTAACGTTCGGGGGGTGTAAAAACGTCTTACTACTTCCACCTTTGGTTGGTTCTTCATAACAGAAGGATTTCGTAAGTAAT
Organism: Teleogryllus oceanicus; assembly: GCA_964035755.1. Lineage (NCBI taxonomy): Eukaryota > Metazoa > Arthropoda > Insecta > Orthoptera > Gryllidae > Teleogryllus > Teleogryllus oceanicus. The sequence continues at coordinate 121,557,031 of CAXIVR010000006.1, forward strand.
CACTTGGGATATTCATTACAATCTCGTACTGATCTCATTTGCGTTATTTTGGTTTCTCATTCTTTTGAAATAACTTCATTTATTCATTAATCGACTAATAGTTTTGTGTCGCAAATGAAAACGAAATATACTCTAAATTTTACGAGCGACTCCAAGGTGTCAACGATAATAAGGAGCAAAATGATCTTCAATATACACACACATACATTTGAGTATTTATTCATCTCGGCTTGAATTCATGTTGCATGTACAAAACCCGAACCAAGAAATCAACAACATATTTACATGGCAATAAATTAATTATTTCTGTTAGCTCTATTGAATGTCTTACTCAAAGAGAGTTTATACATTTCTAGAAGTAGACGGAAAATAATTATTACTCAAAAATGGAAATGAACGGCAATTCACCAAAAACAATTTTCTGTACAATTAGCTTCTCACTGAACCTGACACTGCATATATCGAGTTCTAGGAAGTGATTCACTTTTCTTTTACTGCTGCAGGCACCGAGACGCGTGCTACGGAATGAGGTGTAGCGAGGTACCTGGGAGCGGTGACAACATAGCCAATGCTCAACACGTGATTCCTCATCCAGCCAGCATCATTTTTGGTATAACGCACGTAGTTCCATGGTGAAAATTTCAAGAAACTTTATAATTATACATTAAGACGTTGCGATTTACATTTCTGAATCAAACAGTAAAGCAATCCAATGTATACAAATGCAAATTCAAAAAATTATATCATGCGCGTCAAGCCTTCGACGAATTTCGCTCACAAAGTAACGCGATTTTTCTCTTACCACATATGCTTAATCGCATAGTTTAATAAATTAGTACTAATACTGTAGTTCTTTTTATGGAGCAAACCAAGTAGGTTAGATAACATCTTTTCACATTTTGCTAACCGGATTTCACAAATATCGCCTATATTCGCAAGAATAAAATGAGAAACAAGGGTTCTCACGGACATCTCGAACATTCTTTCCCAGGGAATGAAAACTCTTCTGACGGTAATGAATGAACTGCTAGGCTTTCTTCAACATCCGCGTACTAATAGCAGCTAATAATTAAAGGCAACATCGTCCGGAACTACTGACCGGTCTCACAAGCTGGTTTCCGCAGCGCCGCGTCCTTAACCTTCTCCGTAAATAAATACATGCGCAAGTGTTACAGCGAGCGATAATTCACCCCACATCCATCACATAATATCCACAATTTTCAATCGGTACATCTTTACATTTTATTCCTGTAAATTATTGAAGAGCTACCATACGTACTAAGCCCAAAACTGCATTTTTTTTACAGGAGTAGCAGAAAAATCACTGTCAAGGCGACTGGCCTTTCACCTATTGCCATTTGGCGGAATAACGGCCCTAAATATCCAGAGAAGCTACTAAAAACATTGTAGGGATAGAAGCGTTTTTTTTTTGTCATAGGAGTTGTGTTTTGCTAGAAGGTGCATTAAAAAAGTTCTTTCTTTCTTTCTTTCTTTCTTTTCTTTTTGCTTACGGAGAACCTCAATTATTCAATAAAAAAACTATAAATCTGGCTAGTTTCTCCCCTTCCCTCCTGAAATAATAACACGAATGGAAAAATCTATGTTTCTGGAATCGCTAAATATCAAACTAAGAACTGAGAGATAACTGATGCTTCGTAGACAAAGACGCGGTGAGCAAACACATTTATTGCTAATGTGTTTGATGAAGTCGAAGAGGGTCCCAACCGACGATCAAACAATAATAAAAATTGTACAAGTACCTGACAAGTTTTAGAAAAAAAAATGTATTGAATTTTCATCGAAATGTCATGGAAAATAAGGTACAGAATTTTAATAATAAAGAACAATAGTGGACGTCACGCACGAGAAAAGTATAGCTAACATCTTCAATGGGAACCTACCGTACATTCACGAACAAAAGTATTACGCTGACCTTTATGATTATTTAAGGACTACATTAATCCTGAAATTATGGGAAGCTACCTCTTTTTCTCTTATTCCCTTTTAAATCAAGAAAAAACGGTCACTTTTCAAATACAATAAGACCTCATTTTCTTCGCCTTCTCGACGAGAACAACCATATGCAGAAATCCAGAGAATGCATTACAAGAGCATCAAATAAGAACATCATCGGACATAAACAACGGAATAGAGGTGAACGACCAGGACAATCAAACAGACCCTTGATATCCAATTTCATTGGAATAGTGTAATTTCCGCCTGGCATTCCCATCCCTTGCCTCGCCTCCCCTATTCAGCCTGCGCGCCCTGGGGGTCGATGGATAATAGCTCCTCCAATCCGGAGAAAGCATAAGCCGGGGAGGAGAGGGCGTGGGCTGGGTGGGCCTTTCCAGGGCTCCCTTGCGCGCCGCTTGCGATCCGCCGCCGCGCCGCGCCGCGCCGGCTGCCGGGGAGGGGGCACGGGGCTAGCCGGCGGGCGGCGAGGGGAGGGGGAAGAGTTGTATGAAGTGCGGAGAGCGTCTGATGTCGGTCGCAGTCGTGCGGAAGCAGTTGTCGCAGTCGCAACGCCCACCCCGCGTGCGTACAGCAGCCCCGAACGCGCCTGACGTTTTGCTGCAGGAGAGTCGGAGTCGCCAACGAGTGCCATGGACCTGACCTCGCTGCTGTTGGCAGGTGAGTAGTGGAACCGAACCGCTGCGTTGCGTTGCGCCGCGCCGCGCCGCGCCGCGCACGGCATTTCCCGTTTGCCCGCGACTTTTGCCGCCGCCACCGCGGCCTCCCCGTTATCTGTAGGTGCCAGACCAGTGTTTCCGAATATCCACGGGGGGAGGGGGTCAAGCCTGCTCTAGGCGCGGTACTTCCTTGGTCGTAAACGCTGGTTTTTATTCGCTTTCTTCTTGTCGCGGAAAGTCACACGGGGGCGTGAGAAGCTACTTGGAAGCAGTAATTAATAGGAACAGTTCTTTTAACATAAGTTTTCGCACTTTCTGTCTTCAAATCGTATCTTTGTCGTTTGAATTCCTCACTTGTTTACTTCAGTCTGACAGTGGTCAAAACCATTAAAAGTATACGACTATATATTGTAACATCTTCAGAGTTCAATTAAGATGCTTCCATTAATGAATGTAACGTGTTTAGAGAACTACAGATTTTTCAGGTTTAAAAATTACCTAATAGTAATAGTAATAACAGTAATAGTAGTCATAGTAGTAATAATAGTAGTAATAGTAGTAGTAGTAGTAGCAGTAATGATAATAAAAATCCAGAATCTCAAAACAAACCATAAAATAAAGAATGTTCCTTTCGTTCTTTAGTATCAAATTCAACAATTTATAATTAAAACTTTTCATATAATAAAAACCATAAATTGGAGAATCAGAAGCACTTGGAGAGAAGTAGAACTCGCATGTCTTAGTTGCAGTATCAGTGATTTTGGAATCCGCCTTAATTAAAAAAGAATTACTTAAAAATTTTGGAAATAAATCATTTCGAAAAGTTTAATTATAATTACATTTGCTTGTGCTAATTATTTTTCTACAGGAAATCTTCCCTTAAAGTTATATTTTCTAAGTAGTTCGAAAAACAAATTATTGAATATGAAGGGAAAAAAATATTTGAAGATTATTCTTCAAAGTATTACAGTACCCAAGAACACGATATAGATAATTATTCACAATACTACAATTCTGAATTATTATTATTATTATTATTATTATTATATATTATTTATTGTTATTATTATTTACTGCGTCTGCAGCATTCTCCAAACCAAAAACATTGTTTTCATTAATACATCGAGAAACCTGCTGTTTATTTCCTGAATGATCTAGCCGCATTATACATCAGCCCACGCATTATTTGTCTCGCTAGCAACCAACAACGGACTTGCACATCCGACTCCGGCTGTTACATAACGCGCATGCGCTGAATACATACACGTGCATCGGACGCGGGAATGAGAGAAGCGATCAACTAGAGGGAAAGGAGCAAGTGTCAGAAAAACCCACGATAGTATATTTTCATTTCACGGCATATAAATAATACTATTAAAACGGCCAAAAACGAATTCTCATACCCAGTAGCCCATAAGAGCCTTGTAAGAAATTTTGTGTGTTTATACATTTTCTTCTTTTTTTTTCTTCGGAAAAGATTGAACTGTCCGGATACGTAATACGTTGCAAAAATCTTACTGTACACGACACATTGAATTTATATTTATAAAAAATTATGACGCAGAATTTACTCTACAGAAGCTTTCTCACAAGTACGAACAAATAAAAACCATAGAAAGGCTAACCGCGGTCGGAGATACTTTTAAACATTGATTCATTCGAGAGAAACCACATTATGATAAACTTCTGGTGCCACGACACATTTCCTGAACATTTTCAGTGTGTAGGCAACAAAAACATGTGCGAGGCAGACGAAGATCCTCGCATTTCAACATTCATTACTATAAATAGTCGTTAGAATGAAAATCTTCAGTGCCGAATTCTTTATTTTGCAAGGAAAGTAAAATACTCGCCAAAGCGCTATCCTACGACCGAGGATATGGAGTGTGGCGGGAGAGACCTCCCCCTGGCGCCCATATGGGCAGGGCGTGTGGGTGGCGCCGGGGTGAACAGCCTGAGTCGGGCGCGGCGCGGCGCGGCGCCCACGGAGCCCAGCCTTGGCGCGGCTCGGTCAAGAGCAGGAGGGCGTGGTCTCAGCCCGCACTCGCTGCGTGTTACATATACACACACGCGCGTTTCTTATTGGCGTGTCTTTCGGCGTTGAACTTGCTCGTTTCTTCTTCTCCAAACATTAGCTACTTCGCTCATCAGACAATACTCGTATTTATCAGGGACGGAATCTTTGGAGCTCTTAAACAGACGTTCTGACGGTTTATGACAGGAGACATGAACTGTTACATTGTCCCGATTCAATTAGTGCAGCTTTTCAATTATATGATTTGTTGCTTTGTTTTGTCGATAAATAAAGTTTATTTGATTGATACTATAAAACGGTACTTAACTCTATTGAACGAAGACGAATCGAATGTTTTGCTGTATTAGTTGCAATTTCTCCTGCGACAGCTATCACTAATTCACATCAATAAACTAGCAAGAGTTTCCTTGCTGTAGAAAATTCAATTTTTTACTTTCTTTCTTTATCCAGTGTAGAAACTTTTCAACCAAAAAACAAAAAAACGCACTCCGCTGCACAAGAAAGTATCATTTGAGCGCAACACGTGGATGATTCGCTGCAGTTGAGAACGCACCATTCTGCTCGGATGCTGCAACGTCCAAGATATTGCGGCGTTGCAGCAGGGCGCTGGTGTCTTAACGTGTCGTCATCCCGATTGCCAGCCACGGCGTCAGATGAAACGCCGCAGCTAGCAGGGAAAAGCACAATGATATACAGCTATTAAAGTGCAGATAAGGGCGTGTGTGTGTGTTGTGTATGTATGTATGTATGTATGTATGTATGTATGATATATATATATATATATATATATATATATATATATATAATCGAAAAATTTAAAATACCGGCGTGTAATAATTAATTTTGTTTATACGCCTTTTTGCACTTCCTATTTACCACATCGAACAGATCTTCAGTTGTGGCTTTAGACGAATTAAATATTTTTACGCGAATAAAACTTTAGATTTTATTATTGTATTATGCATATACTGACAGGTATACCTAAACATATACGAAAACTGCATACCATTGCCTTGTAAACAATGTGCATATAACGAACAGTTTCTAGTACTCTGCAACTTATTGGAATCGCCAGATTATCGCATCGAGTAATGCAGTGTCGGAGGTAGACAATTTTGGGCCCGGGGCAATGCTGAAACGTATTCCCCCACCTCGAAAAATTAAAAATGTGAAAGTTGAAACAAGAAACTGAGTTATTATATTTCAACAAATAACGAGAATTACAGCGTTTAAGCTACAGTTTTTGGAAATATATTTTGAAAAACTTTCACTAAAAGTATTTAGCGATCAAATAATACAATTTCTACTGTGAACTTAAAACGCTAAAACATGTTTTTAGTTAGTGTTTAATAAAATAACTTGTTAAACACATGAAATAATAATAATATGAATATCAGTGAAACCAATAATAATAATAATATGAATATCAGTGAAACCTATTTTAATGCTAGGGTCATTTGATAGATTGAATTGAGTCCTACCTTAATGACTATAATTAAATATTTAAGGTAAAAAATTAAGTTAATTTTTTATGAACTATCAGACTACTGTACCGCGACTTATAAATACGTACGACTTATAAAATTACGTTAACGATTTTTTTCGAGTTATAATTTCTTTTTCAATTCTTTACCCCCACCCATGCGTGTCACCGGCACTAGAGTGTTGTATCGCAACCACCCTACGTCTTCGCCGTAATCCCAAGCTACGCGGGCGTGCTCGACATGTTTGCTCCGTCCATTCATTGCGCCGTCGCGTCACCTTCCACAATAGCCACCGCCGCCGCCGCCGCCCACGCGACCTCGCCGACCGCGAAAGGCCTCCCCGAAGGACCCATCGCGCGCCCACTGCATACGGAATCCAGTGGGGCAGGGCGACTCCTCGGGTGACGCACGCGGGCGCGACCCAACTCGGAAGCGGCTCTGCGATTCTGCTGGCGCGGAACATCTTCCAACCACATCGCCCTTCCTAAACCCAAATTCAACTTCAAATGCATGATGGCATGCGAAGTGCTTAGCGCATTAGTTCAATACTAAAGCGATAAACACCACCTTTTCACGAAATGCTATATAATATTAGATCATTATACTACGCACAATCAAAGAATAAAAGGCCAGGGGGTTAATCGAAGAGGAAATTCGAACATTTCTGTTGACTATTACATTGCTTGTAAGAGAAGGTGAGGTTGACTGTTTACGCGAATGACAGGAAGTTCTACGTATTAAGGAAAATCAGTGTAATGGGCTTTTCCAACCTGACACAAAGCCAGATTCCAAAGAGCTTTGTCATGCTGGTCAGCCTTCAACTCGACACTTAGAGTATTTTGATAGAATTTGAACCCTTTATTTCATAAGTTACACCTTTCTGTATTTGAGTTGGCTCTCCATTCAACAAACCATACTTGCGGAATTTGCCCGAAATTGACACACATGCAGGTATATCGACAAGTGTTGATAGAAAAAAAATCTTCTGCAACGCAAGGCACAGGACAGATTTTTAACATTTTTTGAAATTTATTACCGCGCACCTACGAAGCGAGGGTGTTAGATCGTGTAGACTTTTCTATGAAGGGTCCAGGGTTAAATTTTCGCAGTGGACATCTATGTTCCTGCGAGTTAAACGCAGACTTGTCAAGGTCGCGGGCAAGGTAACTATCGTACAGTTCGCGGGCACTGCGCCAGAGCAATTGCCGCGAGATTTAAAACTAAGGGTTGTACAAATTGCTAAGGGGTAGCGGTATATTACGGGATGCCTCAGGACAGTCTTTTGGCTGAGTTAGTTATTGCTCCAAATTTAGCTATATTAATTCCCATTTCGTCTACTAGAGCAAAGTAATGATACACCAAAATGTTTTAATACACGAGTCGGATTTCAAATCGTCAAATGAGTAAAATTAAACAAACTAAATCGAAAGTATCTTGATTTTGTAATAGTTTACTTGTGCTTGCATTACTTCCTACGTTCAAGTTAGATACTACAAGATGGTTAAAAGAGCTGAAAGAAAGAAACGTTAACTTATAGAGACTTGTTAATTTATTTCACATTATTGCTACACACAACAAATAACTAAACGATTTAATAAATTAACGCAGAAGAAAATAATTGGCCTTTTAATTATGTACTGCCCCTTGGCAAAAATGTTCAAACAAGGCACGAATTAAAAATAAAATAAAAATGAAATGGTAATAAATAGGAAATAATATATAATTATATATTATTAATATAAATATATAATTGCAATCTTTTTGATTTTTAAGAGATCATAATCTGGCAAAATTATTTTCGTTTGTACCACCATGGCACGCCTCGCGCCGCTTCAGCTTGCGCTTGTACACCCCTTTTTGGATTTGAAAGGGAGAGGAGAGCGGAGTCAGGGGAAGTTGCTTGTGCTCGCAGGAGCGCCGGGCTTCCTAAGTGGACAAGTAGCTCATGCGGGCGCGGCTTGACATGCCTGTTTCAATGTTTTTGTCTCGTGTAGGGCATTGTGTATTCAAAAAGCCTAATAACAGCAAAAAAATGTTTTCACGTCAATAGAGAGCGCGTTCTCTCTTCACTCCGGACCGGCGGACGGCCTGTAAGTGTGAAGTGCGTCTACCTGGTTTGGAATGAAAATAAACCTAACAAAAATATAATTACTGGTAAGTCGTTTCGAGGAAGTCTTCTCGGCTATATTTCTTATTATGTTTTGTCCTATGTCTATCGGATTTGCAGAACAAGGAAAATTCGAAGGATCCGGAGATGATTAGCTCATGACTAATACACCGCACGTAAGAAGAGACGGTGCAGTAGTATCCGTGAACTCCGCGACCCGAAAGGTCAACTCGAGGCGTCGACAACTTACCTACGACCAAGCTCTCACAATCATCGTCGGTTTCAAAAGGCAGAATTTTTATCCAACAAGGACAGCCGCCCAAACGGATCTGAAACATCGCTTGCTTTTGCACTTACGAGGGCCACTAACCGGAAAGTAAATTACTTCTAAAGAATAATGTAACATTCCACGCGCTACAGCCATAAATTTAGAATCTTAAATACTACTCCCTCAATTAAAATGACAAGCCACTAGTAACATGTGGTATAACAGCTTTAATATTGAACTAACCTACAAAATGCAATGCATTTAAGACGATGCCTTAGGAAAGAGCTTAAAGCAAATTCGATGTTTCATGCAAATTTAAATACACTAGCGAGAACCCGTCAAAATTTGACGGTGAGATCTGAGATAAATGTAAAATACTGTGCCCAGACTAATGTTCACAATATGTTGCATTCTTTAGATTTTCAGGGCATAACGAAGATATTGTGTTGTGGAGTTCCAAAATTTTAACACATATGGCTCATGACCAGGGGCAATGCAATATCGGCACCAAAAGACACAAAAGAAAGAGCACTATTATACTGACAGATATTATTTCTAAAGGTTTTTTATGTGTCATCATCTCCAATAAAGAACTTTGATTTCTTTGGGCATATTGCTTGAAGGTAAACTTATTTTCCCATTTAAGCAATACAGAGTAAATTCGTTTGCAGAATTTCTCTCACATAGGAAGTACAAAGCACAACAAAACTGACATATCATAGACAACGACCCAACAGAAAACGAAATGACCGCACTACCACGTTGACTACTACGTTGACTTTCTCTTTCCCTGCGTCCACTTAATGTACATTTGCGTCTTTTGGGGCGCATGGGCAAAGATTCGGAATTCGACATAACTGTGAACACCTGTGAACAACTTACTATTCAGTACAACCAACAATATCCACTGCAACCTTGACGAATTGTAAACAAATCTCAACAATCAAAACAAAACATCAAGCAGCGCCACTACGAATTAGCATGGACTCCCATTTATCGACTCATGTACATCGAATTTGAAACAGCCACCTTTGGAAGAAAACAATTGACTGTTGATAAGCGTACTATTAAAGAATGATTTAATTAATTAATTAACACCGTAAATATTGGTGAATCAACAGAAACAATATCTGACAACACATCTAGCGATCACATTCATTCATTTAAAGGAAAAAAATACTACAATCGGTTTAGTAGGAGCTCTAAACGAATCCATGACAGAATACCTTCTTTTTTTTTTTATAAATAGATTATTTAGAACTTCAGGTATTTGTCAGCCTGCTACCAGATTTGAGGCTCACTGAAAAAGATTTTTCCAAACACAATACATTTGAATCTCACATTCGCTCCGTGCGAGTGATAACCGGACTGCTGATCCAGAAATAATCTGTAACTTTTGAGAGCACCACGTGGTATTCAACAAGCGTTCGATGTATCGCATTGTTGACCACCCCCACCACAGGCGAGAATTTGCGGTGGGAGTACACGCGGGCGGTAGTCGCGAGGCCGGGGGCGTGCTCTTTTCCAGGTAGGCTGTAATAGGGCCGCGCTGATGTGGTAACCGGGAAGTCCAGGTGACAGACGGCGGGCTCGTTACGCGGCGCTTGTCACGCGGAGTCGGTTGACGCGCGTCGCGATCCTGGCGGAAGTCAAGGAAGCGAGCGGCCGGCGGCCCGGCGCCACTTGGGAAGCCGTCGATGACCCTTCGGTCACGACGATGCTTCCTAATGACAGGAGTGACATACAAATATTTGAGTTTACCTTTTCTCGATGTTCACATGTCGCTTGACAATAGCCACAGTACTTTCCATACAGACTCACGCTCTCGGAAGGGCTGAATCATAATATTGTTCGTTAAATACCGTTCAGCACGCAGTCAAGGAAAAGTCGTGTGAATCAAACAATTTTTTTGACTTTCTATTATTTCAAATGAAATGTTCATGGTTAGATCTAATTTGTGATGTGATACATTCATTTTCCGCGAGAAGGGAAAAACCCAACATATGCGTTGTTTAACTGTAATATTAAACTAATAAAATAATGGGGTAAATGAATACATGCTAAAATCTTGTTAAAAATTGTTTACCTCTACGAGAATAACTCAAAAACACTTGAAATTGTCAGAATTTATTTATTTATTTATTTATTTATTGTTTAAACTAGCGACATTACTGGAACGTTAAAAACGCAGCTCTGCACTGATATTCCTGTACCTTAAGATGCAAACTTTCTGAACGATTTTACTATTTCACCATGTTCACAAATAGCATGAAGGTTTAGATAGACACGCTTTAGCGACAATATCGTCAAGCTAAAACAGTTTGACCTCATTTTGTTAATTCAAAAACGCGCGAAAAATCATTCAGAGTAGGACTGCTGTTCCGAGTCAAACTGACGGAACAAGCACCTGTGAGAGATGATTTGCGAAAAGGCTTCGTGGCCTTCCTATGTCAAGCATCAGTTGTAAAACGCGAGAATTTCATCATATCACATCACTTTACGGTCCGCTGCTGCTGTTCTAGTTTACCGATGTCATTGAGGTCAGGCTTCATTGTTACAATGTCAACATAACAGGAAAGTGCTGCAATTACGATTACAGATCACACGCACGCACGCGCAAATTCTATTAAACCAATTATAATTGAAGCAAATCTTTCCTTTATCAAACCTTTAAAGTTACGTAAAGCACAATGAACTAGTTTATAATATTAGAAGGTTACAAATGGTATGCCCAAAAATAATTTTGGTATTCTATAAATGGGAAGATCTCCCAAGGAAGACAATTTAAATTACAATAATTTGGTAATTTAATGAAGGACGAATCACCCGCATAACGTGATGTCCCTAATGAATATCTATTTGTCATGTATCATTACACAAGACCGCAACCTAGAACAAGTATTGCGAGCACAAGGGGAGACCTGGAGGAAAGAGTCGCCGTCTGTCAACATCGCAGAGTTTTGTGCCACAACAAGCGTCTTCGCTCGCCCCGTCTCCCGGCACATTCTGTACGTCTCCGTCCTCGGTCGTGCGTTGAAGTCACTGACGGCAAATGCTTAATTGCAGGCATTTCTACTTCTGCTGCAGCGACGGCGGTGACTTTCGCTCGCCCCCGCCAAGGGCCGGCTCCACGGGGGAGCTGTACGCTCGTTTCGCACGGGAATCCACTCTTTTGAAAGATCATATTGCGCAGCAACTGTGTGTATCTGCTCATTAAGAAATGTCCCGCTTCGAAACGAGATAAGATTGTGGAAGATTATAGGAGTGGATAATCGCCCGCTCACAACCTCACGATGGCGTGACTTTCGATGAAACAAGAAAATTACTTCCGTAGTGTTTCCTCCAAATTTTGCGCCTGTGAAAGTAGACAAGAGTACGTAACAATGTGTAATATTACAACTCGCAAACGCCGTTATACAATGCAGATAAATGTGAAACAGCGTCGTATGCATATAATAAGAAACTACAAAACATAATTCCCACAAACTCCACGTCCCCACCCGGGACAAGCCCACTCGAGAAACCGACGAGAAAGCCGCTGCCACCAGTGTTGCTTCTGCGGCAAGGTTAGGGGAAAATTTCGCTCGCGGGCGCCCCAGATACCTCGCGGCGAACAGAAAACAATATGTCGGGTCAGCGGCGCCGCTAGATGTAACGGTGAGAGAGCAAAGAAGCCTCCGGTTCGCGCCAAGGCTAAAGGAGAGGAGAAAAAAAATTCTCCCGTCCAGCTAACACCTTTGGGTACTAAATCTTCCCCTCGACCCCCGCGTTTGGACCGCCCGCTGCCTATCGCCCAAAGACCAGACTCGACGTTGTAACGAGCGTTTCCAAACAGTTGGCCCTCATCTTCTATCTAGAATCTGTTGAATTACTGTCGAAAGAACATAGATAGCAAGGGCACGTCGAAGAATATTAAATTACACCATCATTAACGAGTGGATAATGAATCAGCACAATCTTTAGAGGGGCTGGAATATAAAAAAGTACAATAGAGAATGCTAGAGCGGGGCCAACGGGTTGGCAAACGCGGAGAATAAGAAAAGGTCATCGGGGTTCGTCCCGAAGCCGAAGTGGGTTGCGCCAACAGTGACGATGCGGCGCTCCTGGGTGCCGCCTCGCGACATTTCGCATTAACGACACGAAAAGCCAAAGAAAGAGAGAGACGGGCGACAGGCGTGCGAGAGGGTCGAAACAAATAATGTACACAGATGGCGGTGAACATGTGGAGAAAGGGCGGCGGTGGGATGCGAAAAATGAACAGGAGTAATTGGCGAGCGAAATGATGTCAGTGGGTTCTTCCTAAGATGTGAAAGGGGTTCGGACGTCAGAGATTTCTCGAGATGGAAATGGAATTTGTCCTGCAACAGAGCTACGCTTTCACTCAAATTTCCCCACTGTTAATTTTTTTTACAGTAAGACGTACGATAAGTAAATCAGCGAATTAACTTTTTATGTCGTGCGTATGGAATATGCACTTACCGTTTAAGAGAGGCCCTAACTCTAGAATTGTGACCATTCTTAACAGAGCAAAAATAAAGTATTGCTATCACATTAACCAGAAATACAAATATTTGGAAATTAATTAAACAGAATATTAATCCTAAATAGTAACTTAGAGCTGCCTTAATCGGGGGCAATTTTGGTGATCGCCTGCCATTTCTACATTAAAATATAGAATAGTCAATTAATGTTATTACGAAAATATTAAACATTTTTAAACTTGGTTCTTATTTATAGTTATTTGGTGGGTACGAGAAATGTCAATGACTAAATGTGCAGTAGTAAAATGCACAAATAATTTCGAATAAGCTATGAATATTAGTACCTGCGTAACTTCAAATCGGTATAAAAGTTTTTTAATTAAATTATATTATGAAATTTTCGGTGAAGTTCATGACCAATTTTTATTAAAAATTTACATAATTAAACAGCTAGAAATGCACATTATAACAACTAAACTATTTTAGTCGTCGCCCGGACAGGACGACCACACTAACAAGTCTTCATACTCTATATTAGAAATCGTATGAGATGTAGAAATTAAACGTTTAATCAGCTAATGTGGGAAAATATGGTTGTAAGATTATAAAGTTGCACCAGAGCAGAAACTCTTGCCGATTCTGACGACAATGTCTGTAGGAAAAACCACTTCATTCAGCACTCTTCACACACACCTGATCGTTGCATCATGAATTAAAAGATGACGTTCTTACAACTCGAAGGCTTTCATACGATCAGTGGCGTGAGAATCGCCTGAGTACTATATTTTCTGTCTAAAACGGTAGCGATCACATTATTCCAAATGCCTCTCTCCTTACTAATGTTTTTCGCCTATTCTGTAATCATTATAAAGTGCCTTGAAAGTTTTATCCCGTTATTTAACGTGAATTCATAACTGTGTGATGTACTATAGGGAGAAGTGCAGTAAATGCATGGTTTCTTGAGCTCTAGGATGTCTGACTTAACTCGTAGATATATTAAGTGGAATTATTAATACAGGGAGCAATGAGCGTTTTTAGCAAGAACTGAAATGAAAATATTCCCTCTCATGTTAAAAAAAATCAATTTGCATGGGGAAATCAGCTACATGTGCCTAGTGCTTTACGTACAGGAATGACGCATTAGTTTCGTTTTCAGAAGAAATTGAGGTGCATCCGAAGTAGTAGGATTCTAACGTAATCTTAAGAGATGTTATGTAAATTTACAATTGCCGATGCATAGCGAGAGAGACCGCAGTGTGCGTGTGTCTATGCGCAGCGCTGCTGGCCGTGTCGGCGGCGCCGTGGAGCGCGCGCGGCGCGGCGGGCCAGCCGCCGCCGCCCAACGACCCGGACCTGGCGACGGCGGAGGACCCGTCGCAGTGGAAGGAGGAGAACGAGTTCACGCCCTTCGTGGGCGACCGCTTCGACGGCTTCGACTGGCGCCTGTGCAAGGAGGTGGCGCGCCTGGCGCCGCGGCACGCCAACGTCGTGCTGCGCCCCAAGCTGCTGCTGGCCATGCTGTACGAGGGCGCGGCCGGCGCCACCGCCGCCGAGCTGGAGAACGCGCTGCAGCTGTCGCGCCTCGAGGCGCCCGCGCGACGCCCCGAGGCCCGCCGCAGGTTCAGCAACATCGTCGCCGCGCTGCAGGTGAGACATACTGAGCGAACCGCCCTCCCCCCACAAACGAAAGCATCCCACGAAGAAGCGCCGACTCCACGCCCGTGGTGAGTTGCGTGCCATTTCCGCCGCGCTTAACTTCATTAGTTCGTGTTTCCGCGTCAACAGCTTACGGTATTAATACCGTAATACCGTAAGTGTAGTGGCGGTAATCTTTCCCGCGAAATCCGACGCCAGTCCGTTAGCTAGCGAGGCTTTCCCCAGCCAGGTATCTCCATTAGCGAGGCATCGCCCCAGGGACAAGCTCCGGACATATGTGGTAGCGTAGTTCGGGTAAGTTGTTGGGTGCGTATGTATGGTGTGAGGAAAGGACAAGGAAGGAAATAAAAGTTCGTGCGCGGTCCATCGCAGTTTGTTAGGGCACTTCTCCGGCATGCGGCTGGTGTTGGTCGGACCACGGAAATCTGACGATCAGAGCAGCCAGCCACTAGAATTTTCCTCCACACAGCGGCTTACTTCGACAAACGTAGCTTGTGGCGAAAATCTTGCCGCCGACGGGATTCTAATCTTAGGACCACCCGAACAGAGGCACTGCAATGACATCAGTTAGCGCCCTGAACAAACCAAAGCAGTCCGAGCGTTACAGAGCGGACAACTTATCGGTCTCCGTAGAAGAAGAGAAAAAAGGTGGGGGGAAGGGAAGCGTTGCCCGGCGAAGCGTAGACTCAGTGCCCGAGCTGAGACGCGTGCAATATCCGCCGCTCTTAACTTTTTAGAGATGAAGTCAATCGGCTCCGTCGCATTCTTAGCACTTCCAGAAAGTTTAATTTACTCTTTGAAGCGCGATTGCGGCAAAGATAGTTCTTCAAATTAGGGTTGCCTGAGTACATCTGATCTTTCAAATCATTCCTAATGTAAAAAGTTTCAAAGAGTTTGATCAAGTGATCTGGAAGATCATAACCCACGACAGATTGTCAATATATCATATATCAAAAATCATGAATGGCAAAATATCAAATCGACTTCTCCTAAAGAAAGATTCTTTGCTCCAAAGGAAATTCCATAGTGCCCGCGCAGTTTGAATGCTCTCGGGACCCTACATCATGAGGAACACGGCTCGAATGACATGCCGAGCCGGCCGCGAAGTACGGGGCGGCGTGGGCTCCTTTCACCGAAGCGGCGCTTCATCATCTTCGGCAAAAGATACTTTATCCGCCCTGTATTACGAACTTGGAGACGGGCGCGATTCTCGGTATTGGCTATATGCTTCTCGGAACGTGACACGCGGTGCCCGGAAAACGCCGTGAGCTATCCCAGGAATCCCAAAAACGATAATACGGCCGCTAGATGTCGCCGCCCGGCATACTCGTATGTAACAAATCTCGAGACATTGCTGGAGCGGGTGGGGAGGAGTACGCAACTTCCACATAGAGCAAAAACTGCTTGTGAAAGCATAGTAAGCTTCTAAGTGCAGTTAGTCAAATACCTTCAGCAAAAAATGGAATGGCTGAAGTATCCATGTAGTGAGATTGCAACTGCAGCTATTTCCTACACTCCTCTGAAAGGGAAGGCAAGAGTACAGTCCCACCAAACGTCACAAAAATAAATGCATTCGTACGTATGAAAGAAATGAGATGCAGATGGACATATTAATTTAATTTTATTGGATTCTCAATTAATTCCCGCAATTAAATTGATTATAATTTTGAATTTAATCACTTCTTTCTAGCTTCATTCAAGCTTGTCCAGAAAAGTTGCAAAAATTGCGATATTTTCAATTTTTTGCGATATTGTCTGATCCATTTCATTCTAGGTCATTCGCCCGTCTTTTCAGCCTCTTCGCATTTAAACCTCCTTTCTTTCCAACCTCTACTGTAACACGCCCCTTCGGCATTCGTTACAAGGATTACTGTGTCCGTTACGACACGGCGAATACTGTAATAGTAGCAGTCATGTCGCAAGCCCAGATTACAAAGATTGGCGGGCAGAACGCGGATCCACCCCTTGGAAGGAAAGGAGTCCGTTCGCGACCACACAACCTTCCGTCCCACCCACGCGCTTTGGACCGTAAGTCAAGGTCCAAGCACTTGCGGTACCGGCAGTTAAAGTGGTAGCTAGCACTTAAGAGCCACGCCCAAAAACAACTGGTCTTCTCGTGCGGCCGGGATAAAAACATAACGCGATGTGGCTTCAAGTGGTTGGCATTCAATGACAGGACAAATTTAATATTAAAACACAAAGCAAACAAATGTGTGTAGGTCGACAAAAAGTGCAAAATCAATTCAGCATTTTCTTCCATGATTGAGTAGCCTTCATTTTTGACACCGGTCTATGACAAGGTATACTAATAGATCGAAAGTTCGCTCTAAGGTGAACAGTTGTTTTTTTCTTTTGTTTTTTATGAATTTTGTTTGGGAGTAGAAGCAAAAGAAATATTCCTGCACATCACGGTGGAATTAATTTCCAAAAAGAAACCCCGAAATTTGGCCAAAACGTTTTATTCAAATGGCTTCTCACAATGCAGCAGCACGAACGCAAACGAATGCCCAATTAAACGCAGTGGGTGGGCGGGTGTGGCGCAAGCTACAGCAGGAAAGAAATTAAAACGTCGTTAAAGGGAAAAGAGTAGCACGTCAGAGCTCTGGCATTTTGAGTGGTAAAACGCCTTGGGCAATTTTTAAAAACTACAACGCCGAAAGAAAACAATTGGGAGTTGATCACATTCCTTCCCGTCCACGCTCACGTTTTGGAGGATTACCCAAGAGCTGGGTAGGGGCATTTAAACATGTCTTCATTAACATTTTACTTTCGATCTCACGAAAGAAAGCGATAGTGGCGTGAACACAAGAAATTACTTAACACTTCACACTTCATAAAAGGGTGTAGCTTTGGCACACAGACATCTTAAACATAAGATTATATACAATCGTATGTAGCATAAACACTGGCAAGAATCAGAGAGCCAAGGATACTATGTTTAGCCAGTTTACTAAACGTAGATCTTTCTCCTTAGAAAGTGCGAGAGTAAATGTCGTCTATCTTCACATCTGACGGAGAAAGGCCTCTCTGCCCATGGCCTACTCTTCGACACGCGTACTCAACATGAACATCTCCAGCAGTACATGTGCTATTAGCATACACGAACATTTATGCAAGTTACCTCTTCCAGGATTACCATTAGAAATTCTTCAAATTGTAAATAAGTTAATGAAGACTGATTTCATATGAAATTTAAACAAATTACAGTGTTGCTAAATACTTTAACGAGAGCTTTACATCGGAATGTAGATTAAACACGCCAATTAATTACAAAAATGGTCATTTACAAGTACCGTTAGTGATTTTTTTACGCGAATTCTCGCTTACCTCTACTCTTGTAAACCGCAAAAACCTCCAATAAAATTCGCGAAAACCTGAGTGTCGAACACATCGCATCGGGGCTGCGTCGCCATGACGTCTTCCGTATCCGCATCCGGCTGAAAGCCGCGGGAATACCCGTGGCTCGCGGTTCGCGCCTGCGTTCTCGACCCCGCGCTGGAAGGGCACAGCGCCAGAGCGCGAAGCGATGGCTCGTGACGCCCCCGAGCGTGACTCGACGGGGCCCCTCAAGGATGCCCGCCCACCCCACCCCACCCCGCCGGGGCCGGGGCCGGTGCCGCATCCGTCCCAGCACACCCACTCACCCATTCACCCGCCCATCCACCTGCCCTTCGCCGGCCATCCCCAAGGCTGCGAGTCCCCCCGCTTCGCACCACGACGCCTGAGGCACGTCAGATGCGCCCGGCGCAAGGCAGGTGGATGGGCGGTTGAATTAGCGACGCAGAGTGGGGCGAGGCGGCGGGGCGGGGTAGCCGCCTCCAGTTCTTCGGGAGTCGGCGGGTGCGGGAGCGTGAAATGGCGCCGTTCCGCCTTCTTGTGCGCAGGCAGGAAGACGTCCTGCGCCGGACGCAAAAACGTCCCCGCGCCACGGATGCCGCTCTCTTACCTTTCCCCTCGGCCGAGAAACTGCCACATCGCTTCCGATGCCAGGATTGTTTCCCTGAGATCTGACAATAGTTAATTGCCGGGCTACTTGCTCCAAGGCTAAACACAAGATTGCGGTCTTCAATTGTTAAATTAATGCCCAAGTTCACGAATTGCAATGAAGAAAATATTTAGTGACAACCGAGAAAAAATTTCTCCTCAAATGAAGAGTGCAGTAATCGACATTTGGTTTCCAAAATTTTCTACCAAGTCTACCGGAACGCTATCTTTTCTATTTGATTCGTTGAAAGAAATAGGGCATTACAATAGTTTTCTTCCAACATTTCTTTTTTCTAGTAATTATTCATACACCATTTAACCCTTTAAATTGGTAATCCCTATTTGTATAAACATTTTAAATATAGGCGTTTAAGTGTCAAATTTTAAAGGTTTAAAATTGCATTATGATGTTACATTATGAAGATTCCTTAACCCATCGCATGACAATATTCAGAATTCAACCTAATCAACCTGCTTCAATAGAATGCATTTTTTAAGATTCCATCACGCAGTCTTTTCCTCCTTTTGCAATGCTTGGCTATTTGGAAGAAAAAAGGATTCTCTGCGGAAATGACGGGCACATAAAACACTGTAACCAACCATCTCTTTTTAACTTTACTGCTCAGCAGATGGGATACTTCAGCTTCATGACTCGCAAAAATGTTCCCAACAAAACCTCCGCTGAGAAAATTCCTTCGTAACTGAAGTATTCAATGCAAAACAACATCCCGACCTTTAATTTTCCTCCTCCAAAAATAGAGACTTGGACTTATCAGAAGAGAGATCGGTTAAGGGCAGATTCGAATTGGGCACACCAGAACAGGTTATTATCCGGCTTGGCCAGACAGTACGAATTTATTATTACTGACCCCCCTTTTGCGTAGAATATCCGACGCATCTGGTAAAACTAATAAAAGGAGCTGGAGTTAGTTCATACACTTTAAGCAAACCTGACAGGACACTTAAGGGCACACAGATTTGATCTACCATCATAGACCAGATTAATAAAGAAGCAACGAAATATTTTTGTTTCCAGCAATCGAACCCCGACTTCCAGCTGGACTTGGCTCTCCGAATGTTCGTAGACGACACCTTCGCGCCTCGAACGCGCTACAACAAGATCCTGCGCTTCTTCTACAACGTTGAGCTGGAGACTGTCGACTTCGAGACGGAGGGTGAAACCGCAAACAACATCAACGCCTGGGTCAACAAGTCCACGATGGGCTTCATCAAGGATCTCGTGAAACGTAAATACCAATCAGAAGCCTTAGGCGGCCATGATTTAAAAGTGATAGTCAGGAAGGCTTTTACTTATTTTCATCATAACTGGTGTTTATGAAACTGGTCAAACAATCACGAAATTCAAACATGGAGTATTCTCGGACAACCCCTTTATCGATTTTTAATTCTCTTACCGATCCCATATGATATGATCATATCGGTGATCATACAGATATGATCACTAAACCTTTTTCTTTAAATTATAATATTTAATATTCATAAACCTTTCCTGAAAATCAACAATGGATTAAAAAGGATGAAGCAAGGATTATTCGGATACATTTTTTTTTTCAAATGAATATTGCCCATCCCATTTACATCGCCAATCCTTGCTTCAAAATCACGCTGTATACTTCCTGTGTATAATCTAACCATTCCTACGAGAAGCCGAGTCGTTAATGTGTCGCTCTGGCCGCAGCGGACGACCTCCGGGACGTGCAGATGATGCTGGCCAACGCCGTGTTCTTCGACGGCAAGTGGCTGGCTCCGTTCAGCGAAGACGACACTGCGGATGCGGCCTTCTTCTCGCGCCCGGGTTATGCTTACAACACCTCCTTCATGACGCAGATCTCCGACTTCTACTACTACAACTCCAGTGCCGTGGGCGCGCAGATTCTCCGGCTACCGTACAAGGTGAGCATTTATGCAGGCTTGCCGATGCCTTAGGGACTTCATGTTAAGGCCAGAATGAAAATGAAATAAGTTTTTTTTTTTTTTTTTTTTTTTTTTTTCGCGATCCACCTCTATGAATGACTTAATTGTTCAAAATTGAATGCACTGAACGTCCACAAACTCGCCACAACAAGGGTTGAGAGGCGCCTTTGTTTCGGAAATTTTATTTTGTTATAATACGAGGTTACTAATGATCCGAACTAACATAATTCTACCAACAAACAATATTTTTTTATGTATTTGCCTGGATATGATATTGTGTCCCACGTACATTAATGCGTAAATTGTATCTGCGTGATCGAATTGACTGTCGCACATGACAACATGAATTCTCTAAAAATTCCAACGTTATTATCTTCATAAGGAATTAAAAGAAAGTAAGAAGTTAAAATTACAAAATAGTGCAGTTCACATTGAATGTTAATGCAGCGTACACCACATTGGTGCTATTCTCTCAGAGGGCTTTGAGAATCTTTGGAACAAAAAGATAAGACAAGAGTAAATAGAGTTACAAATATAGTGACCCTAACAGCAGTATAAAGGCGGAAAATGCACACACGACAAGTGTTCTCAGTTCAGAGAACGCTTAGATTCCTTGAGGAGTCGGTGAATATTCTTGTAACAATTATCAAACCTGTTAAAAGGCCAATAGAACTGTAGCATTTAAATCTACCAACTACAAGCTGATAGGAGCACACATGTATACCCGAATATTTTCTTTAAAAAAACAAAACTAAACAAATGGCAAGATAATAATGTTAACAGACCTACGGCACGAAACTCGTAAAAATAAATAAAATCGCATACGTTTGTAAACTTAAATATACTTTTTGCACGAAGCATTCAGAATAAGAGTGGCATCATCTAACATTTTCTGTCGGTGCCAGCAATAGGCGTGGGCAGTGGACAGTCAAAGAGCGTAAAATTATAAAGCACGAAAAAATACAAAATGTGAATTTAAAAAAACTGATTTTATAAACCATGGTAATGTCAATTATTGCATAAATATGGAAAATAATTTGAGCTTATAAGTATACTCATATCACAAAATCTTTATTAAAATGTATATTAATTGTTTTGTGTAATTTTCTTCTATAAATCTAAAAATTAAACAAACGTATTTGTGGGAGTCCATTTACATGCTTTTCTTTTCTGTAAGTGGAAGGGAGGGCTTAATTTTAGATTCATACGGGGTACGAAATTCTCTTCTCCGGTACGGCCTTTGAATATGGATATACAAATCTTGTGATGTGATGAAACATGCGATACAAGTTATGTTTAAAGATAGGGAAGGCAGGTTCGTGCCATTTGTACTTGGAAACTTTTCACAAGCAAAAAGTAAGAGACTATATGAGTAGGTCGAGAGGATCAAAGGATCCTGACCAAAAAGATTGTCAGAGCTTGTGCAAAATAAGTATCATAAACATTATCACACAAAATCGGCTATCCCTGTTTCTGTTCGAAGATGCAACAGGTGTCACTTTCGTAATAGTTCAACATTAACTGTTTTTCGACATTTTCTGGCTTCCTGGGTATCTAACGAAACCAGCCATAGCTGCACCTCTCATACGCCAGGAGACTGTATAGTTTTCTGCGCACATTAGAAATTAGTAATAAATTAATGCATTCCAGCTTCTATTTACTCACACCTAGTTAGTGCAACCGTAGGTTTCTAAATGGCATGTACAATAATCGGTTTTTAAAGAAACATCCTTATCAGATGTCCCCCAAAGCGTAATTCTGTTAAAACCTGGAAATAGATTTTCCGTTGCAAATATTCTCTCTGTATTTTATTACGAGACAGTAAAAGCGAAAATGGTTTTGAGATAGACTGCCCAGATTGGAGTATATCAGAGGTAGTGTTAAACGCTTTCCGCGTTATTTTCATGAGTTTAACCGCCATCACAATGAATATAGTTACATTCCACAGAAGTGAAAATTAACATGTACTGTTAAAGATTATGCATGAAAGCAAACTTGTTATAACGTGTTAAATATACAACTTTTTCACACCCTGGTGGATTTTATATAAATTCAAATTCCATTTTTCTTTCACTGAATGCGTGATGGAACGTATAAAACTTCCACGCGTCAATGTGCTTCTCAAATCACCACTCATTAAGTCAGTGTGGAGTTCTCCAAGGACCCGGGCGAAAAAATCCTTCGTTCGCCTTCGTTCGAAGGGAAAGTAAAGCCGGCTATCCCATGTTGTACATTTACTGAATCCTCAGGCATAAATGAAGCCTCTGAGCAAACTTCAAAACGCCAATTTCATCGCCCGAGTAATACTTCTTTTCCTTGTCACACGGTGAAATGAGCATACCGGAATTTGCGTGGTCAGGCGGAGGAGCAGGCATCCTGGAATTGCATTAACTCCCCCGCGCGTTGGCGCCTGCGCAGGGCGGCAAGTACTCCATGTTCGTGGTGCTGCCGCACGAGCGCGACGGGCTGGAGGGCGTGCTGGAGCAGCTGTCGCCGGACCGCGTGCGCCAGCTCATGTGGAACATGACGCTGGCCGAGGTGCGCGTCTTTCTGCCGCGCTTCGCCTTCGACACGCGCACCAAGGGGCCATGGGCGTGCGCACCATGTTCGAGCGCGACGCCGACCTGCAGGGCATCGTGCCGCGCCGCCAGGGCCCGCTCTTCGTCAGCTCCGTCGTGCAGAAGGCCCTCGTGCAGGTCAACGAGAAGGGCACCGTCGCCGCCGCAGCCACTGGTACGTTTCAACTCCTTTCCCCACTGGAGAGGTGCATACAACGAATCTTCCATAAAAAAATTCTTGTATATTTACACAATTATATTGGAATGTTAGTCCATAAGGCAAACACTGGAAAGAAAATATCCTTGGAAGAGATCAGGTTATGGATCGTGTTCTCACTTCTAGACTGTAAGATTCCAATGCAATTTTGTAAATTTACTCTTTTTTTGTGGAAGAATACTCTGTTTATCATATGGATTTCCATACGATTTGTGCTGTTATCACAGATATTTTTCGTGTTCCTGTGCTATAACCTCACTCTAGCAAACAAATCCAATGACATCATGTCCACTTCTCACATTTTTTACGAAGACAAATGGCTTTTTTATTTTCTTCTCAAGATTGATTGCTTCGACGACGTACATTCAGTAGGGAATTGTGTACAACACACAACACTTGTGCATATGAATCATCTTATTCGAAGAGCAGCATTTTTCTGGGCAAGTAATAACGACAAATTAAAAAGGTATAAGTAAATTTCTTGACAATTGCATTAGTACCCCATTTTCTTTAATTTATTTTCTAAGCAACCCCTATTTCCGGGATTTCCTTATTTTTGACTTTTTAGTCACGCTCATTTCATATGTCGATATACTTTAAATCCTTTTCCGGATTGGAAATGTGACCAAAAAATCGTTAATAGTAAAGAATCTGTATAGATAGAATATAGAAAGCTTTTTATACAAGACGTCTCAAGAGATTCATTTCACAATATTGCAGTTCGCCCACTAACATTGTTTTTTGTAAAAACATCCGTTGTACTCTAAACTAAGTTAGAGAGTGTCTCGAGTGTCGCTCACTCCATCTGTCTGTGTGTGTCCACAGAGGCGTCGACGACGAACCGCTTCGGCGGCAGCACCAAGAACGTGTTCAGCGCGCGCCACCCGTTCCTGTTCTTCATCGAGGACGAGGCGACGGCCACCGTGCTGTTCGTGGGCAAGGTGTCGGAGCCGCACCCCGCGGCCGACTCGGCGCCGCCGTCGCAGCCCAGGTGGGCCGCCCCCGCCGCGCGCCCCGCCCCCGTCCCCGCCCGCGCCCACGCCTCGCGCCCCCACCCCCGCGACCTCTCGCGCTTCCTGCGCCGGGACAAGCTGGTCATGTGGTGAAGGGCGGTGCGCTGCGCTGGGCCGACGCTGGGCAACGCTTCACGCCAATGACGTCACGAACAAGACCCCCCCTCACTTTTTTTTACCATTTTTTTTGAACGGTTCGTAGACATTTGATCCGCCCTCTCTTTGGATGAGGTGTGGTTTTTCACACTTACCTCCAGAAGCGTTGAAAACGCACGCGTTTTTTTTTACCACGAAAGACATGCGCAGTATCTCACTCAGCAAATACAGCAACAAACAAGTTTTAATATGGCCCCTCAAACTGTCACATGACGTCATTTGTGAACGGCACCCGAAAATCCTCTGACCATTCATGCTGTAACGGAAATTCCTAGTAATTTTTCTAATGAATAGTCGGATCTAATGTCTCTCCGGGTGCCAGGTGACGTTGGATTCCCCGCCTCCCCTCCCACGCTGTCGGCCCTCGAGCGACTCCCCACACAGGACAGATGGGGTCGCTTGTCGCGCTGACGGCCACTAGTCTCGCTTCTTAGGTTTGCACGAGCCCCCCACCTCGCTGTTCGGCTGCCCATGCTTGCGCGCTGGACTTGTGTTTATGTTATTTATTTATATTAATTTATTCGCTAACATTGTTGTGTCCCTGTTATCTATTTGTGAAATAAATAATTAACAATATAATTGTGTTCTTATAACCTTTGTGGTATTCTCATTCCATTTCAGTGTTTGTGTGAAATCGTCAATGACACAAAAGACTGTCAGATTCATGCATTTTTCTGTGGTAATGGGTATCGTGACTAACAAATCTAACATCCACCCCCTATTTTCACTTCGAGAAACATCTATAAATTACCAGCAAAAATATTTCTAAAAGGTTATGGTAACGGAACCAGAACGAAAATCAGATTAAGAGTATTTAATCTAAGTCACGTGGTTAAGAGCTCTTATTGAATTTGAATGAAAGTTTTCACAAAGTATGTTACACAAGACCAAAATAGAGGTCTCGAGAGCCACAGCGGTCTAACAAAAATTGTGAAACCAAGAGGGGTCTAACTGGAATAGTTGGCCGGAAGGCCACTCTTTATCTCGCCAGAGATTGTAGACATATTAATTGCGGCCACTAGTCACAAAAGCAGTGTTTTCTGTCTGGGTAAGATGATATGGGGACACAAATTAGTGGTTCAATATCGCACCGATGAATGTTCTTTAATATCCACTGCTCATATCATACTTGCCTTGTATTTTTTCTGCTATCGAAAAAAACTAAAACATCTTGCATCTCAAAACCTCATGATTGAAAACCCCAAACTTTTGCTGCCCCAAAAAATTAATACATTATTTTACACACGAGTAGAATGTTAAGGTCTTATAGATTACTTTAATTTATTTAATTTTTGCAAAGCTCAGAA
Organism: Teleogryllus oceanicus; assembly: GCA_964035755.1. Classification (NCBI taxonomy): domain Eukaryota; kingdom Metazoa; phylum Arthropoda; class Insecta; order Orthoptera; family Gryllidae; genus Teleogryllus; species Teleogryllus oceanicus. The sequence goes on from CAXIVR010000006.1 coordinate 121,582,865, forward strand.
TCACTTTTTACTAACTTAAGACGTTACAAAATGAAAAGGTGCATAAAAGCACTCGATTGTGCATGGCTGGTGGAGGTTAATTAACATAACTAATAACATAAATAGTATGTTCATGATTAATTTCGTAAGAGACTTGTGAACCGTTTGACATTTGCAACATTAATGGCAAGATGTAAATTTAAATTGTTTCTTATGAATTTATCGATTTACGAACTTAAAAAAATGGAAGTTGTAAAAAAATGTCTTCGCTGTCCGAGTGACGCCGCGTAGTGGGCCGCGTGAGGCCCACTTGGCCTCTCAGCCCACTACGTGGCGTCACCCGGACAGCGAAGAAGTCATCGACTCGAGCCGCGGAAGCCTACGCGTACAAAAAATAATGTCGAAAAAATTAAAAATTGACTCCAAATGATGGCACAACTGAGACGAGCCTTTCCAGATTTTCATATGTAAATAAATGCCAACACAAACGTATTCACACGATCTTTTGTGTGTGTGTGTGTGTGTGTGTGTGTGTGTGTGTGTGTGTGTGTGTGTGTTACAGAAATACAATATATTTCATTTAGTTTCACTATCGTTTCTGCCTCATTGAAGTTGTTTTTCCTATAACAATGGTCAACATGCACGTGTTGTCTCAAGTATAATTTTGATTCTGTAGTATTTTTAAATCACGAACCCAGTTTTACAATCGCGTACAGTTTTATTGATACTTAGTATAACGCCGATTTATCAATTTTTAAGCTAAAATTCAATTACTTTACGATTAATGATTTGGACTACTTATTTTTTCATGAGCGAAAAATTTACTTGGTTGAAGACTAATGTTCGGTGCGCATTTAAATTTATAGACAATTTTATAGACAAATTTATAGACAATTTCGTCAAGAAAGGAGGAATCTTTTTGACCGCGTAGGTTTTATTAAAGCATTTTCGAAATTGTCGAAGAAAATTAAGTTTTTTTTAAACATTGGAAACAAACAGCAATGACAACATTAATTTCTGCTTGTCTATATTAGTATTATTATGAAGGCCAATTTTGGAGAAGATTCAGCATCAAAGAATTCATTCGGAACGTATATGGAAATCTAAAGGGGGTGATGATTCTGAAATTTTCATATCCGATTAAATCTGAATTTCGTGAAATCCATGAACATAAATCGAATGGGTTAATTGTATTTCGAAGAAAAATACTCCAAAATTATAAAAGGAAAAAAATAAAGGGCTCTTTGTAAGACAATTAAGTTGATAATGAATGATGCAGATTCTGAATAACGGTTGAAACATTACGTTGGTTTTTGCAGAGGTTTAGCGGGTGGTATTTCTTCCAAATATTTTGAGAAAATGGTTGTAAACAACAAAAACATTGACAACTATAACCATCTCGTAAAGTAGTTGCTGAATGCATGAGGCATTTCATGCTGTGATACGTCTCTTAAGATTCACTTCCTTTCCTCTCACTTGGATTTCTTTCCCCAAAACCAGGAAGCTGCAACTAACAAATACTGAATGCTTTCATCACGATATTTCAAACGTAGAAAAATGATGAAATCTTCCTGGCTCTATGTTTCAAGCTTAGGAAAAGGTACCAAGGACAGTCGCGAAAGTATATTCACAGATAAGTGCTAGACATCAAAAAGGCATGTAACCGAGGCAAGATACTAAAGGAAATTATTCGTTGTTTCGCTTCCGGTACATTCATTCCCTGAAATTAACATTGTTGAATATTTATTTCCTTAAATATTTTACGTTCATAACAAATACATTATCTCACTGTCTCCGAGAAAATAAGTTTTCATTGTATCAATTTTCAGCACTGCATTTTCTATAACCCAACTAAGTTTTATATTAGAAAAAAGTTTCATTTTGCAGACCAGAGTAATATTCTCAATGATTATGTGAAGCAAATTATCACTCTAGAACTTCGAATACATTTAAAATTGAAAAGCTAAGAGCTGGATACATAAAAAAATTAAAAAACTTGGGAAAATAGCGGCAACATCTGTGCAACGTCGAAGTTGACGACGACGACGACGACTACTACTACTACTACTAATACGACAACGACCAAAATTACAAACTTGGAAATGTCTTAATTCGATGCATTTAACTGACGGAATGAAATAATTATTACAGAACTCTGGAGCTGCATAATGGAGACGCATTTGCATTTTCATTCGGCATAACCGTTCTATGCAATAAAAACGAAACACAAAAAACATTTACATTAAACTAGTCTACGATGACAACCAATACTGATGCTTTTTTTGAAATCAAGAATAAAAAGCTAAAAGCAGATTTGCAATCAGAAAAGTAAAGAATATTTCATAAACAGATATAATGAACATAGCACATACCTTGCTCACATTCGAATTAGTTTTTCTGTCAGAAACACATCTCTAAAACAAAAAAATGGCATTTGGCTGATAAATAGAAGACTTCTACTGAATGAATACTGAAAGATACTAAAATGTTCGCCTAATTCTGAGTACTACCCGAACATGTGTGATGTGATATGGGATGGAAACATCATTGCGTAGATTTCAGTACCCTTAATACTCTGGTTTTTAAGATATGAGATTTCAGCAATTTTACAACTAAAATAGAAACACTTTCTTTAAAATTACCTTTAATCCGTAAGGTTGGATCATCAAACCAAAAAATATCGAAAAAAAGTTTTACCGACAAGCAAAAAAATTAATTCAAATTGTTTTAAAAATTACACTATACTAAGGAGAAATACTAAGTCTTTAGCCCGATGCAAAGCCAGATACTGCAGAACAAGGAAGAAATCCTCGTCCAAATCTGGGGGAAGTATCATTTAAAATTGTAGAAAAAAGTAAGTCAATTAAATTATGCCTTTAGCACCAATGGGGACTAATGGTTCAAATACAAAGCTTCACATTCTACAACCTAGTTTTTATTAATATTAATGATCAAGAAGCAAATACGCAATATTTAAATCGAAAATTCAAGTGTTGGAACACAAAATAGAGAAAATCTACCCTTGGCCCCTCGTCAGATGCAAAGGGTATGGCTTAACCCGTAACAGTCTTAGCTAATTTAATCACACAGCTGACAAATTTCTGAAGCACACCCCACATGAATTCCTGTTCAAGCTTTGTTGATTTCTATTTTATCCACTAGTTGGAAGTCACATTCTAAAGATGTTTCACGGGGAGCACTTTTTCTATATTCCCTTTGGTGTCGATTTCAGGAAAACGAGGTAAATTATAGATTATGGAGAATACGAATACTGCCCAGCTGATATACTATCCGTAATGTTGATGCTGATCTTTCTGCTTCCCAGACGCCGGCCAACACAGACTGTAAAAGGGCAGAAAATGGTTCGGGAAGGAAACGGGAAAACGAAGGCTCCTGAACGCCTTGCCACAAAGAACAAATAGTAATGTCGTGACTTTTGTACTACACGATGTGCAACAAGAAAGGTAATATCAAATGTTGCTCATTCCTAATCACTGTACACATCACATTCAATGGCACGATTGCTTTCAGAGCGGCTGTAAGTGTATGAAAAATAAAAAATAAATTGTCATTAAAAGAATGTGCATTGCAACGGGACAAGTGAAATTTAAAATTTCACGGACTATATCATTTTTATTGGTAAAATCAATTGCAGACATAACCTGTTTGTTTTGTAGTATCGCCTTGTTGTGTCTTCGAAAATAATTTTCTGAGACTGAGTTGAACTAGATTTTCTCTCTGGGCAAATCAGACTACTTCATCAGTTTTTCCCTTTTCTGTTGGAGCCCTGCAGGTTAACTTGAGACGTTATAATACGTGAATAATATTACGTAGTGAATTAAATGCTTAAAAATGTAGAAACATACGTGAATCTCATGTTAGCCATTCTTCGAGTTTTGATAATTAATCCTTACCCCCAACAAAATTGAACGAAAATTGAGGTACATACACTTCGAGTAAATCAATGTCTATTAACACCTAGTAAATTAATATTTTAATTACATATTAAATTAACAATAATGAATTAAATATGTGGTCGAATCATTTGCCTCATTTTTTAAATGTCTCAAGAATATCTTCGTTATTTGAAAGAAACCAATTAGTTTTTTGTACATCAGAAAATACTATTTTATATAAAATGCACTACTGAGAAGTTTCCTTGCTCCTTGGATATTGTTTTTCTATGTATTTGAAATATTTCTCATTTATTTCGGCTATAATACATCTGGTGGGAAGGTTTTCTCAGATGACCTTATTACTGGGGTTTTAAACATGTACAAATAACCATATAGAAAAAAAATTGTAGGGCGAAAATATCCAGAACTGGAGGAAAAATACTATACCAAAATGCTTGTACCACAAACAGTTGAAAAATGAAGAAAAATACTTTCAATGTAATACCACTTCATTCTCACAAATCTATCTTAAAGTGGCAATAAAACCAACATTCAACATATTACACATCGTATTCGACTATTTTACATTGTGATTTTTCATTTACAGCAACGAACAAGTGTTTTGTAAAGGTGTAGTTACAATATTATGCAAGGCATGTTAGAATGTTCTGTTAGAACGTAACGTTGTTCAACGAATTTGTAGATTATTTTAGGATTATTCTGTAGCACCATTACATTGATTTTCGTTCATAATATTGAGTGCAAACTAATTTCGTGTTTTTATTACCGTTTTTAATTATCCGCAACTATTATTCGACAGCAATTTACATAAAATAGTAAAAAAATTATATTTGAAAATTAGTTACAACAAATACAACGCCCCAACTCGAACTAGAGGTGCTACAGAATGGCAAGAACCTTCTCGTACCACATTTTTCTAATTTCCTTGGTGTGGTCTGGCTTTAAGGTCGTGCTCCATTCTCTGGCCAGCTGACATCTATCGTCGCCCAAAGTACTTTTTTTTCTTTTTTTTTTACATTTTCTCAACTTTTTGCTTTCCTAGTAATACAAGTGAATCATTACTTCAAGAATATTAAAGAAGAGTAAAAAATCGTTTTCAAGAAAATGGCTATTAAGTATTACTGTAAATGCGAAATTTAGGCTCTTTTTCACAGCAATCTATCGAGTTTACGAAAAACTTTATTTGAAGTCATTTGAAACGCTTCCACCCACAAGTGTAATAATGCATACAAATCGATAGAAATATCCATATTCACGGCGTGAGAGGTATTTCAAGAAAATTACATTTGTGTAATTTTTGAAAAAACAAATGAATGCACCAAAATGAACGTGTTATTTACGTCATAATAAACAGTGCAATTAGCAATATACATTGGAAAATTTTGAAGAAAAAATTTGGAGCCATTTTTGAGAAAATGGCGTTTGAGAGTTTCTGAAAATGCCGAATTTTGTGCTCATATTTACAGAAAATAGAGATTTCGAGAAACTTTATTTCATAATATTTAAAGCATATGTGCTCATAAATATAATGTGAAGAAATGAACGTTAAATTTTACAGTCGTGAAAGACAAGAAAAAAAAATTAATTCTTGAAATTTTTGAAAAAAAAGGAAGAATACAGCAATATGGCGTTTATGTCACAGCATAGGGTACGTTCCGCACTAATCTTACCAAAACTTTATAGAAAAAAATTGGAGCCTTTTTTCAGAAAATATTGTTTTTGGTATTTTTTTAAATTGTAAATATTGCATACACTATAGCTCGAAAACTACTAAAATTTCCAAAAAAATCTACATGACCTAACTGAAAGAACTATTTACGCACAAAAAATTTCATTTGAAGGAAAAATCCATGTCTACTTTTGTAGTTGTAGGAAGACGCCAGAAAAAAATCAGAGTTAACCGTGAATTTCTGACCTATGCCACCTTTATAAGTATCTTATAAAGTCTCTTATCTTACAAGAAATTTAAAGAAAAATTTGAAGACGATTTTGAAAATGTTCGGGGAACGTCATGTAAAGTACCTCCAAATTTTAAAGAAAGTTTTTCAAAATTTCAAAGCTTCAACTAGAGCCGGATCAACATGAGATTCTTCAATATGGAAAAGATCGTACTGGTGGTTTAGGTGCTAGTTGTGTTCACAGACGAATGGACGGACGGACGGACGGACGGACGTTTTGCTTCCAATTGGTTTTTCGGCATCAAGGACCCACAAAACAGGGATTCTGGCTACACCACGTGTTAGATGTTTTTCTCTTAATTTAGCAACTGTTTTGTGCACTTTTTCGCCACCAGAGCTCGGAAATGAATTTTTTTCCGCCGAAAATCCGTCGTCATTTTCGCGCAGCATTACATAACTTTCTCTATACTACGTACACTATGTGATCAAAAGTACCCGGACACCTGGCTGGAACGGACGTACAAGTTCGTGACACTCTCCATCGGTAATGCTGGAAGTCAATATGGTGTTGGCCCACCCTTAGCCTTGATGACAGCGTTCACTCTCGCAGGCATACTTTCAATCAGGTGCTGGAAGGTTTCTTGGGGAATGGCAGCCCATTCTTCACGGAGTGCTGCACTGAGGAGAGGTATCGATGTCGTCGGCTTGACACGAAGTCGGCGTTCCAAGACATCCCAATGGTGTTCTGTAAGATTCAAGTCGGAACTCTGTGCGGGCCAGTCCATTACAGGGATGTTATTGTCGTAGAACCACTCCGCCACAACCCGTGCAGAATAAACAGGTGCTCGATCGTATTGAAAGATGCAATCGCCATCCCCGACTTCAACAGTAGGAAGCAAGAAGGTGCTTACAATATCAATGTGATATTGTGCCTGTGCTGTGATAGTGACACACACAATAACAATGGGTCCAAGCCTCCTCCAGGAAAAACACGCCCACACCATGACACCACCACCTCCGAATTTCACTATTGGCACTACACACTTGGCTGATGACGTTCGCCATACCCACACTCTGCAATCGGATCGCCATAATGTGTACCGTGATTCGTCACTCCGCACAACGTTTTGCCACTGTTCAGTCGTGTAATGTTGACGCTCCTTACACCAACGAGGCGGTTTGGCATTTTCGTGCGTGAGTGTGGCTTATGAGCAGCCGCCTGACCGTGGAATTCAAGGTTTCTCACCTCACGCCTAACTGTCATAGTACTTGGAGTGGATCCTGATGCAGTTTGGAATTCCTTTGTGATGGTCTGGATATATGTCTGCGTATTACTCTTTACGACCCTCTTCAAATGTCGGCGGTCTCTGTCAGTTAACAGACAAGGACGGCCTGTACGCTTTTGTGCTGTACATGTCCCTTCACGTTTCCACTTCACTATCACATCAGAAACATTGGACCTAGGGATGTTTATGAGTGTGTAAATCTCGCATACAGACTTTTGACACAAGTAACACCCAATCACCACGTGGGAAGTCCGCGAAATCCACGAAGCGTCCCATTCTGCTGTTGCACGGTGTATAAATAACTACTGAGGTCGCGGAGAATGCGTACTTGACGGTAGGTGGCAGCACAATGCACCTAACATGAAAAATGGGGGGGGGGGGGCCGGATACCTTTGATCACATAGTGTATATTACTCCGTATATACGTATACGAGAAAGTAAAAATGCATTCAGAACATATACAACTCACACTGATTCATAAGCGTTCTGCATTTAGAATACGGTCATCGAATATTTATTTTTTCTCGCGATACTCTACTACAAAATTCAATTATTGTAAAAAAAAAATGCAAATTTTGGTGATATTTCTCATTTCAACTACGCACGATTTTTTCATGTAAATTTTAATACTATTTAAACGAAACGCAAAATCAAAGGCGTAGCATTCAGGCCAGCAATACGGACGGGCCCAGGTAAAAGAGGGCCTATTTTTAGGCTGAAGGGTTTGCCATTCGAAGAAATATTAATACCTTGATATTTTCTATGATACTTTGCGATTGATACAATTGAAGATTATAAACAGCATCTTTCAGAAGAACGATATTTGTCTGCTTCGGTAGCTTATGTAACCCGTTTCTAAATCAATATAACATGTTAGTAACATTCACTTCTTATGTAGTAATCAGACTGACGAATATGATTTTGTTAAAGGACATTTTTATTATTTAAGGTACCAACACTACGTGTGTTGGATTTTCATCTTTATATAGGAGGCCATAATAAAAGTATTGCTGGTGGGCCCGCACTCATTTCGTTACGCTACTGCGCAAAATCGTTTGCATCCTAAGATGAAACAACCGACGTACAATTCCGTAAATTAGAGTCTTAATTTCATTGTTCGGATTCCCTGACGTAACAAGAGGTGATGTATTATACTAGGTGACATGAAAATGAACTCTTTCTACGAATTAAATTGACTTGCAATTTGAGAATGGGTATATCGTAACATTTTCCGTTCCTTGTAAAAAATATGTTTTGTTATAATATGAAGACGAGCGAAGTTTGCAACAAATTATAAAATGTATTTTATAAAACATATGACGAGAATATTACATAAGACTGCCGACCAAGTACAGGAGATTAGTACACCCAAAGAATGCACAAGACACAGACTAATAAAACGATTCTAAATAATTGCAGCCTATCACATGTTCGCATGCCTTCTAATGTATATTTGATACATTAATTACACAACATTAAATCGGCAGATCAATATTCCGATTAGAAAAATGCCCACGAGAGGCGATCAATCAAATACGCGCCATTTCTTCACAACTCAATATTAAATTTACGCCTTCTGTCATCAAGCCGTCCCGTGCAAGATCAGTTCAGTTCATGCCTTACTTTACGTGGCGAGACTCGGGACATCTCTTCGGTCTGACCACGCGAAGTTCGCTGCCCTCCTTTCATCATCTAGCGGCGAAAGACGATATCACACGGGCGACTAAATAGGCCACTTGAATTTAGCTCAGAGACTTCTTTTGGACTCGATCTTTTTCATGCAGTAAATCTACAGCAGGGGACAGCCGGCTTTGCTTCCCCTCCGAAGGCTTTCTGAAGTGTTTCCTTTCGGGCAGAATCGCGGACTGTACGCGGCGAACAGGGCGAACGAAGACGACGAAACGGGGCCCCGCGCGGCTGGGCACTCACGAGCGCGCTCTCTGTCCCTGCAGCGACCCGGGCAGCCCGGAGGTCAGCGACTTCGACCTGTCGTCGCGCTTCGGCGGCGGCGACTTCGACCACCGGCGGCCGCCCGTCGTCGTCACCAACACCATCGGCGGCGGCGACGACCCGCGCTGGCGGCCCGCCGGCCGCCGCCCCGAGCCCACCACCCCTCCCTACGCCGGCCCCCCCCCCAACTGCGTGGCCCAACCGGGCCCACGCCGGCCGCCACGCTGCCGCAGGCCTACACGCCCACGCACACGTACAACGCGCAGAACGGCGCGGCCGGCGGCCCGCAGCTCTTCCTCGTGCCGCTGTACGTGCCCATCCGCTAACACGCCCCGCCCACTCTCCACGCGGCCCAAAGAGCAAGCCACTCCACGCGACGACTCGCGTGGGGGTTTCGATTGTACACGCTTCCGAGCCCACATGAGGCAATTCACTTCGAGAGATCTCGTACTTAAGACTGCGAATGTAGATTGCCCATTTCAAAAGTCTTCAAAAGTGGATCTGTTTTAGGAAGCTGATTCTTCACCAAAAATATTGCATTTAATGTGACACTTTTCACACATGTGTTCATGTTCTAATCAAATGGAGTATGGTCAGAAAACACTGCGAGTCGAAAGCATCATTTAATAAAACTAAAAACGATCCAGATGTTTCAGCAAAAGGTGTATACAAAAAATATACTGGTAAGTTCATAACATCCATGTTTCTCTCCGTTGATACAAATCGCCGGTGACTTGAAAATTAACAATTCTAATAATTATATTGCAGTGTCATATCCGCACAAAAGAATTCCTATGACTGCAATATCGAAAACTTATTCTGTAACTTTTAAAGTAAACGTTTTCCAGTCAATTATCATCAATGCGGTATGTAAAAGATACACTGAGTATTGAATAATTAGGAGGACTAAAATTCATTATAACCCAATATTTTTAAAACATCCTTTTAATTAAAATTTTTTTAATGAATTGTGAGCTGCAAGAATATTACACACGCATAATACATTTTAACACATCTGTGGCTAAATAAGTCTTGTGCTCAATTCATGACATTGCTTGGGTGCACTAATGACATTTCCACAGACTGCAATATTCGACGATCGAACTGGAAACAAATACAATTTTTTGGCCATCTCATCGAACGGTACAAAAAAGACACAGTGGCTGGCGAGTAAATGACGCAAGTTACTTCAAATGGGATTCCTCGAACGTATTTATTTCCATGGTTATAAATACAAACTTATTGGATTAATTAAAATTTCTTTGATATCTTGCGTACCTTAAATGCACTCTGCACACTAAGAAAAGTGGAACTTCTCCTGACGTATGAACATGATTCTTTAGATACCTAGAGTTTCTCAAATGTATTCAGTTTGATTATTCAAGATGTCGGCTGTATCTTCCCACAAAGGCTTAAACAAAGGAAGATAATGATTGTGAACTCGCTGCGTCTATAAGAAGCTACTAAGAAAGCGAATATTTCTTACGGTAATCTGATGGCAAATTATGGCAATTCATTTTCCATCAATTAGCCTCAATTTCAACAAACACTGCCTCTACTGTTCTGCTGTACCTGCTTATGAATAAAAGACAACAGAAAATTGTCATACCTTCCTTCACAATATGTGAAAATTTTACCTACATTCCGACAGCTCCTCTTTTAAACTTAGGAAAACAGAAGTATTATACACTTAATATAAGTGTATGTAGCAATCCATTACTAACTGATAGCAGCAGTCTTTTCACTAATTTGAGCACTGGGTTAATTTTGAAGACCGCAAACAGTCACAAACACACACGCACTAAAAGCTTTTTTGTTTAATCTTTCATTTACAGGTTGGTTTCTAAAAATAAAAAAAATGTCCATATGAAATTAAATTGAATTTCTGGTATATATCAGAAAAGATATTTTCAAAAATCTTTTTAAAAAAATCACTTTTCTGATATGTATCAGAGAAGTAAGACGCAAAGCTCACACATTCCACTTTTTCTGACTCGAAAACACACTAATGATGTGGTCAGAGCATCAGAAAATATTAGTATTAATTACATGCTAACCACTATAACGATCTGACCGAAATTCGTACGTTCATTATTATGTTAGACCACTGTGTCTAAATATAGTATTAAAATAAATTATTAAGCTTTTGAAAGTTCATTAACACACGTCTAGACCAATAAACTGTCAGTCGCGCGAGAGGCTGGTTTATTCTTTGTCTATCAAATGAAGATGATTCTCTTTTGGTCTTCGAGGATAAGATTTTCCAAAGGAAACAAGATGATCAACATTTGAATTTTTTTCGTCGAGCTTCATCTTTTATTCTAGGTGCATTTTCTGGGTTGATTGATTGATCTTTTCGTGTTTCCGGGCGCGTCAACTGCTTCAGTCATTAGTCCCGTTAGTGCAGTACATGTTTTTTCTTCTTCGGGAGATGGCGGTGATATTCCCCCGCTGGATGGCGAGATCCGACGCATACCTGCCGTCGGCTAGTGGGATTTCCCCCTAACCAGGAATCTCCCACCAGCGGGGCACCGCCCCAGCTCTAAGCCCCCGACCAGTCTCCCGGAATACGTGGTAGTGTAGTGCATGTTAGTGTAAGTGTGTGTAAGGAGAGGATAGGACAAGGAAGAGGAAGGGCAGATCGCGCGCGATCCGTTGCCCGTTTGTTAGGGTACTGCTCCGGCATTTGCTTGGTGTTGATCGGAGAAACCACGGAAAACTACCGATCAGAGCAGCTGGCCACTTAGAATTTTCCTCCAGACAGCGACTGAATTCGACCTAGCTGAACATTTTCTGGGCTTAATTTCTAACACATCACTGAATACTTACACGATTTAGAAAAAATCATTGTCATTTTAAAGAAGTTAGTTCCATCCACCAACCGGAAAACAGTAATTTATTTATTAAATTATAGAATCCCTCATATTCTCACTCCAATGTACATTATCTTCAGTATTTTTTTAAAATTTAATTATAATTTCAGTGTGAGGAATCCTTAAGGTGTGCATTTCACGAAAAAATTAATAAAAGAAGGAAGTAGTACTCCATTGTGTTGTAGACAACCACTCTAGACTTTCTTATAGCAGCCTTATTCAACAGTCTTAAAAAACACTGAAACACGTAGGCTTCAAATCAATTGGAATGGATGATCTTTCTCGTGATCAAGAAATCTAATTGGCTTGAAGTAAAGCATACAATGCCAACAACAACAACAACAAAAACAACAATTAAACATTAGGTGCAAATATCGGCAATAATTCTGAATTATCAACACTTAATCTGAGCATCCGTATTTGCATACAAAAGAATAGGATTAAGAAACTTGAGACCACATTCAACGAGAATGTAGGCGTACTTTGGAAGGGAGATACTGCTATACCCTGGTTATGTTTACTAAAACGTACGCTCGCTTTACTGCACTAAACTCTTATTTGTCAACATTTATAATTAAAAATTCGTAATTGTATTTCTCATCATTTAAAATCAACGGCAACGAAAAATAATAATTGAGTAATGACGTTATGCTGCCACACCCTTTCTTAATTACTTTCCCCAATTACAGCCACAAGAGGGATATCAGAAGCACTTCATTCTTCGCATCGTTTCGCTAAATGAGACACAATCGTGGTCCAAATGGCATGCCAAGGCGCGACACGTGAGAAACGAAACCGGCGGACGCCGCCGTACGGGGGTCTGAAGAAGGCCGAAACGCACGCATAGGCACCAAATTTTATTTTTTTGAAAAACTGTTATTTCTTGATAAATGGCAATTCTACATACTTCAAATGACTAGAAAGCAGGAAAAATATTTTTAAGCGTTTCAGCCGAGGAAGAATTCAGCTACCCAAGCAATGAAAATATATCTATCATTTGATTGTTAATAACTGTTTTCCTAATCAACTTTTCAACTTCCAGAAGTTATATGCGCTTTCATATACCTTTCTAAATATAGTAAAGCAGTTTCAGTGTTATTTTTTTTTATTTTTCATTAAATTAATCCGTACGAAATTAAGGTATGCAAAAACTGCTTATTCTTTTGATTAAGTAAATTTTCACAGGCAATAACGAAAAAAAAACATCAAAAAACACATCCACGAAATTAATATATATTTTTAAGTGAATATTATTGAACATTTTTCAGTTGTCTCGGTTCGCCACTTTCAAAATTATGACCGTTTAAAGTTTGCATCAAGTGTTTGGAAAGAGCATGATTACCTCCGGACATAATCCCGTAATCGTTCACTTCCTGAAAATTATCTTCTCAACTTTCAGATTTTCATTAATTTGCGCAACATTTTCAATATCTTTTCAAAATTATTCTTTCTTTCAATGTGCCAAATTTCTTTGTTTTCAATACATTTAAACATAGGAAATTGAGATCTGCAGAACTGAAACATGAAATAAGTGAATTCTGACGGACAATAACATTAAAACATCTAAACACATATCGGTGAAATTAATGTATCTTATTAAGTGAACAATTGTAAATATTTTTACGTTGATAACAACCGCCTTGATCAACCTCTTTCAAATTAGCGTCCATTTATAGTTTACGTCACGAGGATGAAATCAAAGCGTGATTTTCATTAATGAAATCATCTTTGACGTGAAATTACACAAAACGACTAAAAACACTTCCATGAAATTAATAACTATTATTATACGAACTTTTATTAATGTTTTTTCGTTCACAACGGCCTCGACCTGCCCCTTGACTGTTAAAATTTAAAAAATTCCCGAAACAAGTGATCTTTGGGCAATTAAACAAAACAAAAACTTCTATGAAATTAATAACTATTATTAAATAGACATTTGTTAATATTTTTTCGATAACAACAGACGCCTCGGCAAGCCTCTTTTAAAATGGCGACCGTTTAAAGTTTACGTGACGAGGATTGAAAGAAAGCGCCTTACCAAAAGTAGGTGATTTTTGACGGGCAATTACACAAAAACAACTAAAAACACTTCCATTAAATTAATAAAAGTTATTAAGGAGACATTTGGTAATATTTTTTCGTTAATAACAGTCGCCTCGGCCTGCCTTTTTGAAAATGGCGAACGTTTATACTTGACGAGCTTTGAAAGAAAGTGCCATTTCTATTAACGAAGTGGTCATTGACGGGCCATTTTGAAAAAAACATAGAAACATCTCCGTGAAATTAATATATGTCATGAAATGAAAAATTGATATTTTTTCGTTGCCCCGAACTGCCTCCCTCGGTGGACGCACAGTCAGCAGTCGAAGCGTGTCAGTGCTGGATGCCATGTCAGAGATGGCGCGCAGGGTGAAATGATCCGGACAGGAAATGACCTCTGGCATATACGTAACCGCGACTGCTAAAAATAAGACTCAAGTGACATAAAGATAACAGTCTCACAGAAAGCCACCTCAGGCGGCCAGGTCTCTGGCATTTCCATATCATGAAACACATCACTTTCTGGCTTTTGGTCCAAAGCATCCCTGCGCCACCTCTTGACAGGTTAAGTAACATAGTAGTGAAATAATATAAAATGATTAATTATTATTTGACATTATAAATGGCAAACGAGTAGTACAATTGTTACTGTGTAAGTCACTATGACTGTTAGTATATTCTATTTATTCCTTTTACTACTTAAAGAAGAATTTTATGGTTTTTCTACTTATAAAACCTATTATTAAAAACGTTTTAAACATTATCTCTACCTAGCTTTTAACACATTTTCCGTTGAGTCACGGAATAAATGCTTAAAATAAACTTTTCTTTACTTCTGGACAAGTAAATGAAGCTTTTATTCATCTTCAATAATGTCTGATAAAGATTAGTACTTTTTCGACATAAATAAATAAACAATATGAATTATGAGTAATATTATTATTTATACTTAGAACATTTCAATAGATTTATACTTAAAGAACCGTTTTAAATCCACGAAATAAATAGTTATTTAACTTAACATCCTACGCGCGCGTTTCGGCCCCGTTCAGATCACCGTGCGCCGCGGCGCTGTGCGTAGCGTGATGGGCCAACGCCGCGCGGCGCGGCGCTTTTCCTCGTTTAGCGCGGCGCCGTCATCGCTCGGCAGGTGGGAAATACCAGCGGCGGCGGTGGCGGTGTTGGTGGCTAGTTCCACCAACAAGAACCTCTGGCTGGCGTTCACTCGGCCTCCGCCAGCAGCTCTCCGCGGCGAGTCCACTTCCCCCCTCTCTCCGCACGCTAAAACGACTATACCATTCCCCGGGGGTCCAACCCTACCCGCAATCCATAACATCCTTTATACTCCCCCTCTCTTCTCTGAACTGACGATGATAATAGCAACAAAATTAACTTCACTAGAAAAGTAATTAAATAATACATTCTGTATATAACACGCTAAGGAAAGTAGAAGTAGTTATCGTTTCCATGTTGTCGCGGCAGGAAGTAATAAGAGCCAAAATTTATTGCTTATTTATCCTTGAAAATAGATTTTATTACATGGGAGTTTTTTTGTTGTTTTTTTTTCTCCCTTTCAAAATTCAAAATTTAAGTAGTATATGACTTAGTGTAGGGATCACAGAATTTTGAAAATGTGCACACAATTCACTTTTCCCCATAGCACGTCATACGCAGTTTTTAACTGCTTTTTTTACGTAAAATAAATAAATAAATAGACATTTTTTTCGGTTTTATAAGATACCATGGACACAATCCCCTTCAAAAAAGCATATGTTAGAGAGTAAATTACCTTCCAGAGATGTATCAAAGAGATTTAAAGCGTGAAGTGTAGAATTTTGGGGTTTATGCTACGAAGAATTCGGCTGGTACACACTCTATTTGCAATCACGTCACCATCGTAAGCAACTTAAAAACTGTACGTCTCAGGCCCTTTCAAGTACTGTTTCCATGTCCTTTCTCTTCCCAGGGTCGCTCTTTTAGTCTACATTTGGAGTTTGAGCCCCACTGGGTACCTGTACTCCACAGCACAGGCGCCGAGAGAATCCCGAAATCTAGTGAAGTTAAATATACAATTTGATATTAGGAGGAATTTAATCGCACGGATTTAACAAGAAACCGTTGTTAAAAGCGCTTAGCAATATAAGAATGATTGGAATGCGTCTTGTAAGTGCCATGACTTACGATATAATGCACTATTCAATCTGGTCATGTGAGGGATTGGGAGCTTTTTTTTTTTTTTTTTTCATTTTCAAAAAATGATTTACGAATTTCAGAATGTTGACACGGGTCTACCTATAATGCATTTTCCGAACAAGGCGAAAATATCCACGTAAGGCCTGGTATTCGAATTCTCAATTCTCGACGTAGCGCACTGAGATCCGCTGCTTCAATTATCTGTGTCTGTCAGCAATGAGGTAAGTCATGATTCAATGATCCGAATGCTGTTTCTCGATACACGTGGATAAATAAATTTCGGAACTAATTAACTGCTAACACGTACTTTTTTTTTTTTTTTTTTTTTTTTTGAAGAGTCGTGTACTAAGTTCGTGTGATTCCCAATCACATAAATCATTAATATGTATCCCACCCGTATTTCACAAAACTAAGGAACATGTAAGCACTCTTAATCCTGCATCCACTGTAAGTGATCAAGGGTAGCAGAGATCAGCTGAAAAAAAATCTCATAGTAGCCACCTTATGAACAACTTAATTGGACGATGCGAGTCTAGAATGTCATTTATCGGTATACCACTATAGATTTTATCATCGACCTAGTCTGGAAGATGTGGTGGAAAAGCAGGTTGTAAATCAAAAAAAAAAAAAAAAAATAATAATAATAATAATAATAATAATATGTGGTTCGTTAATAACCAATTTACAATGTAACTGACTATTGTAGAAAAAGTTAAACAAAGTGGGAAAGGGGCGAACTACCCCCACATTGGTTCTACCCCCACATTGGATCTTCATTTACTGTACACTTAAAAAGTAGAATAAAAGCTACAAGGTAACACAGTACGCTTCCGTGTTAGCAATGACGTTAACACTTATTTAGAATACACCATAGAATGTTCAACGTCACATTCAATTACGAACATCGGCTCTTCATCAGCGTGATCATGCGCACATCGTAAGCCAACACTGGCTTCAACCAGTGTCATAATCCACCCAATTCAATAATGGCTGATTTGATTTATTGCACATCCGCAAGTGATTTCGCATACTATGTGTGTGGTGGCGCGGGAAGATGACGCATTGCAGAAATTCCGAACTCAGAAGTCAATAACGTTTTTTATAGAGGAAGCGATTTAATAGTGCGATAAACTGCCCACTCGTCAGTGAAGAGACATCCGCCGCACCAGTGACAGGAAGCCGCCTCTCCCGCCCGCATCGACGCCCCTACGCAGGGCGGAAACACACAAGCTCTGAACTGGAGAGGAAAGAGCCTCCCAATCCACGCAACAGAAGTTCTTTTTGTATATTCATTTAAATTGCTCCCAGCAAGGTGGCAGTGGCAGAATCTTATTTTAATACTTCTTAAGGACATACATCATATCTTTTTGTTAGTTTTACACGCTCTGTACGCGCCACGAGAATAATTGGAACATATTTTAGAAGACAATCTAGTGGCAATATTATTTATGTTCAATAGCGACACGATGAATCACTATCAATCCACGTTTACTCGAAAGGGCTGTTGCCGCAGCCGCAGGCAGGAAGCGAACTCTTCCATTGGCAGGTCTGATTGGTGCAGAGCGCGCCAAGAGGGCTTGTATACAATCGAGATATCACGTGCTAATTTTACTCGTACGGGTAAACGCCAGCATCATCGGCCGCACCCTGCATGGATATGTAAGAAGCAGTTAATACGTATCTCATCTGTCCATGATTTTCCTCGATAACCTACTCGCGTTGGACGTATACGTGTGAACGTGTTCGTGAACCTGCACTGGGAACGTTAAAATTACGGGCAGTGGCGGATCCAGGGGGGGGGCGGCATGGGGGCATCCCCACCCCAAAACGCTTGGAGTTTTCATTTGTTATCTTCCTTTATTTGGCGAACATCATATAAATAGTTGTTAGAATTGTGTAATTATTTAAAAACTAATATTGTATAGTGTCATATATTCACTACAAAAAATAATATTTAATATAATAACAAATACGTTTATTATTTAACAAAAATGATATAATGTACCCCCTCCCCCAAATTATCGGCTGGATTCGCCCCTGATTACGGGATGGTTGTAGTTCGGAGGATAAGCAAAATCCATCTACGAAGAAGCGTTATGTACTTTTTATATTTAAGATATAGTATGTAAACATTTTGAATTTTTATGACATCACTATAGTTCTTTGCAGAAAAAGAAGATTCTTAAGACAACAACAACAACAATAATAATAATAATAATAATAATAGAAGGTCGGCACCGTGTAACGGTAGCCGTCGTCTGCGCCGAGGGGGCTGCAGGTTCGAGAAAGTATGGTCGTATTTGTGACTGTCCCTTCACCCCTCATCATCATCCTATCACCTCATAATACATAATTTAAGGAGCAACAAGCTGGTCTTAAAAAGGGATACTGATGAAAAACTGATCCTAAAAGGTACACACGCACACGTTAATCGTGCAGCGTGGTCAGAAATGGTCGATACGTCAAAATAATAATAATAATAATAATAATAATAATAATAATAATAAACAATCCCAGACAAGAAAGTCAAGGCATCAAAATGAGGCGTTAAGTACCTAGGTCTTCCGCAGAATGCGAAAGTTAAAACTTCTGCATCGTCGGAAAACAAGCGTCGTGAGCTTCTCAGAACCACGCCCAAGGGTAGAAATCTCATTCAGGCTATCAACACCTGGGCAGTACCAGCGATGAGGGGCACAGAACTGGATAATGTTGATCGCCAAACCATAAAACTATTGAGAACAGCTCTTCGCCCGCACAGCCAAGACATTCTCCGCATAGCAGGAGGTCCGGGACATCAGTAGATACACGGACAATTCAAACGGAAGCTGACACTTGCAAAATACAAAACATCAAAAGTTGGGAGACATGATTGGTCGACGAAAGCAAAGAGAGTATTCTCCAAGGGCAGCATTCTCTGGGTATCGAAGGCACTTTCACGTATGGCTGGCTGCAAGATTGCTCCCTCAATAAAGAGACCGAAGCTCTAGTTCTGCAGCCCAATTAATACCGTTGTCCCTTCCAAAAACTCTGACCGGAAGGTCATAGTGTTAGGGTCCCGTCACGGATTTTCAACACTTCCTAGAATATAGATCGATCTATTCGATAGCTAGATTGAATATAGCTAGATCAAATTCAGCCGACTGGAGAATTCTAGCGGCAGGCTGTTCTGATGAGTAAGTTTTCCATGGTTTCCACCGAGAGCGGTAGCTCAGTGCATCAACTGATGTCACTGCAGCGCCTCTGACCGGGAGGTCCTAGGTTCGAGTCCTGATGGCGGCAGGATTTTCGACACTAGCTAGGTCGAATTCAGTCGCTGTCTGGAGGAGAATTCTAGCGGCCGGCCGGCTGCTCTGATCGGCAGTATTCCGTGGTTTCTCCGATCAACACCAGGCGAATGCCGGAGCAGTCCCCTACGAAACGGGCCACGGACCGCGCGCGATCTATCCTTCCTCTTGCTTGTCCTACCCTCTCCTCTTACACACACACTTACACTAACATGCACTACACTACCACATATTCCGGGAGACAGGTCGGGAGCATAGAGCTTGTCCCGACTGGGGCGGTGCCCCGCTGGTGGGAGAGTCCTGGTTAGGGGGAAACCCCACTAGCCGACGGTAGGTCGGCGCCAGATCTCGCCATCCGGCGGGGGAAGATCACCGCCATCGCCCGAGAACAAAACATGCACTATACTAACGGGAATAATGACCGAAGCAGTTGACGCGCCCGGAAACACGAAAAAATCAATCAACCAGGCAATGCATGGTTTCCCCGAGCACAACCTGCCCCAGCAGTACATTAACAGATAAGCCACCAACCACGCGCGATCTTTTCTTCCTCTTCTTCCTCACACCTTATACATACACACAATCATGTAGTACAAGTTGGGAGCTTAGACCTTGTCCCGGCTGGACCGTTGAGAGATATACCGGGAGGGAGCCGCGAGCAGGTCAGCGACGGATCACACCTCTCCCCAGTGGAGAAGGAGCCCCGCCACCTCCCAAGATAAAACATTCACTACACTAACGAAACTAATGACCACAGCAGCTGACGTGCGCGGAAACATCAAAGCCCCCTCCCTGGGGGGGGGGGGCGTTTGCTGACGCTGACTCAGCTGGACGTCCCTGCGCCAACGCACGAAGGCAACAACTCCACACGAAGCATCCACGCAAAATAAACGAGCGCAAGTAGCGTCATTAGGAGGCAAGCGACGAGACGTCACAGGCTTTCGCTCCAGCCCCGACGAGATTTCCAGGAGCCGCACCATGCGCGAACTACTAGCCAAGAGTTTAAAGACAAAACATGAATAACGACTGATTTTGGGTGGGAGATATCTTCAACGTGACACGTGTTCGCCCTCTTTCACACAATTCTAAAAATGCTCAAAAATAATTCTACAATTCCTCTCAGAATACATTACTTTTTCACACTTTCGTATACAGAATCCTCTATTATTATTTAATCAATTACCTACGTGTTAAATGAATTGTGTAAATGATTATAAAAATTTTGAGAAATTCGTTATTTCAAGTATGCCAAATACAGTTAATAATAATAATAATAATAATAATAATAATAATAATAATAAGAAGAAGAAGAAGAAGAAGAAGAAGAAGAAGAAGAAGAAAAGGAGATATCGAGCTAATAGTATTTCATGTCACTATTTCAGCAAATTCAAATATTTTCTTTCGAAGTTTCTTGTGTGCAAGCTTTCACTCTCTTTTTGTGTTGTTTTGTAACCTCCAAATGAAACAACGGTAAAGACGTTTCATCACTCAATAGTCTTTAGAAGTTCGAAATTCTTTGTTACAAAAACACATACCGTAGTTTTGAAGATATAAGTTAAATCTAAAGACAGGGCGAAATGTTTAAGTTTTTTTGCAATTTTCTCTGTGTAGCCGATCTTTTTTGAGGTGGCAAACATTAAATTCGAATTCAGCACCTCCAAAAACAGATAGAAGCGTTGAGAAAAAAACTTCTGGAATTTTTTTCCTGGGTCTGATACTTTTTAACTTGACAATAGACAATTCAGCTAGAACACCGACAACTTCCGTGTTTAATATTTTATGGTCACGTAAATCTCTGAAGAAGTGTCATAATTACTGCGTCTGAAACTGCTGATAGTTTTTATTTCATGTGGTTCCTTGAGTAATTCGATGTCGAAGAAGTTGAAGCGGTTAGGTGCATGTTGTCTCCCACTACAAACTACCTCCTACAAACAATGTGAGATGGGAAAAAAGAAGCAAGTGAACTCGAATTGTTCAGTGATTAATTAAAGTTGACACTCTTTAAACAGTAAGGATAATATTGGAATACTTAAACAAAATCGTTATTTAAACTAAGCTCGTAAATTATAATTTTACAAACCAATCTAAAAATTAATTTACTACCAAAACTCCAACGGAAATTAATTGAAATATACACGGAAAATATGAAAAAATACCGTAAAATATCGAATCTAGTCCACATTTATGAGCAATTTCTTCTATTCGAAAAAACATTTATAGAATGATATTGGAGCTTCTTTCTATTTGAGAAAATCTCGTCATTTTGGAAAATTGACACATGACTCAAATATACGCAAAAAATACATTTAAAAATTGAACATTATTTAAACATCTCATTTGAACATCATTGAAACAATAGAACCTCATTTTCAAGAATAAATTTCAGAAATAACTCATCTATACCTTCAATTATGTAGTTGCAGAAGAGGACTGGAAAAATTGAACTTTTGCAAATTTTGATTTTAGAGATTTTAAGGAAGCTTGGATCTATACTATATTTTAAATGTGTACTTTGTTCTACTAGATCAAACAATGCAAAGAAAAAATTTGGAGCAAGTTTGGAAAATGTTTTAGAAATTTTATGCAATGTAACCTCAAAAAGTAAAAGATAAGTTTCAAATTCGCAAATTCGAGAGTGGCCACTTGGAAATATACACTTTGGTAAATATATCTGTTTCGAACTCAAGGGGCCGTGACATCTGCCAGGTCAATTTGGGAATACAAAATTTGAGGGAAGTTCTCTGTACGGTTTAACATGTTTACAGACGGTCAGAAGGAGGGAGGGACGGACGGATGCAATCAAGGTTACACAAAACGTGGATTCTAGCTACATAACTCATTAGAGAAAGTCATTTACTAAGAGCAAGAAATCTATTAAGAAGAAAGTAAGAAATCTACATCTATTGAGAGCAAGAAAAATCCACTCATTCGGTACTGACAAAAAATAGTTTTTCTGTCAACAAATTGCCTCGTTGTTCTGCAGCATTACAATACATACTTTATACTGTGTAAGTGCCATACTAGAAAGCAAAAAAGTAACTTGGCTTTTACGACAAACCATTGTATTTCTTGCAAGTAACCCTATGATGTTAATGCCCTTATTTACGCGTTAAAATAATGACTTGTAAGTTGTGAAAACGTGTAAATTTTGAGAATCAATTTGCGAAAAGTCAGGTCGAGTCACCTTTAGGTCGAGCGAAAAGTAATTGATTCTTTTTCGTTTCTTTTGATGTGTACGTCATCATAGTTTCTGTTTTCAATGATAATTCACCAGGAATAGTTAGGAATACATATTAATTATTTTCTTTCTTATTTACTGATATATTATTGTACTTTTTATTTATTTATTTCAAGTTTTACACTGTTAAAATCAATCTTGGTACCCAAAATTCTTGTTATTGTACTTACTTTTGTTTATTTAATGCTGGTAAAAATTATGCGGCTGAGTTACCTCAGAAGATAACGGGGAATCTGCGAGTCCGCGCCCGCTGGCACGTTGAAAGAGATCGTTCACTTCTTTGCATCCCGTGACGTTCGAGGGGCACCCAAAGGGCATTCACACGAGCTCAGCAGCCGGGAGGCTCGTTCCAAGCGGCTTCCTCAGAGGCGTAGCGCGGAGAGGGGTTGAGCAAGAGGAGAATAGTGGAGTACTCAACTCGACAGGTTCGGTGGGGATTGTGTGAAGACGAGGAGCCGAACAGTGGGGAGTAGATATCGTCCATGCCAAAGACGAGTGACACATCTAAAAATATGTCACTTTACAGGAAAATGGTTTTAATCTTGGCTGAGCTTTATTCCGTTATTAGACAGTGTTTTACTCTATTTACCATTTGCCTTGACAACAACCTTCATGACATTGTTACAACAAAAAGTATTTTCTGAACACATTCTAATGGTAATTCAATAATGATTAGTTTTGATACGACTGTCATTCTAAACTAATGACTAACGAGGATGATGACGGAAGATTGGTTTTGTTATTAAAGATGCTCAGTTGAATATCCAAACATTACGAATTCAAACTTTCAATATATAATTTTAACCTGAAAATAATTTTTAATAGTTGGCAACGTGCAGTATTTTATTAATACTTTTGCAGATCCTGAGACCGTGCTTCCTTAACAGTTGATTCTAGTCAGCACACAAAATATTTCTGTAGTCTTCATACTTTTGAATGACGCTTGTCCTGCTCGAACACTCATTCGCATCCTCTTTGTTATCACACTGGTTTTATTTTGTTCTGAAAGCCCCCTTCGCAGCTTTAGCTATTTCTTAGCCAGACGCAATTTCACTAGTTTTCGTCTAGAACTCGGACGTTCAAGTCTTTACATTCGACTGAATTACCTCACACGAGTTGAAACAATTTCCTCAGTGATATGATCCCCCAGTCCCTTTCATTCGGCGTGTATGCTACACAAAGAACTAAGACACTTGGTGTTATTGGAATTCGCGGTCCTCAAGTTAATAATTTTTTCCCCTGGAAGTTGTATTTCTGTGCTCATTGTGGCTGATATGGAGAGTTCCGAACTGAGAGAGAACTAAGTCACCTAATGTTTATTTGTAACGCAATGTAATTAGGACTAGTGACTGGTTCACTAAAATGGAAGTACACTCTCCAAAGCCTAATGCACTTTAATTCTCATGACGCCAGCCAGTATTTTCCTTTGCTCCACCCATTAGTATGTGCAATTGGATTACTAATCACTTGATCTTGTGAGAACGGCATGCTTTGACACTGGTAAAGATTAAGTAAATTGTTTTGAAGTGTGAAAATGAATGTCTTGATAGAGGGAGAAGATATTTCAAAATTTACAATATGATTCTGCAAACAACTCCACATTCAATAATTAGATTTACTGATGACAATCTGACAGCGGCATCAACAATATACTTTACATTACCGCCCATATCCCGTTTATTTTTCTCAAGAAGTCTTATCCTCTCGCTAGGTCGGGGTCATTTCACCGTGAATGGCTACCATGTGGTAATTTGGACAGCAGAGAAAGCCTTTAGGAAAGTGATGAAATGTCAAGGAAACTAAGCATATTTGTAACATTTCAGGTTTTTCGGTTGCTTCTTCCAATAAAGCTCACTCGGTGGTAATAACAAAAACAAAAGTAATAAAAACAATAATAACAATAATAATAAAAATAAGTCTATGGAGATTATACCAATTGCAATAACAGCAACTGGTCATTAACAATCTAAAGCATTATTTAGGAAAATAGGTCTTTCTTTCTCACAAAAATTATTCCAAAAGCTCAAAATTCAGTCATCCTTGAAACGTTCCTATTTATTCGCACGATTCTAAATACGTAAAGCTGGGAAGGTGGGGTGCCTAAAGGACCCTCAAACCTGGAGCCCCGGGTGAGAAAACCGGGAGAAAAAAATACTGATATTATAAAAGAATATTTTTTTATGTATGAGTGTGCGTTCACTAAAGAATGTAGGTGTGAAAATTAGCATGAATCCAGCTGAATTAGAATATGATAGTGGTAATTACAATCAAGAACTGACTAGGCAGCAGAATAAAATGTCAATGAAAACAATGTCAAAGCCATCCTATAGAATAATTAACTTCGGTACTTGCGCTCCGACGAAACCAACTGCATGAAACATGTTTCTCTATTTTAAATTATAATTACATGTTTTATTTTTTTAAGACATATTTGAAAATTCTCAAGAATAATACAGCAAAGCCATCTGCATCTTCGGGAGAAATGCTTGCGGCGTTAAATGAAATTTAGGACGAGGGAAGTATTTTCTGGATATGAGCCATCACTTTTTAAAATCGCTTTATACCTACAAAAAGACCTTATAGCCTATGTGTCCTCTAGATATCGCTACTTAGTACATCATGATTTGGTACAAGTTGTCATCATTTTTCCCAAGACATGAAATGCTAACGAATGAAACCTGGCAAGGTCCCTTCGAAATACACCGAGGTGGCAACCCTGCCCATTAGCGCTATCCGAGACTAGCTGCGTTCTCCAATGATGTCATTATCAACAACCCATCATTTAAAGTCCATCGGAAAAACAAGTTCGCAGCGGGGCGTGGACCCCCGCGGAAGGCAAGACGGGAAACCACAGCGAGCCGACCTTCGTCTATTCTCCCGTAAAAATCGCAGGAGGCTGCGCGGCGGCGGCGGCGGCGCCGCCGCATGACGTCAAAGTGGCGATTCACGGGTGGGGCGTGAAGAGGAGGAGGAGGAGGAGGGGAGGCGTAGGAGCCAGCGGACCGGGCGAGCGTCGCGTCGCGTCGAGGCTGTGAGGCTACGTAGGAGCCATCGACCAGGGTCCGGGTCGGCGACGGCGGCGGAGGCGGCGGCAGACCGGCAAGCAGAAGCAACGGCGGATCGCCGGGAAGTGGTCAGGGCAGCCGGCGCGCGGTTTTTCCCCGTTCCCCCACTGCGCCAGCGAGCTCAGCACGACCGAGACGCCACCGCCGCCGCCGCCGCCGCCGCCGCCTGCAGGAAACGGCCCGCCACAACCACCTGCAGGAAACGGCGCTCGAGAACGACGTGAGCTGCTACGCCGCGCCGCCGCTCAACGGTGCCGCTCGGGTTCGAAGGGAAAACCCTCGTGCGCCGTCAGTCGTGGGACGGACGCATCTCCGCGCGCACCGCACGGCCACGCTCCTTCGTCACTCGCGTCGAGTGCCTGTGCGGCAGCCGCCCCTTTCGCGATGGCGGCCCTGCGCTTCCTCACAGGTGAGTGCCAAGCGGCGGCGCTGCCCCCGCGGGGAGGGGGGTGCGTGTGGTCCTCGTTCACAGTTTGGTTCATCGGCCGCGTCCGCGTGTAGTCGCGAAACAACGCATCCCGTCGGTCGAGTCGTTAGCGATGGCGGTGGAAAGCGAAGAGCAGCGCGTGCGACGCGTGCGAAGGCCGCCCGGTGGCGGCGGCGGTGGCAGCGTCGCGGCGGCTGCGCGCGCAGCGGAGGCCCCAAGGCGGCAGTGGCCGCGCTACCCAGCCAGCCAACTCGCCGTGGCGGCCGCCCGCGCCTCTGCCTTGCCCTCTCGCCCAGCGCGTGGCGAAACCGCCATCCAGCACGTTGTCAGCTGCTTTACGTTGCGATGGTGCTAAGACTCTTAACGATTCCTTTACACGGAATGGAAAACGTTCATTTTTAAACCCGCTCCCTCATTCAACTTGAATATTATTTAATTTCAATACATAACTTTTCGTCAGTAGCATGTAGACTTTTTTCCCCGCTTTAAGAGTTCAATATCAAACTCTGTAATGGACCTTCAATGTCATGTGAACCAGGTATGAAATCAATTTTGAACTCGCAACTCTAGGATCGAAATGAAAATTCACATAAAAATAAAAAAATTTGCAACTAAAAATGTTTGGAGTATTCAAACCTCTATTATCGAAAAACTACTATTTTTTTAATATTTCGCAATGGAAAAATACCGAGTCATTCAAATACTCGCTATGCACCTCCCCCTCTCAGCCAATTAGGACGACGGTCGAATTACTGTCGCAAAGACACCTCCTATCCTAATGACAATTGGGATAGATTGACGCAGCTGAAGGAAGCTACATCAATTTAGATAGCAACTGTCTTATCATGAAACAATCTAAAACGTAAACAAATCATAAAAAACATTAAAAAAGCCCATCAATATTTTGACTGATAAAATCAGTAAAACCAAAACAATTCAATAAAACAAAAAATGTAGTGAATAGCAAAATGTACCGAAATCAACGAAGGTAAAAGTGAAACAGATTAACGCACGTATTCGTTTCATTCGTTGTTACGGACTGATACATGTGCGCGGTGTATTATTCCTAATGCGTTTCAGGGAGTGTAAACATTACTTAGAAGCAATGTTGTTAATGGTAACTTTAAAATAAAACTACATCACGTCCCCTTCTCCACTCTAAAACTGTGACAGAATCGGGGATAACCGCACTCGGCTTGGTGAAGGGCACAGAAGTATGCGAATGGAAGACAGTGACGTAGATAGCTGACACTTCAGCTTTCAGGAAGTTTTACATGGAACGAGAATTCCACAGAAGACCCAAGGTCCAACGCGTCGCATTTTAGTAGCAGCAAAATATTCATTTCCAACACAAGATAAACGAAAAGTGTATTGGGGTATTTTGGACAACTTTTAGGCCCGGGTAACATCTCGCACGAACTACGACTCTTTCAATATTTGGAATACAGGATTCAAACAAGAGGGTAATTTCAATTTTGTCTTAACTTTGTACAACCACTTCGAAATGTTTCCAGTTTTTAAATAATTATATCATACTCAGCAATCAAACGTTTTGAAATTAAAGAAGTCAACATACTAAACACCAGTAATTATACGTAACCTTGGGGAAGAAATACGGTACTTTCCTTATGCAAAGAATCAATAGAATAGATTTTGTCCACCGTGTCTTCTGCTCATTTCGTTTGTGTATACATTATTATTTATGTATGAGGTTTCCTGGAAACTTGTTTTTTAAAAAGGCTTCATCATGCATTACGAACACACGAAAAACAATTTTGTTGTTTCTTGGTTTCAAAAGTGCTACTGTGACTTCCTGAGAAATAGTACGCGGTAACTCTTGAGTAAAATTTACTTGGGGTGGGAGGGTCGGTGAAGATTAATGTTTCGACTGGAGATCAGTGGTCTAATACGGACTTAATGGAATCTTGATTATACCGATAATTACAAAAAAATAATTAACGAAGTCGATGATACTTAAGAGTATATAAAAAACTACAAAACTTCTCATAATAAATTACAAATTCGCACATCATCTTCCCTATTTCTCGTTACGATGTTTAAGAAAACTCAAGAAATTATAACTATACAGTGTGTAACACTCTTGCTTATACACTTACTTTTTATTTTCTCATATACGTACGTATATACAGAGTAATATACGAAGTATAGAGAAAGTTATGTAAAACTGCGCGAAAAAACGGCGAATTTTCGACAGAAAAAATTCATTGCCGGACCCTGAAAACAAGAAACTGAATAAATCTAGTTGCTAAATTAAGAAAAAGAAACTAGAATCCCTGTTTTATGGGTCCTTGATGCCGAAGAACCAATTAAAAGCAAAACATCCGTCGCATGTGAACAAACCTAGCGCCTAAACCACAATTACGATCTTTTCCAAATTGAAGAAACCCCTGCTCTAGTTGAAGCTTTGAAATTTTGAAAAACATTCTTTAAAATTTGGGGGTACTTTACATGAAGCTCCCCAGATAATTTCAAAATTTCCTCAAAACGGTTCCAAATGTTTTCTTTAAATTTCTTGTAAGAATAGAGTAACATACCTATAAAAGTGGCATACGTCCGATATTTACGGTTAACTCTGAATTTACGAAAATTGCAAAAGTTTGAATTTTTTCGGCGTCTCCCTACAACTATAAAATTGAAGACGCAAGATTTTTCCTACAAATAAAATTTGTTGCTCATAAATAGTTCTTTCATTAAGGTCATGTAGATTTTTTTGAAAATGTTAGTAGTTTTCGTGCAACAGTGCATGAAATTTGGTATGGATATTGCTAAATGCACTGTATAAGATGACATAAACGCCATATTGCTCTATTTTTTCCTTCAAAAATTACAAAAATGTAATTATTTTGACGTCTCTCAAGTCGGTAATATTAACATTAGAGGCGATTTCATCACATTATTGTACTTATGAGTAGATGTGCTTTAAATGTCAAATAAAGATTCTCGAAAACTCAACAGTTTTCTGTTAAAATTAGAACAAACGTATGCATTTTCAGAAACGCTCAAACGGGATTTTCTCAAAAATGGCTAAATTTTTTTTTAATTTTCCAAGGTTTTTTTTTACACAAATAGATTTTAAAAATTTAAAAAAAGTAGATTCCTGTAAAAAATAGCTTCAAATTTGGCATTTATAGTAACATTTATCGCAGTTTTCTTAAAGACTGCTCCAAATTTTTAATGAAATGTTTGCGAATTGTCTGGTATGACAGTTTGTTTTGCGTAATTTGTTCCATCATTTTGCAGATGTTGGGAGCACTTAATGATGGGGTTTTCCTCACCTGTTGAATTATGACACGTTCGTCCCTGACATTGAGCTTATTTTTCTTGGTAGGTTCTTTGTTGAACCGTTGTACCTAAACTTATTTAACACATAGTGGTCTGTAGGATGGGGTTTGTTCACTCTGCGTTCAATTTCTCTTAGAGAATACCCTCGTAAACCAAGAGTTACGATTTTATTTTCGTCACTGCTAAGTTATTTCCTCATTCCCGTAGTCAAACACACTAATCCGCGAACAAATTATAGCTGATAACGGCCACTATGAAGGGCGTCTGAACGTGACGAAAAGTATTAACAGCCTAGGAATAACGGAATTTATTCAAGTGTACAAACAAGGTTTCACATGAACAGAATGAACTTCACAACATAAAGATATGGAAATGTCTTCTTTTAAAATATAGATTCCTAATTTTTAATTTTTTTTTTGGAAATTTAAAAAAATGCAATAATCCATGAATTTATGATAACATTTACACTGTACAAACAAGACTGTTATGAATTGTATATTCACAACAATACTCCATTGCGGATGAAAATGTTCACCGAAATGTAATGGCCCATTCTTTAAATAAATGCTCATGATAGAATGCATTTTGTAAAATGGTGCACAACGATGAAGATGAGAAACTAAGCTATTCAGAATCAGAAGAGTTTTCGATTATAGGAAATTGCGATTTTTCATAAAAAAAATATGGTATGCGCAATATTTATGTAATTTATAAAAAGGCTCGAGACAACAAAACTGTTGAAATCATTGTTCAAGCACTAATGTTGCGAGGAAGATGGACAGACATTTTGCCGAAAACCACTTTTTTGGTGTCAAGGACCCCACATAAACGGGAATTCTTATTACACTACGTATTCAAATTTACGAGTAAGAAATATCTCCTTTCTCGATATCAAAATCCCACAAGAACTTCTGAAATTTTCTTAATGTCAGAGGCTTTAATTAAAACTGGATCGTACTTATATATGTACTTCTCTCTTTTTTCGAGCAAACGTTCTTCAGTTTCCAGAAAGTTTTGAAAATGTGATGGGTTTCAAGTCGAGTAACCCCAAAGTATACACACCTTTATGATCTCCGGAACGACACAACTAGATCTTACTCCTGACTTACCAATTTTCCGCTCAAAAGCTTCTAATCTGATAGATATGCATGACAGACACGCAGACGTGCATCCCGATTTTCTTGTATCTCCTTTCCACCAGCACCATCTTTGGAACACTTGTAACAGATCTTAATTCTGACGGGTGTGCAGAGTTACAGCTCAAACACGAATTTTACGATCGAAAATTCTGGATCGTATTGTTGAGATTTCAATACTTTTCCTCCCTATATATTACAGTTTTAAAGGTATTTCCTCCTTTTATTACAGATTTTTTGGAAAGAAAAAGTAAACATACAAACTACCAAAAGCTCGTCTTGTCTATGATTGGTCATGTTGTGAAACAACTTTACTGATTACTGGGTTCATCACGTGAAACACTTCAAATAAATGTATATTATAAGAAAGAAACCTGT
The DNA here is from genome assembly GCA_964035755.1 of Teleogryllus oceanicus. Classification (NCBI taxonomy): domain Eukaryota; kingdom Metazoa; phylum Arthropoda; class Insecta; order Orthoptera; family Gryllidae; genus Teleogryllus; species Teleogryllus oceanicus. The sequence goes on from CAXIVR010000006.1 coordinate 121,613,835, forward strand.
CGAATAATATGAATATAAATCCCATAGCATGCAAATGCAGTGCTTAAAAGTTTAATCAAAATACACTGTGCATCAGTTTACATTGCCATCACTTTGATTTCAGTGCTGTCCGTGGTGTTCGGCATGTCACTGGGACAACACTTCCTTGGCAGTGGGAGACAACATGCACCTAACCGCTTCAACTTCTTCGACATCGAATTACTCAAGGTACCGTATGAAATAAAAATTATCTGCAGTTTCGGACACAGAAATTGTGACACTTCAGAGAATTACGTGACCATAAAATATTAAACACGGAAGTTGCCGGCGTTCTAGCTGAATTGTCTATTGTCAAGTCAAAAGGTATCAGACCCAGGAAAAAATTTCCAGAAGTTTTTTTCTCAACTCTTCTATATGGTTTTGGGGGTGCTGAATTCGAATTTAATGTTTGCCATCTCAAAAAAAGTCGGCTACACAGAGAAATTTGCAAAAATACTTAAACATTTCGCCCTGTTTTTAGATTTTACTTATACCGTAGTTTTGAAGACATGTGTTTTATCAAAAAAATTGTTTAAAAAAGTAAAGTAAATCACATATCGTACAAAATGCATACATTAACTTTATATTTCTGAACGGTTTAGGCGCTAGAGAGCGCTGAAAAAGTTTCTTACCGAGCTTCTGGCCAAAGCGAGAGAATAGCTCTTTCCAGATATCCTATCTCGCGGCGGCGCTCTAGCTTCACTTTATCATAAATGAAAACAGCTATTGTGAACAAATAACAGGCAGTGTTAATCATTTAACACCTTGACACTCACGGAATCAATAGGGTCGGGATTGCTCGCGCGGAGTATATGTAAATCCAAGCCTTAGGTATTCAAAATAAGAGGGAATTTAAGAAAATTATTACGACAATAAGTTCTATACAATATAATATATTTATCAAAAATTTATACCAGCAACAAGTTTTGTCAATATCTGCCAAATTATGACTAAAAGTAAAAATAACACTCATGAGGAAATTGTAGGTATTAAACAAAAATACTGAACCAGATAATTTCGTAGAAGTTTGGAAATGCAAATTTCATATTAAAAAACTGTCACAATGGAATTAAACGAAGATAAATCAGTGGACATCATCGATTACATCCAATTACCGATGGAAGTCTTTTTTTAAAAATGTGATTTTTGTTTTCTTAATTACGAATATTCGTTATCTCATTACTAGCCAATCACGGACATCGAAACAAGATATCATTGTCACTTATGTTACATGTCACTGATTTGCCGATAATGATGTAATTGTCCGAGAAAGAACCAATTATAAATAGTATTGTTTTCAAAATGTTACCGTAGAGTGAGTAGAGAAGGGCTACATTGACAGATGTGCGTAGAGACTGACTTTACCAATGTAACGTTGTGATGGAGCAAGACACCTGATCCAAGTGAGAATGACATTAACTGAGAAGCGATACCTCCGGTTCTTACACAACATATCTTCTCTCTCTTTTGCAACTATCTCATCCAGCTGTAATTCTGAAGATAATGTTGTTACCATCACATTATGGGGTCCATGCAAACTGAAGACTTCTACAAATCTCCGACAGCGATTTACTGTACAATTCCCAAGAAAACGTCAGCGAAACGGGATTCAGATTCCCGCGCAAGATACGTAGATCCTCGTATCAAATTTTAGAAATCTCTAACTTGCATATTATTCCACGACATATTTCATACGCCGGCTCGTGACTGTACCTGAAATATCACCCTACAGCCTACACCATGCACCAGCGTGTGATTGACTCTTCAGCGATTACCCAGCCTTACGCGCTGGCACGAGATCGGCAGTCAACGTAAAGACAGTTTCTCACATCACGAATTAATTGTAAAATAACATGAACCTAAAATATTTGCAGTTTTATTATGTGAGCATAATGCATTGCAGGGAGGGGGCTATTTGTGATAAAACGGAAGATAGAATGCAGACAACTTTTGTGAAAGAAAGGGAGTCGGAATATTTCATTGAAGCCAGATGGAAGCGGCAGGATGGTAAGTTTTTTTCATTTAAACTAGTGAGAACCTGTCAAAATTTGACGGTGAGATCTGAAATATAAAATACTGTGCCCAGACTAATGTTCACAATATGTTGCATTGTTTGGATCTTGAGGGTATAACAAAGATATCTTGTGATGTGGAGTTCCCAAAATTTTGAACACGTATGGCCCATGACCAGGTAGCAATGCAATATGACCCACATATTGCAATAATACACCAAAATGACACAAAAGGAAGAGCACTATTATTCTGACCGATATTATTTCTAAAGTTTTGTGATGTGTCATCTCCTATAAACAAATTTGATTACTTTGGCTCGAAGGTAAACTTCTTTTCCCATTTAAGAAACAGAGTAAACTCGTTTGCGGAATTTCTCTCGCATGGGAAGTACAAACCAGAACAAAACTGACATTTTATAGACAACGACCCAACAGAAAACGAAATGACCTCACTATCACGACACCTACGCTGACTTTCTCTTTCCCTGCGTCCAGTTAATGTACGTTTGGGTCTTTTGGGGTGCGTGGGCAACGATTCGGAATTCGACATAACCTGTGAACAACTTCACTACTTCAGTACAACCGAGCAAAACTCACTGTCCTAATGTTCTCTTCAAAATACACCACAAAAGCAAATAAATGCAAACTGTCAACGCCACAATGCAATTATTACACAGAAACAAAACCTTGACGAATTGTAAACAAATCTCAACAATCAAAACAAAACATCAAGCAGCGCCACCATGAACCAACGTGTACTCACATTTATCGTTTCGTATAATCGATTTTGAAACAGCCACCCTTTGAAAGAAAACAATTAACAATTGATAAGCGTACTATCAAAGAATGATTTAATTAATTAATTTACACCGTAAATGTTGGTGAATAAACACAAACAATATCTGATAACACATCTAGGAATCACATTCTTTCATTTAAAGGAAAAATACTACAATCGGTTCAGTAGAAGCTCTAAACGAAGCCAGGGCAGAATACCTTATTTTTTTTAAATATATAGATGTAACTCGCAAATTGAATGTTTAGGAGTAAGTAAGGTGTACGGAAGTGTAGGAGGAAACGGAACACTGAAACGAAAAATTGATTTATGTGAAAAGGGCTCAAGAAGAGGTTGAATCACCACAAATATGTTCATCTGTATCTGACTTTGTCTTCAAAACTCATTATTTTATCTGTGGAGAAGAGGAATCACGAGATTTCGCTAAGAAATAAATCAAAAGGCTTCCCTCGAAGCAAAAACTAGTATACCCCGCGAGGAATTTTAATGACTTGTCAGTTGCTAATGCACATGTTTATTTGATGTGCATGAAAGCACTGCATCAGCCTCCAAAAAGACCGAACACAAATCAGTCAGACCCAGTATAGATAATGTAGAATTAGCGATGCAAACTATTTTTAGTTTTCTTGGAAACAGTGACGCGGAATACCAATTTACCATTGAATAATTGATACAAAAATTAAAGATAATTTTCTTCGACATCCAAAAATAATTAAAGCACGTGTACCTTATGTTATTTCATATATTTCAAAGATTTGTAGATACTCCGCGCAAGCATACACGACTCTATTGATTCTGTGAACATCGGAGTGCTAATCATTTAACACTGCCAATTATTTGTTCGCAACAGCCGTTTTCAAGCATGATAAAGAGAAACTAGAGCGCCGCCGTGAGATAGGTTGGCTGGAAAGAGCTATTCTCCCGCTTTGGACAGAGGCCCAAAAAGTAAGTTTTTCAGCGCTCTCTAGCACTTAAGCCGTTTATCAGAAATGTAAAGTTAAAGTATGCATTTTGCAGGAAATATAATCTACTTTAATTTTTTAAATAACAATTGATTTGATTAAACGCACATTTTGAATATATAAGCCAAAAACTAAAAACAGGACGAAATTTTTAAGTTTTTTTGCAATTTTCTCTGTGATGCCGACCTTTTCTGGGGTGGCAAACATCAAATTCGAATTTAACATCCTCAAAAACATGTAGAACCGTTGAAAAAGAAAACAAACTGCCGGAATTTTTTCCTGGATCGGGCCCTTTTGAGCACAATTTGACTGGCCTATAACTGCGATCTGAGAAGTCATGGAGGTTAAGCTACTCGAGACAGCGCGGCTTCCTGGATGGACGACCGTCTGGGAACCGCAGGGATCTCACGGCGCCGTCCCTGGCCGAAGGGATAAGTGGCAATGACTGAATACGCTAAGGAGGATTACTTCACAATGCTTTCGACGCCAGTAGGTGGCTAGAATTGAACAGTACTACGAATTAACATGATGAAACTTTTAAAAAAAGTAATACAGGACCTACGCTTGTCTCTTGAACTTCAAAAATATTACACTGCGAAAGTTGGTACACGAAATTTCGATACATTTTTCTTACTGAATGTAGGCTATTCATCTACATGATTTCAGTGCAATAGATGTTTTGCAGCATTTATGCGCAACTAATCTTAACAAATGAGGTATTAAGAGAGAATTTCACGGAGAAGTGACGAATTGCACTTCCACTTTTTAAATATTAATATTTGTTGGGAAAAGTGTCTAAATTAGCCATTCACAAGCGGAACCTCGTGCGTTGCAAAACTAGCAATGGCGGCTCGTGAACATTCAAAGTAGGCAAAACAGATTACTAACAGCGACGGATCCCGGAAAGGGAGCCACGGAGCCAGGCCCCGCTTCAGTCCATTGGGGGGGGGATTTTTATTCAATTTATGCAAAACAAATGTCTCGCTAATATCAATACACTCCAAAGTATTATTTCCATGAAGCACGCGCTAACATTATTTCAAGATTTTTAAAAGCTGAATAAGTGTTGCGAATTTGAGTTGTTCTCACAATAATTCAGAAATCGAATTCATTTTTTTCCCATGCGTTTAAATTCAGTAAATTACATATGTGATCTTTTGACATTTCATGTTTTTGTATAGGTTTTGATAAATTTCTCAGGTCAAAATATCCATCGCTATTCCTAGTTCTCTCCTTAATTGACAATAAAAGACATGGCCAACAATAAACTTCACTACCCGTTAGACATTTGTGTGTATCATATCAGAAAGGATTGAATTTTCTTGCATTTTTCTCGCCACCACGATGTACAACCGTACTCAACATAGGAGTACGCCGACCATTGTCCAAAATTAGTCTCTCTTCTACATCGTTAAGCCGAGAAAATGGTGTACGTAGTAGTTCATTCACTGTACTCGTCTTGTTATTGCCGTAAAATTAATTTAAATATAAGAAAATAAAGTTAAACGAATAAGTCTGAAATCTGAGTTTTCCGTGCGAGTAGGCAGCAAGCGAATTCGCTGGCCTATGCACAACGCGCATGCGCCAAGTATGAACACAGTAGGCTACTGTTCTTTGCTCACTGCAAGGCCTTTTCTCAGAACACGGTGCGAAACGAAGTAGCGCCCACGCGTGCCTACCCCGTGAGATGCTAGCAGGCGTATGTCTCTGCGGTGAGGGGCGAGATAGATCCATGGCGCACGGGCTATTAGAAAACGTAGGAATTGGAAATATGGCTCGTGTCACGAATGTTCATTATTTATTCCCAGGTGAATAACTAGTGGTGTTAAAACAGCATGTATTTTCTCCCCCGCATTTTCATGCAAAATTACGCAAAAAGTACTCAATTGTTCGAAAAATTGTACACGACCTTTTTTCAAAATGTATATTTAAGGAACAAATTTCATTAACGGAAAAAATCTATCTTTAATATTTTTGTTGAAGGAAGACTCCGAAAATAAATTGAACTTACGCAATTTTCGAAAAAACAGTATTTTCAACGAACATAATACCTGCACCATTCGCTTAAACGTTCTTCACAGTTTTCAACAACATTTTTTTTTCAAAATCGATGGAACCATTTATTTTAAATTTCGAAAAGGTTCCAGGGACTTCAAGTACCCCCCCCCATTGAAATATCAGTTTCAAATTCAAGGGAACGCGATATCAGCGAGATGGATAGGGGAATTTGAATTTTGGAGAAAATCGGCTGAAGAGTTTAGCCGCTAGCATTGTTCACAGACGTTTTGACGTCGTTCGATTTTTCGGTATCGAAGACACAAAACATGGATTCAGGCTACACTACGTGATGGAGAATTTTATTTCCCTAAATTTCGCAACTGGATTTATCCACTTTTTCCTTTCCAGGGCCCTGTAAATAAGTTTTTCTGCCGAAAATTCGCAGTTTTTTCGCGCAGCATTACGTAACTTTATCTACTTCATTGGAAGAAAGTAAAATACTTACACCCTGTCAAAATTGTAAGTCACTTATTTTATTATTATTAACCTAGTACTTATTTATCAAGCGAGGCAGAGATTACCTTGCCTACCCCAAGGAGCCGTCACTGAAAACTAGTGGTCTCCAACAGCACACATTTTCTCGTTTATGAAAGGGATACGTAATATTATAAACCTAGTTCAACTCGTAGGAACATTTCGCATATTTGAACTCTCGAAAGTTTTCACAGCCAGCGAGGGATTAATTACTAGAGGATCGCCTCATTGAACCCATATACGCTTTTGAGATCGTTTCCCGGAAAACTATTTGCCCGGGCTGGGATTTGTACTCAGTTTTCCACGTTTACGCTTTCGTCCATTGAACCACTACTGCAATGCTTCGGCGCATCTAAGAAAAGTTTGCCCTTTGCTTTTGATTGATTTTTTCGTGTTTTCGGGCGCGTCAACTGCTTTGGTCATTAGTTCCGTTAATGTAATGCATGTTTTTTTTCTCGGGAAATGGCGGTGATCTTCCCCTGCTAGATGGCGAGATCCGGCACCGACCTACCGTCGGTTAGTGGGGTTTCCCCCCCAACCAGGACTCTCCCACCAGCGGGGCACCGCCCCAGCCGGAACAAGTTCTAAATCTCCGACCGGTCTCCCGGCGTGTGGTAGTGTACGTGTGTGTATAGGGGGAGAGGATAGGACAAGGAAGAGGAAGAACAGATCGCGCGCAGTCCGCTGCCCATTTGGTAGGGTACTGTTCCGGCATTCGCCTGGTGTTGATCGGAGAAACCACGGAAAACTACCGATCAGAGCAGCCGGCCGCTAGAATTCTCCTCCAGACAGCGACTGAATTCGACCTAACTGAAAAGCTAGTGTCGAAAATCCTGTCGCCATCTGGACTCGAACCTAGGGCCTCCCGGTCAGAGGCGCTGCAGTGACATCTGTTGATGCACTGCGCTACCGCTCCCGGTTTGCCCTTTACAAATTTCCAAATTTCTGAGGCATTAATCAAAATCCGACCTACACCATGTTTACAATTTGCTCTTTCTCTATTCGAGCATTTTAAGAAAACGTATTAAAGCAGGTTTTCAGATAATCTTGTACAGGTATAATAGGAAAACTGTCATGATCTGACTCAAAATTACACAAAACTACTAATATTTTGAACAACTGTACATGAAATCATATTAATAAAAGAAAAGGGGCATGGAGTAATAAATTGTTTTGGAACTTTCATAATTTAGTGAATATATGCCAAGAATCACTAAATTACTCTCGTATTATTGATTTATTACTCCATCTCCCTTTTCTTTCTTTCATTTGTTAAATTCATTTCTTTTATTTTAAAATTATATATTTTGGCTAAAACTTTCAATTACACATTTATTAGCTCATACATGAATTGTATCAGGTAACAAGATAAAGGCTAAGAAATAGAAAGGAGTTATTACAATAAATAATAAAGTTGGCTAAGATAATGCATCCAATTCTTTTATTTGGAATGCTGCCAGCATCTCCATTAAATCAATATTACTGCGATAAATAAATGCCAGGGATATTTCCTCTTGGTTTATTTAATTTAATTCTTTAATTTTATTATATTCTACATGCAATCACCCAATTACACTTTTCAAGTTGATTCATATATACGTAACATTAGTAGCCAGTAACAGTAACTAAAATAGCTTAGCAACCAGTGATTTACACACTTTTTGAATTGGTAAGTGATACAATATAAATTTAATTTCAGTTTATAAATTAAAATTTGCAATAAATTGCTGTCGCTCAAATCGGACCAATTTCGTCTCCCTCCCCATATGCCACTGGATATGATCATGTCTTCTTTCCAAAAACTATTTGTAACTGTCAAGCCAAATCAACAATTTTCCCACATAAGTGAATAATAAACAGCCTTATTGCTGAAACTGATGCGAATTTACATTTTTTATATCCACTTTTCCTTGGATTTGGCAAACATGTCAAGGAGCTGCTCCTAAAGAAGCATTTACTGCAAGTATTTACTAGTAACAATAAATTTTCCATAGCAGTCCATTCATCTATTAAGAAACAAGCAAATATTTTGTTACATTGACTGATCAAAAATTGTCACATAACAATAATGCAGAAAAAATAATTTAAATTGACAAATTGATTTGTAAACTATCAACGTATGCGTCTCTTTTTTACAGACTAATTTGCCAAGAGTGACAGTTCATTGGACTCCTACTTTTAGAACACAAATTGGTGCAAAAAGTTACAAATGAGACCTTGATTTTTAACATGTTATTCTTTTTTTACAGGAAGTCATTCGTCAGGAAGGAGCTCACAACTTTGTAATTTCACCTGCAAGTGCAAAGGCTGTTCTTGCTATGCTCTGGGAGGGAGCAGCAGGAAACACGGCAATTGAGATACAGAAAGCACTGAGACTTGAAGGAAGCCCTACATCACATCAACTGATCTTCAACACTTTTCTAAAATCTCTAAAGGCATGTATTATGCTACTATGGGATAATTGACTCTTAATTGTTTCAAAAAACCAATAACCTTTACTAGAAAACCATTTTAAATATACAATGTGGCTATCAGTCTTCCATATGCTTCGAAACTCATGAAAAATAATATAGTAGAACCTCTCACAACCATCACAGGACAGGGTCAGTAATGGTCAGAATAAAAAAGGACAGATAATCAGAGGAACAATAAAAAAAGGAATAAAAAATACAAATACATATATTCCTACATACTATAGTATACTGATGTATTTATGTTACATGGAGTATATATTGATAAACATACAAAATAAACACAACAATACATACAATACTATAAAATATTGAAGTCCAAAAACAATATGCATGGGTAAGCATCATCAAAAGGTTGAGAAATAGAGGTGGGAGATGGAGGTCCTTCTGTATGTAATACTCGAAAGAAAAAAAAATTAAAGTTTCAACTAATTAGTTTTAAGCTTTGACTGAGCATTACAATTAACTAGACTTTCAATTAATCTAATTTTGTAATTTTTCACATGCTCAACCTGCCATTAATTATTAATTAGGTACTTCATAATATTAAGCCTTAATTATATACTCTAACTGAACCAGAAATACAGACAGTGATTTTAATTCTATTCACTCTCATCAATTCTGAGAAAGAGAATGTCACATTCAAGAAATAATTCAAAATAAATTTAAGGATTTTCTTGCAAAGATCCTTTTCATGTTTAATAATGTCCTAACATTTTTGAAAAGATTCTTTGAAGAATAGTTGTCTTTCGATATACAGATACCCCTTTTCAATAATAAAAGTTACATGATAATACTAACATAATTGCTTATATGAATATAATCATGTATACATTGTCAAGTTATGGTAACCAGTCTCATTTGCTGTTTTGATTTAATTTGTAGGTCAGACATCCTGGTAGTGCAGTTGAATTAGCAAATCAAATATTTGTTAGTCCTGAGATAACAGTTAACCATCTGTATCAAGAAGCTCTTACAAACATTTACTTATCAGGAACACAAAATATTGAATTCACAAACCCACAATTGGCAGCTTCAACTATTAATGGATGGGTGTTAAAAAATACACATGGCCTAATACGAACTTTGGTTGCACCACGTAAGGCAGTTTGCACTTAAAAGCTCAATAGTACACCTACAATCAGTGAGTACTAACTATTTTTGTTTGTTCCAGAGGCAATGAATCCCCAAACAAAAGCACTGGTTGCAAATGCTCTTTACTTCAGAGGAAGATGGGCTGTGCCATTTGATAAGAGAGCAACGACTATACGGTGTTTCTATCCAATTCCTTCAGTTTGCAAAAATGCAAATTTCATGGAGACTGTAGGACAACACTCCTTTGCAAATTTGAGAGATTTAAATGCTAAAGCTCTTGAAATTTCTTATCAGGTACAATTCAGTTAGGAAAATTAAATAAAAAACATTGTCCTTTATGTAACATTGTATGTTATCATGTTATATATTCTTTCTTATAGGGGTCTAAATTTTCTATGCTCTTCTTATTGCCAAATAATGATATTGGTGAGCTGCTAAGAGATCTATCTTATCAACCACTGAATACCATAATTCCAAAATTAGAATCTACAACAGTAGTAGTATCCATTCCACGTTTTTCTATTGAATTTGACATTGATTTGACAGCATCTTTGACCACTGTAAGTAGTAGGAATGATAAATACTAAAGAATATATACTAGAATTGTTTACAATGAGTTTTTGCTTCAAAACTGTTAACATTTCAGCTGGGCATTCGAGATTTATTTACACCAGCAGCTAATTTGTCAGGTATGATACAAAAAGGAGAAAATGTATTCATAAACAAGGTGTTTCAGAAAGTTGTCTTAGAAATTGATGAAGAAGGAACTGTTGGTGCAGCAGCATCAGGTACGTTCACAAACCAAATTCAAAATCCCTAATTTTCTGAAATATGTAGTGAATAACCAAGGACTCCGCTATATGTTAATAATTTTTAGGTGCTGTTGCTGTACCACTACAAGGACCAACACTTCCTAGATTTCAAGCTTCAAGACCTTTCTTATTTTTTGTCAGAGATCTTGAAACGGGAAATTATTTATTTGCTGGCCTTGTAGAACAACCAGAACTAGCCACAGAGCCCCTCAATTCAAATCCACCTCAACCTAATTTTTCTACTGTTCTTAAGCCTGTTCCTATCATTCCAAACAATCCCCTTGGATCCAAAATTGATGAAACTACTCATTCAAATGGCTCTCCCAATCGTCAGCCTGGTGGTGGTTCCGATACTATTAGTTATCCTGTTTGAGGCTTGCCTAAAAATGAATTGAAGATGTTTAACTCTGAAAGAAGAAAGATGAATAACGAAAAGAGAATGCTCCACATTTAATTTTTTGAATTTTTATTAGATCAAACAGGAATTTTTTTTTTTTAACTAAAGGAATTTGATTTACATTTTTTAGACTTTGAAAGTAAATGTATATGGATGCAATACACTGATTTACTGTAAATAAATTATGATATATTTAAATAAAAAAACTTAAAATTTATGATCACCATTTCTATCAAAACCGAACCTGAAAGATTGCATTCTTTATGAAACCACTCATATCTTGCACACATTAAATAAAAACACACACACACACACAACAACGATGACAACTTTAAGCATGAAAGAATTTCTACTCAAATGCACAAGGGAATGCCGGAGAAATTTCTTCAGAATTTTAAACATTCTATCACCACATGTTGAAACACAAAGCTCATGAATTACTGAATTCCCAAATTAAATTACCATGAAAGTTAATGAAGAATATTGTGAAAGAATTAAAGATGTGATGGCAACAATGATGATTGTTCCAAGTATTCTGGCCAAAAGACTGAATTTTCTTCTCAGATTTCCTCAAAATGTTGCTGTTGAGTTGCTATTGATGAACATATCTTCCTTTTAAATTTTAATATTCATGGAAATGTCTGGAAATTTTGTTACATGACAAATTTACTTAGTAACGTCTTTAAAATAAAGACGTTACTGATGGAATCTTCACCTCCTATAACTAAACAATTTTTGATGTCTCATTCATCAACATTGGAAAATCAATAAACAAAAACTAATGAAAGAAGTATTTTCTGCAAAATAAACTTTATTTAAACTATGCCAACACAAGAAAAAATAATTAAATTTGATGAATCAATATTAGTTAAGGGTGCATTTAATTTTCAGAAATAAATACATTTTTATTTATATTTATAGAATTGCTGGCAAAATTTGGGGCATTCATATCAAGATTAGCATGCTGTTCCACCAGAACTGCTGAGAAAACAAATACGAGAATTCTCAATCTTTGAAATGATTCTACTAGGAATCTCGTCACTTGTCACTAGACACTTGTGAATACATAAACTAGAGGTGCTACAGAATGACAGACTTTCTCTTAGCAAATTTTTCTAATTTCCTTGGTGTGTACTGGCTTTAAGGTCTTGCTCCATTCTGTGGCCCGCTGCCATCTACATTTTTTACCCACAGTACATTTTTTTTCTAACATTTTTTCAACTTTTTGGTTTCTTAATAGTAGAACTGAAATACTACTTCAAGAATATTAAAGAAGAGCAAAACCTCTTACACAATAGAAATTTTCATTAAAAATATGAAGAAGTTTTCAAAATTTTTCACAGCAATTATTGAAATTTCAAAAAAATCATTTAAAGTCATTTGAAGTACTTTCACTAGCAAATGCAATAATGTATACAAATTAAATGTACATATTAACAGCATGAGAAATATTTAAAAAACTACATTTGTGTTATTTTGGAAAGAACAAAAAAATTACACCAAAATAAACTTAACATTATGTACAACTGCAATTACCACTATCCACTGGAAAAATTTGAAGATAAAATTTGGAGCCTTATTTAAAAAAATGGTGTTTGAAAGTTTCTCAAAATCGGTTTTTTTTCACAGAAAAAATTAATTTGACATTATTTAAAGCACATGTACTCATAAATACAATGTGAAGAAATAGTCTCTAATGTAAATACTACCTATGTATGAGACGAGACAAAAAAATTACATTTTTGTAATTTTTGAAAGAAACAAGGAATAGAGCAATATGTACCAAAAATTTAAAGGAAAAATTTGGAGCTGTTTTTGAGAAAATCTTGGTTTTGTAATTTCTTAAAATAGCGAATATTGCACAAAAACTACTAAAATTTTCAAAAAAATGTACTTGACCTTAATTAAAGAACTATTTTGGGACAAAAAATTTCATTTGAAGGAAAAAACCTCTTCGAGTTTGACAAATCCTATTTTTACAATGGGATGAAAAAATTGGAAACGCGCTGGGCAACGTGTATAGACCGAGAAGGATACTACGTTGAAAAATAAGGTAAGTTTTTTTCTTAAAAAAAATTTTTTCTTCCATTTTTACAAAACTTATCAAACAGCCCTCGTATACATATCTTTTCAATTCATTTATATTTTTTAAATTAATTTGTTTATATTTCAAGGTTTTAGTTTAAGAGTGAATAAAAGGAATTATTTCAGCAAAAGTTGCAAAATTTTAAAAATATATGTCAGCATTACATAACACCAAACTACGATCCCCTTATCCCTGTGGAACACAGTGTAATGCTGCCTCTAACTCCCTTGTCCCCTCTTTAGCGTTATACAATTGATGGACAACCACCTGTAAAGACTACTGCAGCATGATAACAGGGAGGTTGGGGAATGTGCCCTGGGTGTAGAATGGCTGAGAGTTTCTTTTTTTAATAAATTAGACAGTGGCACCTGTAAACCATAGTAGGTTAACTGATGTTAAAAGCCAAAGATGATGAGTGTCTCGTTTGCAAAGAATTTATTACCATATTAATACTTTAATTCTTTAATGCTTCTTTTAAATTATTTACGCTAGGGGAATTTACCTTCCAGAAATTTTGGTTTGGTTGTACAAGGAGGGCAGCTTTGAGGACAATAATTTACAAGTAACTGAAAATAACCTGTGAAGGAAATTTGAGAACCAAGAAGTAACAAATGTGATGATTTTACTAAAAACCGACTCTGAAAAACACAGCTTCACCTATTTTTGTTGAAGTACCATACATAAAGATCTTAAACTTCACTGCACCCCAAAATTTTCTAATCTCACTCAGTTTAAAAACCCATGTGAAAAAATACTGTTTATATAGAATGAAACAGGCCGATACCCAATGGTATGTCAGTGTAACTCCAATTATGTCTTGATTTATTTATTAATCTCATGACCAAATCTCTGCACTCTCAAAACGAATTTACTTCATTAGTTTGCTATTCTTAGGTATGTTAAAAGGAAATTATTTGAAATAGCAGTATACATGATTTCAATAATTGAATATATCTTTCTCAAATATACAAGCATATTACCTACTAACATCAAAAAGCATACCTGGTTTTGGAGAAAGAACAGATACAAAGGTGGGTCCATCAAGACTTCTCTCCCCCTGCATACACCACTCCTCCACTAGAGGACTCGCAGGGACATTAGGCTTCTCAAATAATAATATACCATAAATATGCTGACGCAACGGCAGATACACAGCAGCTGAAGGAGGCAGGACCACCCTAGGAAATATCCCATTGTACATTTGTCCCTCAGTCCTATCTTAACTAACACAATTCAACACACTTACTGACGGAAATCTTCAATGGCAGTACTGGACTCATACGGTAACCCGTGCAAAACTGTATAAATTATGCTGTCAATTTTACCACTCTTAAAGAGCATTTCCACGTGTTTCTGAATTTTTCCCCAACCACTTTTGGTATTCAATGGATGAGAGATGACTACAAAAAGCAGAGTTGAGCACACACTTAATTTCTCTAATGTAGGATTTAAAAGGATAAATCCATTAAATGTTTAAAACTAACCATTTGGAGAATTTGTAGTGTAACTCCTTACACTTAAATCAAGTTCAGACACTTTGTTGACATCACCAAACACTCTCCTTGAAATCATGGGGAGAGACTGACGTAAATGCTTTTCATCAGTATGGTGTCGTATGAATTCTGCTACTTTGTAAATTATGTTCTGTAGTGTAGGCTTTTGGAATAATTTATGACTGCCTTCTGGATTATTTACACAACTGCAGATTCTTTTATGAAATAGCTGACAACAAATAAAATTATTCAAACTGTTTCCTGATCTTATTGACCATTTTATTTTTTCCGCAGTTGCATGGTTCTTAGTAATTGAATCCATGACATTTCATCCACTTTCCTTGGATCATTAAATATTCATACTATTTTCAATAGTGTCCATTATGATTATCGGTTCACTAATATTTAGTCTAATTTATTATGTCTTCACAAATTTGTCTATTTTTCATCTACAATCCATTTCATTTTGTAAACACAAGGTTTTTATCAACCGCATTTTTGTGAACTGTGTGTAGTTATTCATATATTAAAATCCTCTTTATCGTCCTTTAAGAAAAAATAGAATGAAATTTCAGATAACACAAATGTTACCTTCATCAAAAGGCAAAGAATTACTATGCAAAAAAATTATTGACAATAAGTGTTTATCAGTTCCAACTTCTTTACTAAAAATTAAAATAGGTCTTATTGGAGATGTGAAGTATGTGACACAATACAATGCTCCACATTGTGATCCTCATCCACTATCTCAATCATATTTACAAAGATGTGCACATGCATGTTGAAAATAAAGCTGAAGCACCTGCAAAAGTTAGTGGCATGAAATAAAGAAAACCTGAAGAGCATCTTAATGCACTTCCTTCTGTGGTTATGTAGAAAGCAAAAGCACTTAGTCCAGATAAAGAAATTTTAATAAACTAACTGAAGAAAATGTATTGTTTATGATCACAAGAGCCCATAAATGTATTTAAAGCTATAACCGATGACCAAGAATGCACTTTAATGCCACTGACCTAAGTACACCATATCATGAGTATTATTTTTACATTTACAGATAATAATAGATTTTAAGATAATAAGATATAAAGATAACAATAAGAGTTTGTATAAAGATAACAATAATTTATATAAGCAGTCTATTATTTACAGAACTTATCTACTCAATAATGAAGTGACACAAACGATGAAACAGGAAGTAATTAAATGTATTGTTTTAACGTTTCCTAATATTTTTACAATTAAACAATTTTATTGTACTGTATTTAGAGTCATTTTAAGTAAATCTTTGATAGATGAAATATATAATCTATAATATACACGCCTAATGCAGATTAAAAATGTAGTATTCAGTGGATCGACATTAACAGAAGACATAATATTCATGCCTTTCAATGTTGACATACATATATTATGGGCAAAATTGCAATGAATATCAAATCCTTGTGAACTTACAAGTGGATGGAATGTGGTTGGACAAGGAGTATGGGAACCTTTAAAGTATCAGAACGAACAATTACATACATTGTACATGTACATCACTTCATACGTACCACCAAATCATCTGGTCGAATAAAATCATTTCCTACAAGAGATGCAAACAAAGGTAGCAGACCTAATGATAGTTTCAAATGTCTAGAAAGAGCCGAACGATCATAATTTTTAGTTGTCATTTTATCAATGTTTAAGTGGAGTGAAGAAAAATAGTATTGTGGTCCATTATATATGATATAATCTGAATCTTGGCCAAGAATAGCAAAACAGTTATGTTCTTTAGCATATGCTGCAATTTCTTCATCACATTCTTTTACAGACACATGAAACTACAAAGGAAAAAAGAGAAAAATAATATCTATATACAGGGTTCTTATTTATAATGACTAAGTACTTTCAAAATTTCTCTTTCACCTCACAATTTTCTGTTTTGATAGCAAAAACAGCTGAAGAAATGGTTCCAGGAGGGATAATAAAAATTTCTCCGGGAACATTTGAAGGGTGCTCCCCTGTTCCAATGTGATCAAAGATTGTATAAACCCGTTTCAAATTCTCCAGTCGTCGTTCCACCCATGTTCTCCTTTTCCATGCTGGTACAGGTCCATCCATAAAGAAGACAAGCTTTACCCCCATATTTTGAAATGCCTGAATAAATTTCTGAAATATATCCATGAATTCTCTAACTTGTCCTCCGCAAATCCAGTCCAACTGTCCATACAAAGGTCGAATACATGATAATGTATCCACCACAATAACAACTTCTCTATCCATTTTTCTCCTGAAAAACGGTTGTTTTAAATGACGAATAATAAGGTTCTTTTAAACTACAGTGAGCCTATCATTCATCAAACACCTAGTTATAGCCTACCTGTACGCTTCTACAACCTCCTTGATGTTTACGTCATATGCACCATTTGGACAAATATTTTCCATGAACGTTTGCAATCCTTTTACGCCCATCTTAACTGGCACCTCAGGTCCCCTTGCGTTGAATATTCGCGATCTGTCAATCAACTGCCACGTCGCTCTCGTGGCAAACTACTAGTAGTCGGTGCTCACGGACAATCGCAACCCGTCTTCCGATTATAAGCACCTTACTGTTCAGAAGTGGTGACACCCAAATTGTACAAAGAATTGTCACCTCGGCCAAGAATCAAACCAGGTAAGTGCCACTAAGTTTAAATCGGAGTGTGAGTGAAAGTGCCTAGAGGTGTCTACTGTCTGGCTGTGAGCGTGTGATGGCGTATTTAAATGAGATCGGCTATTAAGAGGAAACTGCCGTGCCACGCAGCTTCCACAGAGTTCCTCCACCCCCCCCCCCTATTTGTACGAGTATATGTGGAGGAGAAAACTTATGGGGCAAAGATGAGGCAAGAAAACCGAGGTTTTCCTGGAAAACATTAAGAACAAATAATACACGACAAATGATTTTTAAGGTGTCTTCGCATAAAATGCAATGATAATTATGTGTTGGACCGCAGGAAAGTTCGTCGGCAGCGCCGGAAGCGACTCATTACGCCTTGCTCTATAAGTTGAACCAACCTTTTTTATGTTTGACTTTTGAGTCACATGACACCGACAGTGACACGTGCTAGTGGGTGATAGCACGTGACAGTGACACAACATATACTTCGGTTTTTTATAACGTGGCGCGTCAAGGCTTCGTCTTCACGATGAAATGTCACGGTTTTTCGCATCTTTCTCGATCGTGCCGCTACATGTCGCATTGCATGCAGCATTGCTTGATACGATCGCGATCATGCGGCACATCCGAGAAAGACACGAAAAGTCGTGACACTCCACCGTGATGACACACCTAGACGCGTCATGTTACAAAAACAGAACTATAATGATACGCAAACCCAACAGTAATCTACCCTTGTTGCCACACACTCGGAATGAATAAATGAAGGAAATATAGCGTCGTACCACTTGAGAGCTTCTGCCACGCGTTTATGATGCCCAACATCAAAATTTCACCTCATTAAAATATCCAGATAGTACATGTTTTGAACTGAAAAACATCGAAAGTATGACTGAATTCCGTTATTCGCAAGAAACATCAATCAGCACGCAAGAGGTAATGGCAGTACCAGTCGCGCGACTTTTCTTGACGTCTCACAGCGCGGGGTGCGGGGAGAGGAGGCTTCTCCCGACGTCACATCCAACGGGTGTTGCCAACTGTAACATTATTAATACTATTCGCGCCTCTTTCGCTCTTAATACAACAGGACATTATAGACGATAAAATATAACAAATAATAACACAATTAATAGCAACCACAAGTGAAAATAATTAGATAACGATAATATTGCTCATTAAGAAATGATATTACCAAAATCCGAATCGAATAAATCACAGGGCACAACAGCGAAAACGCGAGAACTGAATTCATTCGAAAGTAGAGCTTGGCAGCCCTGACAATCTTACCGTGCCGTTCCAATTCCGTTGTGAGACCAATGTTATGACCAGACCGTACCGAGTCGTGCTGTGTGGAGCACTAGGGAGCTCAGACGTCAAGAAAAGTCGCGCGACTAGAGCGCGCTAACCACGCTGCCTCTGCCCAGCCCCAACCTCCACGCACGAAGAAGAATAGGCAGCTGCCGATACGAACAATTCTTTAAACGGTTTCGCTCACGCAGGACGCTGGTTTCCGGCGCTTGAGAGCCTCACACCAAATGAAGTACGCGCATGCGGGTCGCTGGTTCCCGGCGCCGACTAGCATCAAATGGTGTTGGACATAACGACCGCTTACCGAAACTTATCGGCAATGACTCAGCAATACCTACCAGCAGACGGAACTCGTGAAAGTTTCGGTGCGCTGGGCTGAAAGTGTGGGCTCTCGTCCGAGTTGTGGCTTCACAACGCGTGTACACAAGATTCAAGATGGTTACACAACTTTTTTGATATTCGTTTTTCTTCATAAATTCTTCACAATTAGATAAATCAATAATGCTTTTTTGGGGAAATGAGTAGTTTTCGCGTTATTGGGTGACAAAAGGTAATTTAAAAAAATTAGTGGACAAGATTTTCTCAAACATTGCTCCAAATTGTTCAATTTTCTTTGTTAATCAGAATAAAGTTTGTTAAATAATACGAATTAAATACGAGTTAAATAATAAAGTTTGTTAAATAATCGTACAGCGTAAGTATTATTACCAGGGAGAGGATTTTTATGCCCTAAAAATGTTGAAATATGCTTTTTGACTAAAAAATCATACATATGACCAAATGCAAATTCAAAAATGAATACATGACAAAAAATTCTAAATATGCACCTCATATGCTAATGAAATACGCAATATTTCATTTCCTCCACAAACCTTTCTTGATAAAAGTCAGGAGAAGCATACTTGGAATGAAAAAGTACATTTTTGTGCAAACAATATAATTTATCCTTCTTCGCGAGAGAAATAATTGAAGTAAATATTCACCTTAGTGAAGTACGTTGTGTCTTGTATTTCTTCTGACTGGCTTAAAAAATATGTTATCAAGAAATATCCTACATTTGCATAAGTATTTTATCCATAGAAAATAAAAAACAGGCAAACTGTTACATGCTCTTTCGAATCAATGTACACTCACAAAAAGATTCTATGAAAAGATGAAACGTTTTATGGATAAATCTCTATTTTAACGAAATACTGAAAATATGTGCAGATACACGAATAGGTACCATCGGGAAAAATAGGCCAATTATGCATATATTAATCGCGTCATATTCTAACCGAATGTCAAGAAATTTCACTTAACTATGCATTGAAGCAACCGACAAAACATATGCAAAATCAAAGAAATTCGCTTCCAAATCATTACACATTCTGAAATTTCGAAAATTTTAAAGTTAATTTTTTTCTTTTCCTCCCTACACTATCGTATTGGAATCACCACAATATGATCTCGAATATAGCTAACCTAATCCATGTTTAAAGTTCTTCTCAACTGTTACTTCGTTCACACGCCAGGATTAAGGTTTATTAGTGTTGCGCCAAAGATGGTTAAGATTGGTTCAGATGGAGAGGAGATATATGCAAATTTGTACCCGAAATTCTATTGATACGGATGGATATATCCCACAAAACTCTTAGATTAGAAACTTTCGAGCTGAAACTTGGTAAATATGGCAGGAGTAAGATCTAGTTGTGCCGTTCTGGAGATCATTAAGATAATTGAATTTTGGGAGTACTTATAATAATGAAGCACCGAAGACAATTTCAACATTTTCTCGAACATGGCTGATTCTTTTCGCTCAGAAAATATATATACTATAAAATATACTATATAATATATATATATATATATATATATATATATATATATATATATATATAACTATATATATAATACCATACTCCATATAAAAAATTACAAGTATGGTATACATCTGATTTTCATTAAAACCTCTGCCATTTAGAGAAAATCTTTATAAAGTTTTCGTTTAGAACGTATAATTGAGCGAGAAAGTATGATCAGAAAGAAAATTGAACACGATGTTCAACCAATGTTCGTGATTTTTGCTAGAAATGAAAGGTAGCGGAGCCAAGATATTGTATCGCTTGCCGATTTTTTAGAATAAACCAGTTTTACAGTCTAAACATCATAAAACATTTAGACCATAAAAGTATTATAATGTACGCATATCTGCCATCAGTTGTTCATTATTTCATTGTGCGAGTTGTAATCGATCTACTGAAAGCATCAGACATTTCCTCTTCGAGAAAATATGTAAGTGCAAAATTGCGTCGAAGAGTGTTACCGGCTGAGGTGGCTCAAACTGATGTGTCTGCAGTGCCTCTGACCGTGAGGTCCTAAGGTTCGAGTCCTGAAGGTTGTAGGATTTTCGACACTAGCTAGAGTGCTAGTTTGAATTCAGCCACTGTCTGGAGGAGAATTCTAGCGGCCGGCTACTCTGATCGGTGGTTTTACTTGGTCTCGCCGATCAACATCAGACGAATGCCGGAGCAGTACCCTAACAAACGGGTCACAGACCGCGCGTAATCTTTCCTTCCTCTTCCTTGTTCCTACTTACCCCCCTTACATGCACTACAATTTCAGACATGTCGGGGGCTTACAGCGTGTTCCGGCTGGGTGAGTTTGCTGGGATACCCGGATGAGGAAACCCCGCCTCCTGACGTGAAGTTCAGCACTGGATCTCGCCATCGGGAAGAACACCGCCACCTCCAGTGAAAAAAACATGCATTACACTTACGGAACTAACGAACAGCCGTTGACGTGTCCGGAAACATGAAAACTCAATCAAACGAGACGTTTTTAAATACGAGATATGGGTGTATTTAAACGCAATGTCTACCAATCGTGTGACCCATATGCCCTTTCAACAATTTCAGAGGTATATATGGTGCATAATAATTAAGGTAAGGTGGGCAGCAGGATTTGTTTGCCAAATTTCTCAATAGCATACATGTACAGGTCTTGGTATACATAAAATATTTTTCAACTAGATTTTCAGATAGTGTTGAACTCTGGATTCACGTGAATAATGACAGTGTTGTTCGAGAATGTGTAATTCTCTCTTATTTCATTAGTTTTCAAAACTTAATACTGAATGACACGAAACAATGTTTTTGGCGTTTCCGATTTTCTGAATGTGAATATGTAGTATTTTTCTGCTGCCACATCCAACACATCTCATTTTCGGCATGCTTCCTTGCTGTTCGAAATTGTAAGATATGTCCCGAATTTCCAAGCCATTTTTCAACCGTATTGAATCTTGCGGTTTGGATGTTTTATGCAAAAAATTATTCGATTTTAAATTTTTAAATGAAGGCATGCCATTTTTTTAAAAGAAAACTGAGTAATTGTTGCGTAATAACATAAAGAGGAGGTGAGTTTCGGAGTGCCGCGCATCCCACTAGTTTTTCGTATCGAGTCCTACACCTTTAGTATTGAAGAAAGAGTTTATTAGAATGCAGAAGTATTTTTGTTTTTACATCTTGAATATTTCATGTTACACGTAGTATGTCCTACACCTTTAGTATTGAAGAAAGAGTTTATATAGAATGCAGAAGTATTTTTGTTTTTACATCTTGTTTAATTTCATGTTACACGTAGGTCTATATAAAATATTAGTAATTAACGTAACTTTAAATTGGTGACAAAAATCATAGTTTTTTTTAAACAAGGTCCACTCCTTAAATATTGAAGCTAGAGTTTTATTTCAAGTGCAATATATTTCTCAGTATTGCCTAATGCCTAATGGGCGAAATACAATATGTTGACAGACAGAATGACTATAGGTTTGAACATATTGATATTATACAAGGATAACGTAGAAAATACTCAAGACTTGTTTCCGAAATTCTCAACATCAAGGTCCTTTAAACCGAAAAATCGATTGATGGCAAAACGTGTGCCTGCTCATCACTTTGGGGCGTTTAGATATTTGACGGTTCAGATTTTTGGCGAACGAATTAACGACGCTCCAATGCAACTCGACTTTGCTCAAAGTGACTCATTTCATTTTCGGCTCAAGTCCTTCATAAAATATGAAAAGGGTATACATACAAACAGCGAGAGACTTCCTCCGGCTGGCGGTTCGTAACTCGTTACTGCCCCAAGTCCTTCATAGGAGTAAACAATCACAAAATGTCAATAAACTAAGGAATCAAAGATCAACTGATGTAATACTTTATCCAACCAAGCATCCTTTCCTCTAGGAAGATTATTATGGGATCGTGAAGAACTGTGCAACCATTACTTATACTGTCGATAAAAAAGAAAAGACCATTTGAGAGCGTACGCTTCCGCGGCCGAGTCAGTAACTACTTGGCTGTCAGGGGGACGCCCCCCTACGTATAGGTGCTAACGTTTCAGACGCCATACTGCGACCTTCCTCAGGGTGAAACGTTAGCACCTGTGCCTAGGACGCGGCGTCTTCCGAACAGCCAAGTGTATATTTTACCAATTTAATATTTCTTAACTGTGAATATGACCTCCAGATATGAATTTCGCTTTATAACGACGCCGAAAACACGACTGACGTACTCGCTGGGGTAGGTGGAAACTAGCTGCACTATGGCACTATGCATTATGGCTGCACTAGGATCGAAGTTCGTTCAACGAACGAATGGCGCGCAGCGCCGGGATACTGGTGTTGCCGCGATAATGAAACACTGTCACACATACATAAAACTATATATCTGTGGCCTTGCCTTCCCTCTGCGCCCCTTTATCGCTCACCGCGACGCATGCTTTGCGGATCTCTGGGAAAGGTCGGCTTATCAGCTTTTCTTCAAAACAGTTGAAAAAAAACGTGGACATGACAAGCAACCTAACATGACCGACTGCTACGAGCTAAACCAGTTGTGGCAACACCACGCGAAATGGATAACGTTGGTAGCTACTTTCGCTCGTGCTGCTATCTTACGGTATTTTCTTGCACTACTTCCCTGAACATTTTAGGACAAAAACAGTTAATGTGAACGATACCAGGCGACTGGAACTAAGGAAGAACAGTACCAAATTGGTATACTCTAGTAGAAAGGTGAAGAGAATCTGACTAAAATGACAGTGATTCCTGTTCGGATTGCAAATATCCTTTCGAGTAGGCTACTTGTGTACAGAGGTGGTTCCGCCATATGTTTACGTGCCCCCTCAATTTTTAATAGAAAAATTCTTCATATTGTTTTGTATACTATTGCATTACGAGCGTCCTTTTTTACCCTTCCCCGGAGGCGATGAATCAGCAACGGGAGTGGCAACAGCTCGGCCAGTAGGGCATTGATCACAGGTCTGCAGCCCCTGCTTGGCCCTTTTTAATACGAGGCTTCTTCGTAGTTCGGGGAAAAGGTGAGAGGGGCTGTGAGCTTATCGCACTAATTCGCGCCCCGTGTGGCTCTGTGCGCTGTGACATTGGCCAACGCGTTGGGCACTGTGTTTACGATCTGTTTTTTCATGCTTCAACGCAAAATCGATTATTTATATCATGTGTAAGAGTATTTGTAAATGTGTGTTAAATTAAACACCAAACAAAACAATGTGAAGTAAGATCCTCATCCTATTTGAACACGAAGATATACATCTACAAAACAGAAACTTAATTATGAAAATAGAATATTAGCAAAAGAATTGTGGCCATCTAGACAAAAATCGTTCATCAATAAGAGTTCAGTAATAGGTCGATCATTGTTTTATTGAGCCTTCCTTGGCCACACACTCCGGAGCCGCTTACTGCTTTTCCACGAAAGTGAAGAATGCCAAATAATGACAAAGATAAACAGTGTGTTTGTTGTGACAAACTTGTTTGTTTTTTTATTTATAATACAATAGTACACAAAAGTACTACGGAAAATTGTGTTTAATGGCGGATTATTTTTTAAGAATTCTATAATTTAAATTACGAAACAATACTTGCTAATCACGACTGAATGGCTGCTGTGAAACTTATCATGCAAAATGGTTACCACGAAAACCTGAAGGGATTTCCCCAAACTGGATTAGGGTATGCCCAATAGGTCGCAGTACATCGAATTTCAACCGATAACAGCCAATAACAGGGTAAACGAAATAACTGTTATTTCGCATAACACTTTCGAGGTATCAACTGTTAAGAAATGACAGTTTTGCTGTTAAGACACATCCCTAGTCGCTGGTTTATATTCCGGACTTATACCATGGGACGCGTGTAGTGTATGCAACCCCAGGGGACGTTGCGTCGGGAGGCGCGGCTGTTACCATCCTCACCGCCGACACATTGGGTTGATTAAGTGATTCCAGGCGATCAACCGCTAAGGTCATTAGTCCCGTAATGTATGACTTCCTCGGGAGGTGGCGGTGATCTCCCGCTGGATGGCGAGATCCAGCAACGACCTACGTCGGGTTGCGGGATTTTCCCCAAGAAGGTATATCTCACCAGCGGGGCACCGCCCCAGCCGAGACACGTTCTAAGCTGCCGACTAGTCTCCCGATATGTGTGACAGTGTAGTGAATGTAAGTGTATAAGGGGTGAGAATAAAAGAAGAAAGAGGAAGGAAAGATCGTGCGCGGTCCTTGGCCCGTCTGTTAGAGTACTGTTCCGGCATTCGCCTGGTGTTGATCGGAGAAACTATCGATCAGAGCAGCCGGCTGCTTGAATTCTTCTCCAGAGGGCGGATGAATTCGGCCCTCCTGTGTACCTAGTGTCGAATATCCTCCCGTCGTCGGGACTGGAACCGTAGGAATTGCCAGTTAGAGGCACTGCAGAGACATCAATTAGTGCCCCAAGTCGGCCCGAAATGGTGCTCATCAAACGCAGTGTTGCTGCGCATGCCCTCACTGAAAACTGCTTCTCTGCTGTCAGCAGATTTCTGTACACCACGTGCAGGTAGCGAGTGAACAATTTCCCAAACAGATATATAGTTTGCTGCTGCAACACGGACGTTTCCAAGCACTGACCTTATTCTACATTATTTACCGTAACGCAACACATACAACTAGTATTTCCCATGTTTAAGTGGTCACATGAATACTGTGTGGACCCGCACACGCCCACCACCACAAACAAAGGTGCCATTGCCGAGAGGCGTTTCAGATATCAGCACTTGATGCTATATGGTCATGAGCTGTTATGTTGCCATATGTACGGGGGACACTTTGAGGTGTTCGGACAATGATCTGCGGTAGCAAATGTGCTTGAGTCAGCAAGAAAAGAAAATCATGAAAACGATCAGGATATTTTGAACTCAAGTAATAAAACTAAAGCAATGTGGAATATAATAAATAATACTACCAAATCAACTAGAAAACCCGTAGAGAATGTTGTTTTAAAATATAACGATATAAATGTGAACGATCCGGCAACAGTGGCTAATCTCTTTAACCAATACTTTTCGAGAATTGCTGCCAATCTCACTAAGGGTCTTCAGGCACAAAATTCAAAAATAGACAGTTCACTCAAAATTTTAGACACAATGTTCGTTTCGAAACTTCTTCCTATGAAATTCTTAAAATAATCGGTAAACTAAAAATAAATATTCGTCCGGTTTAGATGAATTCCGGATTCTTTGTTAAAGACTTGTGCGTATGCCATTATACATCCGTTAACTCACATATTTAATGCATCTTTATGCACTGAACGTTTCCAGATATTTTCAAAACAGCTAAAATTAAGCCGCTTTTCAAAAAAGGCAACAAAAATGAAATTCAAAATTATCGGCCCATTTCTCTTCTATCAGTTTTTTCAAAAGTATTAGAGAGACTTTTTTACGTACGAATGGAAACCTTTCACTAAACACGACGCGCTTTCAGATTGCCAACATGGATTTAGAAAATCAAAATCAACGGAAACAGCTATATTTTCTTTTCTTAAAGATGTCGCCTCATCATTAGATCAAAACGAGGCACCTATTGGATTATTTTAGATCTTTCAAAAGCTTTTGACGTCATTGATCATGACATTTTACTTTCCAAATTACCTTCATATGGAATTCGTGGTATTGCTCTAGATTGGTTATGTTCGTACTTAAACAACGATCTCAGAGAGTTGAAATACCTTACTGGAATGATGGAACATTACGTACGCACCTTTCCGACTCTTTGCCCGTTGCATGGAGTTCCTCAAGGATCGATTTTAGGCCCTATTCTGTTCCTACTTTACGTAAACGAAAAGAAATAGTACAATATCAGATGTTTCAAATTGGTTCCGAAATAACAAATTAATAGTAAACGAAAAGAAAACGGTTTTAATGCAGTTTTCCATTTCAAATAAACAATTCTGTGCTCCATTAAAAATGAACAGTGTACCATTGACTGATGTTAAGGCAACAAAATTTTTAGGTCTCTCAATTCAGTCAAACCTTAAATGGAACGTCCATTTAAATGAATTGAACACAAAATTAAGTTCTTTATGCTACGCGTTAAGAATTCTTGCAAATCAGTCAGCCTTCATACTGCTCGTTGTGTATACTTCTGAATGTTCATTCCGCCTGAGATATGGCATAATATTCTGGGAAATACATCTTATAGCTCCCAGACTTTTAGATTACAAAACGAATTGTACGAATAATAACCAAATCCCACCCACGTGATTCATGTAGCTTCTTCATTAATCTGGGAATTCTACCATTACCGTGTCTTTTATTTACGAATCAGTGGTTTTGTAAAAATGACTTGCTCAAGGGCGGGAATATTTTTTCAGAAAATGCCGAAGTCTATTACTATAACACTGACGTAGAAATCATAATCATCAGGGGCAGTATCAACAGCTCATTACAAAAAATTCACATACAATACATGTACATTATTTTACAACACTTTGCCAGATGACATTAAACGATTAAATTCAATAGAAAAGTTTAAATCCCAAGTGAAATCGTTTCTGCTGCATAACTGTTTCTATACAATTAGAGACTATACTGAGCATAACAAGAAAAGTAACATTAATTTTAACAATGATACATAATGCATTATTTACCATTTGGACTGTATAAATGAGTATAAACAACCTGTAAACAACTATTGTACTACAGCTTCCGGTCAATGACCCCCATCTCGATCAGGTTTTTCGTCCAGTTTCCTGATCCATTGAGCAAATGCTGAGATGGCCCTTGTTTTGCTTCTGGACATAAATGTAACTTCATTTTCTGTGCACGTCTTCTAGAATTCAGTGGGAAATACAATTATTCAAATTATCGTTTCCATGTTGTCGCGGCAGGAAGTAATATGAGCCAAAATTTATTGCTTATTTATCTTTGACAATAGATTTTATTACATGGGAGTTTTTTTGTTTGTTTTTTCTCCCTTTCAAAATTCAAAATTTATTGCTTATTTATCTTTGAAAATAGATTTTATTACATGGGAGTTTTTTCTCCTTTCAAAATTTCAAAATTCAAAATTTATTGCTTGTTTATCCTTGAACATAGATTTTATTGCATGGGAGTTTTGTTTTTTCTCCTTTCAAAAATTCAAAATTTAAGTAGTATATGAGTAAGTGTAGGGATCACATCAAAAATTCAAAATTTAAGTAGTATATGAGTAAGTGTAGGGATCACAGAATTTTGAAAATGTGCACACAATTCACTTTTCCCCATAGCACGTCATACGCAGTTTTTAACTGTTTTTCTGACGTAAAATAAATAAATAAATAAATAAAAAGTGGTAGTGTTTTACCTCGAGTTTGGTTATTTTACGGTCTTCATAGACCACATCGTACTGTACGCATCTCCGGCCCAGCCGTCGCCACAAGAAAATGCACTAGATTCCTAGAGCCTTGGTGATGGTCATACCAGAATTAAGGCAATTTTATTGTTGTTGTTGTGGTTGTTAATAATAATAATAATAATAATAATAATAATAATAATAATAATAATAATAATAATAATATGATCCGGAGAGCCGAGATCGCCAATCCGTGGAGATCTCGGACGGGAGGATCGGGGGTTCGAGTCCCACCTCAGTGTGTGACCATCAATCTCCGTATATGATATGTATATGATATAAGCAAAGATACCTCGACTGCGCTCTTCTACAAAAGAAGTTAAAGTTCCCTTTAAATATTATGGACGTGATAACATGGTCGTTTCGATCGGAAAAATGTGTGGTAACGCGGATGTCATTAAAGAATGGCACGACATTAATTGAAACAAACTTACATGTATTGTAGTAGTGTTAATAATAATAATAATAATAATAATAATAATAATAATAATAATAATAACTAATCGAAACTTAGCTACTGAGTTCCCGGTAAGACGTATGTTCCGCAAATATCTCGTCCATGCAAATGCAACCCAAGGCAACCGTATACCTACTATGGGGTGCTGCTACCCACGTTACGCCTATACAAGCGGCAATGTTTGAAGTTGTGTTATGCGTGACTTTGCAATCCTCGACAAAACTTGTGACACTTTTCATACATACTTCGATTTTGTCTCCATTATCATGTACCGAGTTGAATTCTGCACTTTACTGAATACGATGCCGTATGTAAATTCGTGCTAAATGATGGAAAAAATCTGAAAATAAAAAAAAAATCCCGGTTTCCAAATCAAATTCCCGTTTTTTCCTGGCTTTTTCACAATCCCGGTTTTCAAGGATTCCAGGTTCGCTGGCCACCCTGTTTACATGAAGCCCCCGGACATTTTAAAATTTTCTCAAAAACGGCTCCAAATTTTTTCTTTAAATTTCTTGTGAAAATAGAGTAAAGTACGTTTATTAAAGTGGCAAGGTCTGATTTTTAACGTTAACTCTGAATTTTCAAAAATAGCAAAAGTTTAAATTTTTTCGATGTCTTCAAATGAAATTTGTTGTGCATAAATAGTTCTTTCAATAAGGTCTTGTACATTGTTTCGGAAATTTTAGTAGTTTTCGTGCAATATTTGCAATTTTAAAAAATACAAGATTTTTTCATTTGCTCTATTCTCCAGTTTTTGCAAAAATTTTAAATATGAAATTTTTTTGACTTGTCTCTCACGTCGGCAATATTTACATTACATATAACATTACATTACGTATATTAATATTTACATTACATATAACAATTACATTACAATATTTACATTACGGCAATTTCTTCACATTACAATTATGAATACATGTGCTTAAAATAATGTCAAATAAAGTTTCTCGAAAACTCGACCATTTTCTCTACAAAAGAGCTCAAAATCCCGCATTTTCAGAAACGCTCAATCGCCATTTTCTCGAAAATGGCTCCAATTTTTTTTTCTCAAATTTTTCAAAATTAGAAAGTGCTTTGTGCGCTGTTAAATATGACGTAAAGTTGATGTTGGTGTTTTCATTTGTCTTTTCAAAAATTTCACTTTTTTTTTTTTTTTTGTTTTGTTTTTTAAATACCTTTCAATCCGTTAATATGGACATTTTCATCGCTTTGTATGCATTATCAAAATTGTGAGTGGAAGTGTTTCAAATGAACTTTTCGAAAACTCAATAGATTCCGTTAAAAGGGCTTCTAATTCCGCATTTACAGTAATGTTTAATCACCATTTTCTTAAAAACCGCTTGCAATTTTTCAATTAAAATTTCTATTTATGACGAGTTTTTACTCATCTTTAATATTATTTAAGTAATATTTCGGTTGTACTACTAGGAAAGCAAAAAGTTGAGAAAATGTCCCCCCCCCCCAAAAAAAAGTACTTTGGGCGACGATAGATGGCAGCTGGCCAGAGAATGGACCAAAACCTTAAAGCCAGACCACACCAAGGAAATTAGAAAACTATACTATGAGAAAGTCTGTGCCATTCTGTAGCACCTCTAGTTCTTTTTACACTGCCTAACAGATTCTAAGCTATGGAGAGTTGCATAAGTAACATGTCCAATTCAACGTTCTGTAATACAGCCTGTTGTAATTAACAACTTTGAATTAGTTTCTGAAACTTCCTACTCACGTCACCCCCTAGCGATTTTTGGATGTTCCTAACAATTAAAGATGCTCTCCATGGTCACACGGTCTCCAGCCGTGCCGCTATTGCATTTGGCTATTTTCCAGTGGTCGAAACAGACCCAAAGAAGCATTTGCCATGGGAATATGGCATAGATGTTGTGAAAAGTATGTTCAACTGCAGGAAGATTGCGTTGAGAAAACTATACCTTAGGTATAACACTCAAAATAGAACTAGGTCTATAGTTAGATATTTCATTTCTTGAACCAGATTTATTGATGGGAGTTATATAAGATTTCCAATCCATTAGGAAGACATCTTCTGATAGCAATTTATAGAATAAGCGTTTTAAATTGTAGGATGAATGGTATTGTGTTAGGACCTGCACTTTTTTATTAGTGTCTAGTTTGTAAAAATGTCATTCATTGTCATATTTAAAGATGTTATATAGTATAAGGAATCTGATTATAGATATTAATATTTGCAATAATTGATTATCAATAAAGAATTCAGCAAGTATGTTAACTATAGATGTACCTTCAATGAACTTTACTTTGTTAAATTTCATAACAATTGGAGGTCTTTTTTATCTGATCTTTCTGTGTTGTAATAGTACATCAAAAATTTTGAGGATTGGATATGAATGAATTTTCTTGATCGGCATGATGTTTTTTGAAATTCCTTCCAAGTAATTTACATTTTCTTCTCAAGGAAGAAAATGTGAAAATAATCAATCAGATTTGTTTAGAATATATTCATTGTAATTTTTTATCTTAATAATGACTGATGTTGTTAGTTTATTACTATTCCAGAACAAAAATTTGGATTTTACTAATCTTCTCTTAGGTATATATAATTCAATAAAGGAGAATAAGTAAGCAGAGATAATATTTACAAATTCTTGAAATGGTAAATCATTTAATGTTATAAACAAAAGAAATGTACATAGATGATGAATAAATTAATAAGAGTCCACTGAATCGAAATCATATACCCACTCTTCATACTCAATTGTATTTACATTGTCAGTTTATGTAGTATTAACAGTTAAAGTTTGATGATAATTATCTTCAAGTACTATAGATTCATTTGCTTACAAACAGGTAATATCATCTATGTTTCAAAAAAACAATCTAAGTGTATATCGTGGCGTTTTGGATCTGATATGACTTTCTTATATGATGTTGAATTTATTAAGAATGAAAGAACAAATATGAACAAGAATGAACAATAATTTATTAACACAAAAGGTATGAAATCGCTCTTTCATCATAAATGATAATTTTAATTTATAATTTTTTTTTTCTGGCTCCCTCACAGTTCTAAAATGTTTGGTTTTTGAAAGCTGACAAAGGAACCACCACTGCCAATGCTATTCAAAACACTTTTTTGATTACTGTGACAAACTCAATTGGAAAGTTTATATTATTTAAACACGAATTTTCAGTGGTAATTTATCTCGTAGAAAATACAAATTACTCTCCTCTTCCTTCAATCTGAATAACTGAAGGATGAAATCTACTATTTTATTAGTACTAGTTAATCTTGACATTTCAGCGCTACTAATAAGCGTGGTGTAAACTTTATTCCGTGCTTACGCCTGGAATAGCATGAGAATAGCAAAAACTTTTACCAATAAACATGGAATAGCTTGAGCATGGAATAACTGCGGCGTAGTTTCCATGGCAACCGCTAAACCACGGAGACACATAGTTTAAGCGTTGAATAAGGAAATAACACGGAGGAAAACAAGCGCCTTGCAATAGTCATTTGTCTCCAGTTTATCTCCAGCTGTTCGTGCGTGAGTTTCGTTCTTTCCTTTCAGTCATTTCATATATTTCGACCTTTGCTTTCGTTCTTTTGGTACTTTCTCCTTGATATTTTGTGACCTGGCTTCTTTTGAATTTCCTGTGACTTAATTTCGACATTTGCTTTCGTTTTTTTGATATTTTCTCCAGAATATTTGGTGATTCGGCTGCTTCGATTGGAACTGTGATTCCGTTTTCTGATTTTGTTGAGAGTGATGTCACTTCGAGATACTGAAAATGTGGAAGTTGTGTTCATAGAGGAAATCCTTGATTGTGAACAACCGAGGAGGAAGAGGAAGTGTTACCGAGCACGGGTGAACCCATTGTAAATATATTCTGATACAGAATTCCGCAGGAAATACAGATTTTCGAAAGAAGGAGTGATAAAATTAATAGACTTGTTCGGGACCCAGTTGAAATGTGATGGCGGAAGGGGAGGAAAACTTTCTTATGATCTGCAAATTTTAACAGCTCTTCGCTGCTGGGGAAGAAACGAAATTCAAGACGATTCTGCTGACTTGCATGGGATAAGTCAACAATCCGTAACTAATGTGTGCCGAAGGGTGGCACTGTGTATTGTGGAAAAAAGGCAGACGTATATTCGAATGCCTGAAACGTTAGATGAAGAGATGCAGAAAATAAACATGTTTTCTGATATATGTGGCTTGAGAAGTGTAATCGGACGCATTGATTGCACTCACATCCGCATCCCACATGTACCGGGCAATGGAGGGCACTGTTACAAAAATAGGAAGAATTTCCCACCATTAAACGTACAAGTTGTGTGTGATGCTTCGTTAAAGGTAATGGATATTGTGGCAAGATGGTCAGGAGTGCACAGACTCCGTATATTCAATGAATCTGCATTGAAAGTGAAATTTGAAGGTGGACATTTTCATGGTAGGCTTTTGGGAGATTCCGGTATGCATGTGTACCCTGATTTATTCACCCCAGTGTTGAGGCCCAGGTCAAGAAAGAAGAGCTCTCAAATGAAAAGCATGTATGCACTAGGAACACAGTGGAAATATGTTTTGGTGTGCTGAAAAGCAGATTTCGTTGCTCCAAACAGGCTTCAGAAATTCTCTTGAAAACATCAAACTATGCACTGTGGCTTTTGCAATATTGCACAATTTAGCAATAATTTTTAATGAAGAGGAATTTCCTGTGGAAGAAGAAGTGGTTGAAGAACTACAATTGCAACCAATTGAAGCTCTAGGTCAAGGAGCAGCAGTTCGGGCAGCTTTATAGAGGAGAATTTTAGAAAAGGAAATTTATATATTAATTTGTGAAAGGCAAGGGAAGTGAAATAAATAAAGTTTTACCTGGTGTCTGATGATGATGATGCTTAATAATAATAATGGTTTTGTTTAATTGCTTTCTGGTAGCAAAACCAGACTTGTTCAAATATTCATATTTCCCAGAAAATCTGGTATTTGAGTGACCTACGAAAATTTTCCATGTTAAAATAATTCCATATTGCATAGTTTTAAATTGTAATTCCTAATGTGGATTAATAAGCATTTGCACCAATATTGTGAATTTGAACTTGTCTGTTTTTGGTAGCATTCAGTGAAGCATGCCTCTTTTCAACCCCCAGGAAAAAATATCAAAGAATTAATAGTGGCTAGGTTTGAAATGTGTATATGAAAATAAAAGGTTAAATAATTGCAGACTTATATTTTCTCATCAATTTCATATAAATGTTTCACTTAAAAGATTTTTCTAATAAAAAATGTGAACCTGCTCACCACTGTGAAAAATCTTCTAAATAATCAAATTTATTATGATTAAGAACTAACCTTGCATAAAAACTCTTGTTTTTACTGAAATGGCAAATTCTATTATGTTATAAAATAATAACAAAAACTTGAAATTCTTTAGAAAGGGTGGGTAACCAATTATTTAGATATTTAGTCAAAAAACAGTAAAAACTGTATGTGACGTATGGGGGAGAAAATCATCTGTGCACGCTTTCTTGAGTTTCAGAATCCCTTCCTAACAATTTAACTATTCATTCAACTTTTTTCAACTTAGTATCAGAATTTTGGATTAGTGAATTGATAAAAATTTAAAAAGCTGATGTGAACAGAACTTTCTACTAGATTTGAACTCCAAGCCGACTTATTTTGTGTTGCATAATTGACTTTTGCAAGGAAGTGAGATTCTCTGTTATTTGGACTTGTGTAGAAATTCAGATAATGAATGTTGTTCACGGGATTTGGTCAGTGTATAGATAATTAGTTTGCATTTCTGAATCTTAATTCCTTCATCAGGGCTAGTTTACAAAAAACAATGCATGAAAACTTCAATATGAATATAAAATGCACAATAATGATATGCAAAAGAAATGTACACATCTTTCTAAATATGGAATTTTTGATTATTTAGTAAGGTGTTTTTATATCTTGTGCATTGTGTATTTAATTGATGCCTTCAAGCTGTGTGTTTTGTACACTAACCCTGATGATGGAATCAAAAGATTCTGAAACATCCACAAACATAGTTTATACTCTGACCAAAACCGATGAACTACATCCCTCATATCACGGTTGTGAATTCTACAATGGGTAGCTTGGATCAAATCTTAAAAGTCAAAAATTGTCTTGAGCACAAAAAAAAACAAAAAAACAACATTGTTTCTCTTCATAATAAAGTTTAATATTGTTCATTCATTCTATTTTAATGAACTTGTGTTATCAAAAGCCTCCCTTTGTATCTTACCTTGGAAAATGCCACAGATATTCATGTTGACATGAGAAATCAGTTCTTACGAAAATGAAATTTCTGGATCCAATTTTTAAAGGCCATACAACTAAAAACATTCCCTTTAAAGTTGTTCAGCTGTCCACATTCTCACATGAATATGTAATTAGGTTCATAAATATATATGCACTAAAATTTCGAATTGTGAAATTTACACTTGTCACAAGTTAAAATCCACTTTAATCATTGGCCAGCTGTACATCCCTCCCACCCAGAAAAAAAGATACAAGAGGTACCATACCACTTTATTCTTTGCTTAACATTTAAATCAGGACTAATCAGAAAGATCAGAGAATTTCTTATAGCATCTAGATCAAATTTTTTCTCATTGGTTAAATTTTTACTTTCAATAAACGCATAATGGCAGGAAAAGCTCTCAATTTAGAATTTTAAATATAATTTTAGTACTTTCCTATAGAAAAATTATTACTTAAATTTGTTACACTTAAAAAATATTAGAAATGATTAAATAACATTTTAAAAAATACTTCACCAAAATCGTACAATGTCGATTGGTAAACCAAAAACAAACATTACTTCAGTATAACCTACATAACTAATTTTTCTTCCTCCTGCAAATTTTACTCCTCTCTCGTTTACTTGCAAATTTTACTGTACTTCAGATGAAATCTGGGCCTTTGAATGTTACCCATTGCGACAATATTTTCAATTAACATATAATCACTTGCGACAATATTTTCAATTAACATATAATTCACTGAATCATTGGTTCACAAGGCTGAAATGGAAAAAGATAATACAATTTTGGAAAAAAAACCTCACAAAAACGGAAACGAATTGATCGTTTGTAGTCGGTGGGTTTGTTGCTGCATACTTCCCCACAGCAGAGAATAAGAAAAATTGCCAAAGATGCTACAAAAGCAACGCGTTGCCAAGCGTTGTTTCGCTTTAGAAAAGGTGTAGTTATTCCATGGTTTAGGCCGCATTATTAGTACAAATTTATTCTGTCCTTACACCGAGCTTAAGCTAGAACTAACTACTCCTAGAATAAACGTAGTATATCCAAGTTACACCACCCTTTTATTAGTAGCGCTGTTCATGTTTAATTACTTCCTTTTATAAAGAAAATAAATTTAACCAAGTTAAGAAATATAAATTGTATAACAAATCAGAAAACATGAATTCCTACATGTTCACAAAATTTTGTCACAGAATAAATATGATCCAGAGGAATTCAATAGGAATACGTCACCTTTTTGTAAATCAACACATGAGCACTAGCACCGTCAAATACACTATTTTATAATAACACACCAACTAACTTCAAAGAAGAGAAAAGATAGTAAATAAATATCATTGACCTACCTGGTCGTGGCAAAATTACACACACTTGAGAAGGTCCATTGAGACTCCCTTCTCCTGTCATGCACCATTCTTCTACTACTCGATTTTCTGGATCTCCTGGCATCTCGTGCAATATTATTCCATACATACGTTGACGCAGAGGCTGATATGCAGCAGCTGAAGGGGGAAGCTCCAACCTAACAATCTCTTTTTGTACTATTGTTTCTGACATTGAATCCAGTTAAAGTTAAGTTACTTAATAAATTAAATAAACACTTACTTACGAAAGTCTTCAAGACCTGTACTTGATTCATAAGGTAAACCACACATAATAGCATAAACCATAGAATCAAGATTTCCATCCTTGAAACGTATTTCTGCATTCTTTTGTATGTGTTTCCACGTGTTCTGAGAACCTGATGTTTGTTGAGAACTTTCTGCCTTCTCTGGATGAGGTCCTTTAAAAATTGTTTTCCACTACATTTTGCATACAAAAAATACTAATATCAGATTATAAATATTGGAAAAGCTTATAACTTACCTGTAGAAGTATTTACACTATAACTTCTGACACTTAATTGGAGATGAGAAGCTTTCCCCACATCTCCAAATACTCTCTTTGAAATCATGGGAAGAGCTTGAAATAAATTCCTTTCATCAACGTTATCACGTATAAACTTTGCTACGTTGTAAATCACATCTCTTGGTGAAGGTCTTCCTTGAAAATTGTGTCTTGCATTGCGATTTTTGGGTTTGCAGAGTCTTTGGTGAAAAGGCTAGCAAACAAAACTTCTGAATCAAAATTTCATAAATTAAATAAATTTACTTAATTACACATTTCTTCCTGTAGACACATCCAACATACCAACAAATCATCTGATCGAACAATATCATTCCCTACAAGAGATGCCAACAAAGGTAGAAGACTTGGTGCAAGTTGCAATTGCCGAGAAAGAGCCCAACGATTGTAATTAATGGTTGTCATTTTTTCTACGTTCAAGTGAACAGCTGATAAGTAGTACTGTGGCCCATCATAAATTACATAATCTGAATCTTGACCAAGAATTGCAAAACAGTTATGTTGCCTTGCATATCAAATTTCTTCTTCACATTTAAAAACATGCATGTATTGACAGCTTCAAAACATTTGTTTTCACCTCACAACCTTCAGATGTCTTGATGGCATGAGCAGCTAAATAAGATGTTGCAGGAGGTAACAACATTATATCTCCACCAAGCTGTGACGGGTGTTTACCTCTTCCAATATGATCAAAAACTCTATAAACATCCATTAAACTCTTTAGTCGTCTTTCTACCCATACTTTCCTTTTCCTGGGTTGTGTGGGCCCATCAAAGAAGAATACTAGTTTAACTCCTATATCTTGAAATGCCCGGATGAAGTTCTGAAAGACTTCCACATATTCCCTCACTTGACCACCACATATCCAATCCAAACGACCGTATAAAGGCCGCAGACACGATGATCCATCTACCACAATAACAACTTCTCTGCCTGTCTCTCTCCTGTAAGTTTATTATTTTATTATTATTTCAAATTAAATACTGCGGGTTTCCCAGTACCGACATTCAATGCGTTTCTTATTATTTACCTGTAGCTACGCACTATATCTTTAATATTTACTTCATGAGCCGCATCTGGAGAACTTTTTTCCATAAACGTTTGCAATCCTCTAACCCCCATTTTATAACCTACTAATATTCGCGCATTGCGAGTTGTATGACTGTCAATTGGTCACGTCAATGTCATCTTCTTCGGTACACTGTATTACCGCTATACGCGCTTCTGTCGCATCTAAAAGTAAACAGATCCCGAACTAACAGAGTTTTGTGCGCCTAAAATTTTATGTGCAATTTTATTCAGTACGTTTATCAATATTCAAATCACGAATAATCGTAATAATCATCACATCACGAACCAAATGTACACTTGTAGGAGAAAATTTGATATCTTTA
Organism: Teleogryllus oceanicus; assembly: GCA_964035755.1. Taxonomy (NCBI): domain Eukaryota; kingdom Metazoa; phylum Arthropoda; class Insecta; order Orthoptera; family Gryllidae; genus Teleogryllus; species Teleogryllus oceanicus. Next base: position 121,652,184 of record CAXIVR010000006.1, read on the forward strand.
ATCCCGAATAAGCATACCAGAGAGTATACTAATAGAGACGGCACTCAATGTTAATCCCAACGCTCTTATTCAAATTTCTAATTTTCATGGAGGAAGCCGCCATCTGGGCCCCGTTTGAGCCAATAGCGTCGAAGGGCGTTCTACCAATGGAGGTGGCGCGTATTGACGACCGGACATTTAAAATGAAGTTGTTTTCAAAATAGCGTCAAATGAATACATTATTTTATGTAAAATACGCTAGGCAATTAACTGAAAAAAAAATTATTTTACTTTGCCATTGACTAAATATTGAAACCATGAATTTAGACAATTGTCCAAATATAACTAGTGACCATTACTTCTTTAATATTGCATCATTATTAAAATGACATTCCAGCTATCAACACCTGTCAAATTTCAGCCTATTATCAAAATTGCTACTAAGGTACAATACAAATGAATATTATTGATAAGTTTTATAAATAAACAGGAAACTTGCTTCTGCACAAACAGTCACAAAATCTGTCTTTTTGCTTGCTTCTTCAAAAAGCAATATTACACATTAAACTGCATTACAAGAAACATGTTTTACCTCCTACCTAGTACAAGTGATGAACAAGTAAAAAAAATTACATGATTCTACTTCAACTTCATTAATCTCAAAGCAGAGTTTTTGGACTTGGTATGTTTCACTAATATTCCGATATCACAGGCTACATATTTGTCCAAAAGCATGGCTAGTTGCTCAATGGATCGTGGATGAAAATCCAAAGGTCGATTTTATATCCAGAATTACTCAACATTTGATACAGATATTGAACAGTTTTCAATTACTAAAAAAATATTTTCATGTCTTTCCCAATCATGTTATGTGACTAATGCACACAATTTCTGCAAAACAATATAACTAAATAAAAGCACTTATCATACTCAGGAGATTATACCCAACAGACATCTCAAGAACCATCAGAAATATGTTTAGAAAATAGCTAATGCTTCCTGGTAAAAATACCAAACTGTTATACAAAGACTTATACATAGTTCACAAGACAGATAGTGGGCCAAAACACCTGAGATAAAAATTTACTGCAACAGAAACACCAAATGATTATCACTAAAAATACAATTTTTATTCAATTGAATCCCAAAAACTTCAATTTGGTACATGTCTCCAAGAAAGTGGTCCTGCAGTTTGGGATTTACTAAATTACATATAGTAACTGGAAGTTTGAAATTTAACTGAAGGGGACAGAGCTCCAGAAAGCTACGCCAGATCATTTTGACGTTTATTATTTAAGATATTTGCGTGAACTTCACGGGAAACTACCTTAAGATATGAGTCGCATATCTTTGAGAATAGCTTATAGCAGGGAGAGCGGTTGAAGTTTAAGGCGAGAGCCGAATATAGTATGGATACTAAGTGAACGAAAAACCAAGGAGCAGAGGTGAGGAGATTACAGAGCTTGATCACCGACGGAATAGCAGAAATAAAGGTAGCGCGGCACAGCCCAAGTGTCCTATAAAACACGATTTACAAGACCATCAGTGAGTGAAGCGGGCTGAAGACATACACGGAAGGGATACCAACACGAATAAGGAAGAAACGCTGAAAGCAACAGCGTCCCAGTGACGTAAACAGGAACTAATACTGAATTAATCATGAAAACAGAAAGCAACAGAATAACAGCGAAACATCCAAAGCCACGTAAGGCAAATCTAGAGGTGAATACCAACAAGAGTGCGCCACTTGCTTTACGAAGCTCACCCTGTTAATACCAACCTCTGAAACGAAAAGTGACATGAAGCCTAACAACAGCGACCCTACTGACGACCAAATGGATCAGAACGATGTCTGCAGTTCATGCTGCAGGAAAGTTAATGAAAATGACATCGCTATCCAGTGCGACGGGATATGGAAAGATGGCTACACAAAGATTGTATGGGAATGACAGCAGGAGAATACGACATCCTAAGAAGGAAAACTGCAAACTTTTATGGTTCTGCGACCAGTGCAAATATGAACTAAGCGCAAGAAAAGAAAAACAGAATCCGCCCAAATGGAAAGTCTAGCAAAAGGTAGATAACATCACGGAATTTTGAGAAACGAATTGGGAAACTTGATAATAGAAAAATAAATCAGGTTTGAAAACAAAATTACTGAGACAGAAGTTCAGGATCGAAACACGGTTATACAAATGAAACCGATATCAGTAATCCAACTTGCAATGAAAGTAAACAACCAGAAATAGAAGGAAAAGAAAATGAGAAAATATGTGACAAGAAAAACACTGAGGCTCATGCAAACACGCAACCACCCCTGATTGTTGCGTCACAACCAATGCAGAGGCGCACAACAGAGAGGAAAGAAAACATATAATTGGCACGAACTAAAATAATGCAAGGCTACAACAGCAGACAAGAAAGCCTGGCTGTATATAGGCCATTTAAGATAACACCACACCTGACACAGTAAAGAACTTTGAAAAAAAATGGAATAAGGGGGACATTGATTGTAAGAGCTACAAACAAAAGGTAGCAAGAAAGCCTTCAAACTCGGAATCTATACGAATATCTAGGGAAACAGAAAACCAACTTTCTGGCCAACAGGCGTGCTTATTAGACGCTTCAGATTTCGAGGCAATGGCGCAACGAAGGTGTCTCCTCGAATAACAGCATCAAAATATTGACATGGAACACAGAGGGAGCTAGAAACGCCTTCTGACTATACGCCTAAAGAAACATGGAATCATTATGACGCACTAATTACACAGAAACCTTTCTGCTCAAACCATATGAAATTACTGGATTTTATGGTCTACACTCCTACGCAGCCCCAACAGAGGGCAGACCAGAAGGAGGAGTTTCTAGCTTTCTGAAACCAATAATGGGAGACATAACTGACGTTACAAAGAGCATAATTTGATTATTACGAGAACAAGCAAAATTACTATAATAGGATTATATATTCCACCACAGAGTTCAACTGAAGCGCGATAGAGACTATACTAAACGCAATATCCAGGACCACGGAAAAGAAAAGTGATTCTGACAGGAGACCTTAACTGTAGGATTGACAAACCTAAACAAAACAACACTAGTTTTGGGACACTCAGAGAAGAAGGCTTTACACTAGTGAACAAGAAAGACATGAAGACGTACTTTGCATACAACGGATCAAGTACCATAGATCTGGTCTTCTATAAAGGAAAAGAAATAAAGATACAGGAACAGAAAGTACTATGGTCATCACCGCAACACTAATAAGAAAACACGATCGTAGAGACAACTTTCAGCCTACCAAAACGCAACACATGAAAGAAAACAAAACTGCAATATATCCAGAAAATCGACCAAATGTCATTAAGGTAAATGTGATAAATGAGCGTAAGAAGAGAATATCAGAAGGTCAAGTGAATGAAGCAATGGTCATGATAGAGAACAAAATTAGAAATGCCACTATCCAGACAAAACCAAGAAAATCGCAGCCGTGGTTCAACAATGAATGCTAAAACTTAGGAAGGTAACGCTACAAGTGTTACAAAGTCAGGACACAAGGAAACGTAAGATGATCTGAAGGAGTACGCAAAAGGGGAAAGAATATAAAACACTCATCAAACAACGGAAAACAGATTTCATAGAATTGGAAAGTAAGAAACTAGCGGAAGAAGCAAAATCAGACCCATTTGTGGCCTTAAGAGGCAGGAAGCACAAAATACAAGCACAAGAGATACCTATGACTGTATGGGAAAACATTTCAAAGAAACCTTAACAGAGATAATAAATTTTTAGCTTATGATCTCAAAATTCTATGACAAGTTGCAAAACGCATCACCAATAACTGGGAAGAAATACAAAAGTCACAAAATGACAAAACGGAAAGGCAGGCCCTGACAATATCTATAATGAGCACATTAAGACTACGCTAGAGTCTCTAAAACCGATTTGGAAAGAGCTCTTCAACAAAGTTCTAACCACAAGAGAAATACTCTGATGGATGGAGAAATGCGAAATAAAAATTTTGTATAAAGGTAAAGGAGACACAAACAATCCCGACTATACAGAGGAATTGCTCTAGAAAACAACATATTTAAAGTTTTCAGCAGAATTATAACACTAAGGCTAGAAAGGAAATAGAAACCACATACCTGACTGCCAATTCGGTTTCGGAGAGGGAGAAGCACACAACAGGCAGTTCAATGCCTGATGAATGAAATAGAGACAGCACTAACCAAACCAAGGGAAAAATATTACGCAGTCTTGTAGACTACAAGAAAGCTTTGACAGGATAAATAGAGCGATACTCATTAGAAAATTGGAAGACTACTGAGATACACACCAACTGGTCAGTAATAAGAAACATATTGAGTTTCAACATGATTGAAATCAAGACGAATCACCAAATCAAGTCCCATCACAGATAAATGGGTACCCAGGCGATCCCATTAGCCCTATGTTCAATATCATGACCTCAGACATCACAAACATCTTAAAGCAGTCGCTGAGACAGTACTTATCATGTATGCAGATGACATGGTTCTCGGAAGCAGGAACAAACAGATCTGCAAAATCCCTGATGAAATTAGAGAAATGGGTCAAATGAAAATCACCTTGACATTAACAAGGAAAACAGTACAAATGATTTTTAGAAAAGGAGGAAGACTCGCTCAGACGATACACTAACCCTGAAAATGAAGCCCTTCAGGTAGTACCTAAATTTAAATACCTTGGCATGACACTACAAACACGGCAAAATCTCTTCAGCGAGCACATTCAAGATAAAACAGCAGCCGCTAAAAGCGATACTTAGTTTAAAAAAATATCACAAATTGTCTCTAATACAGCAAAAACCATATTTGAAACAACAATTTCACCTATTGTCACGTATGGAATATGTATGATCTGGGACAACCTACAAGTCAGTGACCTGAAAAGAATTGAAACAGTAAAAGCTCGATTCCTAAAAGCTGTACTAGGCATTGAAAAACAGCACCTCCAGACTAGCATACGTGCTGGCAAAGGAGACTTTCTTCATTGAAGACCTTAGGCTACAATTCCTGTTACCAAACACGGATGCGGTCAACAAGCTGCTCAAAGACAGAAGAAGAAACAATATCAAATACATGAGACTTCTACTCTACGGTGCAATGATGAACAGGAACGGGGAAAACACAATCAGGAACAAAGACATTTAGTAACTCTTTTATGATACATGGTTTCACCATAAAGTGTGAAGACAAAGAATTTCACAGCCCGGGAAAAAATTGTGTCTGGAACTATGTGACAAAAAGGGAACGATACCACTTAGAAATCTGTACAAAGAACAGCAAATCTCTGAGTCATTATGGCAAAGAGAAATGAACATTCAATGCCCACTGGCTAACCTTCTTTCTTTATTATATAGTAACTGAAGTGCTACAGAATAGCTTTCTCAAAGTTAAGTTTTCTAATTTCTTTTGAGTGGACTGCCTATGGTCTTCCTCATCCTCTTGCCAGCTGGCATCTATCACCGCCAAAATACATTTTTTGCCATTTTCTCAACTCTTCGATTACCAAATAGTAGAACTGAAAAATTATTTTAAGAGTATTAAAGAAGGTTAAAACCTTGTCTTAAATAGAAGTTCATTGAAAAAATTGAGCCATTAAAAAAAAAAAGCGTTAAGCGTTACTGTAAATGCAAATTGAAGCTTTTTCTCTGAATCTATTTGAGTTTTAAAACTTCATTTGAAGTAATTTGAAGAACTTCCACTCACAAATTCAATAATATATCCATTGAAATGTGCATATTACTGGCATGAGATATTGAAAGAAATAAAAACATTTGTGCAATTTTGGAAAACAAAAGAATAAAAATGAACATTACATTATATTATATTAAATAGTACCATTACATATTCTGAAATAGTTTAAAGAAAGAAATTAAGCCACCTTTGAGAAAATGGTGTTTGAGCTATTCTGAAATGAGTAATTTTGAGCTCATTTGAATAAAAGTGTTGAGTTTTCAAGAAAATTTACTTGACATTATTTAAAGTGCATGTACTCATAAATATAATACTGATCAGAAAAAGTGGAGCAGCTCAGAAAATCTTCTTTTGTCATTTTTAAAATTCCAAATAGTTCACCCACAATTGCACAAAACTACTAATATTTACAAACAATCTTCACACCTTAAATGAAGAACTATTCATGCACATCAAATTTAATTCAAGGGAAAAATCTCTAACTTCAATATTGTAATTGAAAGAGTTGATGATAAAACGCACACTTTTAAAATTTCTGAAAATTCAGAGTTAATCTTGAAAATTGGGCCTTTTCCACCTTTATAAGTATTTTACTCTGTTCTTTCAAGAAATTAAAACAAAAATTTGGTGCCATTTTTGAGAAAATTCTGAATCATTTCTTACGTTCATATAAAGTTCCAAAAACTAAGGAAGGTTTTAAAATTTCTAACCTTCTACTAGATACATATTGACAGGGTTTCTTCAATTTGAAAAATTCACGATGGTTTAGGCGCTATGTTTGTTCACATACTCAGACGTTGTTTCCAGTTGGTTGTTCGGGATCAAGATCCCACAAAACCAGATTTTGACTACACCACGTGTTACAGGATTTTTCTTCATTTAGCAACCAGAACTCAGGAGAAATGTTGTCACTACTACCGAGCAGATCCTGCAAATGAAATAAGGATGTTTAATTAAATTAACACTGAAAAAGTTTTCTATTACACCTTCTAGTGCTAATACATATTTCAATAATAATAAAATGAAACTACACCTTTTTTGTGGTAGCCTTCTATAAATGACCTGAGTGCACCTCCAGAAACTCAGGACACACATCAGCAAAAATTATGGCTCCATTAAGTGCTAGTCTGTCTGCTGCAGTGAACATTTCCAGCGTGAAGTGCTCCATACATACATATCTCAACATTATGAGAATTTCCAAGGGCTAGATGCCAAGTCAGATCCCCAATTGCCTTTAACCATTTCATACACCTGTAATAAAATTAGTAATGTATTATTGAGCTATTATAGTTATATCAAAATCACCTTAATGTTAATATAGCTATTATAACTTATCAATTACATGATTTTTAAAGCAACCAGTGCTTCATGACTTCAAACATTGGGTGTTCATAATGATAGTGTTTACAATATCTCGCATATAATTACATTATGTAAATTAATTTCATGTATTATTTACATGAAATACATACTATACATAGTTAATTTATGTCACTAAATAGTACATGAAAAAAATTTTTATAGAACCATGCTAAGCATTTCATATCGCTTATGCCTCATTCACAATGCAAACTTAAACGTAACGTGCCGTAAACGTATGCAGTAAACTTTCACGTAAAAACGAGAATTCAAATGCAAACGTAAGCTGAACGTAGTTTTCTGAACCAATCAGGGAAATTAACATATTGATCGATGCGTCTCTTGCATTTTTTCGACTCTCCTATCGATTTCACCTTTGCATTTGCGAGCAGCTGTTGCGCCCTACCTATTGAGGTTATATGCGAGCAGTGAGCTTTAAATTGTGTACCGCTAATATATTTAACGCCACGTTCAGATTTTGTCATGGAGAGAGATTTAGGCATGCAGCTTGTGTTGTTTCTGTGCAAGCTTCAGCATTAATTTTAGGGGCGCTATTTAAAAAAAGAGGCGCTTTATTTGCCATTTTGAATCAACACTTCAACTCACCAAAACTCCCAAACTTTTGCTCTTTCCTTTTAACTATACACACCAATACAACGCATAAACAAGAATAGATCTGAGTCGACCTTCCTTCTCGCGGATTTTGTTGTGCATTTGTTTTTTCATGCTGCCTCTGATTGGTCTTCGGTAGAATTTCGACTAAACTTAAACTGTAGAAGCTTGGAGCTTGAGCTCCTTAAGTTTACGTCTCACGTCTACGTTTACGTCAAGGCATTGTGAATGATCTCGCTTTATAACCATTTCTAGGTTTTGTGCTCGTTACGTTACGTTTAAGTTTGCATTGTGAATGAGGCCTTACTCTTTTAGGATCTCTGAAACTTAAAGAATTGCTGTTCACTCCTATTTTGCTGTATCGGCAATTGGGTACCCAACAACGCCTAAATTGGGCATTTCGAGAAACACACAAACGCAGAAACACACAAACGCTAAAACACACAAAAGCTATGGCAAACCGTTCAGATGAAACCGTTTCGTTTACACACAAAGCATGTTAATGATTGCCGGTTCTGTCCTGTAGATTTCGCGCGCCGCGCCTTTGGGCCCTTCGACGCTATTGGCCCACGGAGGGCCCCGCATGGCGGAATCGATTTGAATTCAAAAGTTTGAAATTCAAATATATTTCAATAAGAACAGGCCAGGCCTATCTACTGGCAGAGGACTGAAGCATACATAAGTTAAAGCGATTCGAAAATCCCTCGTTGCACGAGGCCGCCATACTATGGCGGCAAATTTAATATGTGATTATGTTGAAACAGTTTTACGCTGAATCAGAATTCTCTAAAATTATTAGGAGTTACATAATTTATTAAGTTTTGTAATGTCGTTAGTTTACAGACTCATATTTTGCTTCCATTTATTTTATAATTGTGAAGTATAATTGTGATTTTTTATTGTGTTCGGGCAGGACAATTACAATACTTTATTAGTGGTGCATGCTATATGGCGAGAGGTGATGGTGATCCTCCCCCGCTGGAAAGTGAGATCCGGCGCATTCGGAAGGTGATGGTGTTTCCCCCCTCCAATTATCTCCCCCAGCGCGGCACTGATCTAGCCGCCCACACAGATCTCCCGACCAGCGGCAGCTAGTGCACCAACAGACTGAAGGTTGCACCTCCATCGAAAGTCGTCAATGTAATTTCCAAAATTGAAAATACGAATATATAATAAAAATGTACGCAACTCAAATCAATTAAAACAAAGTTAAATAAAAGTCTATATTGAAACACTACGTACATTATTTTTTGCGTCGTGTCCGCACATATACACCTCTCGCGCACGTGGTTCTGGCACTGATTTCCACTGGACACATAATTTCGACTCCAGCATATTGCAACAAGAACAATTGTTTCGAGACGTTTCACACAAAAAAATATTTTATTTCGAAAACTTCACTACCATGGTATAGTTGGCAATAATGAAAGATCTTCGACACACATTCGTATTCACAAAAACGTTCGCAAACCGCTGGCCAGCTGCAGCCACACTGGCTTCCGCGAGTCACTTAGGGACTTCCAACCAGAACGGACACCTTTACACAAAGAACACATCAAATGTACGTTTTGAATCAACAAACCTCATATTAAAAGAAAACAAATATTCCAAATATCATAAACAATGCATTGAAAATCGATAATAATAGACTTAACTCGACGTACCTGCGTTGCAATATGCGTTTCGGGAGGGGCGAGTAGCGCAGCGACAGCAGACGCTCCGAGCCCAAGCCCGGATAAAGGAGAACGGTTTCAGGTGTGGCATTTTTTACGCCATCCTATTTCAATTGTTATATTTTGATAACTCTGAATCCCTTCGATTTTTAATCCCGGCGCTACTAGGTTTCGATGATTAGGGAGTCATTCATTGTGTCATCTTTGCTTTTCTTTATTTTTGCCTTCTTTTTTCTTCTCTATTCTTCAAATCGGCTATCATTTAATTTTCAGTTTCCTAGAGCGTAGGTGGAATTTCGGAGTCTTGGAGAACTCACCTTGGAATTGGCGTGCCAAAGTAAATGCCTCTGGACTTCCTGGCTTGGATTCTGGACCTGTGACCATTCATCAGAAGAAGATCAAGTGTAAGAAGCTCTACAAGGAGCCTCGGAGGGTCGTATTAATCCTTGCGGGGGCCCCGGAGCGGTCTTCCGAGTGGCGGCCCTTCTAATGCAATTCACTCCATTACTAACTCCCCATTTTTGCATAGAGATAGGGGAAAATGTAAATTTGATTTTCAACTCAGAAGTGTTTTTAAGAAAAAAATGACAGGGAGGTGGCAGCGTACTGGTTAGGATCCACGTTTGCTAATATGAGAAATCCGGGTTAAAAAATTCAGCATAGCTAGGGAACGAATGCCGACAAAAAAGCTAATATCGAGAAATCCTAAGATCACACAACTCTTAGTATCAATGTAAGTAGGTTGTATGTGCAGTCCTTAAATATACAAACGTACCATATCATGTACTTGATATTCCTAAATAATGCATGTTAATAGATGTATTTGTTTTCAAAATACGTCTTTAGCATTCACCCATTTCAGAGAGTAGACCGAATACGAAATTAGTTTTTACCGTTTTGAAAGAACCAACTTTCCCCTAAAGTCTTTATTTTAGGTTATTTTTACATTGTGGTTCACATTTATTATTATAAATTCAATATAACTCTTAGAAGCTAAGCTCTACCTATGACATTTTGCTCATTTTCATCTCACGCTTTCCTTAAATTGTCAGTCTGTTTTTTCCTGGACACCTCCAATTGTGTGTGTTTCACATAATTTGAGTTAACGTCACACAATTAGAGCAAAGGTTGTCTTCGCCACCAGAAAGATTATAGAGACAGCGTATAAATGGCGCCATATACTTACTCGCAGTGCGCTGGCTATCTCAGCATCGGCCTTGAAAGACACGGAGGGGAATATCACTTTTTTGTCTTCGTCTGAACCTTGCATCTTAATTTTATGAATTTTTGTTTTACTCAAAAAACACTAGTTCAGACAATTCTTCGCGGTATTGGATGTATTATTCAGGATATTTTCGGAGTTTATTTTTCAATTTAAATTCGGTTTGTTGATTCGAAATGTGCATTTGACGAGTGCTGTTTCTTTTGTAGAAGGGTTGACCTCCTGAGAAGACAGTCCCTCCGACTGGTTATTGGCTTCAGTGCTTTCCGTGCAGTAATTTCGCGTCGTTATTAAACGAGATCACGAGCGGCAAGTAGACTATTGTTTGTAATAAGTTGTTGTTGTTGAATGTCGCTAACTGTCGTTGTGTTTCCTCCTATTACTGCTGTCCTCACCTAAATTATTCACCATTAATACAGAAACAAATACCTTACCATTAATATTGAAATATACCCATCTATATACCCGTCTTGCTGCCTTCAAATTCCTGTAACATGTTTCCGAATTTCTAATAAATACATGGGCGCCAGGAAATGGTTACGAGAATGAGCTCCCAAATTATATTTAATTATAACTCCGTTGCTAACCCACTCGGCGGATTCTTTACCGAAATAATCGTGAATACTTACGATTACTTAATTCGCCCCCCATACGGAGAAGCGTGGAATCTGAAATGCAAAATTTAAATATCCTACTGGATTGCATGTGACTGCAAATGATAATCAGCTTTCATCAATAGAAAATAACAGATTTATTTATAACTTTTAGTAACTTTTGAAAGTATAACATTCTTTTTGGTCATGACCTTTATTATAGCGCTATAGAACCTGTTATCCATGAGAATCTTGGGCGCTGTCCAGGTAAAGGATGTCTCCCCATAGACTTCAGCAATGGACCTCGTCCAGTTTTCTTTCTTGCTACCGACCAAATCTGTATCTTGTCGTTTCTTCTCATAAACCACTATGTACACTGTTTGTCCATTGGCTTTCCATCCCCATTCACCTGCATGAATTGCTGCAAGTTCTAATACTCCTTATTGTTCACTACCTAAGCAAAATCTTAAGTGCTGTTAAAATATTAGCATATAAGTTCACCAAGTTATCATCGGGTTCCTATCATCGGAGACCAAGTTCGATTATCATTGTCCGCTTAATACAATTTATAAGTCCCACTTTTGGCATTCACTGTGCACTTCATATAACAATTCCTGAGTTCTATCTTTTGAATACTAACAACGACAAATCACTACGTGTGAACTCGTGTAAATTTCCTATGTTCAAGTAAACTGCTATATATCTAGCACCCTGATCTGATCGCTATCGTGTCGAGAGCTCGAATGAATATTCTTGTAGCCTTCTTTAACATGTCAATTTTCATCTTTTACTCACTTGTTTGAAACAAAATTGTGCGATCTACTCATCGTCCGCTTTTGAACTATTGGGCATTGTTTATATGTTGCACTCCAGTACCATGGCAACCAGCGTCTTTTAGCTAATAAAGTGTTATTTTTAATGAAATTCACTGAATTTCATATTGGTGTCAATCTGGTATGTCACAATATAAAATGGAATGTTTTTCCCTCAGAAGGGAGTTTCATTGTATCTATGTTCCCAAAAGATATATTTTAAACACTTATTAATTAACTTTAAAAACATTATCTTATCACATCATCATTAGAGAACTGATTTATAAGCACTAATGATCTATGAAATATGCATGCATTTATGCAAAAAAAACCTTCAAAAATACCACCACTAAAATATAATAAACCACTTGACTATGCTCTACAGAATGTCAACTCATCATAACTGTTTCTCCTCATTTTTACATACAAATGTCGAAGAGTACTAGTATTACTTTATACAATGGAATATCCATCGCTATATACATTTAACAATTTGCATTAGACCCATGTTCATTCACAATTTCAAGAACCTCTGGAAGCCACCTTCATACCCTTTTTTCACAACCGAACATTTGTAAGGGAAGCTCTCTCTGGTAATTGTGGAATTTCAATGCACATGCTAATTCATGAATATTACTGATTTTCAAATGGATTTGACTGCCTAGAATACTCACAATAATGTGCAACAACAAAGAATTAATCAACAAATCATAATATTTCCTGTTAAAGTTAAATATGCATAATTCACATCCAGGAAATAGGTATTACCTACAAAAAAACAAACTTTTTGAAACACATTACAAAATTAAATTAAATTTATTAAAAGAAATATATTTTAATAACTATATTTATTCAATAAAAAGAAATATAGTAAATAAATATGAATTTGATAAAGGTTTTCAAGGAAAATAATTACAATTTAATGGTGAATTCACAAGAAATAATGACAATTAAAAAAAAATATGATGCTTCTTAAAGAAAAAACAGGCAAAATATGCAAAATATTAATCAAAGAATTATGTTTAAATAATTAGAAATAGTGTTTTTCATGCTCATAAAAGCAAACTACTTTCTGTCTGTGGGGGGACATATATGCATTTACATTGATATCTCATTCCTAATCAATCAAATTAAATCACTGCAACTCGTTTTCACCTCCTACATTTCCTCTTAAATCTCTGGGAAATATACAAAAGTCTACAACAGCAATGCTTCCAAGTTCATAGAGAAAATATTACAGGTTCTCCAAATAGATGGAACAAATTACAGGTTCCCCAAAGGTGTAAATGGAGAGGGAGGGAACAAGAAAATTAATGAAAACAGTTTTGAAAAATTCAAATTTATTTAGGGGGATAATTAAATATTTAAATAAAATAAATAATAAATAAAAATAAATGATTTCAAAATAAAACATCTAAAACAATATTTTATACATCTCAGTAATACTTTCTCAGCTAGAAATAGTTTGTATTTAAACTCAGGGACAATATATAACTCACAAATAATATATCATTTTGAAGTGAATTTCTAATTTTTTGAGATATTTTTTCAAGGGGGATATGGTTCTTCTCTGGGTCTGACCTTGCCACCTGAAAGAATCTGACTGTTTACCATTCTATTTGATCCAATGCATCATATGTTTCATTATAAATTGTCCACATTTTCACTCCTAATTTGTAGCTATAAAAACGTAGGAGATTCTAGCGAACTTCTGGTAATGAGAGGAGCATGATGTTCACTTGTTTTAAGACACCCCCTCCACTAAGCGTCATCAATCTAACAAGAAACGGAAGAGTGACAAAGCTCTAGGGATGGAAATGCTTGGAGACGGATTTACACTTCTTCGTTTCAGAAGTAGCGTACAATTCAAGAATGCTAGTGTGGACCCCAGTAACAGGATCTACAAAGTGAAGGAAGTGGTTCACTGCTACGTGAGCGACATTATTTTGATGAAAACTGCTACAAAATTGTGCACAGCAAAGTGTGGGGAAAAAAAAATAATAGTTTTCAGCATTGCAGCCGCTCTGAACCGTCTCGCTCCATGTTTTCCCAAATAGATTTTTTGGCACGAAAATGTTTTGAAGGAATAATTGGTAGTTCAAGCAGTGAGTCTTGTCGTACAGAAAGGGCACCGCATTTCCATCGGAACAAGGTTTAGTTTCACCACCCAGTGAACAGCAGTCGGTTTCATTAAGATAATTGCTGATAGCTGCATTGAATGGAACCTGGGCATCCCCAAACTCACATATGCACAAACCAAAAAGTAAAACCAGAAAAAATATGAATTGTACACAAACATGATGGAAGAGCGAGTGAATTCCAAGGTTGGTATCCTACATATTTTGCAAGTAGGTAATTTATGAACAAATGACAGACACACTCCACTCACAACCAGCAGATCGCTACAATACCCAAAATGTATGTAATTCTTTATAGCAAGCCTTCATAAAATGATGCCAAGATGTCTAATAAAATATAATATATATTATACTGAAGGTGACACGTAGATGAGAGACATAAAGGATCCTGAGGATGGGAGAGAAGAATGTAACTAAAAAGTTTTACACATGAGAAACAAACCAAATGCTGCAGATAGTAGTCTTTCTTTATTTGTCTTGGATTAATTAACCAATGAACGGTTGCACAGGAAAGTGGACCCAACATTTATTATACTAAAACCAAAAAATTTTAAAAATGAACTGATCACAATTGACAGCAACAATAACAAGATAAAATTGGAATGTCTACACATTGCTTTAAAATTGTTCTCTAGAATATACAGATTGAAAGTGCAATGTTGATACATGTAACTTCATAAATTCTAGTTCTAGAATATCTCAACAGAAATATAAGTACATTATTAAAGTAGTAAATTATGAAATGGAAATGATACAGCATATCTGATTGAACATTCGATGTTCCCTTTGTCTCTCTATGATCAGTTACCAAAGTTTACAAAGCACATTGATACTCTTAAGAAAACTGAAATACATCTGTCACTGATCTTGAGCCACACAGAGTGTATTGTATTTCCACTTTTCAATAAATGTACATAGCTCCTCCTGCAGACTGAGTATTTTAATAGGATGAGATTTATTCTGCAGTAAGAAATTTCTCCACAAATATACTTCACTCTTATACATATAATACTGGCATTTGAAACAAGCTCGTTTAAAGGACCAATGATTATCTGCCTTCAGTATTGCACTCAATATATAATATTTTTACCTGGGATCTTATTATCCCTTTCAGTAAAAAATGCAACATATTTTCAAAAATATTTTCCATTGTCTTACATAGGGAGCTCATGCCATAAGCTAAATTTGAAGACAATAAATAAATTATAAAGTATTCACATTAATAATATACACTTACAAATATCAATAACAAGATTTTAAAATAGGAAGAAAAAAAAAGAAAAACAAAAAATACTGCACCATTTAATTTCTATTTCTTCAAAGTTCACTAAGGAACTCTCGTAGAATTTTCACAGTCTTGGACACTTGCACACATTTGAACAACACAATTTATGAACCTCTTGTAAGAAGGTTCAGTTTTCCTTCATAAAATATATCTATGTACATCCACAAACTTTCCTTACTGATAAAATATACACTTAACTACACAGCATCTTCTTAAATACTTTCCTTCTTCATTCTTAACAACTATGATGTGACTTTACAGTTCACTGCTGCACTAGAAGAGAATTCTTGGAGCTAGAAGGCTGTTCAGGCCTTCAATAACTTCCCAATATCTGGTGTTTTGATTGCACACACAATCAGTTCAAATATCTTTGTGTCAGTAGAACTTACTGTATTACTGGCTCTAAAGCCAAAGTCAATGGTAGCATTACACCATTAATACAACTTAAAGTTTAATAATTACAGCATACCATGAAGATAATTCAGGATCTTAAAATATATTGCCTTGAGCAGAAACCACATTTCCAATTTTTAATAAATATTTTTGAAATAAGGAATACAGCCATTGCAAGCTGGTTTCATTGCTTTTTCTCTGTTTTCTGACAAGTAATCATGTTACTGCTAATAATACTGCATAAAATTACGCAAAAATATGTTATGAAATCCCATAAAAGATTTTCGGAACTTCTGCTAGTCCTGAAATAAGGGAGAATTGATAATTATATTGAATGAGGTGGACGGGGTTGGGATCAACCTGTTGGACGGGCCAGAGAACAATGGACAGATGCATCATTACTGATGGAGATACTACCAACAAAATGTTTTGGAAACACAACATTCAAGTCTTCCCATTTCTGAGTACAGAAGTTCCTTATTAACATCTGATAATAGCTTTAAGAAACCTAGTTGAAAAAAATATTTAGAGCAATACAATTTTAGGAGAGAAAATTTCTACTGCATTACTTTAATCAGAATTTCTCACAGATAAGCTGTGAGCTTTAGTATTCACAGTTAAACTGCATTAGAAGTATAGCAGATATAAACTATATCAAACATCAATTTAACTAACAGTTTTCTCACTGTAAATGATAGCTATCCTTACCACCAGAACTCTAAGAGAATTAAAACACAAGTTATTCAGCTTTTCTCCTTTTCATATCATTAATTTTGAGAACATGCATGGTATCATATAATAAATTAATTAAACTGATTCTGATGAGAATAAGAGATGTGCATGTGCAAGAGACAAAAAGAAAGACAGTTTTTCTAAACTAAATAAGCTATTCTCTGATCATGTCCCTAGTGGATTTCAGGAACAATCCAATTTGAAGTATAAATGTATGTATGTTAATTAAATTTTATATACATTTTAATTTGAGGATATTTGATACTAAAAACAAACCACTCAAATCTACCCAAATTTAAAAGGAAATCAAGCTGATTTACTTGTGTGTGTCAGAATAGAATAAACAGGAAAAACCTGTTCTAAACTGAAAAATGAGGCCTATGCAAAAGAAGAAAATAAATAATACAGGAATATCATTTACAAAGAGAAAATACACATATGTTGAGACAGTATTTTCTCCTTCACAAGCTGCTCTTTCATGAAACAATCAATACCACTTTATACACACATCTGCACCCTTGTCCTCACAAATGCACTAGTAACCTTCCACCAAAACAATAGATCATTCCTTACTAACAAGCTGCTGATGTCCAACAACCCAATGAATAAGTTAAGTGGTGCAGCCAACCAAAAAAAGAGAGAGGCACCAAAGTAAATGGGCATCAGACCTCAGGGCTAGATGTCTCACTTGTCAGTCGTAATTGTAGATCGGATGGTTCATCATGTTCACTTTCAGTATCAACTGAAGCTGATCGTGACGCAGATGTATGACCATCATGAGGACCACCAGTCCATCTCTCCTTCCAAGTCTCTAATCTCATGATCTGTACAAAGGAAATATCAAAACAAGTCAGTACGATCATAAAATGAACATAAAATAGTGAAATATGCTTCTTCATTACTATTGATTTCATTTTCAATTCTGTATAGTTTTAAATAATAAAAATATGACATGCATTTTTCAATGGACAGAAAAGAAAACTACAATAAAGGATCAATTTCATTACTTAAAAAATACACTAGAACTTTGAAGTTATATTTGAACAATTTATAACAATTTCTAGTAATGAAAAAGCAGGTAATATCAATCAACCACCTCACACAACATTTACTTTCAGAAAATAATACCCATTCATTTCAATTAAAATAATCATCCACTTTCTTGTGGTATCTAGGGAGACAAAAGCATTCATGAAAACCAGTAAAATACCAAAAAGTTAAGATAAGATTAAAATTATGAGCATAAAAAATTAATTCATGGTCATCAATACTACAACATCTTGCAACATCTCTTTGCAACTTAAACAGAACTTGCAGATCATGCCCCAATCATTGCAAACATTCAAAATAATCTACTCTGCACCATCTACCATCTAAAGACAAAAAACAAATTAATACAATACATCCTCCTAAAAAATCTTTTCAGCAACTCCAATACACATTATCTATCTGAAAATAATGTATGAGAGAGTTGAACAAAGTCACAAACTATAAAGAATAACCCATTTTCATTCAATCCAATCAAATCACTAACAATTAAAACACAGGGTACACCAATCAAGACAACAGTGAAGAGCACAAAGGATATAAAGTTCATGTTCATTTATTACTTAATCGATTAGATTTCATTCAATAAATATGATTTAGTTCTTGATTTGGTAGTGGTGTGGAAAAGGAAGTACATCAAAGAGTTTTGAAGAAGAAGGATTTTTGACAATTATATAGAAGTTTTGGAACACAGCAATTTCCAACCATGAACTTTCTGAATACAAGCAAACTGTTTAATAATTCATCCAAAGCTACATTATATCATGTGATTAATCATCAGCCAATGCAAGTAATTAACGGTACTGGAAGGAAGGAAAGGAATTCAAAGAGGCAGGGTAGGATGGATAGCAATTTCAAAGAGGATTCATGCAAAGGATAAACATTAGGCTTGAGCCTAGAGGCAAGCAAGTAAGCTGGCTATGAACTTACTCCAGCCATTTCCACGGCTCAACATCCGGACTAGTTGGCGTTGGAAACTGAAGACACGCTAGTGTTAGTACACGCAGCAAAACCAATCTTTATTACATTCCGAGATGGCCAATGGGATATTTCTGTAGATGGTGGGGAATTAACTAAACTTTGAAATCAATATTTTACAAAAAAAATAAAAAAAATTTAACCTTTTTTTAAAAAAGAAAATATTAATATAAAAATTGAAATTTTAGTAAAAAAGAGTTTTTTTTTTTTTTAGAAAGTTCTACAGAAATATATTATTCCACGATTTTCACTTCCTCCATGAAACAATGTCTATAAATAAGATATTTCAAATAATGAATATGAATAATTTAAGTTATAAAGTGTATTAAAAGGTCTTTTTCTCGTAATCTTACTTTTAGACATTTTGATTTAATGAGGAAGAGGAGTAATACTGATTGTGAGAGGAGAAAATTGAACAAAAATATTCCATAATGAAGTTTGACAGACTACGACTGAAGTCTAAAGAAAAATCTTCCATGAATCTTTCCTCAGTCAAGCACATGTAAACAAAATTATCTTTATTCCAGTATCAAAAATATGCAGATGAACTTTCCTGAAACATGCATAATAAAAAAGTGGTATGGTGAAAACCAAATAGAATATTTGTGTACATTGGCCATCTCTTTTACACATGACAATTTTTTTTTAATGTTACCCAATTAAAAGTAGAAATAAAGTATACTGTGTTATTTGACATGAAACAAATCCTTAATGAAGAATACCATTTCAAAAAAAAAAATTTTTAATTTTATATTGAAGATAATTTTGCCTTTATAATCAGGCAATACATAATCCATACACAACGTAAAAAATCTGCATGTTGAGCAGAAAAAATCAAATACACACTCATTCACATCATCCATTCATTTAATCTATTTATAATACTAATCTGTACAAAATTATAATACAGTATATCGACAGTAAAGAACTGCAGGCTGTGTTATTAATTATTACACAAACATAATAAAAATAACTACAGAAAATTTACTCAATTATCATGTATATATTCTTCAATGATAAAAATATTGCCTGAAAATGCACTTGTGAAGGACATTTTGGCATATCTACGTATATCTGATAGAAATTGAAAAGAAAGAAAACTGGAGCTCACGAAATAATTATTTGATAGCTCATCTACATTCATTCAATCATTTTGTTGATAGAAATAAGTCAATTTATCAATATATTTTCTTGAAATGTACGTTTTACAGAACACTTCCTTACAATTAATACATAATGAAATAAAAGAAACGTTTTCTCATTTTTGAAATGCTGAGATAAAGAATGCAACATATAATCAAGTAAATTTCTGAAAGAGAGTTTAAAAAGGTAGAAAAAAGTCTCAAGTATAAAGCATTAAATAAGTGGGTTCTCAAAAAGTGCAAAAGTGCAGAAGTAAGCAAATTATACTTTTATACAGAAACCTGAGGTAAAATGTGAAATTGTACACGGAAAGTAGGAACTATTTTAATATTTTCTAGAGGTATATTATATATTCTCACCTCTGCCTTCAAATCTGCAACTTTGTCCTGTAACTCTCGCACTTTCTCACTGTCATCAAGATTACTGCGAAGTTCCCCCTCAGCAACCATTTCTTCATTCTACAATCAGAATAAATAATGTCTTAAATTCACATTTTCTTTGAGCTATTCAGGTTTTCAATGATGTTGGTCTTTAAAGTTACAATTTTCAAATAACTTCTTAAAAAAGAAGCAAAACTTTTCTTTCTCTTTTGAGACAAACATGGTCAAACATTTCAAAAGTGAAAAGTAAATCAATATCCAATAATGAAAAGCATATAATATTCAGCAAAACACTAAACTATTAACTATTATAGATACTAAATCATTAATATGCTGTGAAGGAGTGAAAAATACATAAACCAAATGAACTGATGCAAATAATCTGAAATGAAAGTGACACCAATTAACTTCATAACTGAGAAACATTACTTGTAATAAATCTTCATGCAAATGCGACTGTAATACTACAAAAGCAGAAAGTCTTCCAAAATTAGCCATGAAGTAATTATTAATATTGAAAAGGAATTGAGTGGCAAAACCACATTTGAGGTTAAAAATTATTACTCTATTTAAAAAATATACACACAGTTAAAAATTGTTTTGGAAAATGTTCTAGTGAAAGCCATAAATACACGGTACATGAAAAGAGCCCAAACAAATATGATGATTATTCAGGACCAAAATGTATATGATCTTGTATTGACAATTATATTATTCATGGACATTTATTATTTTACAAATTAATATAGTTGGTAGATGTATATGTGTACCTATTTATGACAGTTTCATTAAATTTGACATTGAAAAACATTTATAGACAGATTTCTTTATTACTGTTATTGTCTATTATCCTTGGGATAATCACACAAATTATAACTTTTAACACACATAATCTTAATTGCACGTTTTTCAACACCTTTCTGAGCAGCTTTGCAAAATATACAATCCATGAAACAAGCACTGTCTTTTTAAGAGGGAGGCAGTGTGTATATATTGAACTACATCATACTGCATTGGTTTACAATTATATGCAACAATTATATATGCTACAATTATATATTATATTAAGGAGTTTTTGAGAACAGTGGCAAAACACACCTTCAATTCCAAAATTGATATTTTTTGAGTCAATTCAGCCACACATTGAGTATGTTCAGCGTCTCGAATGCGAGCCATCATTAATTCATCCTTCATCTGAAAAGAACATTTTAGGATTAATAACAAATTTTATTAACTATCATCTGTCAACAGGGTAAAGTGTAACTGTCTCACCTTTGATTCCAGATCAGCATATCGATGTTGCTCCTCTCGCAATTTACTCTGATTTTCTCGCTCCCGATTCTGAGCTGCTTCTAATTCTTCACGAAGATTTTTATTTTCCTCATCTTGGCGACGTAACTGATTTGTGCTAACCTGCACCTGAGCATAAAGAGAAAATAATTAGATACATTTATTTGATTTTGTGCATAAACATGCGAAGCACAATTAATATATTAAATAAACTGTATTATATTTACCTGTGTTTCAAGCTCCATTACTTTCAAGCGCAGTTCTTTCACTTCAGTCAGTACTTCCATTTCTCTTATACGAGTTGTCATTAATTCCTCTTCCAAACGTTGTGCTTCATTATTGCGGCTTTCCCAGAATAGTAGTTTTTTAGGTGTGCTATCAGGAGCAGGAGCTGCCTCAACACGATGTTCCTACGGAATTATGACAGATAAGATTCACTCTCTATTTCAGTTATGTAGTACTTTCAATGCTTTCTGCTCTTTTGCAATCCATTGAAGTAAGCCACTGTAGTGCAGATCTCTTATGTAAATTTTTCCAAAAATGGAATTTATCATTCGAAACAAGCCAGATAGAAGTGAAAGTTGACAGAAGTTCGGCCCCCAATACACTCCTTTCAACAAATTGTACAAACTAGAGGCCTACAGCAGCACAAAATCAGACAAAATAATTTTCCAAAAGCAGCCCACACTGCTCAAGAACAAAAAAAATTATCTCATGAACCAGCGTAATAAATGACAAATATTTAATCTCCATGAATCAGGCCACTTAAGGATAAAAATAGTTGCTATTCACTAAACATAAATTTGTTAAATATTTGCAATTGCAACCAGAGACACAGAGAGTATCAGAATTGAGTTAGTACACACAGTAAGATATTAAGTGGAATTATACAATCACATATTTGCATTTTTCAGTCAAAATCAAACTTAAGTAATTGTTTTTGGATTTTTCCTGAGTTCTTAGGTATCTGACAAAACCATAGATACCTCCAATGTAGCTGGAGGCTGTACAGTTTTCTTTCACTTTCTGCACAAATAGGGAATTGGTAATACAGATCAAACTTTTATTTGCAATCAAAAATATTCAATCCCAAAAGACTATTATCCACTGTCCATTATGTCCTTCATTCACAGAAACACACATAACATTATTAAGACTTTTTTAAATACGTATATTTCAAGGATATGCAAGAGTTGCAAGTCCTAGGCTTATTCTTCTTAACACATCAAATGGAAGATACACACCTGGAGGTGACGTTGCCACTGTGCACTGAGTTCCCCAACTCTTTGGCGCAAATCTTTCAATGAGAGATTGGCTTCAGCTTCACGCAATTTAACTGCAATAAGTTCTTCCTGGAGGTGAGCTACTGAATTATCAGGTGTAGACTCCCTGAGTGTCTTCTTATCCTATAATAAATAGCATGAAAATTTGAAATATATTATAAATTAAACATATTGAGAACTAACAGTTGATCTGGCAACATATGAACCTAATATAAATATTTTTAATTATATAATGGAAACAACAGTCAACTGAACATATACTGGTAAATTGTAAATAAAATTGATTTCTAAAATGTCACTCACTGTCAGAGGAAAATTTTCTTTCTAATAAAACATATTTATGATCACTGACAGATTGTAACAAGAAAGTCCTTCATAATAAAGACAAAAGCTGTAGGTTTGCTTGCTTGCCTATTTTTATCATAAATAGTAGGGCAGGGAAACTCTATTGGCAACAGAATAAATGGAGTTAGCAGAGACGATACAATACAACATTCCTATGACATTTATTCATTACTAGTGAAAGTAATTCCATATTGCTTGCACATTTATTTATCACTTCAAAATAATGTATCAGTCAAAGAAAGGAATGAATTCTATCTATAATGTGAAATGGAACTAATTGTATCTATACTCTCCCCCCCCCTATTTTCTGCTCTAGAGGTAGCTGTGATCTTCCACCCAGGATGGTGAGATCCAGCATTGACCTACATGTCGACTGGCAGAGTTTTCTCCAAAAGGTATCTCCCACCAGCGAGGTACCACCCCATTCAGGACAAGCTCTAAGTTCCCGACATGTCTGGTAGTGTAGTACACATAAATGTGAATAAGTAAGGGTTAACAATATGACAAGAAAGAGGAAGGAAAATTCATGTGTGGTCCGTGGCCCATTTCTTAGGGTACTACTCCAGCATTCGCCTGCTGTTGATCGAAGAAACAATGGAAAACACTGAACAGAGCAGAAATCGCCTTCAGTCAGCAACTGAATTTGACCTAGCTACATAGTTTGTGTTGAAAATCCTGCCACTGTTGGGAAACCTAGGACATCCTGGTCATAGGCACTGCAACTTACTTGGAGGATATATATTTACTTGCAACCCCCACAGCCACTGAAAATATTAGTAACAAATTTGCGAACTGTCACTCCAGTGGTTCAAAAGGTTTTGTGAGTCACACATTAACCCTTTTATTCAACATACCATTTCAAAATGCATACTATTTTTAAATATGAAAAGATAATTTCCAAGGAAACTGTTTAATAAACGTTGAGTTTTCAGGCAGCTTAGTAATTTAGTAAATCATACATTATCTGATACAAAATATTCTCTCACCTCTTCCAATTCTTGAATACGTGAACGGAGATCTCTTATAAGAGCATCATTTTCTGCTTCCCTTAAACGTACTTTGACAAGTTCCTGTTGCAAACATTCAATTAACTCTTCTTTTTGACTTAGCAGCTCTCTTTTATGGGAAATTTCTTCAAGTGAAGATTGTCTTGATGAATGCTGAAGATGGATAAAGAAAATACATTAATTAACACATAGACAATTAATTTTATAGATATAAAGGAATGATGATATGAAAAAAATTGCTTACAAAATACAGATACACTCTTCAGACCACTACTAAAAAAATGTTTTATTTTATTTAATGTTATTATTGTTAATGTTAATATTTATTTGCTCTATTATCCAAAGCACAATATTAACAAATCTTAGTACAGAAACGAATAAGTTTACTGTTTCTTACAAAACATATAGATAAGGGAAAATACACATGATGTATGCAAGAAAGTAAAAATTAGAATTAAAGAAACGGAAAATATAATTCATGACTATTTAGACTGTGTTTGAGCACAATTTCATCTCGTCAATTTTTGAGGAAATATTATTGAATATGTAAAATTAAATTACTGAAAATGACATTAAAAAGGGAACTACTTATCTTGTTTTAAGAGAGAATTAATGTTGGATTTTCTTGCCAATTTTCCTAATTTGTTATCTTAACCCATAAATTCCTGAGTAAAATTCCCCACATATTGTATACTCTCTTGCATAGCATTCATGCATAGCCATTGTTGGAGCTATCTATAGAATCTGTTTGCAACTTTTATAGCTCAATAATTGCTATATTGCTAACATATACTGCTAGAGTACTCCATTGAGCCACTGACAAAATAAAATTTGCAAAATAAGAATTTTGAGATTCGAAAAAACACTACTGAAACTGACTGCCCAGTTTTTGTGGCAATGAGAATATATCTGTTAAGAAAAGGTGTCCATTTACAGTTTTAAACATAACAAATTATTTAAATAAATTCTGTTTTGGCTGTTCAAAGAACTTAATGCTCCAGGTAGGAAATGAACATTACATGCTGCAGCACACACACTGGAAGATCTGGGTTTGTTTCCTAAATTGGGTATTCAATTCTTTGAACATTCAAATCATAATTTATAACAATTAAAGTGTGCTTAGTAGCTATGAGGTTGCAATGATAGTCGACAATCTTGAAATGTATTACCGCACAATTGTCGAAGTACCAACTAAGACCATGAGGTGAAATGTGTAGATTTATATTACAATTTTATAAAAATATTCAGATATTTTCCAAAGAATTAGTTTTCTATTTTAATAATAAAACTTTGTGATAAACTGTACATAAAACAATGCTACAAAAATACTAACTATTAAGTATAAACTTACAGTCTCCTCCATTAACAATGATAGACTACGAATTTCTTCTTTTGCCATTTCTAACTGATGAGATGTCTCTAAATGTGTATGACGAAGAGCAGCTAATTCACGTTGAACAACAAATGTAGTTTCTTCTTCTTCAGCTCGAGATACTTGTCCACGAACCAAACGATCAGCTAACTCACTTGATTCAGCTTCGAGCAATTCAACACGCTGACGTAACAAACGATTTTCTGTTCGTAAGCGCTAAAAATAAAATTTTTTTGATGTTTAATCTGCCATCTGATATTAACATTTGAAGCTTCATTATTAAAACACTTAATTTTTCGTAAATACCTCTGGTGTACTTCTTTACAGAATATAAATTTTAAAGAAATATGTAGTAAATTAAGCGTTTTAAATATGATTTACTTAATTTTAAACATAACACATTTAACATGACTTGTAAGTAACCAAAAATCAGAAAAGTAATAATTATAGAAATGGAAGCAATTTCTTAGTTACCTATTTTGAAAGTGAAGGCAAAACAATGAAACAGGAGGTGTGATTTAATTCTAATAATATGCTTCTTTCAGAGCTAAAAGGAGATTTTTATTTACCCTTAATTCCACAGTTACTTCTTGTTCTTTAGTCTTCATAACCGTATAATCTTTTTCAAGTTTTTTCATTCGCTTAGGATTTAATTTCATGTTGTAGGCCAACAGCATCATACCATCAGGGTCAGATCCTGCTTTTGTTGGGAGTTCTTTCTGCAAGAACTGCAACCAAGCAAGATATTATTAATATTTAAAACTATACAATACATTTTATATTATTCTAATTTAATAAATATTTGATAATGGTGAGTCAGCAAGTCATTATAACAATCGTCTCTTAGACAGGTAAAGGAATGTACTTTATTGATAGAGTAAAATGGAAGATTTTTATTTGTCTCTGCCATGCCACATCCTTTCCACTGTGCTTTGCCCACTTGCTATCCTTCTCATCTCTGCCTCTTCACCTTAATCTGCCCGCTTTCACATTGCTTCTTCCAATCTAACCTGTCCCTTGTCTTGATTTCACCCCACTTACCCCCATCTTCAGATCATCTAAAAATAGTAACGACAAAAATTGGCAATAAAAGACTATAGCATGAATTGATTCCATGTCCTCAGCATGCTGTGTCCAAACAAAGGTCAAAGATGTATAGTACAATATATTACAACAGATAACATGACTTGTTTTAACAATTGTAAAGTAAGTGTGCTACATGTTTTTATATTTGGTAAATTGAAACAATTCATGTAATAACCTTGTACTGCCAGTTCTTGTTATTCTTATTCATAATGTTATTATCATTATTATCATTGTCAGTATTATCATTTTTATTATCGTTATTATTATTATTATTATTATTATTATTATTATTATTATTATTATTATTATTATTATTATTATTATTTTATTATTATTACTAATACTACTACTACTACTACTACTACTACTACTACTACTACTACTACTACTACTACTACTACTACTACTACTATTACTACTACTACTACTACTACTACTACAACTCTTTTTAGATGACCTGTAGATAGGGACCACTATTTCCCAAAACAGTTTAAAAATTGTATATTGATTCAATAAGTAATAGTGGTGTTTAATTTCTAAAATTTTAAGTCCCAGAATGAGCCCCTAATTAATTATTAATAATATTAATGGAATTGTTACAAACATTATTTCTGAATTACTGTGTGTATTTTCTCCCCTTTTCCTTCTCCCTCTATTTTGTATCCAAGGTAACAAAATGCCATTCTGTCAGAAATCAAGCCTTGGGTTTAACTATTTCATTCTTGTGTTAACATTTCCAAGAATATTCAACAGTGCATATTGAAAAAGGTGGAAAAATACATAATATGAGACCAAAAGAATTTGTGAATAACCAAGATTTTATCACTATTGTGTTTCTTATACAGTCAACTCTGGTTAAAGTGAACTCAGATAAAGTGAATCCTCGGTCATAGTGAAATTAAGTCACTGGTCCCATTTCACTTACATTACAATCAAGCATAAGAAGATTTGGATATAGTGAACCTGAACCTCATAGTGAATGTGGCTATAACAAACATGGGAAAAACAACGTCCTGGAAATTAGTACCCTCCTGGAAAAGAATATATCACCTCAGTGCCACAATTTACAACTCTAGACAGCTTGAAAAAAATATTGTTGGCCAAAGCTCATAATTGAAGAAGTCTTCCCTAAGATAAAGGTAGCGGACCCGGAATGGGGACCTTCCTGATGACTTGACACCACTCAGTTTCACTGCGGAAACAAAGCTTGGTGTTACTTGATATTCCACTGGAAAAAGTGCATCAAGTTCTAGGTAGACAAAAGGAAGCATGCGATTGCCATAGCCAAGCAATATCCTTCGTGCCACGTGAAAAAGTGATCAGTTTCATTGGCCGTTTGCGCCATGTAATTACCGAAAGCATCTCGTATGATATTAGGCAAGTGAAAGAGTCTTCAGACAGTGGGATGAGTTCCAACAGAGCAAGAGGCACTGAAGGGTATCAAGAATGCATTACAATACTTAGGCACTGAGGACAATGCAGAATCAATTTTGGAGAGAGCTCAAATTCCGGAGAAGAATCTAGAGAAATTATTAATGAAAAATGTACGAAGAAAATAACTGAAAATAATTGATTTTTTAAGAATAAAGATTTTGAATTTTTCAGTTCATGCTGTTAATGTATTTTGCTGTATCTCTTTGTTAAAAAAAACAACTATTATGGAGAAATTCTATTTAATTTTGACATCATTGGACATAGTGAACCAAAAATGTTAGTCCTTTTCAGGGGCTCTAACTGGAGTCGACTGTATCTATTTTTTGAATTTCAGAACATAAAAATATTTCTATAACAAACTTAAAATAGAAAGCCAAACAATAATGAAATAAAATGTAACAAACCAAAGACATATTAATATTCTAGGAGTCAATACATTGCAATATCCTTTTCATCTTCTTAACAGCAAACTACAATTCATTTCAACCTAAAAAATGAATTTCCATATACAGATTTTTAAAACCTTACCTTGAGCATTCCTTCCATGTCTAAACAGAGAAGTTCACTTTTTCCCATTGTCAGAAGTGCCAAAGCCACTTTAAAAATTACATCCATTCCTTCTGACAAGAAGACGTCCATTATTCTGAAATCAAATATTAACACTACACCTCTAGTTTATGATTCATCGAAGCTCAATGAGCATAACATTTGCAAAGATACATACTGAGCATGCCAATACTATCTTAAAATTTGCATACATATACACCGAACATATTTACTGACAAAATGAAATGTATGAATAAAGGTAAATCTTCTTAATATCTTTTGTAAAATAATAAATTCCTCAGAGCAAAGCCTCCAGATCCCTCAAGAAGAAATTTAACTTTAATAATTTTAAAGTAATAATTCAAAACAAATACTTTTGCTGTTTCAAGCAACTTTTTATTAGCAAAAGTAAATTGCAATAAAGAACACTTTATTGCACTTAAGAAAAGATAATAATATACATTGGACAATATTGCATTACAGTTTTTATGTAATTGCAAATAAAATAAAACAAATCAAAAAAAAAAAAACAAACCTGCAAGCTACTGGCAAGGGGAAGGCAGATGTGAAAAGTGTTAGGAACCAACTGCTGGCATACATGCTAGTGTGGAAGCTCTGTGATTGGAAGTGAAGATGCAGGTCTGGAATCAGTTCCTGCAATAGGAAAAACAAAAATATTTTAATTTTAATTTTACCTAGTTATCTATAGTGTTGGTGAAGAACAAGCATTTATTTTCACTGTAACATCAAAAATATAATGCAACTTTTTACTCACTTGGACAAGATTCTCAAGTTGGTACATACATAAACCTAATTCTGCCATTGTTGGTTTAAACATATCCCTCATTCGATATTCTTGCATCAACTTTACCAAAACAGCAAATGCTTCCTCTTCGGGCATCTGCACATATTGTAAGCAATTTCTGCTTTAAACGTTTATTCAGTATGGAGGATACGAATTTTCATTTACACACCAAATTCACAAATAACAAAATAATGAATCGTATGTGTATCTTATTAAAATTAACTATCAGATAACAATTTCTCTTAAATACAACATTTAAGGTTTGTCAAATTAACTACTTGGGATAGGTGTTGAACAAAACAAAAATGTACACATTCTAAGACTGATTCAAGTTTGACTTTCTTTTCTGAACTCACCTGCATAAGTAAAAGACCAACAATAAAACCTGATCCTTGGCAATATCCCACTTCACGATCATGGAGAGAGTATGCCTTCATAACATTAAAGAGACTTTCCTGCCCCAGGCCATCTTTTTCTTTGAAAAAGTCATGTTCTGGGTAAGTTCTAGCTATGTCACGTCTTATCACCTATAAACAGCAGAACACGTTTAATTATCATTAATATACCTCACTTAGAAACTTACCAATTTATAACTTAGAAAAAATTATCACTGAAGAATCATTGGACATCATTCTTTTCTATAAGCAAATGTATAGATTTCATGAAGTGTGATGTCCATCAATAACATTTTAAACTGGCAATACCTTTTCGTATGCTGAAGTTGCTTTAATGTAGTCTGCATATTGTTTCTTGACAGGAGAATCATGGGCCCCGCATAACAGCTGCCAGACAATCCCTCGAAAGTGATGAGGAATGCCTTTTCGGACCAAATCCTATACGTATAAATTTTATAAGATTTTCTTAGATTAAACAATTATTTTTATCAACAATAAAAGAGATATTCATAAATAACAAAAGGTTTGAGTAAGACAAATGGTTTTTAAGCATGTCTAAAAATGTGAAACAGTTTCTGTTACAAGTGATTTTGTTATAAGCAAATGAGTGGTTTTATTTACCCTAACAAACTGGTTACGTTTCTTCCAAAATGTGTCCCAGTCATTAGAGATTCGTCCCCAGACCGTCCATGCATCTTCCTCCCCATCTTCAGTTCTCTCCTGACTGAAACTAGTGCCTGAAAACATTGAATGTAATTCACATTTTTTTAACAATTTCAATTTTATGGTCAAAATTAAAATAAACAAATCATGAGATTAAAAAGTTATAGGAAATGTTATTATAAAATATAGATATTTTATAATATACAAATGAAAAATTTCTGATTTTGGAAAGGCTGTTGAACAAAACAAAAATGTCAACATTATGTTGAAGATATGAGTTATTGCACATATGGTAGCATAATTAACAATAAAGGTAATTATTAAATGTGAAAATTGTAACCCTCTGAAAATAAGTACAATTTTTAGGACCCCTATTTCTGAAGACAAAGATTGAACATTATGTATAAATCTATTAAACCCTCTTAATTCAGGTATGTAAGAATATACCCTAGTTAAAAAAAAAAAAAAAAATGGTTAAGAAAAATACTTACCAGAGGTGAGTGAGATTTGGGATGTGTCTGAGCTTTTGCGGGAATGCCCACTATTTCCTGACAAGGAGTTGAGGGACTTGGAGTCAGCCTCAATGAGCCTATAAAAATATTATTTAATTAACAGAACTTCTATATATGAAATTAAATTTACACAAGATATATGTTCACAAAGTATCTTTTGGAGAAATTCACCTTAAATTAATAGAATTTGAAAGAGGATGATAGAAATGCCCTAAATCATTGGTGTACATTATGGAAATATAATTGAAACGTTTGAAGTTTTATAAATTATTTTTTAGTAACAAAGAGTGAACATGGGGGTAAGGTTGCAGAGAAAATGGTAAACAGGCACTTTTTCACTCATGATAAACGAACATAATACTGAACTTTAAACATTCTCAAGTAAGTTCTCAAGTTACTTTCCACACACTGAAACAGCGAACGCATCTGGCAGAGCGAGAATTAGTGTTTTACAGGCAATCAACTTAAATAAGTACAGCTCGTAGTAAAAAAGAAGACATTGCCAAGTCTTCTTTCATCTCATCTTATCTTATCAACAGCGAAAGCATTTATTTACAAACCACCGTGAATAAATTGCTTCTAATCGGCAACGATTATTAAGGAGATGGACATGAGAAGGGAATATTCATGGTAGTGACTTGTTCGCTGTGATGCTCAATGGTGCGAGCAGTGAGCGCAGGAGAAGGGGGCGGAGCAAGGCGGCCTCATTCGCATACTACCTCACACGGCGGCGCACGTTATATGACGCGATATGAAACGCTCGACATCACACCTCACAATGCCTAACGGTGACGCGCGGCGCCACGCGGCTGCGATGATAAGCCAATGCGGACGGGTGGAGGAGTCCACCTCCCCCTCTTACTAACATTCTTTCCTTCTCTGTGCGTAATTTTTTCTTGGATCTATCTTGCATTTTTATCTCTGCAGCTTCGTGTGGACCACGTGCTCCTTTTTATTTCTAGACGATCGGTATGATTTTATGGGAAGTGAGAGGAAGCGAGAAGAACTGTTACGAATAACAAAATTAACTGTGCCGACAAAATAAATATTAGAGTGCTTTGGAAGGAAATTGTTGAGCAAGAAAGGATGCGGAAATAATAGTGACAACTTCCAAGAGCCCATCATAAACTCATAACAAACTTAAAAGCACATCATTAGCGTAATAAATGTAATTATTACACCACACTGATATCTTTAGCTAATGCAAATTCCATTAATGTAACGAAACCGTACTGTCGAACTCCAAATGACCAAACTGAACGGGTATCAGACCGGTTCGGTTATGAGGAAATTTGGATGATTTAATAAAGCAGTAATTAAGAGAGGAAAAAATATCAGTCGTACAAAAAAAAATGAACTTAGTTTACGAATTTAAGTTAACAAACATTAGGTGTAGAAAACTAAATACTGTACGATTTATATAAATAAAAGGATACCACAAATTAAATTATATATGATGGTTCATTACAAACAGATTTTCTCCCCAAATCGGTTTGGATAATCGAAGCTTGCATAATTTGAGTTATATCGCTCATTTTCTCTACTATCATTATTTTATTTTCTGCACGAAAACAGACGCTGAAAAACAAATATCTTCTTCGGAGCAGGAGTCACTGAATTAAACGCGAATGTTCCGCAGTGCGCGAGGCCCTTTCACGTACCTACAACTAAAGAAGAACCAGATGTCCCGGATTTGTACAAGGCAAGGAAACTGCTACTAAATTGTGACGAGTAGCATAGACGCATATATATAGACACACCCACACACACACACACACACACACACACACACACACACACACACACACACACTCCCAGGTACTGTATATATGCGAGAACAAAAAAGTATAACGTGGATGGTTTTAGTGAGTATTGGTACCGGGTGCTTTAACTACTAAGGTCGTTAGTCCCTTAGTCCCGTTTATTGTAAGTTCATGATAGGTTTGGGAAGTTGTCACTATTATTTCTGCTTCCTTTCCTTCTCATCAATTCCCTTCCAAAGCACTCTTCATTTTTATTTTGTCGCTACAGTTAATTCTGTTATTCATAACAATTCTTCCTCTCACTTCGCATAAAATCATACCAATCGTCTAGAAATAAAAAGGGGCACGTGGTCCACACAGGTGGCAAAGATAAAAATGCAAACGAGAGTCGGAGAAAAAATTACGCAAATAGAAGAAAAGAATGCGGCGAAGATTGTATGCAGTACACTTTACACACAGGAAGGAGGCGACTGTCCATCCCCGCTGGAACGTGAGTTCCGGTGGCCATCTACTCTTAGCTTGCGAATTTTTCTCACCAGGTATGTCCACCAGCGGGATACTGCTCCAGCCGGGACAAGCTCTAAGCTCCCGACATGCATTGTAATGAAGTGCTCATACGTGTACATGTGTGTGTGAGATCGGAGAGGCGCGAACAAGGATGGGAAAAGAAAGATCGAGAGCGGTTCCTGTACCGTTTGTGAGGCCACTGTTCCGACTTTCACCTGGTGTTGATCGGATAAACTACGGAAAACTACCGAATAGGGCAGCCGGCCACTAGAATTCTCCTCCAGATAGTGAATGAATTCGTCCTAGCTAAATAGCTAGTGTTGTACATCCACCATCGTCGGGGCTCAAATTCTGGATTCATCGTTTGTGTAGAGTAAACGATGTTTCTGCAGAGCTATTGCAACAAATTAGTAATGACAATGAAAGGCACAATCTTCAAAGTAGGCAACCCTTCAGACAGGCACGTGTAATGGGATGACCCATCTAGGCGAACTCCATAAAAAAGAAAATTAATTGGAATCTACCCCTTAAGCGATCCTAATTACGATGTTACACAATACGAAATTCACACCTAGCGCAGAAAGACAAAGTTTTTCATTGCTGAAAAAACAGCCTACATTGCATGCACATGATATTTTGGGATCATTTCACAAATATCGACTGTTTCAGACCCATGATACCTTGACATCTATTTACTAGATGTGTCTATTCTACCACACCTTCCCAATTTGGAAAAACAGTACGTAAACACCACAACTTGTTAACGAACTCCATAGGCCCAGTGCAAACGCGTCGAATTTTGAGGGTAGCAGTGCGCGCAGAGTCACTGTTAGGTGGATGAGGATTAGACAGTTTCATACATCGAACTCTCTTTAAAATGGCTTAAATAAACGGATAAAACATTACATTAGTTCACACGGTATATAATAAATCATTACGTTCACGAATTAGGGACAGATACGTGTCGGTGGCGGTGATTCAGTGCATCGCCGTTTGCTTTTCAGAGTACTGTGGTAACAGGGACTGCTTGGTCCATTCGACGCGACGACATCAATGAACATAATTCACACATTGGTATTACAATAGTTCAATGTTCGTACATTTGTATTGCTAAAGTATTTAATTATATTCAGTTATATTTTTATCGCGCCAGGCTTGCATGTACTATGGACGGGCGGGAAATATATTTCGAAAATGTTAAGAGAATTTTTCAAGTAATGATTTCAAGAACCAGATCCGAAGCAAATAACGCCCGTCATCTTCTGCATTTCAATATTCAGAAGAAAAGAAAGGAAAATAACACTTTAGAGATTAAATGTCATGTCCAGAAAACAGCAAGATTTGTGGTCGAGGGTTTAATTCTTTACTATTTGATTTATAGAGGTAAATTAACTCCAACGAATGTGAAGGAAAATAATAATGGAAAAAGAGATATCTCGTCATCGAGATTCGTGCGTTAGAAGAAGACAGCGGGACGCAGAGGCAGCCTCTCACCTGTTGGCCTCCTCCAGTTTCGCGAGTAGCGCCAGGTCGCCGGGTGAAGGGTCACACGCGTTATTGTTGAGATGAAAGCTGCCGCTGCTGCAGCCGCTACCTCCGCCGCTGCTGCCGCCGCTGCTACAGGGGCCCGTGGGGCTCCCGTTGCCGTTGGCAGACGCGGTCGCTGCTGCTACCGCCGCTACGCCGCTGCCGCCGTTGGCGTCCGCTGCCGCTCGCCGCTGCTGCCGCCGCCGCTGCTGCTGCTACCAGCCCGTGGGCGGGGGTGCCGTGCTCCGCTGCGCTCGCAGAGGAAGAGTTGAGCAGAGAAGAGGAGGAGGGTTCGCCAGCCGACTGAGCCACCATGGCGCAGCTCATGGCAGGGTGCGCCGCGCAGTGGGCGCCACTGCGGCAGAGGGCGCCCGCCGCCCGCTGGCCCCGCGCTGCCGGCCGCCCCGCCGCCGCCGCCCCGCCACCGCCGCCGCCGCCAGCTGCTCCGGCTGCCGCCGCCGCCGCGCCACCGCTAACGCGTTGCTGCTGCTGCTGCCGCTGGCCATCAGATCGAGCCGGGCCCCACGACCTGCGGGAACCAAGCGGGAACTTCGTCAGTCATGTTCAAATTGCGCACGATTTTACAAGAAGCAATAATACGAGGGGCTATGTTTCAACTTAGCCAAAAACTGAATGCTGAAATTGATAGAATTCAAGATATAAAGTGCTTTCTTCCTTCTAACACTTTTTGAAATTAATGCGCGATGGAGCAGGCCGTGAAATACTGCCAACAACTTGGTACTTTTAATATTCTGTTGTGTGGAACTGTAGGCTTCGTTTTTCCTCCAAATAATGACGACCTCTTCGACCCTCACTTGAACTCGCGACGTAAGGTCTTCAATATTAACTCGACTACCAAGCTAATACTATTACAAAACGGGGAACGATGACATAATAATATTAGGTTGCAAAGAAACAAACTCGTGATCAACAAGTGAAGTTTTAAGATATCATATCAATATGTATATGTAAATATTACCTTTTTTGTCCTATCACAAGAGTATAACAGACATCTTAGTAACCGATTAAGCAGATTCATTTACACTTATTGATTCCATCCTATCCTCACTTTATTACCAATCTCCAAGTGGACTACTTATCAACGCAATCGGTCTGCCGGGACTTCATTTTTACGAATCGCAACTGCACTGAATGTGGCTTCATTTTGTGTATAGATATAGCTATTCGTCTTCCATATATACAGATAAGCTATCTGCAAGGTGTCAAATCAGTCTGACAAATGTATCCTACCCAATGTCCGATATCAAATTCTGCAAACTCAAAAGCCGATGCTTGTGCCCAATTTTACTGCAATCATGTGTTCAGACTGAAAACGCTTCAGCTTTAAACAAGAACACCAGAGCGGCTTCACGAGACGGCAAATTAAGTAGCGCAAAGCACGTGCGCGCGATGAGCTTTCAACCACGGAACGTCGCCGCATGGAAGCAATTTTCGAAGGGAAGAAGACGGAAGATGCACAGCATCTGTTTTTAAAAAAAAACGGTAATGGGCGATGGAGACGTGACGGAGGGGAATGACGGTACGCAGCATTAAGCGAGTGTCGCCGAAAGATAATAAGGACGACAGAGGAACAGAGAATGGTGCAAAGCGCCAGAGAGATAAAACAGATTAACGAGCGAGAGTGACTGAGATAAGCAATGGGATAAAGTAGCGAAGAAGTTGATAACGCGCTCTTCAATAGACCTTCGCTTGTTACGTTTATTGCATTACAGGAATGCTGAAATCTGCTTACAACAGATGGGAACCGTGTACATCGACAGTGCAAGAAATTCTCATCTGTTGCTTTTGTTCGCAGTTTTGCGTTCGACAGAAGCCTTGAAAAGCGACATAGAAAATGTGTTCTTTTTGATTTATTGAGTCAATGAACAGTAAAAAGTGTTCGAGACGTATGGGGGTGAAGTACAATTTGCGCACGTTTTCTTTACCCTAGATTCTACTCGTTCTTCGAACTCTTCAAAATTCCAAGTCCCGCCTGGCATTACTGCAAACTACGAGATCTCCAATATTGTATCATCATAGGTGGCAGTAGGGTTGCTAACAATGTTCACGTGAAAGGGAGGACATTCGAAAAACAAACAAACACACACGAACATCAGATCTATTTCTTGCTTCTGCGTTTGCGATTAGAGTGAAAAGATCCGTTCATAAAATGTAGATGAACATGGTCTGAGCGTCTTTTTTATTTTAGTCGCTAGACAGAAATACTATTATGCATGCGTGTGTCAGCGTTCAGAAAAAGGATGTTCATGTTTTCTATTCTAAATTGAATAACAAATGATACAACGTAGCAGACGGTAGTCACGTGATAAAATAAATGACACAAATGTTAAAAATTTACTAAAATAAGGAGATAAAGGAGGACGAGAGGACAATTGACGCCAATGAAGGACTCTCCTTCCAAATGAGGACATTTGACAACCCTTGGTGGAAGTGAAGCTCGAATGGTGGAGAGGGTCAAGGGAGTACGAACAGCAGTGAGGAACGGCGAAAGGCAGACAGAGCAGTGGGGCACGGGAAAAGCAGCGGAGACGCGGGTGTGGCCATGAAGTTCCTGATTGTTCTTGCTTAGGACAATAGAGACGTCAAGACCAGACACGCATTACAGGCTCCAGCGCCGCGAGTTTTCGAAGTTAACAAAGAGAGACACACATTTGAGCTACAAAATGTGAATAAGAAAAGACAGCACCATCTGATTCGCCGGAAGTCTTACTGCGTTATTTCATTTTTACCCCCTTGTTCCCCATTGGCATGTGACGATCCTTAGTTTGAAATCTTATAAACGAGAAAGATTTTTTTTGAAAAATTATTATTATTATTATTATTATTATTATTATTATTATTGTTGTTGTTGTTATTGTTATTATTATTGTTATTATTATTAATATTAATCCATATTACCATAATCGTACGTGATTTTGTTCGGAGGAGTTTAGCGGAAAATGATACACACATCGACAACCGTATCCTCTTTTCGGCCGCCTGCTATTCACAAGGGGCTTGTGTTACTACCAAATTCATTCTAATTTCAGGTGAGAGTGATCACTCGCGTATGCGTGACTGGGACACTTTGACACAGCCTCGTTCCCTTTGGGTGTCTTAAGAACAATACAACACAACATGCAGAAACAATAGTCTGACCCAGCATTTATTTCAATTTTAATCATTAGCGTGTGAGGCCTTTTAATAAGCAACATGAGGTATTCATATCCAAACATACTAATTAGCGCATTTAGTACTTCGCAAAGTCATATCCTAAATGCAAACACCCACACAAACGTACAATGCAAAGAACTTTTAATTACACATTATAAGTGAAGTTATCCGTGATATTATCGCAAGCCTATCTTCCATAATACGACTCAAAGAGTGAAAGGCAATTTGAATTCAGTGTGTTTCAATTGAGCATTTAAAACAAATGTGAAATTCATGCAAGTGGTAGAAATTTGAAGAAATATTTAACAGAAGTTGAAGTGCAATTCATCCTTCCATTAAATGACTAAACAACTTTGCTGCAGTTCAGAACGAAAAAGAAAGTGAAGTTATTGAAGTAATCATACGCAATTATAATGTTAAGCATCACAATTCCTCTTCAACCTTCAGAGTTCTCTTGAACAGAAGTAATTTGTGTAATTTGATGATCATGGTACAAGAAAGTTAATTGAGAGATCCGACGACGACAATAAATGTTCAGAATTCATATCAATGCACATAGTAGGTATAAGTATGCATGAAGTCATGCCTGTTAAATTTTAATTACTATTTGAAAATATACTTAAACATCACGTTTCTTCTTTCCGGTCGGTGAAGATATAAAAATTCCAATACCCTACTCGGATTTGTGGTGTTACTAAAACTTTACAAATGATATGCATGTGTGTGTGTGAGAGAGTGAGAGAGGGAGAAAGAGAGAGAGGGGGAGAGAAAGAGAGAGAGAGGGAGAGAAAGAGAGAGAGAGGGAGAGAAAGAGAGAGAGGAGAGAAAGAGAGAGGGGAGAGAAAGAGAGAGAGGGAGAGAAAGAGAGAGAGGGAGAGAAAGAGAGAGAGGGAGAGAAAGGAGAGAGAGGGAGAGAAAGAGAGAGAGAGGAGAGAAAGAGAGAGGGAGAGAAAGAGAGAGGGAGAGAAAGAGAGAGAGAGGAGAGAGAAGAGAGAGAGGGAGAGAAAGAGAGAGAGGGAGAGAGAAAGAGAGAGAGAGGGAGAGAGAAAGAGAGAGAGGGAGAGAAGAGAGAGAGAGGGAGAGAGAAAGAGAGAGAGGGAGAGAAAGAGAGAGAGGGGAGAGAAAGAGAGAGAGGGGGAGAGAGAAAGAGAGAGAGGGAGAGAGAAAGAGAGAGAGGGAGAGAGAAAGAGAGAGAGGAGAGAGAGAAGAGAGAGAGGAGAGAGAGGAAAGAGAGAGAGGAGAGAGAGAAAGAGAGAGAGGGAGAGAGAAAGAGAGAGAGGAGAGAGAAGAGAGAGAGGAGAGAGAAAGAGAGAGAGAGAAGAGAGAGAAGAGAGAAAAGAAGAGGGAGAGAAGTGTAAATAAAGACAAAACATTGAAGGCTTTCACGGCCGGAGTCATTATACATGTTTCCTTCCGGGCTTGCGCCGTGGTCCAATTGGCGTTGAACTGCCAAACGTTTCGCCCACGACTGCGGCGGGTATCTTCAGTGGCGAGGTCTCGGGCGAAGTGTCCGGGACGGCGGCTGACTGGCGACTGTTACCGCGATGGTCTCGGCCGCGGCATTTATAGGCTGCGGGTGGGGGCAGCGGAGGGGGCGCTTTCGCGCGCTAGCTGCTGATTGGCTATCGCTAGTGGGGCCCATTCCCATCTCGGTCGATACCCAATCGCAAGCCAGCTCACGTAGCGATAGCCGACGAGATGAAAAATTCGCCTTCAGACCAGGCCACTCCGCCTCACTACAGGCTCTATGCATGGCTCAGCAGATCTCCGCTGATCTCATTCTCACACAGGATGTACCTGTCGTCTACTTAGACATGGTACAAGCCTTTGATAAGGTACCCACAACAAACTAATCGCGAAACTTAGCGCTGCTCCCATAAGATGTAACAGATATGGTTACATCTTTCCTCGCAAACCGGACTTTCGTGGTAAAAGTAGGGAAAGCGAGATCCTCCAAACGCGGAATCTTCGCCGGGGTCCCCCAAGGCTCCGTACTCTCCCCGCTACTGTTCTCGTTATATGTCAATGACATACCACATATACCACGAATACGGTTATTCCTCTATGCCGATGACATAGCAATCCTAGCAAGAGGAATAAACCGAGACCATAAACTAAAAACACTACAAAAACAGATGAACCTGACGCTGAAGTGGGCAGAAGAAAATCACTTGACCTTCTCAGCGGAAAAATCTCAGGCAATCTGCTACTCTCGCCGTAAACACAAGAACGCAAAACGGTTCGCACCACCTAAGCAAATCACCATAGGAACCCAAGCACTTAAATGGACACCTAAGGCAACATATCTAGGCGTCACTTTCGATCGGAGACTACGCTGGCATTTACACGTCAGGCGTATCCGATCAAAACTCCAACTAAGGGTGCGCCTACTAAAACCCCTCTTAAAGGATCCTACACTTCCCTTAGACCTTCGGCTGGCACGTGTTGCCGGCCTGTGGCCACTTACGCCGCGGCGACGTGGTGGACCACTGGAAAGAAGTACAAGGACACACTTGAGCGAATCCAGAACACAGTTCTACGGCTCATAGCACGCCCTCCGTTTCGGAAAAGACTGAAAGTACTGAGGAAGGAACTCGATATCGAATCCTTCACTCAATGCTTGAGACGGCTATCATTCAATGAGGCCTATCAAGCCTTTCAATCAAACGAAGCACCGGCTACACTCAAACAATTCCACAAACATGTCCTCACCATAGGAAAAAGACGACAAGCTCTACCCTCGGATATATTGAGGGCTTAGAGCGAGCAAACTCAAAATTTGACAAAGTCACTGAAGTGACTTAACAAATCGCCAAAACTGGCATTAAAATAAGGTCCGTCGCGTACCTACACCTCTCACCCACACTTAGCAGTAAAACGCAAACGCGTGTGCACTGCAAAACCCGATACACATGTATCGAACCAAAACACTGACCTTCGGCTACGCCGGAAAAGAAAAAAAAAGAAAAAAAAAGAAAAAGAAAAATCGCGGTAACAGTCGCCAGTCAGCCGCCGTCCCGGACACTTCGCCCGAGACCTCGCCACTGAAGATGCCCGCCGCAGTCGTGGGCGAAACGTTTGGCAGTTCAACGCCAATTGGACCACGGCCCACAAGCCCGGAAGGAAACATGTATAAGGACAAAACAGAAAGAAAAAAGAAAGAAAGAGACAGAGAGAGTGGATAAATTCCTTTGGGCAGTGATGGACTGGATAACAGAATGCTATGTCATTTCAGCACATTTACCCCTCGACGAAAACGCGTGCATGCCGGACTGGAATCAGAAGCGCCTGTTTCCGCAGAGACCGGTTCCCGCCATCAGTCAGCGGGCGATTGGCATCGACAACCATCAATGTGGCATAATGCAGTATAACAGCCCTCGTAACTGGCGGCCGGGGGAGGCGGCGAGGACGGGGGCGGAGGCGGAGGGCGGAGGGCCGCGTGCCAAGGCGTCCCCGCCCCCGCACCACCCCCGGGCGTCGCGGGAATGCGCAATGCGCAGCGCCCACTGACACACAAACGCCCCCCGGCCGACGCCGCGCGCTGCATCGCCAGGCAGCGCGTGCCGACTGTTTCATAACGCCGGTGTACTGGGTGTTTGGCTTTACACGACGGGTGTTGGGCGCGTTACGAGTGACTGAAATCGAGACTGGTGACCCTCGGATAGTATTCTCAGTTAGTGGCTCACCAACTGAAGGTACGAACTTACTTTCTTTAGGATGAAAATTTATACCAGTTAGCAAACTGTCAACGAGCAGAGATTAAAATGTTGAGATAGGAAATGTTTCTTACACGATACATTTAATTGCATACACGACATATTATATTACATGTTCTCACTTATCGTGTGTATATGTTCTAACGTATTTAGGGATTGTAATTAACGGAATTATTTCATAATTATTGTATCACGGTGATCACGCTATTGAGACATCTACACT
This sequence comes from Teleogryllus oceanicus, assembly GCA_964035755.1. Taxonomy (NCBI): domain Eukaryota; kingdom Metazoa; phylum Arthropoda; class Insecta; order Orthoptera; family Gryllidae; genus Teleogryllus; species Teleogryllus oceanicus. Next base: position 121,693,916 of record CAXIVR010000006.1, read on the forward strand.
TATTTGAAAATCAAAATGGCTTCTCCAATCTTATGGTTTGGTTCAGAACATTAAGAGGAGTGCCTACTCTCGCGCTAGTGCCAAAGCTCAATGTTTATGCTTGTCATATCTCGCCGATAAAAGATCATTTGCAGTACACTTGGTATGAGTTCACAATCCACTTCACCACATCCACTTCCAGTGAATAACGCCGGTTTTTCTATTGCAATATTAATCATAAATTGTTTTGGGACCCTAAACGCTTTACATATCCTGTGGCTGCATTTCCCAACTCGAATTTACTGCATTCCGTTGTCCTAGTACGGAATGCCTCGCGCATAGTTTGGAACTGCTGTTCTATTACTTCATTGTAAAGTTTAATGGCTTAACCGGGAATGTAAGGGTCTTAGGCAAAAACATTCTTAAAGCAGGCAATGACAGACAATAAGAGGGCTGTGAACAAAGTCCGATTCATTTCAATTGATTTTAAAGTAACAGGCAATAGTATAATCTGATTCAGCCCAAATCAGAGTTCAGTAATAGTTTTACATACGTTTTCGTTTATCATTAGCAGTTGTATCACTGATAATTAAGTCGGCGGTTCAGTGAAGTCCATGATCTTCCTCGTTGATCAATGATCGTAAGTTCAGTCTTAAATTCATTCGAAAGCGTGCTGGGTAAGTGGCGTTTCTACGTTCTGAGGTAGTTGATTCCAGGTGTCGACAACTTGGTTACCTAGAAAGTTAATTTGTAGTAGATATACCTAGACAATTTTCATACCTGCATCATAATAGCGGATTTTTGCAGCAACAAAAAATGGTTACAAGGTGGAAGCTATAATGTCCATAAAGGATTTTAAATGTTTATAATTGCCACCCCAGTGTCCTGTAGTACTTGACGAAAGATCTAGTTTCATTGGTCGTTGTTCGTAATATCTGTTCTTTATTTCTGTAGATCAACTCATGACTAACCTATCTTACGTTTACTAGTAAGTATCCATCTTTAACAAAGTAAGATTTCCAAATTGCAGTTTCAATTTCAATTATTTGGACTCTGTTGATCCCTTTTAGTGAGACAAATACATCGCTTCTTGTATCGATACTTTAAGCTTTGCAGAATGTGAATTAATAGCCTTTGGATATGTAACTTCTATGTCCTTAACGGTTTCAGCTACATTACATTTGAATATGTGAACATTTCGTTTGGGATTAACTCTTCCGAAATGCATTCATTTCGTCCTGTTCAAAGATAACATCCAAACACTCGACCTTCCACAAACTATCCTCTTAAAGGTGGAGATAATTCGTTCAAGGATTAGGATACAATTTGGCGCCGTTCACATACATCTTGAAGTTCATACCGACCAGGTCACTATACTGTACACAGAATAGATAACATCGATATCAAAACCGTGTCCTGGTAAACGCAGGTGTTGATTCCTCTTTTTAATGACTAGAGAGCGGATTGATATGCACTTAAAATCATTAAAATATGCGAAATTTACACTAAAACCAGTGAAATATGCACAAAAATCTCAAAACACGCACAAAAATCTTACAATATAAAATATATAAAATGAAGATCAATAAATTACTCAGCATATAGTGTCTTGTTTTACTTTTAAGACCTCTCTAATCTCCAGCACTCTTCATAACACAAGGTAATTTCTTAATGATCATTATAAACTGACACTTCTTAAAGAAACTTCAAAACTTCTAATTATTCTGATTTGCCAACGGAATGTTAGCCCACAGTGAGCCTTTATCACAAAAACCGCGCAGTTTCTTGGCACAAAATTTCTATTTTGTTTCGCTAATATGAGGTCAATAAATACTGCGATATATAACAATTCTATTGTTAACTTAAAAGTATCAATGCATATTTCATAAGAATGACATGGACGGGAGTAAAATGCTGGCTAATAAAGCCGCAAATATTGGATTGTCGTCCTCAAGTCATCGAACTGAGATAGGATGCTTTTCTCAAAAGAAGTAAAGGTCAAAGCGGAATGATCCGGTCCTTTTATTTTAGTTTCCGCGCCTTCCTCTCGAGTGTATTCGAGCGTTTATGAAATGAAAAAAAGCACTTGGACTTCAAAGAATTCATTTTCGGTTCCGTGTTTATTGAACTTTTTATGAAGTTAAAAGTTCCAACCGTCTCTTCCTACTCGGTGTCGCACACGACTCACACCCTTGTGGCAGTAAAATGTTAACGTCGAATGCTGGAGATGTTAAGGGGTGGTTTGAAGGGATTGTTGGGGGAAAGAGAGGTCAGGGAGGCGACGGTAGTGGAGGCATTAGCAGGCGCACTAATCCAACGGTGGACATTCCGCATTTCATAACGTCGCAATGATGGGATTAGCCGGGGACGAGGCAATGCTGGCGTCAGTAAGTGCTGTTGGTGACGGGGATAACAACAAAGAGCACGGCCAAAAGGAATAATTGTCAACTAACTTTGGTAATACCTGTCGAGGCGCCACACAGAAACAATATCAGCGACTTCAACAGGGCACGACTTCGGTGGAGGCGGATATTGATAGAAGATAGCAAAAATAGTAGCGGTGTGAGTGACAGAAGCAACGGTGGTAACAGAGAAAGAAATAATGTCAGTGATACCGAAGCACTGGATATCACATGAAGAGATTGTGGTCCAATCTCTGGAGTGATGAAGCTGGTAACGTTGGTAACAACGGCAGTGATAGTGGTGACACAGGTTCCACAGCAATTAAAGGCGATAATCGGGACATAAGTACAGGGCGGATTTTACGATAGAATTTTACGATAGATTTTATTTCGATCAACCAAACGATTTGAGGGAAACTACTTGAAAGATTTTGCGAGAAAATGCGTTTCGGACTGCAAGAAGAGAATACATTAGTGTATTTTTTCATATATTGTTAATAGGTCCATAATGAATAGTTTTTATGCATTTTTGTTTCGATTTATTGACTGTCTGAAGGCTGTTGCTACATTTACAGCAATATACTGATAATACCTCCCCATTGTACGAACATATTTTGTGCATATTTCACTGATTTTACATGCTTATTTTGAGTTTAAGCGCATATAAATCCTCTCTAGATACTACAAATAAGATTAGAATGTGGTTGACCGTTCGTCGTCACATGGTAACGCAGCCAGTTCGTAAACTAAATAACAGCGAATCAAAAGCTTCGACATTGGCTCACGATTGTCACCGAAGATATTGGATAGTATTACATAGATGCACATGTAGCGCTAGTGTAGCGTTACAAATTGAAGGCTGCCATATTGTAGGCAACTATAGTTCCCTGGCAGGAGCTGGCAGGCGTGTTGTGTCCGTACGCGACGAGAGTTGTGGGTATTTCCCAAGTAAATTAGTACTTTGAAGTGCTTTTATCTTACTATAGAAATATTATTATTTACGCTTCAATAAAAATATATGAGAGCTTCATGGCCCTGTGACCTCAAGGCCAATATAAAGAAGCATTAGGGTTAAAAGAAGCAACCCAAATGTTACAACCAAAACATGTTTCATATAGTAACATGAACATTTTTCATCAAATTAAAACGTATACTTTAATTTGGTCCTAACATATATGCACACTGAGTAAGAAAATATATTCGTTATATACCCAAAGTATTTTATTAATTTGAAAACTTGTTCGTAATATTAAACATCTGACTACATAACGTGTTAAAGGGAGTAATTTACTACAGTTTAGAAAATAATTTATTCACCTTTTCTGTGGGTCCCACAGTATGAGTTTTTCTGTCCAAAAATCACCGTTTTCACTTTTATTTTTAAAACACATTTAAATTTTTCGTAATTTATTTATCATAGTGTATAGGAACTATAACAATGTGATTTTCGAAGTTTGGAATCCGTAATATCCCGTGAAAAGAGCGTTAAGACACAGTTTTAAATGACCGCTCCCACATTTGCCTACAAAATGGCGGAGAGCGCAATGTTCAATTTGTTACGCTAGTGCTCACCTCCCACCATTGGAGTAGTGAGCCTTGGTTCTCACCTCAACTCACAGAACAAATGAAACGCATGGCTCGAATGCCGTAATCACTCACCTAAGCGCTATTACAAATGTCAAGAGTAAGGTTTATTACGGTAAAATGCGTTGCGCGAGTAGGAATTGTGAGTAGCGTGTGCTATTAATGGTGTTGTTAATATTAATAGCATGTCGTGCCGTGGTAGCTACGTCATACCGTGAAACATCGCGTATTGTCCGATTTAAACATCGGACGAATTGAAGTTTGATCACCAGGGACGCGGTTACTCAATCAGGAGCTTCAATTTTAAAAATTTAGCCGTAATGAAACTTCCGAATGGATAACCGCGTCCCTCCTGATTAAACTTCAATTCGCGCAATATTTAAATCGGAGTATACCACACAGCATGCCGTCCCCCTCCACACCCACATTCTTATTTTATTCGAACCTTCGGCAAAAGTAAGACCCGGAAATGCAGGTATTTATTTTACCTAAAATAGTCAAGCAAAAAGGCATTCATTTTTATTAAAATATGCATGGAAAATAGGCATTTATTCTAGCTAAAGTACGGGTACAAAAAGACGTATAAATAATGAAAAATCACATTTTAAATGAATTATTTAAAAAAGCAATAATTAATATGATTTACATTTTTACTCAAACTAAAATTTACATTAGTACTTAACGTGTAAGGAAACTATCTTTTCTTGGTAATCTCGATTCCTTAGGATATTACGGTGTGATAGCTACGAATTTGTTTTATTCGCGACGCTCCCTCTTCAAAATGAAATTGTGGACTCCCTTTTCAATCTTGAAATGGCATCACTGAAAATGGAATGATATTTTTTTGTTCTTCACACTAGTGTAATCGCCAGCACTGAGAATAATGTATTATTCACAGAGCTGTCCTCAGAAAGGATCGGAGATCATATTCAAATGTAAGATGGGATTCCTCGTGAGCCAACAATCTGTTCGCATCAATGAAAAAAAAAGAAAAAAAGAAAAATCAAAACTCTTGTCCAGTATCATCTTCCTTTTTTTCAATTAGATTTTTAACACAGCCTCTACTACCGTACTGGCGAAGTACGACCGTGCCTTCGTGTTTCCAGGCTTGCAGGTATAAATCCATCTTGAACGAGATCGGAAGCAGAAAGAAACGCAAAATGGCATAGAAGGCAAAAATAGGCCAAAATGGCAACATGAAAATCTACTGAAACAACCCCAGAAGCACAATTAAGTGCTTCCTATTGTCAAAAGTCATGAAATAGTAACAATAACAAAATGACTAACTTCCGAGCTCTAGTCATAAGAATCGGCCATTGTGGTGGCGACGATGTCAAAATTAGCGAACCCTGTGGTTGCGATGTCGGGGGCTGATGGGGGGGGGGAGCGTGGCCACGGTGGTGACAGAGGCGGTGGGGTTGGTGGTGGGGCCGGCAGCGGGAATGGCGGCAGGGCGGCGAAACGACTGCCGGATCCCCTGGTTGCAGACGCGGCAACCGCCTGACATGAATACTGTACGCGGCACGGCGGCCGCCTCTATCTTCGTTTCCGGAGCCTCCAGGCGCCTTCCGAAGGGATAGCGCTGTGTTTTCTCCGGAAACAGCGTGCGTGCCTCCTCGCTGCTAGGGAAAAGTGTTTTCCTGCCCGGTTGCCAAATGCTGTCGAGCCACCCTGCTCCTCCTAAACCACAAGAGAGACGCGCCATTCTTCGGCGAACATTCGTGGATAAAATGACGAGATATCTACAATACCCAACAAATTCAGAAAATAAACATCTCGATTATAATCTTATAAAGAAAATTAAAGTAACCTAAACATGCACATTTTTAAAGTATTGTTATATAACATTTCCCGTGTGCTGAGTTAAATAATATGCCAACAACCAACACAAAAATATATTAAGAATTGAAAATTTCTTTCGGGAGATAATTAAAACTGGTGTAGGAAAAAGGCCTTTAGAAGCGATATTACAACTTTAGACCTACTATTGGTATTTCTTCAATTCTTTTTTTAAAAAAGATGATGTAACAGGGCGGCGGTGGTGTAACGGTTGGCGTATCGTGCTGCTATACTCAAGTTCGCGGGTTCAAACCCGATCGAAGCCATGGATTTTTAAGGGCGAAAACAAATCTTTCGTACGCCTGCCTTCGGAGGGAAAGTAAAGCCGGCTGGCCCATGTTAGTAGATTTACTGCATGTAAAAGACCAAGCCTTCAAAATAAAAATTTCTAAAATTCAAATGGCCAGTTTCGTCGCCCAAGTCCGGAAACTACCCTACCTCCCCTAGTAGGTGAAAGGAGAGTAACGAAATTTGCGTAGTCTGTCGGAAGAGCAAGCCTCATGGCCTGAGTCTCGCCACGTAAAATAAGGCATTCAATCACGATTAGAATTAATGTTTCAACCAAAACAGTCGTATCATATGTCTTAAAATATTTTTGACAATTTGTTTTCCTAAAAATAAAAAATTAATTAAAGTTTTGAAAACTAAATTTTCTTTCAAAGTAGTTTTTCAAAATGAGCAGTTTTGGTCCACGCACTAACCCTACTTATCTAGTATATAACAAAAACAAAACAAAAAAAAAAAATCACAGTGTTGGAAACATGCTTCAGATTACCGAAGGCATTGAAAAAGTCAACATTCGGGAAAATGGCTTTGAAGCTTATCAGATGCTAGAAAGCTTCAGTCATATTTTCTTTTTCTTTGATCATTTCCTCCGTTAATTTTCTTCCTCCCATTGCGTACATATGTTCTGTTCTTATATTTTGGTGTTATCTGTATTTGGCTTAGCTAAAGCTTTTATTCACATTTCCCTACTTTGAGTTTGGAAAGTGGACCATGACACCAACGCAACGCTTTATAAATATCAAAATATAAGAAAAATCAAACAATAGTAGGAAAATACTAGTTTCATCACATTAAAGACAACAGAACGGTGGTTATGAATGTTAAAAATAAAAAATAATAATTTTTCAATATTTTTCATTATTTCCCGGGCTATATACTTTACGACCGGCCTTATATACTCGTACCGTAAGACCGGCCATGTGTTGTATTTATAGCATTTCATCTTCCCGTAAAACTGGGTATCTCCTTTCATCCCATTTCAGAATTGAAGTAAGTGACTGAAATTACCCAGCAGGGCCAGCCGTTATTTATTTCAGATAAAGAATGAAATATTATAAAACAAATTTTACCTTAAAGTTTGAGATAAAAGATCAATAATGAACATTCAAATGCTTAAAAAAAACACACAAATATTAGAGAACACAACTTGTTCGATATCAAATGTAACTGCAAATTTTAATTTCAATGTAGATTTAATGTACATCAGTACATGGAACTTAGTACTTTTAGATGAAAGAGATTAATATAATTCGTCATTAAGTTTAATGTTTAAATTAAAATTCACCCAGATTTGATATATAATTACGGAACACATGGAACATAGATACTGTTTAATAACTTAAAAATATTTTCTTCCACTATTTAAATTAACGTAAAATAAATTTAAAATATACTTTTGTTTGAGCTTTATATTTTACTATGTACAATAATTTATCGTTTTTCTACAAAACCATTTAGTTTAATATAGTATTTGAACATATGAGTCGTGCTGCGTTTTTGCAACGTTTGCCAGCTGCCGGCTCTCTTCTGGGGTTATTCTGGGTGAGACTTAGGAAATTCCGAACTCTTCTTGTCCCTTCCAGGCAAGACAAACTGTGACGGGTTTCGCATCCTGCCTATTTCAGGTACTCAAAGTATTTCACATTAAATCGTATTCTGAAGCGTTGCAGTCGTGTTCTTATGTGGTAGAACAACAGTAGTCTTTTCTAAAACGTGTGTTAAAAAAAAAAAAGGTCATCACTTTGATATGAAAACATGTGAAACGTGTAAATGTTATTCCTCACTTCCTGTTCTCATCACAGCACTTTCATAGAGCGGTAGGCGGTTAACATTGAGAGAAGCTGAAGCAATTCAGGAATATTGAATTTGTGAAGGTAAAGTCTGATTATTAATTAGTATTATTTATTTAAAATTATTTTCATTATTAACATAATATAATATAATTTTTATGAAATGTGAAATTGTAATATCTACCTATTGATGTATATGTGCTACAGATTACAAGTGACTGTTTAAATATAACAATGGACCAAACAAATTAAGACAAAAACTGAAGTTCAGGAAATCAGTACTACATAGTAAGTTCAAAATAAATAACTGTGATCCTGGAACAAAAAGTTCCAGTATTTTGTAAAGACGTTATTGAATGTGTGATAATATTATTTGCGTTTTTAGATATACATATTCTGCAAAATAACAATCACCCCTCGAATTCATACGAAGGTAAATTGGAGTTGTATTATTATTGCGCATTAAATTAAAAGTTATGTTTCATTAAATAAATTATTATGATCGACAGAACATTAGAGAAAAAAGTAGTTATATTACAACCTTGAGAATTTTTAATAAACTGGCAATTCGTCTCAGTTTTAAGTAACAGAAAAATTGCTTTAAAGAAAACATTGTCAAAATGGATGTTGTTGAATAGAGAATGGATTGTATCCTTACGAACATACTAAATAGCTTTTCTGATTAAGTAATTTCTAGAATGACCAAAGAAGATAAGTGTACATTATATAATTATTATACAATATTACCATCTAGTAATAATATTAGTAATAGTTTTATTTTACATTAAATAAATTTTCTTTCTCATTTTGTTCTTTTATTGTGCTTGTAGCGTTCTCCTTTTTGCACTCAGTGCCTATGTACAAGCAATCCATTGCCTCAATCAGTTCTTTTTATTGTTATTTGTTTAACTGTGTAAAAACGTTATGCTGTATAAATATTATTTATTAACAATAAAATTATTAATTTCAGGGAAATTATGAAAATAAATCCAACAGAAGGAGATAAAAGGCCATAAAAAAGGTGGAAAAATTTGATTCTGCTGTTTTTAAATTGGCAAAAAATTTGGACAAAATACAATGAAGAGTATATTGTACAAAGTTGTGAATTTTTCATTTCTCAAGTGCTGATAGATTTGTATTTTTGAATAAAATATTTTTGTTTATTAATAAAAGTAAAGTATTTATTCATTCTCGCATATTTCTTAAATAAATTCTTGGTAAAATTAATTCGATAATATATGGTATACAAGTCAACGGTTATTTATGCACCAAGGGCATTATAAGAGTTCTAATAGGATAAAAAGGACTTTTGTCACCCACAATCTTTACAACAACTTAATGCCCGTGGTACCTACATTTAATTTTTAACTATTTTAATGATTCAGGATTACTGTTGTACTAATTAACTACATGTTAACTTGACTTCATTTGTCCTCTAAATTACAATTGATCATTTCATAATTCCATAGGAAAAACACGAAATTTGTAAATGTGTAACATCATTCATCTGTACTGGTTGCCACGTCGTTTCAGGAGTAGAAGAATTTGCACTTTAAGGAGAAGTAGAAAGCACACTGTCAAAAATGTTTGCATTACTTTTAATATAAAAGTACGTGAAAGTAATTATCATGAACGTAAATTGAATTTAATATACACGTACAGTAACTTTCAAGTACGTGTACATTAAATTTAATGTACATGCGCACATTAAATTTAATGTACGTACAATATAATTACTTTCATGTACTTTTACTATAAAAGTAATGCAGAAATTTCAGACAGTGTATTTCTACATCAACACAAAACTTTAATCCTGCCACTAAGCCTACATCATTTTTTTCTCTTGCTTATTTACTCCACTCGTTCAATGATATATTTTTTGAATAGCGAATTTCTCATTTCTCACTTCATTCCCCGGTATAACTAGAGCAGGTAGTCGCGGCGACAGTGGTTTAACTCTCGATTACGACTAGTAATATTTCCATATGTGTTTGTTCATCATTTCATAATTGATCGATAAAGTCAAGAGCCAGTTTTTGATATTTTTCAACAACACACCGTTAGAGTTATGCCAACGGAAAAGAAAAAGAATGACGAAGAACGAAAAGAATGGTTTCATATATCTCCCCGCTTTCATAGTGGTATGAACTGTAATATGAATTCATAAAATTAACTATGACGTTAATAATACGAACGCAAAGAAACCCGATTTCGATGTCCGATGTTTTAATTTCTTGGTTTAAACGTGTAATTACCTGGTGGATAAACCAGAGTAGGTGACCCGGGAGGAGAGAACAAGAGAGAACAGAGGCGGCTCCGTCCACCCGGCAAGTGGTGGGCCGCTTCCTTCCCCGGGGGCGCGGCGCGGCGCGGCGGTCGTAAAAGAAGAGCCCACGGGGCCAGGGAGCACGCGGTGGGCGGTGCGCAGTGCGTGGTGCACTTTATGGGCACGGGGCTCCCTACGGCACCTCCGCTTCCCCATACCATACCCCGTACTGTTTGCGTTCGGCTGAGGCGTCTTACACGCAAATCCTACTCCTAAACACAACCTATACACAGTATAATGTAATATTAACGTTTTACGTAATACAATCTTTTTTATCACTCCTACATACATTTTGTGAACTACTCTGTATGCAGGGCCCTGCGGTTCTGCAATCACACCTCAGAAGGCCTCGACTTCATGGCTTAATTCATAAGGCATTTCTTCCCCCACGAAGTCTGAATGAAACGCATAGGTGCAGGAAGATACAATGAAGGCACTTCCGAGTAGCTCCAGCAAAATAAAGACCTCTGGAGGGAAGATAAAGTATAAATTTCGAGGGTTGAATACAAAGTGACAACTCTGCTGCAACGTCAGACGGACGAATCGCAGTGCCACAAGGGTTTCGTAGCTGTACAGTGGAATGCGAGACGTGTAAATGTGGCGAGTAGTAATGACTGTGCGTTAGTCCCAAACAGGAGTATCAACAAGCAGACGACGGGAATGAACGCTCCCTAACAATATGTTTAACAATGTGTCACAAAAGAGACCTTCACTTTTGTACGACATTCCTGGGGTCCTCATAATTACAGGTCTTTTGATAGAGCGTTAACTTGGTGAGTTACAACAGTGAAATGGTTACGCAACGTGCACAGAAATTACTGAACAGCTACGTGAGGGACAGTGATGACTCCCTTAAAAGAATCGTCAGTATGGTCGAAATAAATGCTGTCATATTAACCACGGCTGGCGAGGCAATTCAAAGAATGGAAACACTTAAAAAACGTGCGCCCTGCACAAAGTGGTGTGAAAGTAATGTTTATTGTGGCTTACGATATACTTGGGGTAATTCTTCAAAACGCTGTACTTCTCAGGCAGTCGGTCAATACAGCGTACTATAACAATACTATCTTCGTTCCGCACTCAGAAGAAAGTGACTCTACGATCCGGCTCGGACTCCCTTCGCCCTTCATGACATTCCTTGGAGTCACACAGCTGACACTGTGACGGAGCTCCTAGCTGCTTACTGGCAGATGGAAATACTCGAACATCGTATTCACTCGATATGTGTCCGAGCGATTACAATATTTTCGCGAAAACGAAAAAACCACTTTGCGAGCAACCCTACGGCACCTTTGTGAGCTATCATTCGCAATGATTATGAGTAAATCATGCGTAGTACGAATCGTAAAAGGGTTGCCAATACGTTGTAACTAATCCTTCTATTTGTTCATAAAATTAAATATAATGTGCTTTCGAGACGATTATTATTATAGTAACTACTTGCAAAATCTACGCAGAACAAGTATATAATTGCAGATTATTTAACAATTAAATGGTTGTCAATTAATGCATCGAAATTTACGCACCCGACACTTACAAGAATAGTCGATGAAATTTTCTCCTTCCGCGTGTTATTTCGAAAGATTATGTTTATCCGGAAAGCATGTGACACTGCAGAGTTTTTAATTCCATCACCATCATCATCATCATCATCATATTGTATAATCCTTCTATAAATATAAATCGCAAACCGCAGCATCCCTTTAAATTTCAAACGCTTTTCTTTCTCCCCGGCTACTTTAATGCCCCTCTTATCTATTGCCAACAGTTACCGTCCCAAAACCTTCATCTCACAAGGAAATACCACCGCGTACAAAACAACCACCACCCCTGCCTCCTGCGGGTAACACGTGTTCGTTTCCCACCCGCTTCCAACCCCATCCGGCGCCCCGCCCCCCGCTGCCGCCACCGCGAGCAATATTTTAAAGTGCCCTCTCTTCTTCCTGAAACTGATAGCAAGAAATACGAGTTCTCCGGCAAACGTATTTCCGGCGCCAGGCTGAGCGAGTGCGTGCGGCTCGCGACTAAATCAAAGCGCGGGGATGCATCACGGCTGCCAGCGGTACGCCGGACCGCGCGCTCAAACAGAACGCTTTTAGGGGAAACGCGACCTCGAACGGACAGCCGAACGAGACGCGCGCGAGAGAGAGATAGGAAATGTGGAGGGTGATGTTACTGAAGGAACTACACAAGTGTGAGAGCTGCGTTCTTCAAAATTACTTACCAGCACTTCCATAATATTTTGTTGCAGCATTTCTTCGTAGTTCTCTTTGAATTTAAGAACTCCACAAAAATATAATTTTTTTTCTAGAGATATACGAATTATATTTTGTTTTATTTCTAGACAAACTACCGTATATGAGAATCCTGCAAAACTTTGCTTGAACTGAAAACTGATTTGAGCAGAGGATCAAATCAAGACTGACTGCTAGACACTACTGTATGCCAGTATCCCAGAGGATTTATCCACAACTTGAAGTCGCCTCACACCATAAACGTCTTAGGCTGCTATTCTACTTAGGTTACGTCAGGTATCATTGTCCGGAACGCGGCACACGCACAATAAAATATTTATTGCACCTGAGATATAAGCTGCTTCTAAGAAATGAAAATTCTGTTTTAAATCCAGTAAAATAATGGAGCAGCATAAATGTGTACATATTTTCTATGAAGATATTTTATATTACGAATATCAAGCATACACAGCACTAGCACAACATGACAATAAGGCACACTAAGACTACAACTAGTTAACCTATCGCTCATAATAACGTAAATGATTGATACTGTGGACGCATTAGGACGATAACTAATTACAATAACAAATTCAATGCCCCACAAAAAATATTCTCATCAGAGTCCAACACAGTGAATTCTCACCTTAAATTAAATCAGAGATCGATGCAGTTGGAATACTGCGTGGAGTACTGAACGCATTTCGTGCTGTTTAATTTCCACATGAAGTGACCAAGATATGAACGCCGGAAGCTGCAGGTGGAAGGCGAGCACACTAGCGCCACGCGGCGCGGAAATAATCTAATGCCGCTTTGAGTACCATAGATTGTCTACGTGACCGGGCATTCAACCCAGATATCCACAGGTGGAAGGCGAACGTCCCGCAATTCCACGGGCACACCGTTTTCCCCCACTAAATTTCACTTAACAACCATATTCAGGTTCTCTCTCAATTGATGTAATAGTACGTCTTTAGGTGAAACGATTTCACGGTATGAAATCACCTACTATTGTTAGGCGGGTTTCTATAACACTATCGCGTAACGACGGCATCGGAAAGAGCTACTAGGAAGACTCGTCCTCATCAAAACTGGATCTGGAGTTCAAAACATCACATAACCCAAGTAATATATATGTAATATATGTAATTATTTGTTTAACCTCCTTTGTTCCTAACATTATCTCTTACCATACACTTTTTTTATTTTTATTTTGTAAGATCTACAAATCACCATTTGACCAAACCACCACTTCCTAAATCTCTCTTCATTCACCATGGGCAATCAGCAGATCTTCAGATCAACTAAACCCGGCGAGACTGGGTCACGATAGCATTGTATTTTTAAATTCCCAGGCTAGCAATCATCAATAACATAATTTTCTGCGGCCCCCTATATTGTATCGTTATGTTTGAACTACTGAAGCAAACTACAAACCTGAGATTTGTTGCATATTATTAATTATAATTTAAGAATATGCTACTAAAAACAACTTTTCGGATAGTATGTCTCCTTAAGCATTAACAAATTAAAAACCGGCTGAGTCACTAAAAATGTGAAGCTATTGGAACGACTTCTGGTGGCACAATCCGGTAGTTTTCGCGACACGCAATTCAGTTTCGCAGTTTGAGTAATTTGATTTATTAGTGTTTCCGGGCGCGTCAACTGCTAAGGTTATTAGATCTCTAAGTATAGTGCATGTTTTTATCGCCGGAGGTGGCGGTGATCTTCTCTTGTTGGGTGGCAAGATTCGGCGCCGACCTACTCCATCAGCTTGCGGGGTTTTCCCCAACCATGTATCTTCCACCAACGGAGCACCGCCGCAGCCGGGAGAATTCGGCAGGTCTTGATCGGACAAACCACAGAAAATAACCCGTCAGAGCAGCCGGCCGCTTGAATTGTCCTCCAGACAGCGACTGAATTCGACATAGCTATGTAGCTAGTGTCGAAAATCCTGCCACCGTCAGGAGTCGAACAAGGACCTCCAGTCGGAGACACTGTAGTGACATCAATTCATGCCCTGAGCCACCTAAGCCGGTTTGAGTGACTGGATAGGAGCGGCATTCGCTCTTGTACGCTTTTGCATACCCCAGCAATCGCACACTTTCGAATCCGCGGAGGAAGAATAATTAAATGTCCCTGGCGGCAACGCGCGCTACTAATGTACAAATACAACGTTACTAATTAGGGAGAAGCTTCAGGTCCTCAGTTGTAAAGGCGCTATCAGGTTCAAATAAATCAACTATCATTTAGTAAAATAAAACAAAAGTATTAATTACGAAGAACATGTTATAGACTGCTGGCCAGCTAAAAAGCCGAACTAACGGGACAACTTTTGAAAAATGACACTGTCGGATGAGAACATACATTTATACTCGATTTAGGGTAGTTTCGATTCGTTTTATGTTGGCTAAAGTTGTTGCCAACCGTCACACAAATACCCTGAATATATTACCTTCAAGCGGTAGGGACATTTTTAAAAATTTAAGTTTGCAATGAAACAATGACTACTTCCGTAGATACCGCCAACATTCAAAGCCATCCAAGTGAAATTGTGTTAGTTTACGAGTGTTGCTAAAGATTTGCATTTTGCGTTTTGGTGCTCTTCGTTCTTTGCGTTTTATCCTTCAATTGATTTATTTAGTAGTACTAGACGTTTTTGAGTTTTATTTATTATTTTCCAATTGTTTTCTTTAGTAATAATAATAAAGTTAATTGAAATAGTTATAGTAGTTCATTATTTGTTGTTAAGTGTCCCTTTAGTATTTCTTGTTTTAAATTAATTATATTATATTTATTATTATTTTTCTGAATTAATTTTAATTAAAACTGGAAAATAATGGTAAGCCTAACAACATCTGGGTCTATACTTAATACTAAACCTTTGAAGATGAACACGTTTTCAAAGACTGTCTCTGGTAACAATGGATAAGTTATTGAAAACTTACTTACACTAATGATGTTTTTCATTATTTTTTTTTTAACTTACTTTTAAAAGCTAATGAATAATTGAACAGATAAATCAAATGGATGTATTTGCATTGATATTGACATAACTGGACTATTAGGAACATTTCATTAGATCACTTAAAAACTACCATGTATATCTAGTTTTTTATTATTAATAGTGAATATTGTGCGTTCAATAAAACTTATTACTACCACTTCAAAACGTGAAGGAACTGTTGACACACATCTCAAAAGCATTAATAACATAGAAGTATGACCGCAGATAACTTTTGAGGTTGTATTTTTCATTTGCACTTGACATTTTTTAACACTTCTCAAGCTCGCAATAGTTGATAATGATAATTCGTAATTAACTTAATAATTATTCACAGAGTTAATATTCGTTTATAGATGAACATCTCTTTTTAATTCTACCGAAAAACGAAACATGTATTATTGAACAGTGGACAAGACTCGAGACCGCGCGAGGATTGTGAATGAGACAACAAATAAAACAAAAGCGAGAGAGTGCAGCAACTAAGCAGTACTACGCCCTGAGGAAGGTCGCAGAATGGCGACCGAAACGTTGGCACCTGTGCCCTGGACGCGGCGTCTCCCGGATAGCCAAGCTAATCATGACTCCGGCCGCGGAAGCCTACGCTCTCAAAAGCGAGAGACTTGATCAGAGTTATAGTTTCATAAGTTGGCTATTCCGACAGGAAATCTTTCAAGCTGCCATATTGCGAATTTAGTGCGGCCTGATACACGGTCTGGAGTCTAGTACAGAAATATTTTGAGAAAACAAATAAATGAGGAAAGAATATAAAACACGAAAATAATAATAAAAGCGATCGATAACCCTAATAGATGAGACCCGGTTGCCTGCCCTCTTGCCAGAGAAATTGAAGATGGCCGTACAGATGGGCTGCGCGAACTTACGTGGAATTTCTGGGAAGTGAGCCTAATCTTGGATACACACGGTGCTGCTGTATTCCGAGATTGTGGAGTATCTAAACGAAATTCAAAACGAACTAAATTCGATTCCTTAATGGGACTTCGCATCCAGCGGCAAGACTCGCAAATAGCACAAAATTTCACCAGGCGGCTGCATGAGGATCTCCCATAAAATCACTTCGCGGTCCCCCAGATGATCATGGTTAGAGCATTTTAGTGATAATAAAATAAAGTTTGAAATGGGGAAAAAACTTAATTTCAGTATTAAAGAAAATGAATTGTGTTATTTTAGTAATTATAATGAATTACAAATATGAGAGATTGATTCCGTCCGGTAATTTTCGACGGTGTTCCCCTAGTAATATGTAATGTGTTATACCAAAATGACGAACCATTTTTATTATGGAAATTTCATTTTATTTGACATAGAATATAGGGATGTCAATAGAGATCGCGAGGGGGTCGCTATGTGACAAATAAACAACCGACGTTAAGGATCATTTTCGTTAGGTTGAAATGACAGAGCAGAGGCGGAATAAGCATTGTTTTGAGAGACAAAAGAAAAAGATATAAAATTCGGATGCTTCCGAGTTTTTGGAAGAACATTCATTCGCTAGAGCAACGCGGTGATGAGCGGATCGGCTCTTGATATATCGATGAAAGACTGGAAAAGACTGTAATTGACAGTTGTATAAAGTTAACTATCGTTTCTTATATTAGGATAGAGCGTTCTTGAAGAAGAAAAATACGTATCTAGGCGTCCACGTTAGTGAGGAAGTCACGGATTATAATAGTATCGCCGGGAGAATTTGGAACCAGACACGGACATTAGGCGAGGACTTTATCCAGAAGCAAGATTCTGCTGCGTCGACGGAGAAGGTTGTATGGGGCGCCATCGAACTAAGAAGTGAAGAGCGCGCGAAGACCCACGAATGAATAAAAGGTTTTATAACTATTGTAGAGAAAACTGGTCATGGCCAAAGATGAATTCATTTTGACTGTCAATATAATAAATTCCAATTTGTTAAGTTGAACGTAAGCTGATTATCATTGTTCGTTACGTGCAATCCAGCATTTTAATAAGATTTTCAGATTCATCGCCACTCCGTATGGATGGCAGATTGAACATTTGGTTGCAGAGTAAGTAGTAACAAATATGAACTCCGAACCCCAATTAACTGAGCTAGTACAACAATTTTGGAAGGAGAGATATTTAAATTACGTAGGAATCGTTAGGTTTCAAGGATAACCTTTTCCTGGCACCCAAATTACATTTATCAGTATTAATTATGTTTCAAAATGTCCCTCCAAGTGAGGCTTGTTTTTAAATAGAAAGACGAGGCTTGTTTCAAATTGGCACCAGTCAACGTCGGGCATGTTTCAGTAAAGAGCCTCCTAGCCCTAAACGACTTAACGAAGCGTTTGATGGTTTTTTGAAAACCTGTAGAGTGTGTTTCACTAAAAATGTGTTTATGAAGCTTTTATTTCAATTTAAATAATTTTTTAAACAAATTTTACATTTACCCTTTTGAATTTCAATTTTTCAATTAAAGGTTCAATAAACATGCCTATTATTTATATTGCTTAATTATTGTACGTTGTTTTGATAAAGTACTCAAAAGAAAATCCGCCCTGAGGGGTTTTAACAGAGTCAAATAATAAAACCTTCATATTCTGAACACAAAGCCGCGATTACTAGATTAAAAATCAAAACTTTCTAATCCAACAAAATAAGTAAAAACTGTTGAAAAGCAAAACCAAAATCTAGTTTATTCACAACAAATTTACTACAAGCAACTGGTTGGGGCTGCTTATGAATCCAATATTTTCAAGGAAGCAATAATCATCATACTACTCGTATATAGTTCTAATAGTAAAATCATCTAGTCAGGTATTTTTTTATTCCCCTCTATCGAAAACCAAAAATAAAATCAGAAAAACTCTTAAGTACAGAAGCTGACTTTGGCAGTCGTCCATTTCCGATGACACAGACTTGCTTTCACTGGCGCCGCGTCACTCGTCAAGCATTACAATCGCTTTGTGGTTGGATTCGTTACAACATCCTTTCGACCTTGGAAACACATGTTAGAGTAAGTGTTAATTAATACTAAAATACGAAGCTACGAAAAGAAAAATAAAACTAAGTTCTTCCTTCAGAAAAAATATAGCTCCCTTTAAAATATCATTGTTACATTGATTCATAACTTTGATCGCGTCGTAATAAAACGAACACCCAAACATTAAGCGAGTAACGAAAAAGTGGTGCGATTCATTACATCAACGCATCTTGTTGAATTCAAACTAATTTTCGACAGATCAGGAATCATATTCCATTACAATTTTTATTCTATCAAGGTGAGAATCGAACAGGAAGCAGTAACTTGTTTTCCGCGAGCACAATGTTGAAGACAAACTTTAGTTTCCAAGGTAAAAGACCGCGTAAGCGCTGCCGTCCCGATTTAATATTGATGACGTGATGACATTATTCACTATGCTTATGAATAGGATATTAGAATTATTTTATGATAGTCTTATATTCGCTATTTTTCTGTACTTGCTACGCATATGGCAATAAGATGGCATGCACTTGTACATGTACAAAATCCTACATATAGTAATAGAGTAATACAGTATGCATAGTTAGGTAATACTGTAGATAGCACTGTTCGACCTTCTCCGGCCCACTTTTCAGGACGTAGTGATGTTAATCGACGCGTCTCGGACTACTGAACACCATATCTCCCCTTTTCTTTCTAAAAAAAGTAAGAGAAGAATCACGAAAAATCGTGTTTGTGTTTTTTAAGTAGAGAAAACGAGGATTTGGATGGTTTGAAAACACATACAGAGGTGATTGACAGCTCGATCGATTCCACTCGACGACCGAATAGATTTATTTGTAGCCTGAACATTATAAATACCTCTGAAAAATCTTGAAAAATCTCTTGAAAAACTTGTTTTGGTGGAAATTCAAGATATCTACAGCGATGAAACACAATGAATTACTATACTGTACATTTCTGACATAACGTGAATCGTTACGTCTTTATTCATTAGACCGTCGATAGACCGTCTTTATTCATTAGATCGTCGAACACCGTCGATAGTTAAATTAATTATGAAATTTGCACAGTGTCGTCGACAATATGCGCGTCAACAGCTAAGGTAATTATTCTTGTAAGTACGGTACATGTTTTATCGCTGGAGTTGGCAGTGATCTTCCCCGATGGATGCCGAGATCCGCCGTTTTCCTCAACCAGTTATCTCCCTCTAGCGGGACACAGCCCCAGTCAGGACAAGGTCTTAGCTCCCGACATGTGTGGTAATGCAGTGCATGTAAGTGTGAGGGGTGACGATGGGACAAGGAAGAGGGACGAATGATCGCGCGCAGTCTGTGACCCATTTGTTAGAATACAGCTCCGGCACTCGCCTGGTGTTGATCGGAGAGCTCACAGAAAACTGACGATCAGAGCAGCCGGCTGCTGGACTTGTCCTCCAGACAGCGGCCGAAGTCGACCTAGCTTTCTAAGTTGTGTCGAAAATCCTGCCATCGCCGAGTCTTGAACGTAGGACCTCCCAGTCACAGGCACTGCAGTGAAAGGAACTGTTGGCCTAAGCTACCGAAGCTGGTAGATTTAAAGTGTTTCAGTATGAATTCGAAAAGTACAAATAAAAATGTTTAATATGAAAATAATACCAAAATACGCCACGGTACAGGTAAACTAGTGTGCGAATACATCGGAAGCACCTTATAAACTGTGGTCATGTTCCTGATTACTTATTCTTGTGTTGGCGTTGGAAGAGCACTAAATTGACAGTTTTTCTGAAACTGCAATGAAACTTTGAATGGAACCTTTCTAATTTAGTAACGTAGTTAGACATTTTTAACATTTTTCTGCTGCTTAAGAAAAAATATTTTATGAATTTATTAAAGAACGGAACATAATAGCATATGCGCAGTAATGAAGCCTATAAAATCATCTACAGTAATGTGCTAAAAGAGCATTAGTACAAACAATGTTAAAAATTTGGATTCAGTTGTTGACTTAATGAACGTACATATGCACTTACGATTCGAATTAGAGAACTACTATTCTATTCTATCACTGTGAGGAAGTAACAGTCGACAGAAAGATTAAAATTAACTGCTTTTTGGACAAGGAAAACTAAACTCATTGGCGAGCGGTGGAATTAAGTGCATCAGAAAGAATGCCAAGGTCTTGCCTTTCCTTCGCTTATTTCCATGAAGTCATTTTGGTGAAAACAACGAATTGCTCTTGCGGTTTGAAATGTTATTATCTGCTACGCGTAACATTACTTTTCATAAAGGCTGATAAATCATCTCGCATCGTAGCTTTCAGAGCCAGCTGGCAAGTGTTAAATGTTCGCTATGGAATTTTACTGGGTCATTTTTTTCTCCCGGAGTTTTTCTTCGTCTGTGCCAAGTTCTCCCCTGGATCTACTTCAAATGTGTTAGAATGCCCCGGAACAGCCGCCTCAATTTACGCTTCCAAGATGTCTCATACGCTTCGGAAGTAAACTACTATCAGTCTGCGATCTTCAACATGAATGAATGTATGCATGTTCACCTGTCAGATTTGTTTTGTCTTCCGAAACAAAGAAAGCATGCCAGGAAGGAAGATGAAGTCTTAAAAAATGTAGCAGAAATATTCTATTTTAAGAAATCTTTAGACACATTCTCTGAATATTTTTAAGAAAAAAGTACATGAATGTTCACAAGTAATTCCGTCGTAAAATTTATTCTGTAACCAAAATGCTTGAGTTATGTTATTATATTATTATACTTGGAAAGTAAAAAGATCAAAATATAAAACTTGAGATTTTATGGGGGTTATTAATGCCATATTTAATTTGCAACCAATTTCATTTAACATTACAAAAATTGGATGAGAAGTCTACAGAAGACGTATGCATCGGTGTCTAATTTAATACGGATAAAACCCATGGATAATCTTATTTTAATAATAGATAACAAGGTATCTAGTTGCATTGAATAAGAATTAAGCGTGAAACGTCTTGTTTGCTTCAGCTATTTTAATTACCAACGATTGTATTATCATCACCGCACAAGATTTAAGATGATCTACATATGAAAATTACTCAATTGGAGAAATAGTTTAGCATTTCTGGTTTTATTGCACCGATGTTTTAACTAATAAAGTAGATTGAACACCTCCTATCGCTAGAATTTGTAGTAGGTTGAATTTCTGTTATCGCTAAGAATTTTTAAAAAAAAAGTAGCATTGTATTATTTTTCACTTCACTTTCTTAGAAATCGATTCATAATATTATCAATATCACTATCTGTTCGTTTTCAGGACCGGAATTTATAATCCGACGTGCAGGAAAAAGAATAACCTTTCTTTCGTACGTCACAATGCGTAGATATTTCTAAGCAATTCCAAGTAGATAACTTACGAGAAACGTTTGTTATGCAAACACATCGGAGATAATCTCAATTGCCTAACAATATACTTGTTAGGATTCGATGAAGGAATTTATTACAATTTCAGCAGTCCCTTATTCAATTTCATATCGTTAATCGTCATAAACATATTGTACTAACACATTTTATCTACCTACCTATCAACACTGAACCATAGTTATGACAGATACCAGAAATTATCTCAGCGTCCAAACAAGAAATAAGAGTCCTATAGGGTCCTAATTGAAAATGGATATACAAAGCACACTTTGCGTCTAACGGCAAAAAAGGGGGAAAATCTAATTCTGAAACAAAAATTCAGAAGCGATGTTATTGTGAAGATAGGGCAACCCATTCATGTGGACAATGTAATGGATTAATGTTGTGGTATGTAAAGTCAAGAGGAAAGATTTTACATTCTTAGAGTATTTTTTCACTTACTTCTCTTTATTTCGAGTAAAACGTCCAAAAAGAAAGATACGCAAATAACACGTTCCACGGAGATTGGTGCCGTCACCCAGTGTCCGCGACCGGAGTTGGCGTGGTCGTTGAACCGCGTCGGGAGACGGCGGACCGGGGAGACAAAGTGCAGGAGACACCTGGGTCGCGGGCAGTGGGGGCGGAGGGGGTGGAGGGGGTGGAGGGGCGGAGGCCGACATCAGAGCGGCGCAACAGCACAGGTGGCGCCGCGCCGCGCCGTGGACGAAGGTCTCCGCTGCCTCGACGCGTAACCGGGGCGCGCGGCTGCCAGCGCTCAGCGCCGCACAGTGGTCGGAGCACGTGGCTCAACGGAGAACCTCCCTCACTTCAAAGTCCTTAACCGCTCAGGTGGCTCAGGGCATCAACAACGGTTGCCACTTTACACACTCGGGAGGTCCTACGGTACCATTCCGGCGGTGGCGGAATTTTCAACAATGTAGCTAGGGCAAGTTCAGCCGATGTGTGGAGGACAAGGCTAGTGGCCGACTGCTCTGATCGGAAGTTATGCTTGGTTTCTCCGATCAATATTACGCGAATGTCGGAGCAAAAACCACACGCGATCTTTCCTTCTTCCTTGCTTTATCCTCAGCCTCTTAGACACACACACACACACACACCACTTATTCATTACTCTACTACACATGCCGGAGGATCATTCGAGAGCTTGTCTCGGCTGGGGCGATGTCCATAAGGAGGAGATACCGAGAGGTGGCACCCCGTCCCTTCGTGTAGGACGCCGACGGATCACTCGTTCCAACGGGGAACACCTCCATCTCCAGAAATGTAGCAAGCACAAAACGTACGGGACTCATGACCCCCATAACACGTGTCGCGCCCGGAAACGTCACTCGTTTGAATGTTGTCTCAAAAGTGGCGGTCCGTGATGAAGCGGTCAGATTGCTCGCCTGCTACCTATGTGGATTCTATGGTGGAAATGTGGTTATTCGAGTGTTTTTTCGGGGTTCTCACGTTTCCTCTCTTTCCCTCATTCCACTACTTTGTCCCATTCTTCCTCTTCTTCAAGCTCATTATTCACTTCATCACCACCCACTTTATCACCATTACTTCTCAACATAAATGCCTTGCAGGAGAGATCCGACCACGGGACGGTGAAGATGAGATTTTTTTTATTTCGGATCTTACGACTACTGTGCCACCATCCCATCACGCCATTCGACAAATAAGAAAATTATATTTCGAATTTGCTAGATGTTTGCGTCACATTCCTTAGAGCAAAGATTTCTACCCGTTCCATGAGGGATGGGTCAATAACTCGAGTTGTTCATCTTCAACCTTCACCCTCACATTCGAGATATATAGCATATTGTATCACTGTATCTGTTGAGTTAGCAGTTAAAAATGGAATAAGTTGTAAACCACTTCTCAAATTGTTGCTCACTGCTCATTACATTACGTGCATCCGATTCACCTGTTGTTCTAATTGTGAAGCCGTTTGCTCATAATTGTGTCAATGACCTTCTTGTCTGGGAGATGTCGCGTTCTCTTCAATGTTTCGGCCGTCGTTCTGCGACTGCCCTCAGGGCGAAATGCATCGTGTCCTTTACATAATGTTTGAGGTAAACGTGCACTTTAAATATGAGATGATTGATGATCATGAGTTTATGAATTAAGGAATCTCAAAGATATGAATGTAATTTATATTCGCAAAGGTAACACTCAGGTTAAATTTTATATTACGCATATACTTGAAAGTAATGATTCGATTACTAGAATTACTGATCTTGAGAGAAACGTTTAACAAAAGTATTTTATTAACCTTTGATTTGCCAGAAAACTAATAATTTTTTTTAAAAACTAATAATAAATAACTTTAAGTTAATAATTCGAATTATTATCAATAGTTGATACGCATTCTGAGCAAGCAAATAAACACGTACGTTAGTCCCCATTATTGAACGCTCCTTTAGAATCATAAAAAGTTTCTGAATCATTATGACGCAAACTGACAGCATTAATACATTGTTATACGAGTATGTCGATTGAAATATTTTAAAAAGTACACTTAAGGATTAACAAACACACAATATTGAAGTCAAAACATCTGGAACAAATGTACGAAAAATATTTTTTTGCAGCTCACACATGTCAATATTTTCCATCCAGCTGAAGAACAGGATTGCCTTTCAAGATATTCATTTAAGAAAGAGGTTGAGGCGTGTTTTTTTATTTGTTTATTGACTAGTGAATTAATAATGATTTTCCGCAATGATTCTAGAAACAAATACAGGGTGGTCACTCATTTTCTGGAGCAAATTTCCCCATTTCTTTTCATGGTTTCCAGATCATTTTAAAAAAATCAGACAAGATCTGTAGAAAAAAATCACAAATAAAAATTGAGTCACTAGTTTTTCCTGCACTATTTTTTTTTTTAAGGAATAATGTCTAGTTATATTATAAACACCTCAAAATTTTCCCTGATTCCTAACGATTCTTTTACAATTTCCCTCATATTCCTCCGACTTTTCCAAAGCAATGAAATTTTCTTACTTTTCCGGTTTCCCATGTTTTCCAGTAAGTGGCCACCCTGAAAAACTTTTGTGTTGATAAAATCACGTGTGCGTCCACTGTAGCGGTGGCGGCGGCGATGGGGGCGGGCGAGAAGTGTGCCAGCGCGAATGAGAACGACCGCGCGCCGCTTTGGGTAGCGGGAAGCCGGCGACCGCGCCGCGCCAGGCTGACTCGCGCATTAGCATTGTGGGCTGAAATCCGGACACTGTGCAAGTTCCACGGTGACTTCGCGCCGCTTCGACCGACTATAGAGCTCGGCAGCTTATAAGAACACCTTCATGGGAGCGCTCGCGTTTCGCGGAGAGAAACAATGCGCTTAGCTCCTCCGTGCACTTCCCTTGGCTTCGCGCTGGTATCACACTTGTAGCATGCAGGACGAACTACTCTTAGTAGCGAGCGGAGCGGATTTTTGTAGTCAGCAACAACTGACAATAACGTATGAAATTATAATCTGACATGCAACTCTTATTATGGAACAACTTTCCTTTTGCTTACCGAAAGAAATACACAATGCGCCCGAATAGATTTCGGAGAATTGGCAAACTCGATTGGGAAACCTGCCTTAAAGCCCGCAAGAATTCACCTCAGTACTAATAGTCTTATTATGAAAGACAGTAAGGGACATTTCGTTAAATGCTATTAATAACACATGCACAAGAACTCACCACTGTTACAATGGCATTGAAACAATTGCTCGTTTTCCTCTGGACTTCTTTACACACTCACCTGCAAAAAAAGGAGAAAAACAAAATAAATAACATCGGGCAAAATCATCAACAGGTGAACGAACAGGTTAAGTTACATAACGAATCTTTATTTAAAGACATACTTTAAAAATATTTTCAATTTTATGTAAAACGTCACATTCTTAAATCAGTATTCTTTTATTAATAAAACCATATTCTTGACAACATCGGTGAATGCATCTTATCGGGAAAGCAGGCCTAACGTTTGGCACCCATTGTGAAATTCTCAGAAGTGGCTGAGAGCTCACTTTAATGTTTCGCTAACGGGTAAATGTATAAATTGGGTCCCCACCCTCTACAACTAGTAGCATTTTCTTATTTCCATTTTTCATTGAATGAAAGGTTCAATAAAACAATATAATGTTTCAATGTACGTAGTTTTCTTTCATTTCTTCACAGAATGCCAACAAAACTATTTCCAATGAAATACATGAATTATTATATAACAATCTATATGTACATAAATCGACGTAATGTGATCAATATAGCGTTCCAATAAATATTTCACAAATGGATTTAAGGACTCTGTAGATTTTCGGTGAACTACCCTTATATCAAAATCTAGATTAGTCGGCAGTATCTGCAACTATTTCCTCTAAGGAAATACTGTTTACTCCCATAATACACAAGAATTACCCATATTCGGCGCAAATGATTTCCAAGTGAGGACTAGGAGAAACAAGAAGCGAAAGAGTGGGTATGTGTGAAAGTAGGCTAGACTATTTAAGGAAGAATGTAAGGAAGATAAAGGACAGTTGTTATTTCATCTCGGTACTGCACGTGGCGGTGACGTCCAGCCGGTTCCGAATCACGGTAATGAGGTCGCGGGAAAGGAGAACCAGGTTCGATGCACGACGCTGCCGCTGAGGTGCGCATTAAGCAGATGATCACTATACCTCGTATTTTAGCTGCAATGCTTATTTAGGTCCTTGACGAGGTTGTGGAAAATAATTGCAGATGTTTATGAAACATGAAAAAGTAGATCTACTGGAAGAATCTCATAATGCCTCAAAGTCCTAAACGGGCGGTTGATGCCTATTTTAATACGTGTTGCCTCAATCTGCCGAAAATAAGTATTTTTGAAGAATTATCATATTTTAATAACTCCTTTTTTAAATTTGTTATACCGAAACGCAAATACTTTCTCGAATTTCCTGAAACGCTAATATTCCCAGATCAAATACGCAATCAACTACGCACCGAAATATCTCATCCGAACTCTCACCGAACATTAGGGGCTCGGCAAGTCTATATAAAGAGGATATTTTACACTCGTCTCCAATTAGCAAGCTCTTAGGCAATTGCACCCACTCCCAGTGCAGCTGCGCTGTTGGCAGCTTGAGTATGAAAAGTGTGAAAGAATGAATGAAATGAAAGTAAATAAAGCCGGCCTGGATAGTCGAGGTCGCTAAGTCTGAAGCGCTGTAGCTGTTTCGGCTCGAAGGGTCAGGGGTTCGAATCCCGACTCGGGCATGGAAGTTTGTGCATGTTTGTGTTCTCTCTACAGTTCCCTACACAGTTAAAAACTGTGACGTGTAAAAAACAGTGATGCTGTATGAAAAGTGTTGTTGAAAAGCGACCTTAAAAAATAAAGTATGAGTATAATCACTTTCATATATGTAAAAATACTTCTTTATCCTAAAGAATTCAAAGTGCCTAATTTAATCATTTTGTGTTCAGTTTTAGATGTCAGAAACAGCTTTTCTTTAATTTGTTAAATGCCTAGTTTAATCATTTTGTAACCTATTTTAAGTGCCTAAAACGTCAGTTTTCATGCCTAATAGTGCCTCATTTCGTAATTTTATTACATATTTACGTTATTAAATCTTCACTTTTTTGTGTCTAAAATTCCACGGTCTAATGATCACATTGGCGAAGCTTCCTTTACGAACTCGTAGAATTGCAGCGAGCCTGTCAATATGATTAAAGAAATTAAATTGCGATGGAATAAATAAACTTTGACAACAATTAAATCAACAATTTTGTAATTACTCAGTCTCAAACGTGTTTCACGAAGATATTTCGAGGGTTGCCGGGGGTATTTCTCAGCAACATTAGGGTCTGTGTAATTAAATTAATCTGTGTAGAAACAAGTTTTTACCATTTATTCTGATTTCGACATAGAATTTCACAAAAACTCGGAATTTTGCTCGAAACCACCTACTTTACAATTATGACGTCCGATGTAAGAATGAAGATAATGTGGTATCTAAGAAAGCAGATACCTCCTCTTAAGTCAGCGTCTTTTTATTGATCTTTAGCGCATTTGAATATAAGAAGCTTACAGACAAAAAATAAATAAATAAATAAATTGTAACTTTGCTTGTACGAACAACCTTTTCTGATAGCTAAGAGATGCAAAATGTATAGGAAAAAGAATAACCAGTTTTAATTCCTCTGAAATAACAATCCATCTGCGTGTCTATAAATCTTTTTTTTATTAATATTTGTCTTTATTTCTTCCTTGGATATGATATTCTCTTTTGCTACCGTTAATGCAGTACACATTTAATCGTACGTTTTTATTTCCACCAGGCATAGTGTTGTGGCTTTCAGACCCGGAGTTGCAAGTTGAAATCCAAGAGGGGCGGTGGAGTTCGGAAGAGCGGAAAATTCGAGTCCCACGTCCCGCTTGTGGCGAGAGAGTCCTGGCAATTTGCCCGACAAAATTAAATCCTCTGATAATTCCCGTCCGTATCCGTCCGCATTTTCGTTCCGCGATGTAACAACACAAGTAACATATAAATGACCGAGATTGTTGTGTGGATTCCTGGCGGGGAAACTGCGAGTCAAAAGTTAATTGGTAGCGTTGGGGCTTGGTACGTCAAATGAAAACATTTCCCAAAGTTCACCCTCCTCAAATGTTGGCGAATGGACACATTTCCAGATCCCAAAGCAACTTACAACCCTCAAAGGCAACTTATTATTGTTGTTTCCTCAAGCGCCTCTGTCGGACGCCTCCAAAAGTTATACTCCGATTAAAACATAGTGTCTCTTCAACGTCACGAACTTGAAGGAAAGGGTAACACTGTCATTCAATGGGAGCACGTTACGACATACATTTTTGGTATTGAAGCTCCCGATTGGATGACAGTGTTCCCATCTCCTTCCAGCTCGTAATCTTGAAGAAACATGTTTTAATCTGAGCACAGTACGTAGCATTGGGCCGACCTGGATGGCCGAGGCGGCTAAAGCGTGTACAGACTCAGCGCCTCGGTCTAAATAGTTGCGAGTTCGAGTCCTGCCATGGGCATGGTGGTTTGTCCCTTGTCTTTCATGTACTGCATGTGTGTTGTCGCGGAAGTGTCTGTGAGTATGCCGACTACAGACCGAGGAGCCAGCAAGTGAGTGGAGTGTAAACGTTAATATGTGTCTCTATGAAGGACACAGCGGGTACTCGGCGCGGATAGTCGAAATCGACAACCCCTGAAGCTGTAGAAAGCCCCAGGAAGGGAGAGGAAGGCAACTTC
Organism: Teleogryllus oceanicus; assembly: GCA_964035755.1. Lineage (NCBI taxonomy): Eukaryota > Metazoa > Arthropoda > Insecta > Orthoptera > Gryllidae > Teleogryllus > Teleogryllus oceanicus. The sequence goes on from CAXIVR010000006.1 coordinate 121,722,926, forward strand.
TTATTGCTATTTCCTCCAGCGCATGGGTCGGACGCCCCTACGTCAAACATCAGTTGGCAGCGTTGGAAGTTAGTACGTCAAATTCAAAAATTTTTCAAATTTCCCCCTCCGCGAATGGACATATTTTCATATCCCAAAGCAACTCTTAGAGTTGTCTCCTGCAGCGCCTGGGCCGGATGCCCTTGCGTCTGCTTGCCCTTGGCGCAGCCGCCGCCGCCGCCTTCCACCCGCTCGCGACCTTTCGCCGCGCCGCGGGAAGTGAGCGGGAGGCGATGAGGTCAGCGCTCGCTGTGACTCAGGGGCCGATGCGCAGCGGCGGCGGCCGGCTCTCCTAGAGCCACGGCCCGCTGCGTGGGGACGCAGCACTCGAGTCCAAAATAGGCATGCCACATCGATGTCTATGTTTTCAAAACATCGTTCATGTATGTTCATAAAATCGAAGTAATTAACATCGATTTTTTTATAGGCCGATGTTTTCTGTTCGAAGTTTTTACGTGCCGATATTTCTTAAATGAAAACATCTGTAATAACAAACTCTAGACAATAACCTCCTTTCTAGACAATAACCTCCAAACAATCATCACAATCTGTACATGTTTTTCCTATAAATATACACGAAAAGGCTTTCTGATAAACTAAATAGTTTTCTACTCTCATTTAATAATTCTCTAGTGAAGTGGTTGCATCACCCTTCAAAATGAAAGTCACTATGTGAGCTTCATTAGAGTACAGATTGTTGACTAATTACAGCGACGTTTGCAAACCACGCATCGGGACGTATGAATCATTGATCGTCTAGAACACATTATTTTCAATTGAGACGATTGGCAGGCACATGACGATAAACCGCAACGACCGAGCAAAATAATGAAACGTCGAAGAGGAGTGAATAGGCAGAAATTATAATTAGGATCAACTCCCATTCAATTTAATTACTCACAGAAAAAGTAGCGCATGAATCTCAATTTAATTGGTATCAATACACTCGAATGAAGTTTACGACACGAGCAAGTACACTCCCTCTCCCCGTTCCTGTCCCGCCACCCTGCATCCTGCCTCCCCCCGGCCCCACTCCTGCCAGCACTGCTGCAACGCAATCCATACGCACGTAAATGCCGTGCGGGATGCCTTGCATTTATTAAAATTTAGTTGTAAAAAAGGGGTAACATTTTGAACCCCCCCCCTCGCGCATTTTCTCAGCAGCTCAAGAGCATTCATAGAAAATATGATTGAAATTGCTTCGCCCGATCTACACATATGTTGGAACAAACACCCAATTATCAGGTTTTATACATAACAATAATTGTTGGCTTAATGAAGAAAATAATCCCCTACATGCTGGACCATTTCTAAAACCCTGTCCTAAAAAAATGGCGAACATTTTACAGATTCTAACTTCACTACTTTTAATATCTAGGATGAACCTTTGAATGGAAAAAACCCACTTTAAAAAGTTAAGGAACCTCTTTTTCAAAGCTAACACGAATGAATTGCTGTTGAATACTGTTAACCTGCTTTGTCTTCTTCATAATTTTACATTGCACGATAGTTGTTCCGCTGTTGGCTTTAGAAAACCAAACGTCTTTCCCCAGACCAGTTTCTTAAGGGGTTTCTCTTGAATGTTACCGTTTCCTCTGAGGACATTGCATTCGTTACGTTCGATGGCTATCTTATATCACTTTCCGGTCGCGCGTTCACGCCAGCGTTCCCGCAACCACAACTCTCGCGACGCATGACACCTCGCGGCGACTTGCGACACATTGTCAGCGGCACACCCGCACTGGCATCATGCACACCTTGTTCATTTCACAGAACACTCCAGGCGGCTTTAATATTTAAAATCGGATTTCTGGTTATAATATCATTTACGAGATTAAACCCACGACACAAAATATTTAATTTTAAATTTTAAAAATTAAAATTTTTAAATTTTTTTGCCATTTGGGGTTTTTAAAAAACTGGGGTTTTGATTTGTTTTTAAAAACCAAAATTAGGGGAAAATTTTAAAGTAATAAATTTTTTTCTTAATTATTTCAATTTTTTTTTTTTAAAAAGGGTCAGAATATTAAATTAAAGAAAAAAAGATTAACATAGAATGTATTTTTGTTTTTCATGTTCCTGGCAACTAGTTTAGCTAGTTCCTTATATGTCAACTTAACTCATTGCATTAGAATTTGAGAAATAAACTTTAAATAGAAAAATTATCTTACATTAAAACTACTTGGATCGGGCCCCTTCCACATTACCCGGACCCCAAGCCAACTAGTAAAATGAAAGAATAAACCCCAACCCATCTAAAAATTTGTTCACCCTAAAAATGAAATACCCTCGCAACTTTTTTTTCTTCCCACAAAAACCATTTGAAAAAGTAAAGGGGAACCACCCAACAACAGTCAAAATCTCCGGGGTCACGCAAAAAATTTGCGATCGTGCGCTGGGTTTTTGGGGATTCACGGTCGCCCTCGGAGGCAGATGGAGGGAGGAGGCGGCGCCGGGGATGGGGAGGGGCCGCCCACGCGCCCCTCCGCTCGGCACGCCGCCGCGCCGGGGACACGCGGGCGCCTGGCGAGCCCTTTCAATGCCCGCCCCATCCCCGCATACCAGCATGGAAAGATAACCATTGACGCCTACTGGAAGTTCTTTTTAAATACAACCTTTTTTCTTTTTGTTTTCCCCGGCGAATAACTGCATTTTTGGGTCCCGCAAGGGGGAAAGGCGTTTCCTCCCACTTGAACGAGCGTTGGCCCCGTTTTAAATGGTTTGCGGTTTCCCTCTCCCCCACCCCACGTTTGTCCAGGGTAAGAAACACGTCACCGACTGTCATTATGATGCTGATGTTTTAAATAAGGGAGACGATGGGAAAAGGAAGAAGGAAGAACACGTAATTGCTTCACATTCGCCTACATTCGTTGTAGAAACCCCCAAAAAACTACCAGTCCCAGTTTTTCCCCTTTGAAAGGGAAATTAAACCCATTTATCTAGCTGGGGTTGCAAACCCCACAATGTATTTTTTGGGGTTAAGTCAGAGAATTGATGGAAACAGTTTTTGACTTGAAAATTAGTCATTTTTTTTTACTAATCTCAATTTGTTCATGGAGGGGGAATTCTGGGCTAACCGCTTGATAGGTTTCCAGGGTTTTCTGATCCAACCAGGAAAAATGCCTGAGAGCATCAAAAACGGGGCCACGGCCCGTGAAATTTTTTTTCCTCTTCCTGGGTATCATCATCCTTAATTAATTTATGTCTACCCCAACCCACACGCCATAAAACCAGTGGGGAGCTTAGAGATGTCCGGCCAGGTATCCCAAATGGGAGAGAACCGAGAGGAAAACACGCCGACGGGGAAGGGGGTGCGGAACTGCCATCGAGCGAGGAATCACCACCCCCCCGCGAAAAAAAGGGGCATTTGCGGAAAATGCAGATTAACGGGGCCCGAAATCACCAATAAATCAGTCAACGGGGAAATGGGAATTTAAAACAGGTGATGCAAAAAAGATTATTCTTGTTTTAAACATTTAAAAAAGAAAAGGGTTGAATATGAAACGCATTGTAAAAAACAAACATTTAAACTTAAAAACTTTTTAAAGACCCAAACTGACTGGCAAAAAATCCCCATTATTAGGGGAAAAAAACTCGAGAAAGTGATGTTACACGATCCTATAAGGGATCCTAAATGGAAAAATAAATTTGATTTGGCATAGGGAAAATGACCGTTTGTTTTAACCGCAAATTTTTGAAAAAAAAGTCAACCCAAAAAATTAAAAAACTCCAGCGTTGTTTTTGAGGGGGAAAAGTCCGCTGTTTTCAAACGAAACGCGATAGGTTTCGAATTTTTTTGGGGGGACTTTTTTCAACTGAGGGCCCCAAACCGGGGCCGTCGGCCCCAAGGGGGCTGTTAGCGATTTTCTCAGCGAAGGATCTGAACGCGCCCCCCGTCCTTTTGGGGACCAAAGCCCCCCCCCGCAATCCGCCGCCCCCACCCCGCGGGGGCCTGATCCGCGTGGCGTAATGGAATAATAAACCCGGAGAAGAACGGGGGAAATTTATGGAATCTGGCCCCGGGAAATTGGCGATTTGATCGGGGGCATTTTGCCCTAAGGGGGGTGGAGGGGAGCCCCCGCAAAGCGGGCATTTGTTTGGGGAATGGCGAACCACGGAGCCGCGGGATATTGGGAGATGGCACGCGACGGTGGGCCCTTCCCCTTGCTGATACCGATCGCAGTTCTGAAAGAGACGTTTCTGGGAAGGGCACAGACAACGGAGTTTCTGCCAGACTTTCTGCCGTTTCGTCTAGGATTTTTTTTTTATTACTCTTTCCCGGTTCATTATAACTCAGAAATTTATTTCCAATAAGTTTATTTGTAAACAAATTTTTTCGAATCCCTCTGATTATGACATTCTTTTGGGATTTTTTATTTTTTTTTTAAAGCAAAAAATTGAAATTAGAAACTCACGCAAGAATAGAGCTCAAACGATTTCAGTTTTTAATTTGATTGTAGGGCGGGAAAAGGGAAAATGCAAAGTCGTAATTAAAAAAATATATAAAACAGGTAATATTTTTTTCCTTGATTGCTCTACTTAAGAAATATTCTAAGATCTGTTGTTTGTCTTTTGAATAAAATTAAACAAAATTATGCAAGTTTGCACTAAAAACCCATTGAAAATTTTATTATTGATTAGTAATTTTGGGGGGTCAACAACAAAGGTCACCAGCCCCAAGGTAGGGGGGTTTTTTATTGCGGGAGCAGGCAAGATTTTCACCTTTTGGGATGGCGATCGGCGTCGACCTACCTGACAGCTTGATGGGGTTTCCCAAAAACGGAAATTTTAGGTCAAACTCTAAGCTCCCAACGGCCCCCCGGCAGGTGGAGTGGAGTGAGTGAGGTGTGAAGGAGGAGATAAGAAAAAGGAAAGATCGGCGGGGTCCGTGGCCCGTTTTTTTAAAACCCCGGATTCCCCCAAAAACGGAAAAAACCAGGAAAAAAACTACTATCAAGCACCCGGCCCTAAAAATTTCCCCAAAAAGCGCTGAATATGCCCCAGTTCAGCTAGTTTGAAAATCTTGCCCGTCGGGACAGCCAGGGGATTTCCCCTGTCAAAAGCACTCAAAGCACGCAGGCCCGACCACAAATGGGTAAAATAAGAAATAGAACAGAAAAGAAACAAGATATTCCTGATAAACTTACTGTTAAAAAAGAGAATGATAATTTTACGGAAAAAATATATCAACTGATCAATTACGGCCCAAAAAAACTGAATTACAAAAATTTTCAATGAAGAAAAACTATAATTAAAACTGCACCAACAAAAGCCCCCCCCACACAAAAACACACACACAAACACACACACACACACACACACAACAACGTCAACAAAGTCAATAAACCAACCATACACGCACGCCCCTTCAAAAACAAAAAACGATCCCCCAAAATCCCAGAACGTTCCAGCCACGCGTGGGAAAAACCCCGGCACCCCGGGGGGTGGGGTCCCGCCCTCCCGCCGCGCCAGGCGACACACCCCCCCGGGGGGGCCCGACGCGGGGCGGCGCGGGGGGGGGCAGGGGGGGCGGGGGCCCCCCGTGGGGCCGCCACCCCCGCGGCGGTCGCGCGCCTGACGGGTTTCCAAACAGCGGGGCGCAAAAAAAAAGGCCCCCCGCCGGGGGCCCTGGGGGAGCAAGGGACAGAGGGCACGCCGGGCACTGACACCGGCCGGACCCTTGGAGAATGAATTTCCCTGTGGATGCAAATGACAAGAGCCCGCTGAAATGTCTTACGCTGCTAGGACCAGAAAATGAGCAACAGCAAGGAAAGCACGTTATACACCACGTACATGTAAAAGCCCAAATTTTTTTAAAAACGCGAATAGAGGATCGAAAAGGCAAAGTAACCCCGATTTGCGCGACGCAACCCCCCCAAATATGGAGAGTTTCCAGCAAGCTTTTAAACCGTCCCCATAAATGGGGTTCTGGATTTTTGGCATGGGGCAGGACTTTTACCAGATATTTTTAAAACTTTCTTCTCATTTTCATTAAGAGAATAAATATGAGGCACCGAATACAGTTAACTTAATACCACTATTATAATATTCAGAGATTTTTCAATTTTTTTTTTCTATTTTCAAATTTACATTCCCTGATAAGTTATAAGATAGATTCAAAAAAATTTCAAAAAACCTTATTTTGGATATAATGGGAAAATTTGTTTCAAATATAACCTTTTTTCTGATGAAAAAGAACTAACGGTGAACAAAAAACAAAAGTATCTTTTTTTAGAGGTCCCTTTCATTTTTTATTTACTAACTGTGACTGAGTATGAGAAACGGGAAAACAAACTTGGAGGCCGTCCTGCGCCCTCAGCTCGCACGCGCGAGGACACGACAGGGGGCAACGCTCCCCGGAGAATCACAACCGATGTCGCTGCGATCAATTGGCAGATACGTAGCACCTGTACTTTGTGCTGCCGAAGCTGCGGGTCACGAACGTGCAATATCTTCTGCAGCACATGCGAGGTAAACTCCGAAGATTTATAATTTTCAATTTTGTTTATCTTATTAACCAGTAAGCGTGTTATAACGTGCGCAAACAACGGATCCAAAATTTTCACTGACCAAAAAAAGGGGGGAACATTTTTCTCAAACAAATAATAATGGTTTTTTAAAAGATAATAAAACTTATTTTTTTATTTTCATTTTACAACTACTTATTGTAAAAATTTATAACAATTATAAAACTACCAATACTGGGAAAAAAAAGAAACAAAATATAGCTGTGGGGAAGGGTCCAAAGCATTATTGTTGAGGTTTCAATAAAGGAAAGCAGGGGAATAGGACTAATAGGGAATCACTTTAAGAATGAAAAAAGGCATTCCCAAAAAAGCAGATAAAGGGGGAATCCATTAATGGAAAATCAGCCAAGACAGATAAGACAGCGCGCAGAAAGGAAAAGAAAAAAAACGAAACGATATTTGACAGGTGAGGGAATCGATACGCTCTGGGGGGCAAGGAATGCGAATCACGCAAGGGGGAAACGATGAAAAAAAGAAAAGAAATTATGGCCGGGGAGATAAACGTGACAAGTTGGAGATGCTGAAAAAAAGAAAGAAAAAACCGGAGATAAGATGGATGAGAAGGGAAGGACGCACGGATAAGGATGCGGAAAGAGTCCGGGGAGGAAACAAAGACAGGGAAAACTAAATGAAAGGGGAAAAAGACAGGATTGCTCCGGGGGAAAAACGGTTGAGGGACACGAAACAAAGAAAGGAAAAGGGGGGGAAAAAGGGGGGTACAACATTCAAAACCGAGAGAGAGAGAGAGAGAGAGAGAGAGGGGGAGAGAGAGAGAGAGAGAGAGAGAAGAGAAAGAGTAAAAAGGGACTAGGAGAGATCGACTGAGGAAGAAAAGGGGGGGTAAGGGCATTGATGATTTACAGGGGGGAACGGATATGGGGGTGAAGTTTACAGGCCAGGTGGCGGGGGAACACGGGGGGTTGGGGGCGCGGGGGGGGAGGTGAGCGGGAAAAGGGAGATGGGGGGCGGAGCGGAGTGGGTCTCTGAGAGACGAAGGGCGACGGGAGCTGCAATCGATGCGCGTCGGGAACGAGGAATGCGAACCCCGGGGGGCGGCGCGGCCGGGGGATGGGCGCGCCGGGGGGGGGATACAGGGCGGTAGTGGAGCGCGAAACTGCAGGGGGGGGACGGGGGGGGCGGGAAGAGCGGAGCTGGCGACGGGAGAGCGGGGGGGGAAGAAAAGGGGGGTGAGAGGGGGGCGGGGGGGGGGAGGGAGCTGGCAGGCGGGCGGAGAAAGACGGACAGGGGAGAAACGGGGGGTGGTGGGAGGAGCAAAGCTTGGGGGGCTGAGGCGGGGGGGGGGGAGGCGGGGAGGGGCCCGCCGCGAGGCGAGGCGAGGCCCTGCGCGGGCTGCGTGCGCGCCGCGCGATGCGCCCGTGACCCCGATCGCGTCATCGCTCCACCTGCACCGCCAGACACCGACTCTGCGCCCTCGCTTCGCCATGACATATTGCCGACCCACAGATTCTCAGATAGGAATGCGACGCATGTGTGCCCCTAGTCTCTAAACACATTATTTAGGAACACAACAGATTGCGCCGTTGGGTAACATCGGTATGGTGAATTGGAATGCTGACGAAGTGTACCGCCTACTTCATTCACTTGGCCCTTGTGCATTGTGCATACACGTTCCTCAGCAGGTTAAGGGCGGCCCATGTAATTGCAGTACTTGTCACCTGACGCGAGATAATTTTCTTTTGGGGGGTACGAAACAAATTTTAAAACAGTTTTTGTTGCCAAGGGACACATTGTATACTGTTCTTTTTTTTCCAAAACCATTCTGAACAACGCACATTCCGAAGTAAATTTTCAACAAATACGTGGAGAGTTGTGCGATTGATGTTTTAGAAGAAATGTATTTTCTTTTCCACTTTTTTGAATTAAAATTGCCAATTTTTGGGAAAATTCGCCGGGGGCGATGTATTACAACTGAATGAATTTTGGTGAAAAGGAAAATTAAGAGCGTGACGTCGGAACGAAATTTACAGGAGGTTTTAAAGGTGCTCGAAATTTGTATTAAAAACCAAATAAGACGCCAATAGCTGAATTTTTGGCAAAAATTTCTTCAATTATGTTTAAAGTAGAAATCAGTTAAGACGAAAGGGTATTAAATGACTGAGTCACCACCAGATTTCGAATGAAAATAAATTTTATAAATAACGTTAGATTCCGTTAAAATACAACGAAATTGGTCCTTTACAAATGAGAGGAAAGTAAGTAAAGAGGGAAGTAAAAGAAAGCCCCAAAAATCATTTAAACGCCTTGAAATACGTGATTTTAATATTGAAAATTGACTGAAATTATTATCTAGATCTTTCCCCAAAAAAATCGAGAATATTTTTTTAAAAATTGTTGACAATGTATTTTGGATCTGTTAAGGGGGGAAAATTTGGGGAATTAGACTTGTTTATATTGATCGACGGGAATGGGTTCCGATGGGAATTCTTTAAATATTTATGATGGATAAACCGCTTTCTTATGACAATTCCCAAGCGAATGAGGGGTTAATTAATAAATAATGAATCATAGAATAATTTTCGTTGCTAGTAGCAGAAACAATTCACTTCAGATTCAAGAAATGTTCGGTAAAAAAAGAACACTTATGTGCCCAACATTTCAATTAACAGAATCTGTTGGAAACCCTGAGAAAAGATTAACCACATTCAAATTTTTTTCGGAGATCTTGAAATGAATTTTCAAAAATAAATATCATTGAGAAAATCGAATGTTTTAAAAGGGGGAAATTTTTGGATTTCCCACAACGGCACCTACCGGGAGCTAATATGAGTTGAATGAATATATTGATCTTCTATTTTCTTCATTTTGACAGAAAATTTTCAAAAAAAAGTTCTTTTAAATTTTTTTTATTAACGTATTTTAACACCCAGGGGTGTACGCAAATGTTTTGAAAGGCAAAAAGGGGGAGCGGGGGCAAAAGGCAGGTGTTATTAGGGTATGCATTGACATCATTGGTTTTAGAGACACCAAACTTCGAACACTCCAGCTTTTGTGAGAATTGGGATGCCAGTACCGTATTGATCAGCCCTGTATTCAAACATGTTTTCCCTGGCTCCTTGTGTTGAAGCACTCTTGATAAAGTTATATGATTATTATCAGAGAACAGAATGATTTCATTAACTTTGATTGTTAGGAGTGAAAACAACAGAAAAACATTTCACTGACATTGATTTGATAGGTACGTAGGTGAATGTGTAAATGAGAGGCTAGAAAGCCCAATAGCGCCCTTTTTCAACCATCTACGATTTAAACCCCCAGAAACAAAAACACCTTTTGCCTCAATTATAGAATTATTCAAAGCTCAACCTAGGTCAAAATTTTTAATTATTTGTCCGAAATATTGTCGAAGTGTAAGGGTTTTGTAAAAAAAAATAAGTTCTGAATGAAAATGGCCCTTTTTTCACTCTCCGAAGCAGCTTAATCCCCCGGAGACTTTTTTGATTCTCCCAATCGCAGCCGGAAGACGCCGGTTGGTGCCAGCTTCTGCAGCACCATGCGGCGCGGGGGCAGCCCCAGGCAGCCGGAAGACGCCGGTTGGTGCGGCGTGGTGACGGCTGCCGCGATGGCGGGCACTCAATGGGGCGGGCGACAAGCGACGCGCGCTACGCGAACGGGACGAGGGGCCCCCGGGGCGGCCGGCGCGGCGGGGCAGGGCAGGCGCCGGCGGAGCGCGGTGGCTCGGCGGAACGAAGGGCCATCGAGCGAGCCCCGGGGTGCACAAGAGCGCCCCCCGGGATTACCCACAAACACTTGCCTTTTTTAATGGCTTTTCCCCTTTAATAAACGACTGGTTTTTTTATAAAATTTATTTTTTTTTATACAATCGAAGTTTCGGCCTTACGGGATTTTTTCTAAAATCTAAATTTGGCCTTTTTTTTTTCGAATGTTTGACGAGCGTAAGACTAGGGAATTTAGAACGGTTTTTGTGGGGAAAATGAAACCCCAGGGTTTGAGGTGCGAAGGTTTTTCCCATTTCTTTGCGCACATTCATAAAATTACTTTCCAACTGGACACTACACGTTCCAAGTGATAATTGCGTTCAATAGTAAGATATCTTACTACATCAAATCACTGAAGCTGACTATCGCATCGTCAGAACCCGAAATTTTCTAAAATTAATTGATTTACAAGTGATAGAAATTACTTCAAGATTTTGAAAAAATCGTACAATCGTCTTTTTTGTGCATAAAAAACTTCAGATAATTTTCACTAAAAGTTGCAAGTGTTTATGGTTAATTGAAAAATAATTACGTCCTAAGTATATATTCTTTTCGCAAAATATGCAATTTTTCATAAAGGGGACCAAAAAGCAAAAAATATTGAACCACAAAATCACCGTTTTTGTCGCTCTGTAATTTTATTTTTATCAGCTATTAAAACCATTTTACTTTTTAAATAAAGAGAACGGAAAACTGTTTTTCCTGAAAGTGTAAACATTTTATCACCCCAACTTATTCAGAATTGCAACAGCTGCAGATCGAACGACAGAATAACTAAAGAAGTTAAAGGGAAAAAGTATCCAAAACTAGATTGTTTAAGTGAGCCGTTTTGTGAAGAGACAGAAAAAACAGAGTTTGAATTCAGAAAATTATATAGACGGGGAAAAACCTCGGCCCCCCATTTACAAAAAAAACCCAAAAATGTACATGAAACCACAAACTGATTTGTGCCTCGTTTAGTTTTCTAAAGGGCAAATCGATTTACAAGAGAGTATGCCACGCGTAACTAGGGCAATGAAACTGAAATTACTACCAAAAAAGAATCCAAAACATACGACGCAAGATACCGTTTCATCAATATTCGGTGTTGTGGGGAACATAAAAAGCAAATATATACCCCCAAAATAGAAAAGTTTTAAAAGATTTATATTTTTAAAAAACAACGAATATCCCAAATACCGATAGATTAGCGAAAACTCCTACTGAAAGGACAGATCTCTATTTAGTTCGTTGTAATAAATGCAAATCAAGATGCAAAGTAGTCCAAACAGTAATCAGATAATGTGTTTTTGAAAAAAAAAATTATCAGAAAAAGAGATTAGTAAAAAAGTGGGATTTTCGAGGAAAGTTTTTCAAGAATCCCGGGGCGAAAAAAAGGGGAAGCAAAGGCCAACGGGAGGTCTAGAAAATTCAATGACGAAATCGATATGAATGTTAACGGGATTTTCCCCAGGGGGAAAGAGACGAAAGGGAAGGAGTTGTAAGACTGCATGGGCGTTCGGTGGTGCTAGATAATCGAAGCTTGACGGTAGATGGTCTGCAACGCATAGCGGGGAGCAACGGCAGCCAGAGCTGATGGGGCGTTCCGAAGGCACAAAATCCAAGTGAAGAGATCAAAAAACGCATGCTGGAAAGGGGCCGGGGGCAGAGGTTGTGGGGGATAGAGGAGAGATACCGACATGGAGATAGATGTGTTTGAAACCCAAAGGACGGGGGGAAAAGGGGTTTAGTGGGGATATTGACAATGGATGAAAGGGGACAGGAATTAAGAAGGGGGGGGAACACAAGGCACCGGTCATAAACGTTTTGGTGGAGGAAAATTTTTGGGGGGCGGGACGGAGGAGAGTTATGGAAAAGGGGTTTTGGGGATGTAGAAACACAAGGGGGGATCGGCCTCAGGGGCATTAAGGTACGAAACGGGGGGGGCGAGGTGGGGCGAACTGCAGGCGCCCCGGGCATAACAACGGGGGGCATGGACGGGGAGGGCGCGCCGCCGCAGAGGGGGTGGCGGGCGGGCCCCACGCAAGGGGACAAAACCGGCGGGGCCCAAAAGGGGCGACAAAAGGGTTGCTGGCGGGCGGGGACAGCGAGCGGGCGGGCAGGCGCCCGTCGGCAGACCCACTAACCCAGTTCCGGTTCAGGGCCGGGCACAGAGGCAGTGCGCACGGATGCCCATCATTAGGGCCCCCTGCGGGCGGACTGAAAGCCCCCCAAAGGCCCCCCACCCCCTCCTCGCCCCGCCCCGTCTGCGCCCCCGGGGATAAACCCCCACACCTCTTAGGCCCCGCCCCACAGGGGATAATCAGATTTACGAAATACTTTTTTTTCTGTCAACACGATGGGGCCGCCGAAAACTAGCAACGATATTCTGCAAAACATCACAGAACATAACCTCAAAAACATTTTGAAGTTTTTATTATGAAGTCGTCACTGAATTGAAGCACACGCTTGAAAATCAGTCTTTAAGCAGATGCAGCGAAATGATGGGGAAACTAACTTGTAGAGATGCAATTTGCATCCAATGCCCGAGTGCAAAATACTTCGTTTTTCGATCTTATTTACATTGATAAAGAGGATGTTGCATCTTTAAGGATGCCAACAACTCTGTCTACCTTTCAATGATTTGTGGTAATTTCAATTGATTATTTCATTAAAATAAAAAATAAACGTTACGGCGATATTTTTGACTCAAGAATATAAAATATTATATTTAAATATAAAGTTCAGTGAATCTTCCAACATTTATTCATTTCATGTAAGTTTAAACCACAAATTATCATATTTTTCTTTCCATTGATTATGCTGCTTTGGAATCAGAATCAAACAAATATATTGGAGTATTTAGAGAAGTAACATGTTCGAATTTGCAATTAATATTAACAGACAAAAAAAAATCAATGATTTAAAACCCCGTAGGGAATAAAAAATTTAATCTTTTTTAAAAGGGCACTGATTTACTAAAAAACGATTTACTTCTTTAATTGGGAATAAGTATTATTGAAAGACACTATTTATTTCTGCATTCCCAAACCAAAAAAAGGATACAGATAGTTGTCGAGAATAATTAAAACTTTTCCAAATTAAACCCCACCGCCTTCAAATTGTTTTACCTAATTTTTTTTTTTTAAACAAGGTATAACATTACGATAAAATCTTTGTAAAATATTGCCACATATTTTTATCCTCTGGCCGAATTTCATTTCAAGGAAACTTGTTATATTTATTTTTGGACCGGGAAAACCAGTTGATCACCACCCTTTCGCCTCTGAAACCCAGGGGAAACCCCCGAACCCAGGCGTAGCTACAGTCTTCACGTTGATGTGAATGCGAGCAGCCACAACCCACCCCCTCAGCGGTTCTCCGCAAGCAGCATCAGCAGATGCCAACGGCGAGGCGGGGCGGGGGCGGGGCGGCGGTGCTGACACGATGCATTCCCCGCTAACGCCCTCCGCCGCCCGGCCGCTCGCCGTGGCTGGCCTCATTCGCAGAGTGCTGCAGCCGCCGCCGCCGCTGGCGTCGCGTCGCGTCCCGTCGTTATCCTCGCGCGCTTCCGATCTCGACGCGCAGGAGACAAACCGGCGCCCGAATGCAAAGTTCCATTACCCAGGGGGCGCCGACGCCCCCCCCTCACCCCGCCCTCCCCTGCTCCCCCAATCCCGCCCCTGCCCCGCCCCGAGCTGCTCCTTTTGGCAGCGCTGCCCTTCCCAGCTACGAAGAGTCTTATACGTCCACACCACTGAATCGGATAATGGAAAGCATTTACATTTTCTTCAATTTAAATTTTAAAAAAACGAGTGGGAATGCGCCACATATCGAAACTTTTCCTCCTCTTAATGGTTACAACTCAATAACTACTCTTAAAAAAAAGCCAGTATTTAAAGTAAAAATGACAAGTAAATTGAATACCTTATTAATATCCCTAATTTGGGGTGTACAAAATTACAGCCGATCCTTAAACACGGAAAATGCGACCGAAAATTCGAGATCGTATTGTTGAATTGATCCCAATTCTATTTCTCCTCATACTACGGAGAAACAGAAAACACTTTTCAAAGGAATGCAAAACCCCCACTAGATGAGATCAGTGAGTTTTCAAAGGGATATCGAACTTAACAACTTTATTTTTAGTTCTAATTCATCTTTGGAAAGAAATCCATCACTATAAATTAGTCTGTGGGTTATTTAAAAGTGGGCCCCTTTTTTCCCAAAAAAAGGCTGTTTTAAGACCCCGCCCTTCCGTATTATTTTATATTTTTCCATCTTAGTTATTTTTAATTATTATTTATTAATATTGTTTTTCGTATACAGTAATATGTATATATACAAAAACAAGTTATTTTTTAAAATAATACCAAAATACCTAAAAACTTCCACACGACTTGTAATGTATTTAACCCTATACTGGAAACTAACGTGCACCTTTACCTCCATACAAAAATAAGCTATTTTGTCATATTTTAATTATTTTACCCATTCTATTCAGCATTTTTTATTGGTTATTTTGAAGGCAAATGAATAGTATTAATTTTGGTACATTACAACATTACACAAGATTTAAGGCAGTTCAATTGTACTCGACCCGTTAAAATAACATATTGAATTCTAACTCCAGTATACATCATATTATAAAATTCTGGTTTTGTTAGACAAACTTATGGCAATTCTCTGCATGCCTTTCAGCTCATTCCTCTATAAACAACCTTTTATTTGTAATGTGTTTTGGGCCCAAGTGTGCTGTTCAATTCAGCATACGGGCCCGCAAAAATTTTTTCTGGGGACATTCGTAAGATGGGGCCCCGGCCACCACTACGCCAGGATAGTTTTTTTAACCCACGGGGGCCTTACTATTCCCCCCTGCGCGATTGTTTAAAATTACAATTTCCTAGTTTTTACATTCGCGTGTAAGATAAGCAAACGTCCGCAGGAGTAGGCTGAAAAGAGCGCATTGAGTGGGGAAACAGAGGCGAATACATCCGGGCAGTAGGGTGGACCACGAACGAGCAACAAAGAGGGAAGTTGGATGCACGACGTCGCCGAGCTGTCCTCCACGGGGAGCATGTCGAGATAAGAGGAAAAGCGGACGAGGACGCGGGCGCGGGCAGCCGGAGAGCAACGGCCCCACGGAGCGACGGGGGAGGCGAAGAGGCCGGGAGGGGGGGCCACGCCCCCCGATTTTGGCCCCCGCCGAACGTTACGCGGCGCGTGCCTTCATTTATTAGGCCCCGCGGCGCTTATTTTCAACAGGGGAGGGGGCCCGGGGCGGGGACGAGGCAACAGGACGAGGGATGCGAGAGCGAGGAACTGTGGGGCGGGGCGGTGGACGAGTACCCCCGGGAAAACCCGAGGGAAAGTGAAAAATGGGGGGCAAATGCCGATTTGACGGGGAAAAAACCCAAGTAGGGGGGGGAAAATTAGTCCGGGGTCAGGCCAGTGACGGGAAGGGGAGAAATGGGGCGACGGTGCGAGGCAAGATCAAACGAAAGGCGGAGAAAAAAGCAAGGTTAGGGGAAATGAACGCAGTCGAAGATAAAAACGGCAACTACTTGAACCCCTTTATTGCAGAGCGCATCTGCCGGAAAACAAGTCTACAGGTCATCCCTCCAATGTCTGGGTTTTAAAAAAAATTTTAAGGGGAAGAGGATTTTTTTTAAAAAAAGTTTGAAAAGAAATAAGTTGAAAAAAAACATGAACCAAAAAAGTAATGATTACTTACAACAGCGTTTTTTAACGGCAAACTACAAGCGACTAATGTCTACATAAAACATTTATACAAAAATATGCGACTCATATATTCGAAACTAATGATTACTTACAACAGCGTTTTACAAAATTGAATTTCCGTAATATACGAATTCTAAACTAAACCAAATTCAATTTCTTCATGAATATGGAATAAAAACACCAAAACAAGACAAAATTCCCCAAATCATGAATAGCAATTTGGGGTAAATGATAAAGAAGAAAAGGAGATTTTTTTGCAGTGAATAAATTACAATTGCTTTGAATAAATAAATAACCAACAAAAATTTTCCCGAAAATTTAAAAGGAGAGGCTTCTTGGTTTCATCAACTGCAAAAAATTGTTTTTAATTGATTTTTATTTATAGTGGGGAAATAAACAATTTCTAAGATCCGATTCTGAACAGCACGGAAAGGCGAAATTAGATAAGGTTACTGGTGCGCGAGGATAGGAGCAAAAAAAGTAATGAGGTTAGACGGGAAACGGATGAAATCAGAATATGGCAGGGCGTGGAGTGGAGTGGAGTGGGGTGGGGTGGGGGTGGGGTGGGGTGGGGTGGGGGGGGGGGGAGCGGGGGAGGGGCTTGATAAGGGCTTTGGGATGGAGAGGGGCAGGTAGAGGGGGCAAGGCGTTTGGTGGTTTGGGGATTTCCGGCCGGCAACATTTTGGGCATTAGTCCCAAGGATTGCATGTTTTTCCCCGGAGAGGGCGGTTATCTTCCCCGCTGGATGGCGAGATTCGCCGACCCCCCGTCAGCTAGTGGGTTTCCCCCCAACCAGGATCTCCCCCCAGCGGGCACCGCCCCACCCGGCAAGCCTAAGCTCCCGACCGGTCTCCCCCGGTACGGGGGGTGCATGTTTGGGGTGGGAAGGGGGGAGGGAAGAACAAGGAAGAGGGAAAAAATCCGCGCGTTCCGTGGCCCTTTTTTGGGACGCCCGGCATTCGCCTGGTGTTGATCGGAGAAACCAAGGAAACTAGATTACAGCAGCCGGTCGCAGAATTTCCCGAAGCGACCGAATTGACCTTTGGAAAAACTAGTGTCGAAAACCCGCCGCCGCAAAAGTGGTTATTTTGCTCATTTACGGGGCATTTGCCTTGAAACCAAAGTTGTTAAGTTCAAAATGATTCAAGGGAAAGAATTTGAATTGTTGGGAAAAAATGAATAGACCATATTCTATGAAGCGAAGCGTGAGGATTCAAGAAAAAAGGAAAAACAGAGCGCGCCTTTGTTTGGAGGCCGCTGGGAAATGTGTTCGAGGTGTTCTAGAGTGCGTGTTTATTTTCCCTTTAGAAATTTTTTTCCCATCATGGAATCGGGTTTTTCAGATGTTATATTTAATTTTAATGTGTTTATCGTTTTAGAAGCATAAAATGTATTTTTTTAAAAAAACGGGGGAAAATGAAGGGGGTTAAAAATCATAGTCGAAATTCTTTGGGAGTAGAAAAAAAAAGGACCTCG
This sequence comes from Teleogryllus oceanicus, assembly GCA_964035755.1. Classification (NCBI taxonomy): domain Eukaryota; kingdom Metazoa; phylum Arthropoda; class Insecta; order Orthoptera; family Gryllidae; genus Teleogryllus; species Teleogryllus oceanicus. The sequence goes on from CAXIVR010000006.1 coordinate 121,740,427, forward strand.
TTGAAAATTTTAAAAATTTTTATATGAGGGTGAGTTTTTTATCTACCTTAAAACGAGACAATTTTTAATGTGGGGGAATTTTTTAAATTTTTTAAGGGTTTATTTTCGGGTAGGTGCGCGAAAAAGTGAGCTCGGGAAACTTTTTTGATATTTTGCAAAGGGCCTTTTTTGTCCAGGCAACAAACTCAGGGAGAAAGAAGGTAGTTTTTTTGATAATGTCAGAGTAAGAAAAAGAAGGGTGAAAAAATCTTTAAAATTAGATTTTTACTATCTCAATTTTTAAATTGCTGGAAAGAAAATGGAAAATTTAAAGGGAAAACTTTTTTGAAAAAATGAAGATTTAGATGAAGAAATGATTTTTCTTCGACATGATATCACCACAAATTTCCACGAAAACATCATCAAAGAAAATTTTGATACGTTGAGCAGGGGGAAAAAAAGAGAAGGCGCGCAAGAAAATTATTTCGGGGCCACAGTCCTCAAGAACTAGTTTTAACACAGCTTCAAAAAACAAGGAAACAAAAAAGCTGCCTATCATAAAATGCTATAATTTCGTTCTCCGTTGAGGAAAAATAAAAAAAATAAAAAAATAAAAAAATTTTTGGCCCCTTACACTCCAGAAGAACCCCCTGGCTCTGATTATAGACCCCAAAATTTGGAGTAAATTTAAAATTATATTTGATAAGAAAAAAAGAGAAAAATTGTGATATATATATATATATATATATATATATATATATATATATATATATATATATATATATATATATTCCCCAAAAAAAGTTTTTGGAAAGTTAAAAAAAAAGTTTTTTTAACATAGTTATTTCGAGACAAAAGGCGAGGTTAAATTCTTGTCCCTTAATGACTCAAACAGCACACGTTTATCCATATTGCAGAAGTTCTCAGCAGAATGTTAGTAAGCATGAGACTTCCCCTTTTTGAAATTATTTACAAATGGGGTTTTGATGGAAGTTCCGGTCCAAAATATTTGTGGGAAAAAAAGGGATGGGGGGTTCAAAATTGAGCGAGGCCCCCCAAAATTTAACGGGGTTTACGTCATGGAAAACTTTTGCCCTTTGGACAATTAAGGAGGGGAAACATTAGAAACAAATTTTAAAAAAGAATGTCATACTTTCCGGGGCCCAAAACCCCGAAAAATAATAGGCAACGAAACATGAAGACCTTCTCCATGTTTCTTTTATATCTTCTGATCCAGTGATATCTAGCATCAGAAATTTACCTAAAAGAAAATAAATCAATTGGGACAGCCCGGGCATCAATCCTTAAAAAGGGCCTTACATCTACCAGGGAAATTTCTGAGTTCACCAGCATTTGGGGTGGGTTCATTCCAAAAGGAAAGGAAAAGACTTAAGATTCTTCAGGCAGGATTTTGAAAATAAATCGTTTAAAGTATTTATCACTTTTTTTTCTTGTAAAATACAGGTTCTACTTTTTCAATTGGGGTTTTAAATTTTGGAATATATGTATATCCTTGTTTTTTACACAAACCCCCAGAAAAACGATTGAATATCTTTTCGTTTATTATAGAACAGCAAAAAGATATAAAGATTTCAAAATTATATAAAAAAACAAAAACTATTATGTTGATTTCAGTTCAAAAAAAAGCAATGTCCCCAAATTGAAAATAGACCACTGTGCGCCGTCAGGATACGGAGCCCCCAACCCCCCGGTCGAGGCGCTGCAGTGACATCAGGATGGAAATGAGCTACCGCTCCCGGGAGCCGTTTTCCCTTGGAGGCGTTTATAGAATGTTTTCTCTAACTCACGAACGAAAATGTCTAGTTTTCAAACGTTAATAACCTGGCTTTGTTGGCACTGATATTCATAATACAATTATGTATTGCAAAAACGGTGAAGAAGAGATTCTGAAAAAATCCCGATTATAATTTCCCCCGTCACGTACATTTTTACTGTTCTTTGACGAAAATAAATGAAATCAAATCAGGCGAAGCTGGAGGCAGACGTGAGGCGGAGGTGGAAGTAGAGGGTGAGGCGGAGCGGGGATCAGAACGAGGAGAATGGCAGGGAATCGTAACAAGTACCGGGCGAGAAAGGGTGGGATGACAAGTCAGGAGCTCGCCGCGCTGTCTGCCTGGCGTCGCGTCGCACTGCTGGACCGGCGCCAAGAGCCGGCAGCCCACGGCTTCAGAGCGCAGTCCTCGCCCGTCCTCCGCCCCCCCCCCCATTGCCATTGCCATCGCCCGCGCGGCCAACACACGCTCAGCGAGTGCACGAAAAAAAAAAATCCACCAACAACGTTCGCTTCGAGATGAAAATATTTCGAACGACACTGCTGGCAACTTCTCGATGGGGGAGTGACTTCGTGAATTATATGGAGTTCAATATATCAACATTTCATTTTTCAATCTTCAAAATAGGCCGAAAAAAGTTACAATATTGTGGGACTTCGGCGTTGCAAGTTCCCGTTAAAAAGTTTTCCCAGAAGTTATCTTTATGATTGTCATTAGATTTCGTAACATTTATTTTACTACGTTCTGTGAATTATAGTTTTCTCAGCTATCATAGCTAGGAACGATATGGAAGAAATGTACTTTGTTCTTAGAACCCTTAAATAACACGTAAACCATTTTATTATAAATTTGACGAAGACTTAAATAATGTATTATTTCTACTTGAAATATTATATTGATGATAAATTATTACTGTAAATTAAAATTTTATTTTAGTATGATGTAAAGCGGAACATTCGCGTCCTGCTAAAATCCCTAAAAAATTTTCCAGACTTGTACCGAAATGCGAAAAAGAAAGCAAAGGCAGTTGTACTAATGACAATTTATGTAGCTCTTTCCACTCGTATGCAGGAATTTCTCTAGATCAAATCAACACTGACGTCCTTGAGCTCTTGCTTCGCTGAGTCAACATCTGCAAATCACGGGTATGTTCCTCAAATACACCATAAGGTCATTCATGCATCTGGAAAGAACAGTGCTAATGAAAATGCATGAGCTCAACCCGCTACACTGCAATCTTAATACCTTTAAAAGAATGAGTCACTTAGCAAAGAGCGAAGATGAAAGGCACCAAGAACTCGCTACGGAGTGCAGACGCTTCCAGAAAGTGTAGCTACCATCGGCAATCAATAAGACAAATTGCAGGCGGCTTCCTCTGTAAATCGAATCTGAATGAAGTGCTAGTGACTTCAATTACTAATGGAAAGAATGCATGTTTGTGTTAATGATTAGTAAGGTTAAGGGAGATTGAAAATGAAATAGAAAAAATACTGAACCTATAATCAACTGCTTGAATTGAAAATGGACAATTGACGAATATTATAAATTAATAACACTGCACTAAGAATAGAGCATGGAAGTGCAGGATCACTAAATGAAGCTAGTGGAGTAAAGGACGCAAATGGACAAGAGAAGTTACTGCCTCGGGCAAAACCAGGGTAATTCAGGCCATGCCACAGGAAATGCTACATTTAGCGTGACCGCCACCAGCGCTTCCACTACAAACTTCAACTGGAGTGCCTCACATCCCATCGGGGCGCCAACAAATGTGTCTAGCTCCACGCATAGATACCAAAGTGGGAATTGCTTCATGTGCATTACTGATAGTTACCCATTAAAAAGGAACGTAAAAAATTTTTTTTAAAAAAAACGCAATATGAATATCTGCTGTCATGTTCATTGAATGTTATATGTTCCTTTAATGCCATATGCAATAATATCATTCGATACTAGTATCACTATTATACACTAGTATTGTTCCGTAAGCATTCGATGTCATTTAAAATGTATTCCGATCATTTTGATTAAGAACAAATTCATAGATATTAAAGTTGACCCAAACCCTCCTAATACATTTTCGACGCCTTAGCAAAGCATCACGATCCCCGACCGAAATCCTGCCTCCCAAGAGACAAGACGATCTCCAAAGGAAAGCGCGGCGAATGACGTTTCTGGAACGATGCCGCATTAGCAGCAAAGGGTTGAGCAGGCATCTGACGAGTCCACACAACGGAGTCGAAGAGGCCGTGACACGTGAGTTGGGCGGGTCGGGGTGTGGCGTGGCAGAACGGGGCGTGGCGTGGCGTGACATGGAGTGGCGTCGCGGGCGGAGTCCCGGCACTCGCGCTAATTAGACAGCACAGGGCTCGACGCCAGACGCGGACGACGGAAGGAGGGATGTGGCGAGACTTCTTCAATACTATCTTTGATATTCACGTTACTATGACAGAACATATAATTATGTGCCATTATTATCGGATCTAAGGTCGGATTAATATCTTAAGAGGCCGTAGGCTTTACGAAACTTTGAGAGTTCTTAATAATATTCAACACATGGTTTCAGAATGAATGTGCAAATAAACTATAACCTTTACAATTTAAAACATATTATTAAATATTGTACCTATTTATTAACTAACATAAAATTGTTTAAAAATAAGCGAAACTCCTGTGGATCGGCGGCTCGAAACACGTGCTTAGTCTAGAACTTGTGTATTTATTTATCCATCCCTGATCGAACCTCTAATATTATACATTTGTCGTTACTCTCTTTAAGGGTCATTCCCAAAACATTTTTGTCGCCAAATGCGAAGTCTTGGTCATGTGTAACTACAAGCATAGGTTTCCTCGGAAATGCGATTCATCGAAGAAGGAAGACAAGGATCGTTCAGAACAGCACGATGAGGCGGATTTGGTTATTTGGAATTTGGAAAAGGAAGAAAATAGATATTATGATATACGTATTCATAAAACATATCTGGAAAAATATGTAGTACGGAGTAATGTATAATATGGCACCTACGGCGGACAGTACTTTCATGTTGACAATTAGTGAGTGCTATGCAAACATTAAAAATATTTTATTTATCAAAGTTTCCTGACTCCCATATTCTCGGAAACGGAGGTTCTCGGAATCCACAGATAGCTTTAACATGGGGGGAGGGGATGAAAAGAGTTTCTTTGACACTCCATAAAAAATACGTTTATCATCATAAAGTCGTAACGATTCACGTAAAGGCAGAAAGAGAATATAGAAATTCCCAGCGTTTTTCCAATGTTCCCGTAGATGCATAGAAATAATGAAAACGTTTTTCCCTACAATTCTTCCAGAATATCCTAGACGGAATCGACTGAGAATTTTTCCAATCGACATGTCTCGACGAGACCTATCGATTGAGCTACTGATCTCTTAGGTGCCACAAATCGCTCAAAGCGCTTTATAGTTGCTTGTAAAAAAATAAATAATAAATAAAAAACAGTTTTTGACACTTGATTTCTTGCAATCTTCTAGATGGATCCGCAGAGTGTGATCAGTTCGCCACCAAGAGACCTCATTTGTCTTGATCGGTAAACCAGAAGGGTTCTAACGTGAGTTTATGACAGATAGACAGACGGACGGAGGTAACTCGATCATATAAGGATTTTCCTCATTTTCAAAATCTTCAATTTCTGACAAATAAGTCTTTTGTAGAAGCAGCAACAACTATTGTCACACTCTATAATTATTAACTTCTCAAACACAGTTTTCGTATTATTATTATTATTATTATTATTATTATTATTATTATTATTATTATTATTATTATTTTATTCTTACGCTTCATCTTATCCGGTACCAGCGTAGCAGCACAGACAGGGAGACGACAGGGCAAAATATGTTAAAGCAGGAAGATGTAAAGAATACATCAAACATCCGGTACTCTGCGGTATTTACAGCACAGTAAATATGCGAGATTACGAACGGAAAGTCACTGACAGTTCAAACATTGACTACAGCAGTTCATTCAACTTTTCTCGGTGTTGAATTATGGAAACACGAGATTGTTGTCGTTGCGTGACAAGGAGGCGCTTAGCTCCACAAGAATTCAGGGGTATTACACATCTTCCGTGTTTCACCTTCATATTTCCCATTGGAGTCTGAGGCTCACACGAATACATCATCTTATATCCTTTGTAAGCTGACTTTTCAAAAGACCTAACACAAAGAACGGGGAGGTATTTTCATGGCGTGAGTAAAGAAAGGATGTAAACAAGGAAACTGAAGTAAGCGAGGAAACGGGAGGACAAGTGAGAGGGCAGAAGACCGAGGAGTACGTGAAAGTAATTACAGTGGTAAAGGAAAGATGTGAGATGGACGAATGACAGCCACAACATTCACACAATACGGACTTCAATTAATTTTGCATTCAATACGTAATCTAACCCAAAATATCATACAATTGACATATATAGACTGGTATAGATGATGAGAGATTAGGATGACGATGACAATACAAAACACCAAGAAATTGTGAAAGCGACCCTACAAATCACACAAACATTTAATATTCATTCTAGAATCTGTTCACGGATGCTATTCATCATATTTTAAAAGCAGCTTTGCAAACTTATTTTCATGTAATGTTCATGGAAGGCTCATCCCAGCCTAAGTGTAGAGTTGTTAAAAGAATTCGTAGGCATTTTTGTAGTTCGATAAAAACTATACAAGGGGACGAAAGAGGCGGGAAGGGAAAACAGGCGGAAAATAAGTGACAAGAGGAAAATGGAGAGAACAAAGGACGCCAGTAGGAAAGTGAGAGACTGAAAAAAATACACTTGTGTTCGGGCTGTGTTATGTGTGAATATGTTGAACCTATTCAATGCTGGTGCATTCCGAAACGTATTTTCCCCAATGCATTCAACGGGGAGATTTATTACGGGAATGGATGTTGTGAAAGGGTTAGTAAAAGAAATCATGAACCACCATCACAATACAACAATCGCAGTGTATTCAAGCAAACAATTCAAGCCACAGCCAACAAGAGCGCGTCACAGGAGCACCGTGCGCTCGGTGGCGTCGGAGGCGTTGGCGGCGGCGGCGGAGGCGTTGGCGTCGCGGGCCCTGGCCGCCGCCGCCGCGGCCGCCTGCGCGCCCAGCTCCACGTGCAGCCAGAAGAGCAGCAGCGCCACGACCGCCGCCACGCCCACCATGGCGAGCGCGCGGTGGCGCGGGGGGCGGCGGCCTCCGCCTCCTCGCGCTCCGCCTCCGCCGCCGCCCGCGCCGCCCGCTCCTCGTGCTCCGCGTGCGCCGCAGATACCTTGGTCGGGCTCATCGCCCGCCCGCACGCTTCTGAAAGACACCGACCACGCGCCGCCTTAGCTGCGGGGTCAGACACGCGGCGCGCCGCGGATCTACGAGCTCGGGAGCCCTCTGGACGGCGAGGGGCGCATGCGCACGGCCATGCAGTTGTATTATTTTAGCCAGACAGTGGGCGCACGCCTGAGGTTACACTGGGCAAAGAGACCATGTCTAGACACTCACCACCGGCCGCTGCCCTAAACGCTCTTACGAAACTTTTAATCGTTACCGGAGATCAAACGATTTTGTCCGTCATTTAGTAGAGCAGGAAGTGGTGGGCAAACTGCGTATGTCTCTCTTAGACACAATTTGCACGCTTCTTTTTGACGAACGATTTTGAGAGAGTTTAGCGACAGCGCATAGCAGCCTTTGGAGCGGGAAAGATGCTATGCGCGGTCGCTAAAACTCCCGAAATTGTTCGGCAAAAAGCGTGTAAATCGAGCCTTATGGTTGTTTTATTTGCAGCGGACCCAAACTGCCACAGTAAAATAATACATCTGCCATTTTATGTTTCTAATATTCCCACTTCACTATTGCATTTGTGGAAAACCCAGCTTCAAGAATTGTGAGTATACAAAGTTTCCACTTTCATGATATTTTATGTCCCCTCCAAAATCACCCTCCTACACGTATTTGCTCGAACGCGTACAGTGCGGAGCACGCACCGTTCTCTGGGATCGGAAGTATGACGAATTTCCTCCTTACCAACTTCGTTCACAACAAATCGTCATTGGAATTTGTGAAATTTACACAATGTTTCCAGAAAAGGAAGAAGAACCGGATGCTTTTATATAAATATATAATTATAAAAATTGAAAAGAAGTGATAATACACTCCATAAAAATGCAATTTAATTTTTAATGAGTTTAAACTTTTATATTTTAGTCAGCACACACATCCATTAATAACACATCCCTGCTCGCATGACGCGAACGAAAACTTAATGAGTTTAAATGGGTTTATTAATGAAATCTTAGATGAAATGATTTTTGTACTCGTTAAGCCTGATTATTTATTGCTCCATTTTATTTCAAAATGTTCGAATTCTTTATTACGAATACTACATAAAAAAACAGTACATTTTCACAAGTAGTTGCAAGTAGAAAAATAAAAATGACGTTAAATATTTGCTGGATGACAACATGGAGGAGTGTCAGAAATTCAGTAATCTCAGTTACACGTTACAGTAACAGCTAAATGAAGCATACCGTGATTCTGTACTTATAACACGCGACACACAAAGAAAAAAGAGCTATATGCATGTGACAGAGGTGCAAACATCGCCCAAAACGTGATTTTTCACGTGCATGGGTTTACAGTAGAAAATAAGATAAATCAAGATAGAGCATTTGCACTTGCAGTATGATCTACATAAATATCGCAAACATACATTTCAACTATTAAACCGGTACCGGTCAGCCACGCAGGTTTCAAAATATTAATATGTATTGTTTTAGAAAACGACAGGTTTGTATTTGTTAATTGAAAGCCCACCTCAAAATTGAATTAAAACACACGAATAATTTTACAATACCAACACCCACTAAAACCGCCAGTCTTTGTTTTACGTGACTACGCGTTCTAACCTCCATTGCTCCTTTCGTAGCTCGGAGCTTCCATGTGGCGTTCGGGCCCCGGCGTGCGTCGGCCTGCGGTGTAGGTCGCCTACTGGCTCTGCCGGGGAGCCTTCCACCAGCAGCGTTTGTGGGAGGCCCTCCGGGCCGGGCGCTCCTTTGTCGCCCACTTAGGGCCGCTTTTAGGGCCCTCCCCGGGGTCAAGGCCAGCGCCCAACGAGAGGAAGCAATGTTCCCGAATAAGAACTGCCCGGGCTACTGAACTCAGGAGTTGAGGCTTCTTGAAATCATCTTCTAAAGGCGGCTCCACACATTCGTTATTCGGCGAACACCGAGCAACCGCTCGCCGAATCCCGAGTAGTGTGGATGAGTTGCTTGCTATTTGCCGAGTGACGAACGTTCGGGGTTCGCCCTACCCACCGCGTGTCAGTGTTTGAACACATCAGAGGGAGCGAACATTAGCCGAACACGTCAGCTGCTCGGGATTGGGCGAGCACTAGCTCTACGAATGCCGAATGTGTGGAGCCTTCTTAATGTTCTTGTAATACTTTTGACTCTGTACAACATTCCATGGTTGAATTCGATTTTCTTTTGGTCTAGTTGGATAAAATCTTGATGTGAATGTATCAGGTCAAGCTGGGAATATAAACAAATATTTTTCTAGATTCAGATAAGTAGAATTTGGAGGCTATGTTTATCTTAAAGACTAACACTAGTCCGTAGCACTAAAATATTAATTTACCTTTTTCAAACGTGACAGTTATTTTCAGCATAAAGTGGCATAACAGGCCCGAAACGTGAAATAGGGAGGGAAGTGAATTGTGTGAATATGCACAAAAGTATCACAATTATTTGAGTACACTCTTTTATACATTCACTTCAGGCGTGAAGATAAGCGTCATCCTGGCAGCCTGGTTGCCTGGAAGTGTAATTCAGGGATATTTTGTGTTTGCAGTGCTACCAACCACTCCACTTGACCTCTGTAATGTTTCGTCTTCCTTGACCAAATCCCATTTATCAGTGAGATAGTTTACAGATCATGTAGAATATATTTATTCTCTGCTATACTTAAACTAAATAACGTTATTACGGTGTTAAATAGTTTTTATGCTATTCTATTATATGTTTATAGTTTATATGCACATCGAAGCTGGCAACAATGCAAAACGAACCAAGCCAAATTCGGTACACAATCCATAGCTAAGTAAAAAGAGGTGAACGAGACCGAAATTTTAGATGAGTGGAGGCGGGGAACAGATACGGTACATCACAGACACGAGTGCATTCGCAGTTTGAAATCTCCCTATCGACAAATAGGTGACAAATTAAACAATTACCGCACAAATAACGATACTGTTATTTAGTGTATGTTAGGTAGTTGTGTAAGGCGAGGAAAGGCAAGACTAGGCAAGGATTAGGAGGATTGAAATAATCAATAAAGTAGTATCAATACATTGTCGTCAATTTGAGTACATGCAGAACCCATGCGTAGCATATTCAATAAACTGAATTGGTAACTCAAATCATCATCTACGTTTCCGAGACAAATATATGGATTTTACGACAGAAATAATCGACGATTCTCTTAGCTGGAGCACCTCTAGGGTGTATTTAAAGAGATGACACAAGCTCTCTAAGCAACCAAATGTGATCAAAACCTCTTTCATCACTAAAAACGATTAATAGTTGATAGAATTCACAAAATGATTACAACATCACACAACAGCAACAGCCGACTCCAGCAACAACAAAGAACTCCCACCGAGTAAACAGATCGATAACGACCTAGCCTCCTCACACGAGTTTCTATATTTAAATAATGCATAATCTCTACTGCTTCCGTCTTCAAAGCTATAAAAGTACAACTACACGAAAAGGCAGAACAAGAGCACAAGAGAGAACCAAGCCCGACATCAAATTCAGCATCCACAGAGCCTTACCTCTACGACCACCCCCGGAGGCCCTGGTGCGGGGAGGGAGAACAAAACCTAACCTCAATCCGCAGGCAAACAGAGCGCATCCAGCGCCAGCGCGAGGCCAGCACCCGGCCCCCGGGGGCGGCGGCGAGCGTCGCAGGCGCGGCCGGCCAGCGCGGTCCCCGGGTCCCGACTACCGGCCCCAGCATCCGTCGCCGCCGCCGACGCGATCGATAGAGCCCGCGCCGCCCGGCCCCTGCGCCGATCCGCCGCTCCGGCGCGCCCCCTGCCGCAGGGACCCGATCCACGCGCTCGCACTACATTTGCGCGCCCGACCCTAACTCCTCCGATTCAAACAACTCCCATTGGAATATTCACTTTCGTAACAGTGTGCTGTTAACAAATCCAATTAACGCAACCAAACGGGAATAAAAAGTCAAACTTAATGAATGGCGGCCTTATGATTTAACAATGCACAATCCAATAAGAATGTACGAAACAAATGAGTCTTAGCAAAAAATGCGGATAAGTACACTTATTCCAAGAAATGGTATTTCTTGTTAATATTATTTTGTTTTTGTAAGATGATCGTACTACGAAAAGTATTGAACGACACAACGTTGGTACCACAAATAACATTCGGTTGTTTTTGTTATACGCTTCCTCTATCGCCTCGGTTTACAAATTTCAATCACGACTGTAATGCGTTGTTTATCGGCTTAATGATGTCTAGTAAAAACTAATAGGAACAAGCTTCTTTGGATGTAGAAGACCATTATTTTAAAATAGAATAAGATTTAAACTAATTCAATCAATAATAATTTTTTAGAAGTTCAAATATGACAGACAATGAACTAAATTTCAAGAAACCTTTTTTTCTTAAAATTTTGATTATAGAATCTTATATGATTCTTTTTATACTTAAAGGGTAAATTCCAACGATGAATGGATATTTTCTTACAAGCATGTAACTCCAAACACTTTGATGACTAACGACATAGTGAAACCGCCGTGAATAGTCAAACTTACCCCTCGCCCTTCTTGAAAACCGATTCCTCAGAATCAAGGATGAGCGGTCTTTTGTGACGCAGAAGTCATTCCAACCACTTGCATGCTTATTTTTCATAGAGTCCGTGCATAACGCGACAGAAATCTGACATTTTTTTTTTAAACAGACAATTGTCTTACCGCGTTGTTGGATTTAGGGGGAGGGGGTAACTTTAATCCCCCTTCTACGATCCATCACTGACTGTACGGTACTACAATTCACTTGAGCAGCGGCTCCTCGTAAACATTTTATATACAACAAATGTATTTTATATTACGCATAAAACTCTGAATTCGGTGAATTGATTGATTCATTTTTTTCGTGTTTTCGGGCGCGTAAACTGCTTTGGTCCCGTAAGTGCAGTGCACGTTTTTTCTCGGGAGATGGCGATGATCTTCTTCCGCTGGGTGGCGAGATCCGGCGACGACCGGATCCGGCGACGATTCGGCTAATGGGGTTTGCCCCTAACCAGGACTCTCCGCTCCACCCGGGAGCACTCCAATCTCCCGACCGGTCTCCCAGAATATAAGGTAATTTAGTGCATGTTGGTGTAAATATGTGTGTAAGGGGAGAGGATAGGACAAGAAAGAGGAAGGACAAATCGCGCGCGGTTCGTGGCCCATTTGTACTGCTCCGGCATTCGCCTGGTGTTGATCGGAGAAACCACGGAAAACTACCGATCTGAGCAGCCAGCCTCTAGAATTCTCATCCAGACAGCGACTGAATTCGACCTAGCTGAAAAGCTAGTGTCGAAAATCCTACCGCCGTCAGGACTCGAACCTAGGACCTCCCGGTCAGAAGCGCTGCAGTGACACCAGTTGATGTACTAAGCTACCGCTCCCGGTCTGAGTTCGGTGAAAACTATAGTACGACTACTTCTGTAGAAGTAGAATTATCATTCAGCCGCTCCGAATCCATGTTAAGAGGAGATTGAGAACGTTGTCTTACTTTACATATTTACATATTACAATTTTTACTTTACATATTTTCTTTTTTTTTCTTACACATTTTGGAAAAAATTAATACGTATATACATTTTAAATTGTGCGGAATGGAATTTGCCTTCGCCTCTCTCTCCTATGCGTTTACTTGTTTACCATGGCTTCCACGGACTTCCAAAAGAAGAGCGTCAATAAGATCTTCCACAATTGCGAAGGGCGCATAACAGCAGTTGTTTACAAAGAGAAGAATGAAATGACAGTTTGAACACAATCAGAGATATTGTATTGTCTTTATAAGACAAAACAGGCTTACTGTTTCAACCTTAATAAGGATCTATTATTAGGATCTATTATTATTATTATTATTATTATTATTATTATTATTATTGTTATTATTACGATTACGATTATTATTGTCACAAAGTCAAGCTCTAGACGAAATAAATTAAGGGGAGAATATTTTCTTCAATCTTTCTCATTTTGTATTTAATCTGAAAAGAGAAAAATTAACACAGCAAACTGTCTTTTGATGTTGTCTCTGGTGCTAATACAAGTTGTACGATTCAATATCCAGCAAGTATAAAAATACAACTACAATGAATCGTTTTTACTTTCCAAATGAAGGAAGATGTACCAGGAATTCTCATGTATCAGGCCAAGTGATTGCACACTCATGTTATTCAGAGCACGTGCGCTTAATCATAACAAAGGAAAACTTGTTGACGCCGTGCAAAAGTATATAAAGTATTATACGAAGCGAAGAGCTGCAATGAGGGTAGAGCATTTCGTAGAGGTTCAAATTTTATTCACCCCTCCAACAATATTTTTTTATGAGCCCATACTACACACATTACATAACAAGCAATGTTCATCTTCGGGAGAAATTCCTCGTACGTACCGCTGCTCGCGACTCGCAACTGCTCCAGACAGAATCGATCCCCCGCCTCTCGAGAGCCGAAGTTTACTCAGAATCTCCAACTTGGAAGATTTAGCCCTCTCGCGTGCAGAATTATGGGCGCGCCCACTGAAGCAGCCAACAACTATTCAGATAACTCAAAACAGCAATCCTCGCCCAAATCCTAGCAGATCAAATATGCGAACGACTTCCACTTCGAACTGGCAGCAAGTTATTCCTTCACGAACAACGACAAAGCGATAAAGTGCTATGCGAAATACTTCTACGGATGCAATTCGATTATACTCGTATTTTACAGAATTCATTAGCACATAATTCTACAAAAATATCCTAAAAATCAGAATAAAAATAAAATAGTAAAGGAATACATTACAAATGAAGGTCAATGCCGCGCCATCGCCCCTAACCTAAAGAGTAGAAAACGGCCGTTAATCTCATGTTCATCTGATTTTTTACCAGTCCTGTTGCCAGTCCCTAGCAAATTATGAAATGTAAAATCGACAAATACTTGTCATCTAGTGTCCATCAAGGTATTCGAGTTGCTCTGTTTACAATTCGGGAGAATTTACATTTATTACATTAAACACAATCGATATCGATGTTTTTCGACAAATATTACTAGACATGACGTGTATGAATAGTTGGTGACAACTATTGTACTAAAAACAGAATATGAACGGTGGTTACGTGAAAGTCCCCTAGCTACAATAGCTTCGATATCATCAACATACAGGTAGATTTCAAAGCCAAAACATGAGTGGGTTCCCTAAGTTTTAAAGCACAATACTGAAATTTACATTGAACGTAAGAATTATATCTTGCAACCTTTAACGAACCTTATCTTTTTTGTATTTCTTGAAAACGGGAGTATGAATGCATGTATTACTGGTCACACTCGTATAACGCTCAGATTTCTGTGAAACACAAATTTACTCACAATGATCTATGACTGTGAACATCCACCAAAGAGGTGATGAAATATTGGTCAAAATCATAGCATTAATTCAAAATAAAACCCAATGTACGCCATTTCATTGCGAAGTAGAGAATCAGAGATAATGCTCACGCTCACTTGGAGATTTTTAAACAGAGCATATGGAAGGAAGGATTGATACATGATACAAGAAAACAATAAAAGCAGTGGATTGAATAGCCAAAATTCCGGTCGTACTAACGAACACCTCCCAAGACCGCTAGTTTACTACCTGAAATTCAGAATTGTCTGACTAAAATATTACCTCAGGTAAAAGGCCCCACAGGTTCACCTCATGAGCTAATAACTCGAAATATATTGGATCCTTTCAACCAGCAACTTAGCGAAAACATCAGGCAAACAATAGAAAGGAACAAAAAAATAGAGATATTAAATGCGGCGACTTAACGAACTTCAGTGCATGAGAATTCCAAATACATTAGGGAAGAGAGGTGAACACAAGTAAAAATTCGAGATGTCGTGTAACTGTTGTTCCAAATGTTTGAGTAATCGAGATTTAACTTCTTCTCCATCGGCTATGAAGGCACCGCCTCTTACACCTCCATTCCCATCTGATCACCTCATCTCTTTCTCGTGCGACCAGGATTTCTTCGACCTTGTGGGTGCTATTGCAAGATTCTCTTCGGCAATTGGTTGTCGGGTATCCTTTCAAGGTGTAGAATCCACGAATTTCGAAAGTCGTTAATTTTCTCTTGAAGATTATATACCCGAAGTTCTTCACGAATTTTTGAATTCATTTTCCTCTCCGTACGTATAACCATCTACTGATCTCAAATCTCATTCCAGAACTTGGTAATCTTTTGCTTTCTTGGTCATGTCCAATTCTCACTTCCGTATATGTGGGGATATTTAAAAGAGAGAAACTCGAGATTTAACTGTATTAATAAATATTAATCTGTTTACATACTCTATTCACCAAATTTACACAATGTGACGTTCACGGCACATTGTTTTTCGAATATCGACCGCTTAAATTCCCACTATGCACAATTCACATTTTCAGGACAGAGAAATAAGGCATTTCATTGAAGATTATAGTCTCGTGAAAAGTTGGTACCCTTGACTAAAGCCTCGTCTTAATCGATAAGCGAGATGCGTCGAGTTCTTCGAGTACGCGTTTTATGATCTTCTTAAGATTGATTGCGACTTTTGTTATTTCCTATTTATTCACATAATTTTTAACTTCTGGCAAAAACGACGCGCGCAGACATACCACATTAATCAGAAAAAAATTTATTACTTTCAGTTCGACATGTTATCAGATCGTTTTATCAGAGATTTTATTTTTATTATAATATTCTCCCTTCTTATTATTAATTTATAAAATTTGATAATAAGTACTGGCATTACAGTAGTAACATTACTGGTCATAACCTAAATGAGGGCAAATGTAAAAATATTACATTGTTGAAATTGCAAGGGCAGATCACTTCCTTTTCCAGTAGTGAAAAGTAGATCATCCTTCCGATGGAGCCGCCCAGACAGACCTGTTGTATATTGCATAGCGCTGCCGCCTGCTCTGAGGTAGCGATGTAGCGGGGTGTGGCGGGGAGTGGGGGGGGCGGGGACGGCGGGCAGTAGGAAGCGCTCGCAGGCTCCGCGGGGGAGGCTGGCGTGGTGGCATCGATCTGCGGCGCGCAGGCGACGGGAGGGCAGGGCAGGGCAGCGGAGATCCCCACAGACGCACAGTGGCAGGGGCGACTCGACCCCGGACGAGATTACCCGACCCGAGCCTTCCCTCCCGGAGAAGAAAACTCGCCGCGGAGACGGCAATTCTAGCCCGCCTGTTTTCAGATCACGAAATCGATCGACGCAACTAGAAACTGGAAATGGAAAATACTAAATTGTCTAGTATATAATCCCAGATTGAAGAAGAACCACTGCGTGCACTCGTAATTCATTACTAATAAAAAATGTAATTAACTCTGGTTAGACGGAATAATCGTTTTTACAGTCACGTTCACCGCCTAGAATCATTCCACGGATTCAGGGATTATAATGCAATTTCAATACATACATAATCACAAAATTAACATTTAAAGTATTTGGCACGTTACTTTAAAAATATTCCAATGTCCATGTTTTCTGAATTGTAATTTGAGTCTTGGAATCTACAATGCAAACGTCAATCTGCAACGGGCGCTTAACGTGAATTGTTTCCAGTTTCCAACGAAGGCTAAAAATAGAATAATCCCAGCTGCATCACAAGACTTCAGTGGTGTTCGACATTCTATAAAGTTCGGCTCCTCCGAATTCCAGACTGTCTACACATTTCTCTTCTGCACTTCCTTCGCGCTGTGACCTGCATTTCAAGAACTGAGTCCGCAACCTCTATATACAACAAGCATGCCCGAGTTCGCATTCTACCTTATCCCTATCTCTGCCCCTTAAGGGAATACTTGGTACCGCCCCCATTAAAATGTATCTCCTGCGGCTTCTGGGCGGAAAACGGTCGGCGACCCGGCTTTCGAAGGAGAATAAACCGTCGTCGGCCAAGGGGAGAGCGAGCGAGGCGGAGCTGCTCCAGCGGATAAGTCGGCGCAAATTGTGGCGGGAGGGCGAGGTGGGGAGCCACCAGGGAGATGAGAGCGGAGTGGGGAAGGGCGAGAGGGGGGGAGAGGGTGAAGGCGGATGGGAGTGGGCAGGGCATGGAGTAGGGGGTTACGGGGATAGCGGCGCAGTTTCAATTTTCCGGCGGCTGCTTCTCCGCGGGCGAGAAATGAGGCGAACGCGGCGGGTGCGGGAAGAGGGAGGAGTGGTCGCGGGGGGGGGGCGCCCATTTACCGGCCAATTAACGAGCCGCCTGCGGCAGCGACGGTTGCGGCGACGGCGGCCATCAGGCAGGTGGAGAATTGACACCTCCCTCGCCCCTGCTTTACTCCCGTGAACTTCATCGGCAAGCGCGGCAGAGGCAGCGCGCTGGAGAGCCAACGGCTCATGGCGTGCGCTCGCTGTCTGCTCAGCGGGAGCGCGGTCTGGCCTGCTACGTAGTGTCATCACAGATACATTTGCCACGAACTCTTCGTCTCGCTGTCAAAAGGTGTAGAATTAGAAGTCTACAGTCATCACAAATATTTACACTTGGTTTGTATTTTTACAGTTTAGGCCATTATAATGGCACCTACAATTCAAGCAAGACGTACAAAGGTCTGAAAACTGCCAAAATGAGCGATGCACGCAGAAAACAAAGTTCTCGTAATATATAAAAGAAAATAAAAAAGTCCCTCGCTTATTTGAAATATACAATTAATTAACGCAAGTGATAATTGTAAAATAGTTTGGTTAATATTTACTACGTAATAGTTACATCAATGATAATCAAAATATAACGTTGTACAAAATTCGAAGCAAAAAAGAAAATGTTTTTGGATACTAAAAACAAAAGGTTTCAGAACGGTACCCCTCAATGAAGGACCTTCAGCACAAACACTTTCTCCATCGTTATATCTGACATTTCGGCCTAAATATGCTCTGCCGTTTGTTCTCTGTCCTGTTTCTGCATTTCCCAACATGTGCACTCCACTATTGAAATGTACATGCATTATAGGCAGTTAAGCTCTGGATTGCATCCCAATGAATAATTTACAGTATTTAAAATTTTCTCCGCCATCATTAAATTTGACATTTCGGCCTAAACATGCTTCTTCAACAGCGTTTGTTGTATGTCCTGTTTCTGCACTTCCCTTGCGTGTGTTAAGCTACACTATTGTTATGTTCGTGCAATCCAGGGGCATAGCAGCCTATAATGCATGTTTTTCTGCAAAACCCAATGCTCACTTCGTCATGAACACCAAAACAACCGCAACATGGAACGTTTGAGACGCGCTTAACCCTGGCCGTCGCGAGGCCCACCGCTGCGAAGGGAGACCACCAGCGCGCCGCCCCATTCCCAGCGCTGGATTCTCGCGTTCCCCGAGCAGGCCTTAAGGCAATTTCGCCTGCGCGGCGCGGCAAGGGGTCTCGGCCCGCAGCCTAGCGATAATTGGCGATTAAAGCGCGCGCCTCCGCCCGCTGCGCCCCGCCCCCTCCCCCTGCAAGGTGCGCCGGCCATCTCCTGCAAGGAGTCCGCGCCCCCGGCTATTCTTCTGTTCCTAAACCGAATAAAGCCCCTGGTAATTCTTAGCTAAATCGCGTCCAGACGGCGATGTAATAGGAGATTCACGAAATTATGCATAAGAACTGTTTTGGGGGCTTAAGGAATGTGATCATTTTGGAAAGCAAGGCGGAGCCTAGGGACTGTACTTATATAAAAGTAAAAGTGAAAGAAAAATAATAAATTATTTACAATCTTAATCAGAAAAATTAGCCTGAGAATTTGAATAATTTGAAATAATTTCAATATCTGTATAATTTTAGTTATTTAAATTACGCATTAGTAATTTGAATCGATTGTGATGTACTTACAGTTAGAAGTTGAGCTTCGATGATAGTCGAAGACCACAGGTCTTAATATCATACCTCACGTTTGCCAATTATGACATTCTCCTTAGGTTGTTGTTATGAAGTGCGCAATGAGAAAAATAAAATAAAAATGGAAATGGCAAAAAGAATAAGTGAAAACAAAGTAACAGAACGATGTATTTTCGGAATATCCTCGCATCACAACGTACTATTCCAATTTCTACAGTCACATGATACACCTTGAAGACTGGTTGAACAGTGAAGACTGGTGGAGTGAGGTCGCTATCCATCACTCATTAAACTCTAGAATTTTTTGGATAAAACATTACGTGATATCTTTTACGAGCAAGACGATTCCGAAGAACATGCTCTGGTTATCAGTGTACACAAGTGACATGGAATCTATTAGTTTTGCATCCCAGTTTAATTTGAAAAGAGCAGAAGTTTTCATCAAATGTTTTATCGATCCAAAGTTTCTGAATCAGCACGGAAAAAAGAAATTCGTTCATCGACGATCATTGTTTTCAGTTTTCTGAACATGTACATGTTCAATAGTTGACATAACGCTTGATCGTTATCACCAAGTCACTATCGCCTTATACACTCATATCCGTATTTAAAAAAAAATATCCGCCTTCCTACCACCTGTAATTTTCAGTCACTTAGCTATCACATGCCCCACATGGTTTCTAATAAAAATTCAACAGTTTCGCTTTTCAAAATCTATAAGTAAAGTTCCGCAGAAGGAGATGATAAAAAATCACATATAGACTAAAGTGTAACTTCCTCCGAATCGAAAGAGACGCTACCGACAAGAAACTAAAAGCAGAATCAATGTAAAAAGTGAAAAGGCGTAAACCCGAATTACAAACGGCGAGAGTAGGAATACTGGGTCAATGCTTGGTCAGTGAATCTCTCACGTGCGGGAATGTGGGCGCGCCGCGGAGCCCATCAACAACCAGTTCCGCCCAGGCCTCCTGCAGCCTTCCGCTCCCTGGCCTCCCCCAGCCGCGCGGTCGCCACGCGCGGAATCACACACACACACATACACACACACAATCCCACCACGACTGACGGGGGCCGGCAGCCGCGGCAAAAAAAACTGAAAGAGCAGAAGCGGAAGCTCTGCGCAGGAAGCGGAGCGGGGCGCGGGCGGGGGCGGGGACGCCGACCCCTGCCGTTCCCGACTCGCACGCC